>OY482673.1:88582241-89814741 GCA_960531455.1 Urophora cardui | reverse complement strand
TCATCCAAATGTTATTTGAAGCAGTGGCAACGAATAACGTCATTGTATACTAGTTTAAGATTTTATAAAAATTGTCATATTCTTTAAGAATGACAATAAAAACTATATCCGAAAAAAAAAAAAACAAGCTAAAGTTTCTTGGAATAATTTGAAAACCTCCATATCAGTGCAAAATATTCCTACTGTTCCTTTTATGGGAAAAATACTTTTTAAAATATGTAATACATAAATTTCATCATAACTCGATAGGTTTATCTTATGTCTAATTTTTTGTTTAAATATTATCTTTTTTGAATAACTATTTGAATTTGAGTTTTCGATAATAATTTGATGCTTATAAATATTTAAAGGCGATTCAGTAATGTACACATGATCCTTGAGATCTTCCTGTGCGCTATCATGGTGTAATAAAAAGGTGACGTAAGTAGGCAGCTATTTCATTCTGTTTTCCTCTTCCTCCTGTCATTCGGCTCTTTGAAAATGAAATTCCAATGTTGCCCCCAGTTGATCCCATAAAAGTGTTGTTTTTATGTGTATTTTAGGTGTATGAAGGAGCGACTTTTGGAAAAAATTTAAAACAATTGTTGTTTTGTAACATTTTTATTTCCTTTGACAATTTTATTATTTATGAAGAAAAAAATCGTTAAAATTTAAATTTTCGCGCCATCATTTCAAAAATGCCAAAAACAAGCTACGCCCGTTGTAGAAAACCTTGGACGGCGTCGAGTTTCAGAATGCTTGGCGTTCCCACCGTCCCAGATATAATTCTGCTAGGGAAAGCAGCGGTGTGATGCCTACACAAAATTCAAAAGTGTACGTGCTGCATTTTGCCGAATGCGCATCACCCAGCAAAACTACGCTTGCTGACAAAGGAAACAGTGTCGATGCCTGTGGTGTCCCTTATCTTGGGATTTCGAAAACCATGGTATTTGTGAAAAGCGAGACCATGCAACACATACATTACATATTACTCTCTCTTTTTTGGAAACGGTTTTCGCTCTAACAAGGAATATGTTTCCAAGGATCCAATGCTTCTTCAAATAGTAAGATTAAAGTTGCAAATAAAACTTCTAGAAAGCGAAAATAACAATCTAAAAGCCGAAGGGGCACCAGACGAAACAATATTGAAAGGTGTCAAAAATATTTTTACAGAGGAACAACTCCGAAAATTGTAATACCCGGATCACCATATCCGTTGAGATTGGATAGATATATTGAATGCCCAAACAATACACGCTGATACTAACGTTTATAAATTTTACCAGATATTGAGTTCAATATATCCAGTTGAGTATGAATTATATCGTCGCTTTATGTTTGCCTTTTTAATACAAAACTCGCTGGGTTTTATATTTTTTCAGTAAGTTGTACCGAATTCGGAAAAACGAAACCTGATTAAGTATAACTTTTACCAGATATTGAACTCAATACATATATTTGGTTAAATGTGAAATATATCGTCGTTTCAAGGCGTTTTGTTTTAATTTTTATATTCATATTGGTGCAGTTCACCAATTTTTTTTTGTTTCTCTAGAATGAATAAAAGCTTCTTAAGAATTGTAAATAATATATATAATATAAAATATAGTATTTTACCTTTAACAATAAGACAAATATATAAATAATTTACTCCTCTTTTTGGACCGGATCCGGCCAATTTAGCCCTATATTTTTCCCCCTTTTCCCTCTGGAAATGCAACCCTACCGTTTCAAAGAGCTTACTATTTGAGAATAGTGTCGCACTCTTCTATTTACTTCACCTGGTTATTCCACCATGGTGCGCTATGAATTGTTGCTACGTCAGACCGAATGTCATCATCCTGCTCAATGTTGTTAATTTCAATTCTACTGAAATAATCGGCAACCGTGTTTGTTTTGCCTTTTATATATTCAATTTCAAAATTGTACTCATTCAATCTAATCTTCCAGCGTTGCATTTTCATGTTAGGTTCCTTCAATGAATGTAACCAAATCAAAGGACGATGGTCCGTTTGAATAATAAATTTTCTTCCGAAAAGGTAAGGCCGAAAATATTTTGTAGACCATACGATGCACAACAGCTCCTTTTCTATGGTGCTATAATTTAACTCATGATCATTAACCCGAATAACCCTGAAGCTTGTTTGCAAAGATATTGTGTTGAATTTTTTAGGATTGATCATTGGGACCATGAATAAGATGCATACAAAAATTGACATCGGTAAGTGTCCTGGATCCTGAGATATGTCCTGTTGCCATATGGCAACGCCAGGGCTGGTAGGGTACAGGTTTTTTTCTATGAAAATGTATTTAAAATTCATATTTTTTGGGCGGTTTTGACCAAAATGAAGAACTGAAAGACTTTTACAATGATGCAAATTTTATTTTTAGTGATTTTTCATAAATAAAATACTAATGTAATATATAGTATGGCTTGAAATGCTTCAAATAGTTCCCAACGTTGTGTTTGTTGCACTGCGTTCGAACTATTGAACTGCATTCATCGCCGGCACATCTTCGTTTTTTATCAATATTCGCAACGATTCAATTATAGCACATTGTGGTTTCCAGACTGCCACTGCATTTGCGTTTGGTACTTTTGACTTGAATAACATCGAGATCCAAGGTTTCAATCGCGCCTTCAAATCTGTCTACACGATTGCCACTGGCAAATTCAATTTTGCTCGAAGTTGTCCAGCAAATAAATTGTCAGGTATGCCACGTAATCATCATAGCTTGCATTATCTTCAACGCTGCTTGCGCCTTCTTCCGGTAGTTCTATGAATATACTAACTACCTGTTGATCTCCGAACCAAAGTCTTCTAGATAGTCTAAGATATCCTTCAGCGATAGATTTATATACGAGATAATCAATTGATTTCAGTAAAAAACCATATATAATACCATAAACAACGGCAAATGGCCGGAAAATTTTACAAATCTATCAGAAAAAAACCTGTACCCTATCGACCCTGGCGTTGCCATATGGCCACATGAGCAAAAAACAGCAAAAAAACATCTCGAACTAAATTTTTTAAACTACTTATTTTCTTTTCATGAATTATGACTAAAAACCTTTTCAAACGATGCAACTCGATAGTGTTTTTGCTTTTTTTTTAAATAAATTATAGTCACTTACTTATTACGTCTGCTGATTTTTTGTCATTTTTTTTCACTTATTTTGCTTCACTCAACTTCACAATGTAATAACTATGAAATCTTTCACTCACATTTTATGTTCTGTGCAACAAGTGTTAGCGCCGATATTTCTGCGTCATAACGGTTATCGCACACCCTTTTACCTTAATTCGTTCAGTCTTTACAGACTTTCAAAAGGACCTATCAGTGCGTTGCCATATGGCAACGCCAGGGTTATTCGGGTTAAGTGTGCGTGAAGCGTATGCTATGGGATGTCCATGTTGCGATAAAACGGCACCAAAAGCAGCATTACTTGCGTCAGTATAAGGGTAAAAGTTTTTGTAAAATCGGGATAAGCTAATACTGGACTAGTGGAAATTAGCTTTTTATACCTTTCATGAGAATGAAATGGTATTATAACTTTGTGCCGAAAATCAAATCTTGAAAGTACTAGAAGGAGGCGTGACAGACCCATCAATATATATACCGATATAATCAGAATCATGAGCTGAGTCTTTTAAGCCATGTCCGTCTGTCCGTCCGTCCGTCCGTCTGTGTGAACGCAAACTAGTCCCTCAGTTTTGGAGATATTTGATTGAAATTTGGAACACGGGTGAGTTTTGATGCTCAATCGATCATTTGTCGGAATTGGCCGAATCGGACCACTATAACACATAGCTCCCATACAACCGATTGTTCAGATATACACATTTTGGGGTATAACTTCTCCCTTTTTACAGCTAAGGACATGAAATTTTGAAGTATTTGTACACATCTTGGCCTAAACAAGGTTATCGAAAATTGTCATGATCGGACCACTATAACATATAGCTGCCATACAACTGATTGTTCAGATATACACATTTTGGTATATAACTTCCCCATTTAAACAGCTAAGGACGTGAAATTTTGAAGTATTTGTACACATGTTGGCCTAAACAAGGTTACCGAAAATTGTCCAGATCGAAGCACTATAACATATATCTCCCATACAACCGATTGTTCAGATATGTACATTTTGGGATATAACTTCTCCATTTTAACAGATAATGACATGAAACTTTAAAGTACTTGTACCCATATCGGCCCAAATAGAGTTACCGAAAATTGTCAGGATCGGACCACTATAACGTATAGCTGCCATACAACCGATTGCTCAGATATACACATTTTGGTGTATAACTTCCCCATTTAAACAGCTAAGGACATGAAATTTTGAAGTATTTGTACACATGTTGGCCTAAACAAGGTTAACGAAAATTGTCAAGATCAGACCACTATAACATATAGCTCCCATACAACCGATTGTTCAGATATGGACATTTTGTCGTATAACTCTTCCATTTAAATAGCCCAGACACCATTTTTTCTAATAAATCGTTCCATAAATAACTAGGGATGGCAACTATAACCGGAAAAACGATTATAATCGGTTAATTTCTTTCGGTTAACGGTTAAAATGTATCGGTTTTTTCCTTTTGATTATTTTTTCGATTAACCTTTTTCCTCTAAAGTCGAAAATAATCGAAAGGAAATAATCGAGAATTACCGCCTTCTCATTCGAGTCCGAATTCAGTTACCTACGGTTTTGTGAGTATATCCAAAAAATCGCAATATACGTTCCCTCCAGCCAGCGTTGCCGTATTGACGATTTTTCTCAATAAATGACGATTTTTTCGTTTATTGTATATTTTTTTAAGGAAAGTGGCATTATTAAAAATTTAAACCATCTCAGTACAATAATTAAATGGTTATCTTCATGAAATAAATCCTTATATTTTGTAAATTATTTTTCAAGGCAAAATGTTAGTATTAATGAATGATTGACGATGTTATTTAAGTAAGCGCAATGTGCAGATAAATGTGCACAGCTTTTTTAAATATGATTTCATTTATATACGAATTTGTATTAATTCGTACCTCCTTAAAAATGTTTTTGGGAAAATTTTCCATTAAGGAACAACGCCCCGAAATAAATGACTTTTTCAGGGGGGTAGAGGGGCTCTCACAGGACTTGGAACTGAAATCAAAAATTTCCGGAGGCTTGTAGTTTACAAGATATTTGTTGTTAAGATTTTAAAATTTACCAAACAAAACAAGAAAACTACGATTTATTTCCGAGATAAAAGCACGTATTAAAACGAGAAAATGCATATATGTATGTGTGTAGAACAATATTTTGCGTTGGCGGCCTTCAGCCGCGCTTTAAAAAAAATAATCCTCAGCCGACATAATTCTCTGGGGTAATATCTATGGATCCATCTAACCTTAACGACAATTATCTCGTAAACTGTAAACTTCCTGCAAATTTTGATTTCAGTTTTGAGATATCTGAGAGCCCCTGAAAAAGTAATTTTTTTTTCGTGGTGCGCTTTCTTAGTGGAAAGCCGACACTTTTTTGTTTATAACGTGTTTTTAGTATTGACGATTTTTTCGCTGAAATTACGATTTTTTATTATTATAATAAAAACGAACACACATACATAGTATGTATAAAAATTAGCTTGTTTGTCCTCTTGGGGTACTACGTATTAATTTATCAGTAATTGTAATCGAAAAACGGTTATAATCGGTTAATTCCCTACGATTATTCGCGATTAATAATCGAACCCTTTCGATTAACCTAAAAAACGGTTAATCGATTATTAAATTTTTTTTGCCATCCCTATAAATAACCCACACAATTGAAATTATAAATTATACTAAATCAGGCTATGTACAACATACATAGGTAGCTTTTCATTTCCCCACTCATGAAAGGTATGAAATCTTCGGTACGGCCGAAGACAGCCGCGCTCTTACTTGTTTAATTTAGAGAAGGCTTCAATTAAATCCGGGTTATTAGCACTTATCCTTGATTTCTTTTTTAAGCAAGAGGTGAGTGGAAGCGCAACTCTACTGTAGTCCTTTATAAATTTCCTATAAAAACCAGTGAGTCCTAAAAATGAGCGGATTTGTTTAATTGTTTTTGGTAGAGGTATGTTAAATTCAGATAGTCTCTTAAAAATTTTCGTTATTGAATTTACATGCTCTTCTAATGACGTTGAAAATATCAATATATCATCAAGGTAAACAACACATATAGTATTTATATAATCATGTAAAATTTCATTCATCATACGCTGAAATGATGCCGGGGCGTTTTTTAAGCCAAAAGGCATTCTCGTAAACTCGAAATGGCCATGTTATGTGGAAAAAGCCGTCTTGTGCCTGTCTTCAGCCGCAATGGGTATTTGATGGAACCCTTTTGCCAAATCCAGGGTAGTAAAATATTGAGAGTTACCTAACTTTGAGAAAAGATCCTCCATATTTGGCAAGGGAAACCTATCTTCTATTGTGACTGCATTAAGGCCACGGTAATCAATAACTAGGCGCCACTTTTCGATATTCGAATTATCTGCTTTTTTGGATACTACCAAAATTGGCGCATTATATGGGCTGGAAGATTTAACAATAATTCCAGAAGAAAGCATTTCACTTATTTGTTTCTCTACTTCTTTTTTATGGATTTCGGGGACTAGACATATACGCCGCCGATTGACGCCGCCGCCGCCGCGCCGATTACCTTCATAATCGGCCGCCGCCGCCATAATCCGTGAAATCGGCGTATCGGCGCGGCGGCGTGCGCTGGCGCGCCATACCCGTATGGAGCGAGATGTGTACATATTTTCCTAGTTTTGCTAACTGCTAAAGTTCTTCAAAATTAAAAAAAAAAAAAAGGAATCAATCGACGTGTTTTGACCTCAGGAACACGAACCTGAATGCGGAAATGTTTTATTTTTTGCCCGTTAAAAGTTATTAACAAAAACATGTTACATAATTTTTTCTCAGATACGGAGCTTTTCTGGGATCTCTTCCATTTAGTCCTACTTCTCGAGGTCTGTTGCTAATTGTTCTACTCAGAATTGAATAATCTAAACCCTCCTTGATATCATTAGATGGCGATTTATGCATGCAAATGATCCCAAACATTCCTCCAGAATCGAAAACTCATGGTTTGAACGTAAAAAAGTTGCTGTTTTGGAGTAACCCTCACAGTTGTCGAACCTCAGCCCTATAGCGAATATTAAAGAAGACGATGGGGGATCAAAACTGGAAAAATAAGCAAGAGTTATGGAAAAAAAATTATAGAATCTTGGTACTTAATACCAGTTGCAAATTGCGCTGATTTGGTCAACCCTATGCCACGAAGAAGTAAGGAAGTTATAAAAAATAAATCTAGCTGCAGCAGTAATATTGTAGTTTATTTGAAAAAACAATCGAATTTAAAGCTTGTCCCTATTATTATTTCCAACTTAAATTATACATTTCATTATTTTTATTCATAAAAATTAAATTATTATACAAAAACCACCCCAGAGTCATTGAAACATGTCCTCTCCGTGTAAGCATCAATATATGGTAATTATTATTTGGTCTTGAAATAAATGGAGAATTGCAAAATTTTGTCCCTATTATTTTTTCCAGCACTGTATATACATATATTTATTTTAAAGTGCCTTATGTATATATAAATATGTATGTAAATACATATATGTATGCATGTTTATTATCATACAAAATAAGCAAATGAATTTAAATTTATCCTTACAAATGGACTTGTGTATATTCTTTAATATTTATTTTCTTTATTTTAAATTTTAGATTATGTAACAATTGTTTTTTGCTGTAAATAAAAAAGTTTCAACAATTTAAGGTGGAAATTAAATTATTTATTCCATTCAGCCAGCGCTATTAAGGTAACTAAATAAAATTAATTTGAATGAGGATTGTGATTTGTAGATTTGGGGCAGGCGCGCCGGCGCGAAAAAGCACGCCGGCGTCGCCGCCAAAATTATTTTGGAATGGCGCCGCCGCCGCCGGAATTACTGTCGGCGTATATGTCTATCGGGGACCCTATAAATCTTCGAATATATCGGAGTTTCATTAATTGTGGGTATTTTGTGCTGGTATTTGCTTATAACAGATAGTTTATCACCATCATGATAAAATACAGAATGAAATTTTTTGATTAAAATCGAAAGCTTTTCAATTTCTTCTGCATTAAGATCGTCTGTTATAAGTTTATTTTTTATTTGCTCTACATCTGGTTTTGTGAATTGTATATCAATTATTTGTGAACCAAAATTAAGAATCTCTTCATTAGATAAACTTTTTAATTCTTCATTCGGGCTAGAGAAAATTAATTTATTTTTAGAGTTTTTTGTAATTAATTCCTGTCTTTCGAAATCAATTTTCGCTTCTAACGGTTTCAAAATGTTACATTCAATTATTCCATCGAAGTCAGTATTTAAATCAGCTTCTAGTAGTTCAATTTTTATGTTAGGCTCATTAAATTCTTTAAAAAGAGGAATCGTTATTTTTGTATTGAGTATAGTCGTTGAGTTAATTGTTCTAACAGTTATAGGACAATCTATATTAGATCTAAAAGAGGAATGAAATAAATTCTTTTGTATTATCGATGTGCCTGCACCAGAATCTATAAGTAGTTTAATTGGTATAGACTTAGTTTTGACGACTATAGAGGGAAGAGATCTGTGACTGGCAAATGAAAATTTGCTTGCACTTCAGTTTGAATTGCATCTATATCCATTGGTACGGTTCGGCTAGTATTAGTAGTATTAGTGGTTTGTCTAGTCATAGTAGATCCATTACGTTTATAATTATTAGCCGCACAGAGGCAAAAGGCCACCTAAAATGCTCTATAAATCAGAACAAATTTTAGCGGATTTCTCTACGCTTTCTCTCCAATAAGATGCCCGTCTTATTATGACTGGATATCTCATTTTAATAAAACTAAGTAGATATACTGTAAAACTAATATGAAAACCTTTTCAATATTATTAAGAAGATAACCCGTGGATTTTAGATGAAATCATTTTCAGTAAAATTTAATGGATAACCTATAAAACTAAGATGAAAACCTCTTATATAAAATTAAGATGACTCCTAGAATAAATATGGAAACCTTTTCACATAAATTTAGCAGATAACCTGTAAAATTAAGAAGAAACCCTGTTAAATATTATTAAGAAGAGAATATTGATTTTCATCGGAAAACATAATTAGTCAACTAGTATTTTCCTAGGACTTATTCAGACAAAGGGCAACATTTCATTTCATATAAGTGCAGATGGACATAATAAACTCTTTATACCAAGTGCTTCACTAATCGTTTGAGAATTGTAGAAATATGCAAAGCCGTAGTGAAATTGACGAACGGAGGAAACACATAAGAGCTCTTTTAAAAATAAAAAGTTCTCCCTTTTAATTTCTTGAACATGTTATTGCACACATACATAAAAAGTGGCTGATGCAATAACTGTTATGCATATTTCTAGTAATATGTTTCCAAGGATCCAATGCTTCTTCAAATAGTAAGATTAAAGTTGCAAATAAAACTTCTAGAAAGCGAAAATAACAATCTAAAAGCCGAAGGGGCACCAGACGAAACAATATTGAAAGGTGTCAAAAATATTTTTACAGAGGAACAACTCCGAAAATTGTAATACCCGGATCACCATATCCGTTGAGATTGGATAGATATATTGAATGCCCAAACAATACACGCTGATACTAACGTTTATAAATTTTACCAGATATTGAGTTCAATATATCCAGTTGAGTATGAATTATATCGTCGCTTTATGTTTGCCTTTTTAATACAAAACTCGCTGGGTTTTATATTTTTTCAGTAAGTTGTACCGAATTCGGAAAAACGAAACCTGATTAAGTATAACTTTTACCAGATATTGAACTCAATACATATATTTGGTTAAATGTGAAATATATCGTCGTTTCAAGGCGTTTTGTTTTAATTTTTATATTCATATTGGTGCAGTTCACCAATTTTTTTTTGTTTCTCTAGAATGAATAAAAGCTTCTTAAGAATTGTAAATAATATATATAATATAAAATATAGTATTTTACCTTTAACAATAAGACAAATATATAAATAATTTACTCCTCTTTTTGGACCGGATCCGGCCAATTTAGCCCTATATTTTTCCCCCTTTTCCCTCTGGAAATGCAACCCTACCGTTTCAAAGAGCTTACTATTTGAGAATAGTGTCGCACTCTTCTATTTACTTCACCTGGTTATTCCACCATGGTGCGCTATGAATTGTTGCTACGTCAGACCGAATGTCATCATCCTGCTCAATGTTGTTAATTTCAATTCTACTGAAATAATCGGCAACCGTGTTTGTTTTCCCTTTTATATATTCAATTTCAAAATTGTACTTATTCAATCTAATCTTCCAGCGTTGCATTTTCATGTTAGGTTCCTTCAATGAATGTAACCAAATCAAAGGACGATGGTCCGTTTGAATAATAAATTTTCTTCCGAAAAGGTAAGGCCGAAAATATTTTGTAGACCATACGATGCACAACAGCTCCTTTTCTATGGTGCTATAATTTAACTCATGATCATTAACCCGAATAACCCTGAAGCTTGTTTGCAAAGATATTGTGTTGAATTTTTTAGGATTGATCATTGGGACCATGAATGCATACAAAAATTGACATCGGTAAGTGTCCTGGATCCTGAGATATGTCCTGTTGCCATATGGCAACGCCAGGGCTGGTAGGGTACAGGTTTTTTTCTATGAAAATGTATTTAAAATTCATATTTTTTGGGCGGTTTTGACCAAAATGAAGAACTGAAAGACTTTTACAATGATGCAAATTTTATTTTTAGTGATTTTTCATAAATAAAATACTAATGTAATATATAGTATGGCTTGAAATGCTTCAAATAGTTCCCAACGTTGTGTTTGTTGCACTGCGTTCGAACTATTGAACTGCATTCATCGCCGGCACATCTTCGTTTTTTATCAATATTCGCAACGATTCAATTATAGCACATTGTGGTTTCCAGACTGCCACTGCATTTGCGTTTGGTACTTTTGACTTGAATAACATCGAGATCCAAGGTTTCAATCGCGCCTTCAAATCTGTCTACACGATTGCCACTGGCAAATTCAATTTTGCTCGAAGTTGTCCAGCAAATAAATTGTCAGGTATGCCACGTAATCATCATAGCTTGCATTATCTTCAACGCTGCTTGCGCCTTCTTCCGGTAGTTCTATGAATATACTAACTACCTGTTGATCTCCGAACCAAAGTCTTCTAGATAGTCTAAGATATCCTTCAGCGATAGATTTATATACGAGATAATCAATTGATTTCAGTAAAAAACCATATATAATACCATAAACAACGGCAAATGGCCGGAAAATTTTACAAATCTATCAGAAAAAAACCTGTACCCTATCGACCCTGGCGTTGCCATATGGCCACATGAGCAAAAAACAGCAAAAAAACATCTCGAACTAAATTTTTTAAACTACTTATTTTCTTTTCATGAATTATGACTAAAAACCTTTCCAAACGATGCAACTCGATAGTGTTTTTGCTTTTTTTTTAAATAAATTATAGTCACTTACTTATTACGTCTGCTGATTTTTTGTCATTTTTTTTCACTTATTTTGCTTCACTCAACTTCACAATGTAATAACTATGAAATCTTTCACTCACATTTTATGTTCTGTGCAACAAGTGTTAGCGCCGATATTTCTGCGTCATAACGGTTATCGCACACCCTTTTACCTTAATTCGTTCAGTCTTTACAGACTTTCAAAAGGACCTATCAGTGCGTTGCCATATGGCAACGCCAGGGTTATTCGGGTTAAGTGTGCGTGAAGCGTATGCTATGGGATGTCCATGTTGCGATAAAACGGCACCAAAAGCAGCATTACTTGCGTCAGTATAAGGGTAAAAGTTTTTGTAAAATCGGGATAAGCTAATACTGGACTAGTGGAAATTAGCTTTTTATACCTTTCATGAGAATGAAATGGTATTATAACTTTGTGCCGAAAATCAAATCTTGAAAGTACTAGAAGGAGGCGTGACAGACCCATCAATATATATACCGATATAATCAGAATCATGAGCTGAGTCTTTTAAGCCATGTCCGTCTGTCCGTCCGTCCGTCCGTCTGTGTGAACGCAAACTAGTCCCTCAGTTTTGGAGATATTTGATTGAAATTTGGAACACGGGTGAGTTTTGATGCTCAATCGATCATTTGTCGGAATTGGCCGAATCGGACCACTATAACATATAGCTCCCATACAACCGATTGTTCAGATATACACATTTTGGGGTATAACTTCTCCCTTTTTACAGCTAAGGACATGAAATTTTGAAGTATTTGTACACATCTTGGCCTAAACAAGGTTATCGAAAATTGTCATGATCGGACCACTATAACATATAGCTGCCATACAACTGATTGTTCAGATATACACATTTTGGTATATAACTTCCCCATTTAAACAGCTAAGGACGTGAAATTTTGAAGTATTTGTACACATGTTGGCCTAAACAAGGTTACCGAAAATTGTCCAGATCGAAGCACTATAACATATATCTCCCATACAACCGATTGTTCAGATATGTACATTTTGGGATATAACTTCTCCATTTTAACAGATAATGACATGAAACTTTAAAGTACTTGTACCCATATCGGCCCAAATAGAGTTACCGAAAATTGTCAGGATCGGACCACTATAACGTATAGCTGCCATACAACCGATTGCTCAGATATACACATTTTGGTGTATAACTTCCCCATTTAAACAGCTAAGGACATGAAATTTTGAAGTATTTGTACACATGTTGGCCTAAACAAGGTTAACGAAAATTGTCAAGATCAGACCACTATAACATATAGCTCCCATACAACCGATTGTTCAGATATGGACATTTTGTCGTATAACTCTTCCATTTAAATAGCCCAGACACCATTTTTTCTAATAAATCGTTCCATAAATAACTAGGGATGGCAACTATAACCGGAAAAACGATTATAATCGGTTAATTTCTTTCGGTTAACGGTTAAAATGTATCGGTTTTTTCCTTTTGATTATTTTTTCGATTAACCTTTTTCCTCTAAAGTCGAAAATAATCGAAAGGAAATAATCGAGAATTACCGCCTTCTCATTCGAGTCCGAATTCAGTTACCTACGGTTTTGTGAGTATATCCAAAAAATCGCAATATACGTTCCCTCCAGCCAGCGTTGCCGTATTGACGATTTTTCTCAATAAATGACGATTTTTTCGTTTATTGTATATTTTTTTAAGGAAAGTGGCATTATTAAAAATTTAAACCATCTCAGTACAATAATTAAATGGTTATCTTCATGAAATAAATCCTTATATTTTGTAAATTATTTTTCAAGGCAAAATGTTAGTATTAATGAATGATTGACGATGTTATTTAAGTAAGCGCAATGTGCAGATAAATGTGCACAGCTTTTTTAAATATGATTTCATTTATATACGAATTTGTATTAATTCGTACCTCCTTAAAAATGTTTTTGGGAAAATTTTCCATTAAGGAACAACGCCCCGAAATAAATGACTTTTTCAGGGGGGTAGAGGGGCTCTCACAGGACTTGGAACTGAAATCAAAAATTTCCGGAGGCTTGTAGTTTACAAGATATTTGTTGTTAAGATTTTAAAATTTACCAAACAAAACAAGAAAACTACGATTTATTTCCGAGATAAAAGCACGTATTAAAACGAGAAAATGCATATATGTATGTGTGTAGAACAATATTTTGCGTTGGCGGCCTTCAGCCGCGCTTTAAAAAAAATAATCCTCAGCCGACATAATTCTCTGGGGTAATATCTATGGATCCATCTAACCTTAACGACAATTATCTCGTAAACTGTAAACTTCCTGCAAATTTTGATTTCAGTTTTGAGATATCTGAGAGCCCCTGAAAAAGTAATTTTTTTTTCGTGGTGCGCTTTCTTAGTGGAAAGCCGACACTTTTTTGTTTATAACGTGTTTTTAGTATTGACGATTTTTTCGCTGAAATTACGATTTTTTATTATTATAATAAAAACGAACACACATACATAGTATGTATAAAAATTAGCTTGTTTGTCCTCTTGGGGTACTACGTATTAATTTATCAGTAATTGTAATCGAAAAACGGTTATAATCGGTTAATTCCCTACGATTATTCGCGATTAATAATCGAACCCTTTCGATTAACCTAAAAAACGGTTAATCGATTATTAAATTTTTTTTGCCATCCCTATAAATAACCCACACAATTGAAATTATAAATTATACTAAATCAGGCTATGTACAACATACATAGGTAGCTTTTCATTTCCCCACTCATGAAAGGTATGAAATCTTCGGTACGGCCGAAGACAGCCGTGCTCTTACTTGTTTAATTTAGAGAAGGCTTCAATTAAATCCGGGTTATTAGCACTTATCCTTGATTTCTTTTTTAAGCAAGAGGTGAGTGGAAGCGCAACTCTACTGTAGTCCTTTATAAATTTCCTATAAAAACCAGTGAGTCCTAAAAATGAGCGGATTTGTTTAATTGTTTTTGGTAGAGGTATGTTAAATTCAGATAGTCTCTTAAAAATTTTCGTTATTGAATTTACATGCTCTTCTAATGACGTTGAAAATATCAATATATCATCAAGGTAAACAACACATATAGTATTTATATAATCATGTAAAATTTCATTCATCATACGCTGAAATGATGCCGGGGCGTTTTTTAAGCCAAAAGGCATTCTCGTAAACTCGAAATGGCCATGTTATGTGGAAAAAGCCGTCTTGTGCCTGTCTTCAGCCGCAATGGGTATTTGATGGAACCCTTTTGCCAAATCCAGGGTAGTAAAATATTGAGAGTTACCTAACTTTGAGAAAAGATCCTCCATATTTGGCAAGGGAAACCTATCTTCTATTGTGACTGCATTAAGGCCACGGTAATCAATAACTAGGCGCCACTTTTCGATATTCGAATTATCTGCTTTTTTGGATACTACCAAAATTGGCGCATTATATGGGCTGGAAGATTTAACAATAATTCCAGAAGAAAGCATTTCACTTATTTGTTTCTCTACTTCTTTTTTATGGATTTCGGGGACTAGACATATACGCCGCCGATTGACGCCGCCGCCGCCGCGCCGATTACCTTCATAATCGGCCGCCGCCGCCATAATCCGTGAAATCGGCGTATCGGCGCGGCGGCGTGCGCTGGCGCGCCATACCCGTATGGAGCGAGATGTGTACATATTTTCCTAGTTTTGCTAACTGCTAAAGTTCTTCAAAATTAAAAAAAAAAAAAAGGAATCAATCGACGTGTTTTGACCTCAGGAACACGAACCTGAATGCGGAAATGTTTTATTTTTTGCCCGTTAAAAGTTATTAACAAAAACATGTTACATAATTTTTTCTCAGATACGGAGCTTTTCTGGGATCTCTTCCATTTAGTCCTACTTCTCGAGGTCTGTTGCTAATTGTTCTACTCAGAATTGAATAATCTAAACCCTCCTTGATATCATTAGATGGCGATTTATGCATGCAAATGATCCCAAACATTCCTCCAGAATCGAAAACTCATGGTTTGAACGTAAAAAAGTTGCTGTTTTGGAGTAACCCTCACAGTTGTCGAACCTCAGCCCTATAGCGAATATTAAAGAAGACGATGGGGGATCAAAACTGGAAAAATAAGCAAGAGTTATGGAAAAAAAATTATAGAATCTTGGTACTTAATACCAGTTGCAAATTGCGCTGATTTGGTCAACCCTATGCCACGAAGAAGTAAGGAAGTTATAAAAAATAAATCTAGCTGCAGCAGTAATATTGTAGTTTATTTGAAAAAACAATCGAATTTAAAGCTTGTCCCTATTATTATTTCCAACTTAAATTATACATTTCATTATTTTTATTCATAAAAATTAAATTATTATACAAAAACCACCCCAGAGTCATTGAAACATGTCCTCTCCGTGTAAGCATCAATATATGGTAATTATTATTTGGTCTTGAAATAAATGGAGAATTGCAAAATTTTGTCCCTATTATTTTTTCCAGCACTGTATATACATATATTTATTTTAAAGTGCCTTATGTATATATAAATATGTATGTAAATACATATATGTATGCATGTTTATTATCATACAAAATAAGCAAATGAATTTAAATTTATCCTTACAAATGGACTTGTGTATATTCTTTAATATTTATTTTCTTTATTTTAAATTTTAGATTATGTAACAATTGTTTTTTGCTGTAAATAAAAAAGTTTCAACAATTTAAGGTGGAAATTAAATTATTTATTCCATTCAGCCAGCGCTATTAAGGTAACTAAATAAAATTAATTTGAATGAGGATTGTGATTTGTAGATTTGGGGCAGGCGCGCCGGCGCGAAAAAGCACGCCGGCGTCGCCGCCAAAATTATTTTGGAATGGCGCCGCCGCCGCCGGAATCACTGTCGGCGTATATGTCTATCGGGGACCCTATAAATCTTCGAATATATCGGAGTTTCATTAATTGTGGGTATTTTGTGCTGGTATTTGCTTATAACAGATAGTTTATCACCATCATGATAAAATACAGAATGAAATTTTTTGATTAAAATCGAAAGCTTTTCAATTTCTTCTGCATTAAGATCGTCTGTTATAAGTTTATTTTTTATTTGCTCTACATCTGGTTTTGTGAATTGTATATCAATTATTTGTGAACCAAAATTAAGAATCTCTTCATTAGATAAACTTTTTAATTCTTCATTCGGGCTAGAGAAAATTAATTTATTTTTAGAGTTTTTTGTAATTAATTCCTGTCTTTCGAAATCAATTTTCGCTTCTAACGGTTTCAAAATGTTACATTCAATTATTCCATCGAAGTCAGTACTTAAATCAGCTTCTAGTAGTTCAATTTTTATGTTAGGCTCATTAAATTCTTTAAAAAGAGGAATCGTTATTTTTGTATTGAGTATAGTCGTTGAGTTAATTGTTCTAACAGTTATAGGACAATCTATATTAGATCTAAAAGAGGAATGAAATAAATTCTTTTGTATTATCGATGTGCCTGCACCAGAATCTATAAGTAGTTTAATTGGTATAGACTTAGTTTTGACGACTATAGAGGGAAGAGATCTGTGACTGGCAAATGAAAATTTGCTTGCACTTCAGTTTGAATTGCATCTATATCCATTGGTACGGTTCGGCTAGTATTAGTAGTATTAGTGGTTTGTCTAGTCATAGTAGATCCATTACGTTTATAATTATTAGCCGCACAGAGGCAAAAGGCCACCTAAAATGCTCTATAAATCAGAACAAATTTTAGCGGATTTCTCTACGCTTTCTCTCCAATAAGATGCCCGTCTTATTATGACTGGATATCTCATTTTAATAAAACTAAGTAGATATACTGTAAAACTAATATGAAAACCTTTTCAATATTATTAAGAAGATAACCCGTGGATTTTAGATGAAATCATTTTCAGTAAAATTTAATGGATAACCTATAAAACTAAGATGAAAACCTCTTATATAAAATTAAGATGACTCCTAGAATAAATATGGAAACTTTTTCACATAAATTTAGCAGATAACCTGTAAAATTAAGAAGAAACCCTGTTAAATATTATTAAGAAGAGAATATTGATTTTCATCGGAAAACATAATTAGTCAACTAGTATTTTCCTAGGACTTATTCAGACAAAGGGCAACATTTCATTTCATATAAGTGCAGATGGACATAATAAACTCTTTATACCAAGTGCTTCACTAATCGTTTGAGAATTGTAGAAATATGCAAAGCCGTAGTGAAATTGACGAACGGAGGAAACACATAAGAGCTCTTTTAAAAATAAAAAGTTCTCCCTTTTAATTTCTTGAACATGTTATTGCACACATACATAAAAAGTGGCTGATGCAATAACTGTTATGCATATTTCTAGTATGTACGAGTATATCCATACATGTACGTACGTTAAGACGTTTATAGCAAAATTTTAATTAATAAGGGCTCTTTTAAAAATAAAAATTTTTCCTTTTTAATAAATTCAAAAAGGTTCTAGTAAAAATTAGAGAATGTCCTTATTGATTTGCTTTATAAAAATTTTCTCATAAAAACAAGCAGATTTCTTCTAACAATTTAATTTTTTTGACAAAATGGCATAAAAAATTAATAAATAAGAAGTGATCTCCTCGTTTTCAGACGGTACCTTTTCAATAAATTCAAGAAGAAATTCAAGCTAAAATCTAGAAGATTTTGTAGCAAAAATTTCTTCAATTTTGTCTCCTCTCGCTCTCCTTGGCCAAATAGCTTTTTTAGATGGCAGTCTCTTTGATTATAGGTGAACTTTTTGGCTCTGTGCGGTCGATTAGAAATATTTGCGTTTTGAGGCATGGAGTTATTCAAATTTCAAAATTTTTATTATTTCTATTTGCATTGAAAATGTCCGAATTATTACCTGATTGGTTTTGAAAATTATCTTGAACTTTTTGCGTTTTCGAATTTAAATTTAAATAAAAATATCCCGTTTCAATTAGCATTTCTTTAGCTTTAAGTAAATTACTAGGATTTCTAGCTTGAAGCACTAATTTAGGATTGCTTGGTAATTTACTTATAAAAATTTGTAAAACCATCTTTTCATTTGTTTCACATTTATACCAATTATTTTCTTCTACTTGAGCTTTTACATTTAATTTTGTCAAAAGGTTGTTTACATATTCATACAAATCACTTAAACTAGATTTTACTTCTGCAGTTTTTATCTTATTAATAATACTCTCAAAGCTTTCATTTACATTAAAGTTACGTTTTAATATTTCTTTTACAGTAACCCAGTCTACAGGGTTGTTGTTGTTAATAAGAGTAATATTTGCTTTATCTTTACTTTTACTTCTTACTCTTAAGTCAAACAGGTTTAAAAAATTGGGTTCATTTGTAATCATTACGTCGCGTAATTCGTCAATATGCTTGATGAATAGGAAAAGCTCTTCCGGTTTGCCTCCAAATTCTTGAACGTCAGTTAAGAGATCGAAAATGGTTGTGCGATAGAGCTGCAAAACTATCGATGGCACTATCGATAGTATCGATAGTTTTTTTTCGTGTCACTATCGATAGTTTTTTTCCACTATCGATGGTTATCCCTATTCATTCTTGTAGTTTTGTCCCAAGAGAAGAATACTGAATACTATTTGTTGTTCTTTTGTTAATTAATTAATGTTACTTCAAGTGGGAAGATGGCAATGAATGCGCGGATGATGCTCTTGCTATGAGTTAGATTTGTATATATATTTATGATTATGTTATGTTTTTTTAATTACACTGTAGGCAGGCAAAAATATCACAGAAAACCGCTGAAATACCCCAAATAAATGCGATGGCGTTTTCAGAAAGTCCGGATTAGCTCTTGATTTCAAGATACATAGAGAATTTTTCTATACAGTTTTTAAACAGAAAAATTATATGCACGTTTAAGGATATTATAAGCCAGGGCTGCTCAACGCTCTCGTATTGAAAGTACGAAACTCAATACATCTACAAATTTTATATATGCACTGAAAAATTTTTTTGCTCATTTAAATTTTTTTATGAATTCAAATAAAATATTATATTAGAATTTATTATCAAATAGTAGTATCACATACATACAAATTTTTTTATTTTTATACGAAAATTTTTTGAATACAAATTTTTTACAGTGCTTTCATTTTTTGATTTTTTTTTTCATTACACATTTGTTATTGTAAATTTCGATTTCTAATGCCTATATGACACTATATTTTTCCCTGGTTTTTTTGGTTTTGAAAACCCACCGAAAGTCAAAATACAAAAACAATTCTTCTATAGGTTGAAAAGAGACAAATACCATCTCCTTCACACAAAAAAACCTGGTAGAATACCAGAAAGAAAACGTAGTGTCATATGGGCTTTACGGCAGTGCCTCTGCTCTGCACATTCAATATGAATCATAGGCACATACATATAAAATTTTTTTATATCTGAGTGCTTATGGGAGTGCAAAGAAAATTTTATTTTCCTATTTGAAGTGAAAATATGTATCTGTGCCTATGATTCGGAATGCCTATATGACACTACATTTTTTCCTTGGTTTTTTTGAAATACAAAAACAATTCTCCTGTAGGTTGAACAGAGACAAATACTCCCTCAAAAGCAATTTGGTTGACATTAAACTTCAACCTAAATCAAAATAATATTTATTTCAAAAATTAATTTTTTTGGAAATTTGAATTTAAGTTACTGAAATAAAAAAGTTATGAAACCCAAAGAGAAGGATAGCTGTGTATTCCATGTTATAAAGGGAAGCCAGTGCGCAATATAATTTTTCTTCCGGACTTCTTCTTTACCCTTGCGGCCAAAGCAGAAGCTTACAAGTGGTAAATTTAAAATTTGTATTTCCATATATTTTTTATTTTAAATATAATTTATTTTCTAGTTGTCAAATTGAAACAATTGTCAGAAAAAATGACCGAATGCCAAAAAACCTACCGAAATACATATATGGGCTGAACAAAACAAAAACAATTGTGCTTTGAGTGCCTATGAGGTGAGCAGCCCTGTTATAAGCATTTATCATAAAATTTTCCTACAAAACAATCCTCTTTTTAAGGTTTAATTTAACCTGAAAATGCTATATACAAAAGTGAAGTATTTAATTCTTATTTGATCTTTTATTTAATTATTGTTTTGCGTAAAAGAAAAATTAAAGACTTTTTGAAAAGAAAAAATGTAAACAAAACCATCCCTCTTTTTATTGTAGTGAAATATTCATAAAAAACTATCGATAGTGTCGATAGTTTTTTTTCGACTATCGAAACTATCGAGTGGTCCGACTATCGATGGTTTTGCAGCTCTATTGTGCGAGTTATTTTGAGCAATTCTCTTTCTAAAACTGCACTGCTTTATTAACTTTGACTTCTGCTTTGTAATGGCCTCCGCTAATACACCAAAAAGTTCTCTTGAGCAACAACAATGTCAACTCAATTGCTCACAATTAGTATGTTGAGAAAAGTTTCGAGAAAGTTCAATGGAAAAGAAACTGTTGCCCTTTTTTTCACATACATAACTGTTTTCAAGAAAAACTTTTTTTCTTCTTATAACAACGGCACTTTTTACTGTTCACATGTATACATATGTGTATGTATTTACATACATATGTATGAATATATACACATAAAAATATATCCGTTTATTTTAAATAAAACGCTTATTTAAATGTTCGTTTTTATTGTATTTTAACAATTGAGTTCATCTTTTAAATTATATTTTATTATTTGTAATTTTTACATTAATTTAATTTATATTTGAATTTAGCGTTCTATGCACGAGTATGTCCAAACTAGAAGTGAGCGACTTAAAATAATCCATTAAGAGTAAAAGCTCAAAATAACATTTGTTGTTTCCCACCTATAATTCCAACGATATAATTTACATATATTTAATGAGCTTATTATAGTAATGGAAATGAGTGTTATTCAATACATAATAAGTAATATAATGTAAAGAGAAATGGAAAAAGGGGAAGTGAGATATTTATGTAACTCAGTGCGCTGTATACTTTTTCTTCCAGACTTCTTTTTTCCCCTTACGGCCAAAGCAGAAGCTTACAAGAGGCAAATTTAAAATTTGTATTTCCACAAAATGTTCAGGGTGAAAAGAGAAATAGATTGAGCCATGTCCGTCCATCTGTCCGTCTGTGCGCACTCTAAATCGCGCAAAAATTGAGATATTTTGATGAAATTTGGAATGCAAATCAAGACTGGGACGGTTGGTATTGAAAATGGGCGAAATCGGACCATGACCACGCCCACTTCCCCTATATAGTAAAAATCGGAAATTTTGTATCTCAGTCGCTAATAGACCTGGAGTTATAAAATTTCACCCACGTATTGAACTCAGGCCCTTATGAAGAAGTGTGGTGAAATTTTCGAAAATGGGCTGTCTCACGCCCACTTATTAAGGGGCAAACATTGAAAGTTTTATGAGTAATAACTTAGAAACCATTGAAGATATATCTATGAAATTTGGTACGCGTGATATACCTACTTAGGTAAATGTTTGGACGAAAAATTGCCAAAATCGGTTGACGACCACGCCCACTTTTATATATGGGTATTATAAAGTGACCTAATAAAAACATTTTAAGCGATATCTCTGCCAATATAAAGATATATTATTGAAATTTTATGGCAGGAGTCCAACTATGAACATAAAACAAAAAACACAAAAATTTTGGAAAATGGGCGTGGCACCGCCTCTTTTTAGACAAAGGAATCTACGAGATTTCTTAGCCTATAACTCGACAAATAATTAATATATTATGACAAAACTTGGTGTATACACTTTTATTACTTGTAGTAATACATGTTCAATATTTTAGCGAAATCGGTTGACGACCACGCCCAATTTTATATATGGGAGCTATAGTGGCCTAATAAAAATTATAATAAGTACTCTGTGTACTAGTACAGCTGAGTATAAAACATTTTAAGCGATATCCTTATCAAATATAAAGATAATTCATTGAAATTTTGTGGCATGAGTTCTACAATAGACCGGAAACAAAAAGTAGAAAAATTTTGGAAAATGGGCGTGGCACCGCCTCTTTTTAGAAACAGGAATGTACGAGATTTCTGAGCCTATAACTCGACAAATTATTTATATATTATGACGAAACTTGGTATATACACTTTCATAACTTGTGTTAATAAACACGCAAAAATTTATTGAAATCGGTTTATGACCACGCCTACTTTTTAACAAAGATATTTCTGGAACACCCTATGGGAATTTGTAACGTGGCATCTTTGTAACTAGAAGTCATAAAGGAATGAAATTTTGCACAAAGAATAATATTCATATGCTTAGTTGAATGACTGATAAAAATTTTGAAAATGGGCGTGGCTACGCCCATTTTAAGCAGCATTAGCTTTATATAAAGTACCTACAACGTGTTTCCATTAAACGCAAACAAACAATGAAAGCATACAGCTGAACTTAAGCTGCCTTACTTGTTTATTTTAAATATAATTTATTTTATAGTTGTCAAAATGAAATAATTGTCAGCAAAAACTGCCGAAATACAAGCTGGCTCGTTGGTTTTTAACCGCCTAGATGGTATTTTGTTGGTATTTCGTTTGGTTTTTTCAATATAGCTTGCTCGCTTGCACCAACGCAAAACTGTATTTGACCATCTCCTTCACACAAAAAACCTTGTAGAATACCAGAAAAAAAACGTAGTGTCATATGGGCATAAAAAATATATGTAGTTCCTTTTTGTCCCTTTAAGGCGAGACGGCCTAATGTACATATCATTCAAAGTAATGAGTGCCATAATTGTTCATTGGAGTGTAGAAAGCAAAAAACCAGTTCCGATTGCCACCACAGAATTTTCTACCATATTCTAGTCGCTGATGCTGTTTATTGTAATGAGCCGGTTGACCACAGTGGAAGTTAATGCCCTTCACCGGAATGTCAAAATTAAAAATAACACTGTGTGATAGTGAAAATGTACTTTTGGCCAAACATACCTCAAGTTGTAGGTCTAGTCAAGTATACCAACACTGCGTACTTAGGGCCAGTTTTTCAGTCCAAGTTTAACTTTAAACTTAGTTTAAACTCAAGTTGCAGTTTTTCAGTGAAATTTGAACGTAGTTTAAACTACGTTTAAACGCCATTCCGCTAAGGTTAAACAAAGTTTAACTCATCAGCTGTTCAGACCCCTCTTGTCATCTGCTGTTTTTGTTTATTTGAAAAAATATAAATAAACAAGGTTGTCGTATTCAGGAATTTTTGTTTTAATGGAGTTTTTTCTAAAATACATAACATAATTTTATTTACCAATTTCTTTAAAATTTACTCAATTGTTTTTGAAATATGTATATCTGAAAATATTTCAAAAATTAAATTTTGGATATTTCTATCTTTAAAAGCAAGCAAAACCGTGACTGTCTTCGACTGTGAGGAAGACTTCCTTTGAAAGGAAAGTTCCATAGTGATTTGACCATGATGATTCCAACCAATTTTTTTTTAATTATAAATACGAATGTCTATGACTTTCCAAAATGTTTCCTTTTTGTAATGTGAGCTAAGCTGTTTTAATTCTAGTTTATAGCTGCAAGCTAGTTGTATATATAGAGATCTGGTTGTGACGGGCTTAACATTCAGTAGTTGCAATGTATGTAGTAATAATGTATCGAATATAATAACAGGCGGAGAGGAATTTTTTTTAGAAGCTTTTTCATGGCAGTACACTCGGAGACTTACCGAGAAAATACGAAGGGTGGCGATATTTTTAATTAAAATAAAATTCAAAACTATTTCTGATTTTAATTAAAATTAATTTTTGATATTTTTCCGGGTCGGGATTCCAACCTCGGATCTTAAGGATGTTTGCATTTTAAAAATTTTCCACATTTTGTAATGAGTTTTGGTGAATATATATCCGCAACTGTTAAAAATTCAAAACAAATATAAGCATCATTATGCTTTTAATGGTGCTTCTAAAACATCACGTTTGCTTATTCGAACAATCAGCAGCCAAAAATTATACGGATAGGCGACGATGAAGGATATCTATCCAAAGCAGTTAATGGGGATAATATAGAGTTTATTCGACATGAATGCCTTAACCGGATCGGAGAGGAAGACTGAGAGAGATTTGTTACAGCGGACGGATATTGGCTAGTAAATTATAAAAAATTAACCCGATATCGCGAAAACTGAGGGAATAGTTTACATCCAAACAGACGGGCATCATTCAATTGATTCAGCTTTTCACTTTAATGATTTCGGTATATAAAATTCTACTACTAATAATCATGGTTTATATCTATAACTTGCGACACTCTTTGACATGTTGTGCCTGTCACCCTGCAGTGCTGTGCAAAAGTTACAGAAAAAAAATTCAAAAAAATTTTCAAATCTTTAAATCTTTAAAATTATTGGGTGAATTGAATTTGTAATGCCATATTTGTAGCGATAATAACAAAAAATTAACATATTTTTGAGTTTTACTTGATTTTATTCGGAATTTTGGCTACTTTCTTGTGAAGATTTTGCTACGTTTGAATACAACACTGTAGTCGATTCTTCTTCACATTTGGTTTATTTAGTTTCCCATTCTCCCATTAACACATAATGTGCCTGTCACTTTTTGCAACAACAATTCCCATGGTTGAAGTTTGTTTTGATGGGGATACAGTGAGTCACAGAGAAAGTGAGCCATTATTTATTCAGACATTTTTATTATTAAATATCTTTGTTAACAATTACTTGACTTTCCTAATTTTTTTGCGACGGAAAAGTTTCAACAACATGCCAGAAATGATGAAAAACAAAAGCATACACGTATATACGCGCACAGTCAAAGCAAGCTTTCTGGCAACTCCAATTTAAATACTTAAACTTTCTCTCTAGAACACCGATTTCTCTCTTATATATTTTACAGTTAACATTTTACATTATGTGTTAATTATATAGCAATTTTTTTCCATTTTTAAAAGGTGTACTTATCATAAAACACACGCTAGAGCGCGTAAAAATCGTGTTTTGTTAGTTGAATAAAACACATTGGTTGCTAATAAAATTTGTATTATATTTAATTCAAGTGCGCCAATAGATGCATTAGTTGTATTTTGGATGTCAATGTGCAAAGATGGGCCGACAAACAAGTTTAGATATTAGGGATAGAGTAATTGAACTGTTGAAACAAGGCAAAAAAGTATTAAAACCGTTTTAGGGCATATTTCTCTTAGTGGCTAACCTTCACTGTGAGCCCGTTTCATGAACTTTTCCGGTTTTAACTATTATTTTTATAACTAAAAAATAATGTTCATCAAATATTTTTTGAAATTCTAAATTGTGGTTTATTCTAAAATATACCTAAGTACATAAATTTGTTTTTCAATCTGTTTGTGTATAATTTTTTATTTGCATAAAACTTCGGACAACATCATGGTGTAATAATTACAGTTGACGTAAATAGAAGAGTGCGACACTATTCTCAAATACTAAGCTCTTTGAAACGGTAGGGTTGCATTTCCATAGGGAAAAAGGGGAAAAATTTAGGGCTAAATTGGCCGGATCCGTTCCAAAAGGGGAGTAAATTATTTATATATTTGCCTTATTGTTAAAAGTAAAATACTATATTTATATTATATTATTTACAATTCTTAAAAAGCTTTTATTCACTCTTGAGATACAAAAAAAATTGGTGAACTGAACCAATATGAATATAAAAATTAAAATAAAACACCTTGAAAGGACGATATATTTCAAATTTACCTAAATATATTGAGTTCAATATCTAGTAAAAGTTATAATCATTAGTATCAGGTTTCGTTTTTCCGAATTCGGTAAAACTTACCGAATAAATATAAAACGCAGCGAGTTTCGTATAAAAAAGGCAAACATAAAACGACGATATAATTCATACTCAACTGGATATATTGAACTCAATATCTGGTAAAATTTATAATCGTTAGTATCTGCGTGTATTGTTTGGACATTCAATATATCTATCCAACCCAGGTATTGCAATTTTCGGAGTAGTGCCTCTGTAAAAATGTTTTTGACACCTTTTAATATTACTTCGTCTCGTACCCTTTCGTGCTTTATTTGCAACTTTAATCTTGCTATTTGAAGAAGCATTGGATCCTTGGGAACATATTCTTTGTTAGAGCGAAAACCGTTTCCAAAAAACTATTAAATAATAATACATACGGAGAGTAATATGTAATGTTTGTGATGCACGGTCTCGTTTTTTAAAAATACCATGGTTTTCGGAATCCCAAGATAAGGGATACCACAGGCATCGGCACTGCTTCCTATCTCAGCAAGCGTCGTTTTGCTGGGTTATGCGGTTGCCGAAAATCGCATTCGGCAAAATGCGGCTCTCACACTTTTGAATTTTGTGTGAGCATCGCACCGCTGCTTTCCCTAGCAGAATCATATCAGGGTCTGTGGGTCTGTGGGAGTGCCAAACATTCTGAAACTCTCCGCCTTCCATGGTTTTCTGCAACGGGCGTAGCTTCTTTTTGGCATTTTTGAAATGATGGCGCGAACATTTAAATTTTAACGATTTTTTCTTCATAAATAATAATATTGTGAAAGGAAATAAAAATGTTAAAAGACAACTATTGTTTTAAATTTTTACCAAAATACGTACACCTAAAATACACATAAAAACAACACTTTTTTGGGAACAACTGGGGACAACATTGGAATTTCATTTTCAAAGAGCCGAATGACAGGAGAAAGAGGAAAACAGAATGAAATAGCTGACTACTTACGTCACCTGGTTATTCCACCATGGGACAACATAACGTGGGTCATTTTCACTGCGACTTACTGTATGTATCAAAAATATAGATACACATTTATTTTTTCAAAAGGCGTTCAATGAAATATCCATGACGCAAATCGTTGCTACCCAATAAGCATTTTTGAATGCATTTGAATTTCATTGAGATCAAATCCATTTTCCAATTTCCAACAATAATTTTTAACTTGAATTCAGAAACAGCCCATTTTTCGATATGAAAATGTTTCTGTTTCTCCACTTGAAAAAAATATTGGAATTTGACTTGAACTTTATCGATATTCTCCAACCAAAATCAAACGTCAGAATAAAGCTTTTGAGCAACAAACTCTCATCCGATTGAAATAAAGGAACAAAAATGTAACAATTATGATTGTCTGCTTGACTTATTTGCTCACTTTTTTGTTATGCATTTAACAATAATAACAATATTTTATACACAAAAATTAGTTGAATTATACATTCCTCTTCAAATTTTATTCTTCACTCACTTTTTCGTTTACTTATTGCTAATATGATTGAATTTAATTAATACTAATTATGCACTCAGTTCAGTTTGGAAAAGTATTGTACCTTAAGTGTAAAAACATGTTGGATATAAACTTGATAATTGAGACTTTTTCCCCACATTGGATTCATGCTAATTGGGAAATATCCAAATGTAGGAGAATGTAGAGTTTCCAAAGCAACCAAAGCGTTCGAAGGCATCCAGGCATTAATCAAAAAGTATGAATTGGTACAGCGTTTTATCAGCAAACACAATCTGAGAGTGTTAGAGAGTGTAATTCTCAAACTTATCTCTAATCCAAAGCGAAGGTAGAAAACCACACTAGAAATCAATTGGAGACTGATTAGAAAAAGAAATATTTGCAAATTCTCATTAGAATTTCATTAGAAAACTACATTGGATTTCAATTCGGAAATTATAATATTCTCCATTTGAGAGTTATGTCCCATTTTTTTTGAGATCGATATGATTCTCGACAGCTCCTCGAGTCGTCCTCTAACGTTAGAGATTTGAGAAAAGGGCTAGTTCTCGAGTCATTCTCAAACCGATATCTAACCTAAATGTTTGTTGGGTTTTCACCATCAAAATGGCCGTTTGAATTTAATTTTTTTAATTTCCTTTTGAACATTTTCGTATAAGCAGGGTTGCTCTTTCTCGTACTGTTCTGTTAATACATTTTTCCAGAAATATAGAAAAGGGAATATACGGATACCATTGCCTTTACTACTTCATTCGCGTATATGCAAATTTTATTTCATGTAAGATTAACATGATCGATCTTTACACATAGAATAGCAACAATTTTTTTCAAATTACACGATTTTTCAAACGTGATTTTAGCCTTTTAAACATCATTTGACATTTTGGTAAATGCAACCAAATTTTAGTGTTGATGCAACATAGATCAATTTTAAAATATACGCTATGAATTAAATATAAAATTTTATTCTTAAATGTCATTTGGAATTTGGTTTCTTTAACATGATGATAGTGTCAATATAAACAAAAAAAATGTTAAAAAAAGAACTTCAAAACTATTTTGAAACATACACAATTTTTTTGAACATTTGGAGTTCTGCTGTTCGTGCAAATGGCAATTATTATTCTTTTTTTTTTTAAATAAAAAGAAAATCTGGTGTCGTGGGAAGAGTTTACCATCAGTGGAAGTGCGTGATAATGGCGTTTCCACTTATATTTTCAGTTTCCAGGTGAATTAAAAGTGAAATGCATTTTTATTTCTAAAAGTTTTTAATGTAAAATATTTTCTTTTTTCTCCTCAAAGTTTGCAATTTTACCACGAGGAAGTCCTTCCATATCTCGCAATACCGAAGCACCTTTTTTTTATTGAATGTACATATCGCACCCTAACTCATAAGGTGACACAACTCAAAATTTTTTGAAATCGAGTTTTTTCATAAATGTTACACAGAACATATCTCTAGCGATTGCCAAAAAAACTTTTCAATAAGTGTCTCTTTTGACCGAAAAATTAACATAATACGTGGTCTTTT
This sequence comes from Urophora cardui, assembly GCA_960531455.1. Lineage (NCBI taxonomy): Eukaryota > Metazoa > Arthropoda > Insecta > Diptera > Tephritidae > Urophora > Urophora cardui. The sequence continues at coordinate 89,785,425 of OY482673.1, read as the reverse complement.
GCCATACGATTGCTTGTAAAGAAAAAAAGTTTTTTGGCTCTCCTGAAAATATTTGAATTTTGAGTTGTGTCACTTTATGATTTAGGGTGCGATATATTGTATTTTTGTAAATTGCAAAATCAGTCCAGTTAATTTAACAATAAATTTAAGGTAAAATCAAAAAAAATTCCGTGTTAATTTAAATAGCTGAAATTGCAAAATTATCTAGTTAAAAATGTAAAATCAACAGGAAAACATTTATCTGTTATTTTATGCGCACGTGGGCCGATATGCGGAAAAAATTAATATATATCGCATACTAAATCATAAAGTGGCACAACTTATAATTCAAAAATTTTCAGGAGCCAAAAAACTTTTTCTTGACAACCAATGAATTGGAAAAAAGCCACGTATTTTTCAGTCAAAAGAGACTCCGAATGAAAAGTTTTTTTGTTGGCAATCGCTAGAGATATGTTCTGTGTACCGGTTTATGATGAAAAGTCGATTTAATAAAATTTTGAGTTGTGTCACTTTATGATTTAGGGTGCGATATATTTTTATTAAAATCGTTTTCGTAGTGAAGAAAAAAATTCAGTAAAAACGAAGTAAATCCTAACGACTTTGCTCCCATTTTGGTAGTAACAGCAATTATACGAAATTGCACAGCAGTGATTCCTTCATTCTCTTCATTTTCGCACAAACACATACGCATTTTTTAAATTGAAGAAGAAGAAGACCATTTGAGTGACCAAACTATTTAGTATAAACAATGCTAATAATAGCTTTGACTCAAATTTATATTGCTATTTCATAATCTTGAGCTTCCAAAAATTCGGAACGAAAATGCCCAACACTTATTTCAACATTCATAAGATACGACAACCCTTCGTCATAGTTTTGACATTCTTTGTCATTGTAAATGTATTTTTTGTGATTTCTTCAAATTCTAGCGGAATTTTTCTAAATCGTAAATCGAAATTAATTACCACATGCACTTTCTATAATGCTATGTGCATATATTTATTGTGTGTGCAGTAAAAGTGCTGAAAATTGCATTTGAAAATTCGAAGCGGTGAACGTCAAGAAAAATGCACAGTGTTCAAATGCGGTGAAAAATACAAGAAATATAAATTGTGCTATTCTTCTTCCTGATTTTTTGTGTCGTTTTTTTTTTCTACAGTTTCAATTAAAAATGGATTACTCTAGTGATAGTGTTGAAAAAAAATGGGGCAGATGGCTCTGTCAAAACAAAATTTTATTGTTAGAAAGAGCAGGTCCTCATGGAAACAATTTTTTTTTAATTTTTCGTGCAGCTCAAAAACGTAAAATACGACAAACCATTTTCGATGAATGCATTTTTTGTGTTTTGTTTGATTTGGCAAATGTGCAAAATTTTTAATGAAATTAAAAAAAAAACATTAAATAAAAAAATTACGTTGTGAGCATTTTAACATACATACATACCTTTCTATATTATTATCATGCTATTACTATGAAGCCAAGATCATACGATTAAACCGTTTATGGCTGTATTGACGTTTGCACACCACCCTTATTTTTTTGTTTGTTTTGATTTCCTTTTTTATTCAATTCAAAATAAAAAATATTTCTCATCTGCACAAAAATGGGATAATTTTACACCCAGCATATGCACTGGGAGTTTTAATTTTATGCACAATATAATAGGTTTCCTAGGAGTAAATTACTGATACTTCTATTAATATTGGTCAGAAACTGGACCAAACTTTCAACGCATAAATAAAAAATGCATAAAACCAAAAAGCAATCACTTCACCTTGTTACAAATTAATTTTATTTTTAAATCGAAATTTCTTCAATTTGTTACACTGTCGGTATGACAAATTCATTTCAGTCCAATTTGAGTTCCGTCAATTTCGTCACAATCTTGTTTACATCGATGGCAGACACAGTTCCAGCATCCTAGATGTGCGCACAATCCGTGGTCCCAATGTCGACTCCGACCATTATCTTGTAGCAGCCAAGGTACGCACACGCCTCTGTGCAGCAAAGAATGTGCCAACAGGACAGCAAGGAAAGTTTGAAGTCGAAAGGCTGCACATGACGCAGACAGCCAATGAATACACCACTCGGCTATCACTCCTGCTCTCTGAGAGCAATCCTTCACCAAACGATGTATCTGAGGAATGAGAACACATCGCTCGTTCACTTCGTATCGCCGCTGAGGAATCTATAGGATACAAGCGGGCCCGCAAAAACACCTGGTACGACAAGGAATGTCGCGATGCCTCGGAAAGAAAGAACGCCGCCTACAGGGCTACATTGTGTGCGGGCGCAATGCGAAGCGTATAGGAGCGTTATCAAACGGCGAGGAAGGAAGAGAGGCGCCTTTTTCGAAAGAAGAAAAGGGAGGCTGAAAGGCGCGAGTGTGAAGAGCTTGAGATGCTGGCGGGTAGGAACGATGCTCGAAAATTCTATCAAAAAATCAGGCGGATGACTGAAGGTTTCAAAACCGGGGCAAATTCCTGCCGGAATGATAACGGCGATCTGGTAACTGATGTCCAGAGCATACTTAATTTGTGGAGGGATCACTTCTCCTCCTTGCTAGATAATGGCAACAGTGAAATTGCTGAAGGAGAAGATGTACGACCCGAATCCCCAATAGCAGATGATGGTAGGCATGTTCCACCACCCGATCATGACGAAGTGCGAATAGCAATGTCTCGGCTTAAAAATAACAAGGCCCCGGGCGCTGACGGTTTGCCAGCCGAGCTATTCAAACATGGTGGCGAAGAGTTGATAAGGAGCATGCATCAACTCCTATGGAGAATATGGTCGGACGAGCGCATGCCCGACGATTGGAACTTAAGTGTGCTCTGCCCAATCCACAAAAAAGGAGACTCCACAGTACGCGCCAATTATCGTGTGATAAGCCTCCTTAATATCGCATATAAGGTCTTAGCAAGTGTATTGTGCGAAAGACTGAAGCCCACCGTCAACAAGCTGATTGGCCCTTATCAGTGTGGCTTCAGACCTGGTAAATATACCATCGACCAGATATTCACAATACGCCAAATACTGAAAAAAACCCATGAAAAAGGAACCGACACACACCATCTCTTTGTCGATTTTAAAGCCGCTTTTTGATAGCACGAATTTGGTTTCCCTGTAAAACTTATACGGCTATGCCAAATGACGTTGACTAACGCCGCTAGCTCCGTCAGAATTGGGAAGGACTTCTCCTAGGCTCGGGTAACTCAGCACTGAATCATGACTCTGTGTCAGCTCCCATCAGTGAGCTGCACGCTAAAATGATAACTCAGTAGCACACTTGACTCCGTTGTAGCCATGGGTAATGGCGCAATTTTTTTTGGCGCTGATACAATAACGCCAGCGCCAACCGTGGCGCCAACTCACGGTACTGGCGCAATAACACCTTTAGCGCAATTGTCATCGAATAATCGATAAATAACATTTTTCGCTTGTTACTGTTTACCATCCCCGTTTTATTTCTTTTGGCGCAATTCTGCTTACATATACGAGGGCACAATTAATTTTAATTTTCATAATCATTTGGAAAAATATTCCGTATATGTGTGAAAATATGCTGGAAATTAGAGTCACTTAGATCACTATCAAGCACACATAATTGTGACGTTGTCATACGTATACATATACTATGATGCTGTTATTGGCGTTGTGGTTGCGCCATTTTACACTAGCGCTATATTGGAGCTGGTGTTAGCGCACGAAATTGAGTCAGTGTTATATTGCAATAGCGCATCATTGAGTTGGCGCTACATTGAGTTGGCGCTATATTGAGTTGGCGCATTTCCCAAATCGGAGTTAGCGCAATAACACCAGGGTTGGTGTCAGCGCAATTGCGCCGCGCAGCGCAGTGTTACCCATGCCTACTCCGTTGGCACGTTTATAGCACGTCAACTCACTAGCACACTTGACTCCGCTGGCACGTTTATAGCACGTCAACTCAGTAGCATACTCGACTCCGCTGGCACGTTCGATTTCGCCTCTTATTTAGCGTCATCTTGTGCATGCTTACTTTATATGGCACTTGGTGTATTTTGGTGGTTTTTGGTATTGGGGTGGTCACCTATTTATGCATTTTTTTATTTATTCCAGGCGATTTAGGCAAATTTGGTGTATGTAGGTGTATTCTGCATGAATTGTACTAACTTTCGGACACTAACCCGTTTTTGTATGGACACTTATTTTGGGTTTTTTTCGGTTGTTCCCCTTAATTTTGGTAAATTTGGTTATGATATTCAGAAACTAGATGATTTTTCCCAACTTTTGGACTTTAACCCATTATCGTATGTATGTGCATATATAAAAAGATACATTCATTTGAAATATTGTAATTGATATTATCAACTAAGTTTATATTGGCACACATATGTATATTTTATTTATCCATCAGATAGCCCAATATGTGTACTTAAGGAACATCTCAAAAATCCCTAAATACCCTATATCTCAGAGCTAAATAGGTCTAAAGCAATAATCAACAACAAAAACGACATTAATTAATTAATTAATTTTCCGTATATTTCCCCACCCACACCTATCACTTCAATTATATTATTGATTTATATCCCATTCGCGTACAAATATCAATTCATCATCGGAGCGACTCTTTCACTGACACAGTCTCTGATAGCACACAGTAACACTTTTTGGTTGACAATAGCACGAAAGTAATATGTGCTGTAGCACAATCGTGCTGTAACACAAACGTGTTGTAGCACAATCGTGCCAACTCAGTGAGTCGACTCTTTATAGTGAGTCAGTGCTTATGTGTCAACTCCCAAAAAATCGTGTCATTACTCACCCCTAACTTCTCCGAACCGTTCGAGACCAAACGAGGTTTCAGACAAGGTGACCCCCTTTCGTGTGACTTCTTCAATTTGATGCTGGAAAAGATAATACGAGCTGCCGAACTTAACCATACAGGAAGCATTTTATACCACAAGAGTGTACAACTGCTGGCGTACGCCGATTATATCGACATCATTGGCACTAACACTCGCGCCGTATGTTCTGCCTTCTCCAACCTGGATAAAGAGGCTAAGAAAATGGGTTTGGCGGTTAACGAAGACAAGACGAAGTACCTCCTGTCATCACACAAAGAAACAGCACGCCTTGGCAGCCACGTCAATGTTGATAGCTACAAATTCGAAACTGTTAAGGACTTCGTCTATTTGGGAACCAGCATTAACACCAAAAATAATGTCAGCACTGAAATCCAACGAAGAATCACGCTTGCCAATAAATGCTACTTCGGACTAAGTAGGCAACTGAAAAGTAAAGTCCTCTCTCGACAAACAAAAATCACACTCTACAGGACACTCATCGTTCCAGTCCTCATGTACGGCGCAGAAGCATGGACAATTTCAAAATCAGATGAGATGACACTTGGAGTATTCGAGAGAAAAGTTCTTCATAAGATTTATGGACCTTTGCGCGTTGGCGTGGGCGAGTATCGACGGAGATTTAACGATGAGCTGTACGAGCTTTACGCAGACATCGACATTGTTCAGCGAATAAAGATCCAGCGGCTGCGTTGGGCAGGTCATGTCGTGAGAATGGACGAAGGCGCTCCGGCCAAGAAAGCATTTCTATCGAAACCCGCTGAACGCAAAAGAAAAGGGAGACCTCCACTGCGTTGGGAAAATCAGGTGGACAGCGATGCTGCCTCCCTAGGTGGTCCCAAGTGGCGCCATGCTGCACGAAACAGAAGCAATTGGCGCGCTCTGTTGGACTCGGCCAGAATCGTCTAGACGGTTAAGCGCCAATCAAGAAGAAGAAGAACCGTGGATTGTAATAGAATGAAATAATCGAGATAGATATAGACTTATGTATATATATCAAAATGATCAGGGTGAAAAGAGAAATCGATTGAGCCATGTCCGTCCGTCTGTCCGACTGTGCGCACTCTAACTCGCGCAAAAATTGAGATATTTTGGAATGCAAGTTGGTATCAAGACTGGGACGGTTGGTATTGAAAATGGGCGAAATCGGACCATGACCACGCCCACTTCCCCTATATAGTAAAAATCGGAAATTTGGTATCTCAGTCACTAATAGAGCTGGAGTGATAAAATCTCACACACATATTGAGCTCAGGCCCTTATGAAGAAATATGGTGAAATTTTGGAAAATGGGCGGTGCCACGCTCACTTATTAAGGGGCAAATATTGAAAGTTTTATGAGTCATAACTCAGAAAGATATATCGATGAAATTTGGTACGCGTGATATACTTACTTAGGCAAATGTTTGGACGAAAAATTGCCAAAATCGGTTGACGACCACGCCCACTTTTATATATGGGTATTATAAAGTGGCCTAATAAAAACATTTTAAGCGATATCTCAGGGTTTGAATTTGCTTGCTGCAAAATAGAAATAGCCGATGTTTTTTGCTTATTGCTGAATTCAGCCGAGCCAAACATGAAAACACGAATCATTCGCTTCAGTGTTCAGCTGAGTCGTGTTTGCTTGTATAGTTAAGCCAAGCAACTCAATTTGAGAGGGTTGCTTTTACTTCCAGCAATTAGTTGAGTGGTAAATTTTTGCTTACAGTTGCTTATTTTGCTGAAACTAGCTTTTAAGCGGAATTCAACATGAAAAGATGTTTACAAATGGACATACATACATATTATGTGTACATACATAAGTAAATATGTATAAAAAATCGAAATATGCGTAAACAAATCGTTTCAGCAAAATAAGCAAAAGCAGAAAAAATGCAAAGACACAACTAATTGCTGGAAGTAAAATGAAATCCCCCAAATCGCGTTGCTTTGCCGTGTTTGGCTCAGCTGAAAACTGAAGCGAATGAATCGTGTTCTCGTTTTTTACTCGGTTGGCCGGGTTTGCTAATTTACTTTTCGTTAGCAAAAGCAAAGCAAAAGCAAGTGCAGCAAAAGTAGCTAAGCAATTTCAAACCCTGGATATCTTTGTCAAATATAAAGATAATTCGTTGAAATTTTGTGGCATGAGTTCTACAATAGAACGGAAACAAAAAATAGAAAAATTTTGGAAAATGGGCGTGGCACCGCCTCTTTTTAGACAAAGGAATCTACGAGATTTCGGAGCCCATAACTCGACAAATAATTGAGATATTATGACGAAACTTGGTTTGTACACTTTTATAACTTGTGTTCAGGGTTGGCAACTCGCAGAAGAAAAATTATTGTACCAGAGCTGTCAAATTATTGTATTTTGAACAAAATTATTGTATATTTCAAAATTACGCCTGCGGCTTAATACTATGTTCATGCTGGATTTGAAATGCAACATTTTGCATTTTCGAAGATAGCTTTTCGAAAAGCTGCCGCATTTTGTAAATGCGCATTTGAGAAGTTCGAAACAAACAAATCTAATAACCCAGATTACGAATATATGTATGGTGTTGAGGTTTTTTTTGTTTTGACTAATTAAAAAATATAACAAGAATTTAGAATGATATATACTTACACTAATTTTACAAACAAAACGTACCAACCGCTTTGGTATCAATTGTTTTGTTTATTATTTGTTAATTACATGTAGAGTGACGTCATCATGGAGCTCTTGTGCCCATTACTGCTATATATGCGTAATCTTGCTGGTATTTCGTTCTTGTATTGCCAGAGTGTTGCCACTTTTTTCCATTCGAATGGCAAATTTTTTCGAAGATTGCAGGGTTGTGTTTAGCATTTACGTTCAAAATGCAGAATTGAAGTCGCATTTGTATTTCGGTAGAGAATTTTGTATGGATAAATGTAACATTTAATGTTGTATTTTAGGCTAAATGCGAAATATTTAATTTGATTTTGGCATTGATATTAATATTAGTTTTAATAAATAAAAGGTACATATTTGTATTATTTCTAATATCGTAGAAAAAGCAAAAAGAGAAAAATGCAACAATCACACAAGAATAAAAACATATGGAGAGTTGCCGGAGTTACAAGAATTTTAAATCAGTGATGTGTAAACAAAACGTTGAGTGAATAATGAACTTAGAGCGCTTTCACATTACTCGGTGCGGTATCGGATCGACATTTTTAGTTTTTACCGAAAGTATACCGAAACCTTACCGACCACATGTATTTCAATTGGCGCTTTCACATTAACTAGTGTTGCATACATGAATTCGGAGCGGATTAATTTCGGTATACCGCAACGCGGTAAGACCGGTCAGTAAAATTTGAGGAATTACTGCATATATTTTTGCGGCGTAAGAAAAGAAGAAGAATAAAGTCAGTGAAAATCTCGTTTCGGCTATAAATTTTGCAAGCTATAATGCCTTCGTCTTCACTGAAAGACATTATTGTTATTATTGAGTGATTTGTTGAATTCTAAAATTTTATATTTTTAATTTCGATATTTGTTTTCCAATTTTCTGCCGAAAGTATTCCCACAAGTGTGAAAAACACTGCAACGCGGACTCGTTTCGGTAAGATGAAAATACCGAGAAAAAAATGTCGATCCGAAGTCGTACCGAGTAATGTGAAAAGGCCCTTAATTTCTGTGGTACAGTACTTCAATCTTATATTTTTTATTAAATTAATATCGTTGAAATTATTGTACTTTTATCGATATTGTACGCATAGGATTGAGGATTGAAAATGTCAAGAAATTATTGTACGTGTACAATAATTATTGTACGGTTGCTGACACTGCTTGTGTTAATAGACACGCAAAAATTTATTGAAATCGGTTTATGACCAAGCCTACTTTTTAAAAAAGATATTTCTGGAACACCTTTTGGGAATTTGTAACGTGACATCTTTGTAACTTGAAGTCATAAAGGAATGAAATTTTCCACAAAGTATAATATTCATATGCTTAGTTGGATGACTGATAAAATTTTGGAAATGCGCGTGGCTATGCCCACTTTATGCAGCACTCGCTTTATATAAAGTACACCGTATTTCCATCAAACGCAAACAAATAATGAAAGCTTACAGCTGAGTATCTAATGTTCGATTCCACTCGAACTTAGGCTTCCTTACTTGTTAATATTACACTTAAAATGTTTGCAATAAAACACAATAATTTTAAAAAGAATAAGAATTTCCTTATTTTTACAACTTCTTATAAAAACCCAAATAAAAGCCAAATTTTTTCAATAATCGCAAAAAATCAATAAAATGTTGACTTTGAAAAGTTAGTATTGAAAATAGGTGAAATCGGACTATAACAACGCACACATCATATATGGGATTTCGAAAAATAATTCACACACTAATATAACCCGAGTAATGAATTTTCAGCCATGCAATGACTATGCAGTTATACTTTAATTATCTTGCGATATTATTCCGCGTTTATCTAAAGTGTATATATTACTCTATTTTTTTTTTCGGATATATTTTTTATTGTATCATTCTTTGACAATATAACAATTTTTATAAAATTTTAACCTAGAATACAACTCGTTATTCGTTGCCACTGCTTCAAATAACATTTGGATGAAAAGCAATTTTATTTAATATAAAATAAATACTTGTGAAGACATATCTGTAGTAGTATACTTATGTAAGTTTTTTGTTATCTTTACTTATAGTATTTATTTACGTAATTTCATTTTATATTCGGCTTGATGTTCTTCATTTTCATTTTCATTATATAGTATGTATTTATGCTGTCGGAATGGAGTGAAATTAAAATCAGCTGGTTGTATAGTATTAAAAGTTCGACCGACTTGAGGACAGGATCCTCGAGGAAACAATTGTGTGTTGCAAAAGTAAATGCTGTTGCAGTTTACGGATTGGAAGGAATTCCAATAAGCTGCATGTATGACATTGGGAGTTTTTACGGTCTAATGGGATAGGATCGTACGGAACACTCATGTATTAGTAAAGGCTGTTGCAGCTTTTGGAATGGAAGGAATTGCAGTAAGTTGAATTTTTTTAAATTTGGAGGTTGTGCGACCTAATAGGATAGGCTCCTCGAAGTTTTAATTTTAGTGGCTCTAGCCTTGGTCACAATTATCCTTCTTTTTAACCGCTTAGGATACCTCTGTTCTAATAGATTCTTAGCGAATATGTTTGGATGGTTGACTAGCCTGCTTGTGTAATTAGATTGTATTTTTGTTATTTCTTCACTCACAGTATTTATCTTTAGGTCGCTATGGATAGCGGAATTTTTCATATACTAAGTCGCTCTACATATTGACCTTAACGTTTTTTATTGCAGTCGTTGGATTCTTTCTAAGGTGGATTTGGATGCAGAACCCCAAAGTTGCATCCCATACATCCAAGATGGTTTAATCACCGTGTTAAATAATAGAAATTTGTTCTCCAAGCTCAATTTGGATTTTGGACCAATTATCCATTGTAATTTGTTTATTTTCAACTTAGATTGAACTATTTTGTTATCAATGTGATTTTTCCATGTCAATCTTCTATCCATTGTGATACCAAGGTATGTTACGTAGTCTTTCTGGGGTATCGTTTCACCATTTATTGTAACTGAAGGGCATGTGTCTCTTTTTAGCGTAAAAGTTACTTGGATGCATTTGGGCTCATTGACTTTAATTCTCCAGGTCGAAAGCCACTCCTCTAGTGTTTTTAGATGGTGCTGTAGTCGACTTGTAGCCACGATGGGATTTGAGTGGACGCTTAGAATTGCTGTGTCATCCGCAAAAGTTGATGTTAGAAGATTTCCGTTTGTTGGCAGATCACTTGTAAAAATTAATTATAGAATGGGACCTAAAACGCTTCCTTGTGGGACTCCTGCAGATATATAGTAACTTCCTGTGGTATAGCTTTTTTGCCTTACTCGGAATTTTCTTTCAGTTAGGAAGCATTCTAGAATCGCGCAAATGTTATATGGAAGTGTGCGTCTTAGTTTGTAGAATAGCCCTTCCAGCCATACTTTGTCGAAGGCCTGTGCCACATCTGAGAATACTGCAGTGCAATATCGTTTGGTTTCAAAAGCGGACCGTATGTTTGATACGATTCTATGCACTTGCTCTATCGTACCATGTTTCTCTCTAAAGCCAAATTGGTGACTTGGTATCGTCCCATGCAATTCCAAGATGGGCTGCATTTTTCTCAGCAACAATTTTTCAAATATTTTGGAAAAAATTTAGATTAGGCTTATTGGTCTATAAGAGCTCACCACTGTCGGGTTTTTGCCTGGTTTGGGAATCATTATTATTTCGGATAGTTTCCACGTTTCAGGAAAATGGCATAGGTTTAGGAGACTGTTGAAAATATATAGTAATAACTTAGTTCCAACTGGAGGGAGCTGTTTTATCATTTCGCCCGTTATCCTGTCATACCCAGGTGCCTTGTTTTTCTGAATGTCATTAGAAATAACATTGATCAAGTCGTTTATATGGAATCGAAGCGCAACTGCTGGTAAGGGCGAAACAGTTTCAAGGGGGATGTTGTTGCCTTGATGAGATGTAAATACAGTTGAAAGATGACTTGAAAATGCGATTCCTTTCTCTTGGTCGCTTCGAGCAAAGTCGCCATTATGCAACCGTAATGGAGGGTCCCGCAGGACTGGCCTTTTGAAATTTTTAAGTGCGCGCCACAGGGAGTATTCTGTTGCAGGTGTGGCTGATAGTGATATCAATCTATTTTGAAAATCTGTTTCCCTGCTAGAGTCCAATAGTTCTTGAAGTTCTTTCGTGCATTTGTTTGATTCGTATTTCAGAAATGGAGAACGGAGCCTTTGCCAGTCTCTCCTAAGTTTTCTTTTCTTCAATACCGTGATGGCTTCCCCCTTCAGGAAACTGGGATTTTGGGCACATGTTCTTTTAATCCGTGAATTGGTTGCTACTCTTGCTGCCATTTGGAGAGCGTTAGTGAAACCGATAATCGCACTGTCCACCTCGCCAGGTGACTTGAGGCTTGCATTTAAGTTAATATGGGAACTTATGTATTTTTTGTACTTAAGCCAGTTAGTATATTGATTAGTTAAGCCAGGATTTAGTTCGTAAAAGGTTGGGGATGTGTTAATAGTTATAAGGCTAGGTGAGTGATCGGATGATAGATCGAAAAGTGGTTTTATCTGAACTCTTCCTCGCTCTAGGCCGCGAGTAACACCAAAGTCGATGGGGTCGGGTGTTTTGCTTCTATCAGCAGGCCAATATGTTGGTTGACCGGTGGAAATTATATCTAAACTATTGATTTGAATAGCTTTGAACAGGTTTCTTCCCTTTGGTGATATTAATCTAGATCCCCAAAAATTATGTTTTGCGTTATAATCTCCCGCTGCAAGGAATTTTCTGCCTAACTTGGAGAAGAAATCAGTGAATTGGGATTCTGTTATATTGTAGCGGGAAGGACAATATATTGCAGTTATGGTCATTCCACCAGAACTATCATCTATATGAACGGATGTTGAGTGGATGTAATCTTTGCAATATTCTTCCAGAACATGATGTCTAATTCTTTTTTTTATAAGTATACCGGTTCCACCTCTAGCTTTTCCTTCCGGGTGTTTAGTGTCGTAGAAAGCAAAGCCATCAATACTAAAATGATTGAAAACTGTCAAGTGAGTTTCGGACAATAGCATTATGTCTATTTGGTGGCTTTCTAGGAAGATCTGGAGTTCATTCCGGTGTTGGCTTACACCGTTGGCATTCCAATATCCTATATTGAGGGAATCCATGGTCTTGTTAAGGTTGTTTGTAGTAGGACGTTTTGGTTCCTAATTAATTATTGCATCATATTTTGCATCGATTTCATATGATCTTGCATCATTTGCACAAAGCTGTTTAAAGTTTTTTCCAAATTTGTAGATGGAGTGGGAATCTTCTGCGTTTCTGGCTCCTTCATACCTTTCAGGGCTTCTGAATATGTCCTGAAACGATTCTTAGGAACGTTGTTATAGTTCGTATTTGGAACATTTTGTGGTTTTGGAACTAGTGGTTTTCTGAGTACTCTTTTCCTTTAAGGAAGTATACACCGGGCAGCCCTTGTAATTCGCTGAAAAGTACGTAAAATTTCGTTTAGAACTGTAAATTACACACTTGTAGTGTAAATCTACGAAAAAAATTTAATTTTAAACTAAAAATTACATATATTTTGGTAGCATATTTACACGCAGTTTTTAGAGTGTATGACTTACTTACTTAATTGACACGTAAACGTCTAGACGATTCTGGCCGAGTCCAATAAAGCGCGCCAGCTATTTCTGTTTCGTGCAGCAGGCGCCACTTGGGAATACCTAGGGAGTCAGCATCACTGTCCACCTGATCTTCCCAACGCAGTGGAGGCCTCCCTTTTCTTCTGCGTTCAGCGGGTTTCGATAGAAATACTTTCTTGGCCGGAGCACCTTCGTCCATTCTCACGACATGACCTGCCCAGCGCAGCCACTGGATCTTTATTCGCTGAACAATGTCGATGTCTGCGTACAGCTCGTCGTTAAATCTCCGTCGATACTCGCCCTCGCTAACGCGCAATGGTCCATAAATCCTCCGAAGAACTTTCCTGTCGAATACTCCAAGCGCCATCTCATCTGCTTTTGTCATTGTCCATGCTTCTGCGCCGTACATGAGGACTGGAACGATGAGCGTCCTGTAGAGTGTGATTTTTGTTCATCGAGAGAAGAATTTACTTTTCAATTGCCTACTTAGTCCAAAGTAGCATTTATTGGCAAGAGTGATTCTTCGTTGGATTTCAGTGCTGACATTATTTTTGGTGTTAATGCTGGTTCCTAAATAGAAGAAGTCCTTAACTGTTTCGAATTTGTAGCTATCAACAGTGACGTTGCTGCCAAGGCGTGCTGTTTCTTTGTGTGTTGACAGGGGGTACTTCGTCTTGTCCTCGTTTACCGCCAAATTTTCTTAGCCTCTTTATCCAGCTAGTAGAAGGCAGAACATACAGGGCGCGTGTTAGTGCCAATGATGTCGATGTCATCGGCGTACGCCAGCAGTTGCACACTCTTGTGATATAAGATGCTTCCTGATGGTTAAGTTCTGCAGCTCGTATTATCTTTTCCAGCATCAAGTTGAAGAAGTCACACGAAAGGGAGTCACCTTGTCTGAAACCTCGTTTGGTCTCGAACGGCTCGGAGAGGTCCTTCCCAATTCTGACGGTGCTGGTGGTGTTAGTCAACGTCATTTGGCATAGCCGTATAAGTTTTGCAGGGAAACCAAATTCAGACATTGCGGCATATAGGCAATTCCTATTCTTGCTATCAAAAGGGGCTTTAAAATCGACAAAGAGATGGTGTGTGTCGGTTCCTTTTTCATGAGTTTTTTCCAGGATTTGGCGTATTGTGAAGATCTAGTCGATGGTAGATTTACCTCTTTCCCACCACAAAACCAACACCAAATATGTGCTCCTTTGCATGGCCACTGTGATATATGACGCAAGACCCGATTTTCTTTGGGTCATGCCCCGTCCATCGAACTTCCTGTATGGCGGTGATGCCAGCTTTTACTTTCTCGAGAACATCAACCAGCTGGGCAGCGGCACCTTCCCTATTAAGGGTCCGGACGTTCCAGGGCATACCCTCAAATCATAGTACTTTAAACGTTTGCCATTGTCGTCATCAAAAAGAGGTGGTCTCATCCGAGGCTTTATTTTGCTTTTCATTGGATAGTAGCCATGGGTAATGGCGCAATTTTTTTGGCGCTGATACAATAACACCAGCGCCAACCGTGGCGCCGCGCACTGTTTTGGCGCAATTGCCATGGAATAATCGATAAATAACACTTGTTCGCTTCTTACTGTTTACCATCCCCGTTTTATTTCTTTTGGCGCAAAATTAATTTTAATTTTCATAATCATTTGGAAACATATTCCGTATATTTTTGAAAATATGCTGGAAATTAGAGTCACTTAGATCACTATCAAGCATACATAATTGTGACGGTGTCATATACGCTGTGCTGTTATTGGCTTTGTGGTGGTGCCATTTTACACTAGCGCTATATTGGTGCTGGTGTTAGCGCACGAAATTGAGTCGGTTTTATATTCCAAAATTGAGTTAGCGCAATATTGAGTTGGCGCTATATTGGGTTGGCGCTATATTGAGTTGGCGCTATATTGAGTTGCCGCATTTCCCAAATCGGAGTTATCGCAATAACGCCAGGGTTGGTGTTAGCGAAATTGCGCCGCGCAGCGCAGTGTTACCCATGCCTATTGGATAGGATTTTTACGTGGTGGGTCCCAAGCCCGACGCACAACCCGCACTGCGGGAGTTGTTTATTATTACATGTTTATATAGCGAGTCGCTTGCTCCAAGTCAGACGCCCGCTCGCAGCCGCACCTACTGGTGAACAATATATGACTTAACATATGAAAAAGGGGTTTTAATGGTGTATAGGAAATTCTAAGTATGCAGTCTTCGTATCCGTGATAAGGCCTATAATATATGATAACCTCAAAAAAAGTACTTTAATTTTTTTTTATTTTGGGACAGTGTAATTTGCCATAGCTACTCAACACTAACATATTACCTATGTACATTAGACCGTATCGAAAAACAAAGAAATTTAATTCTCTCGGACATTAAAAATACTGTTTTTCCTGAATTTCTATAAAAGGGGTCAAAATAACCCCTTCGTGGGTTTGCTAGAGGATTTTGAAACAAAATCTTAAATAGGACGTTATTAAAACAATTTTTGGAATAGGGCGTTTTTGAAACAATTTTTGAAATAGGGCGATCTTATTCTCAGCCGTCGATATGTATGTGGGCGTTTTAACTAAATACGAAGAGAATAAGCCTTATTAGTTAATGCATATTTTGGCGATAAATGTATATTTAGGGAAAGGGCATATTTCAGCATATTTTCACATTTAAATCAAATTGTGTGGCATTATTAACTCATTAAATTAAATTGCAATGAAAGCTGTATTCACTCCTTTTATCTTTTTTTGGTTCCAAACTAGTTATATTTTTTGAAAGTATATTCAATACCCTTCAAAAGAGGGTTTTGTGTTTTCAGATATCTTCATTAGAACTTGAAATATTGTTATTTTAGTTTCATTAGTTTGGCAATGTTTTCTCCATAAAAAATTCAAATTATTTGAAGCATAGATTTGAGCATTATTTTGAAGAAAATTGTATGAAAAATTAAAAGAAAAAAAACAAAAAATCATTAAAGGTGTATATATTTGGTGTATTATATTGGAATTTTCTCACTAAAAAGGTCAAGCTATCGCAGGGAGGGAAAAACTCGAAACTTTACAAATATAGGTACAAAAAATTCTCTAATTTGCAGTATATTTTAGGAAAGATCTACTTTTGTTGTTTTTTGGAGCATATTTAAATGCATATTTTGAAATTTTATAAAGCATTTATAAGCGCTTAGAAGTCAATTTTAAATGCATATTCTGCCTTGCCCTTGTTATTACCAATGCTCCTTCATTGCATCATCTTTTCCTTTTAAAAATATGCACGTATCGTCGCTGCGAATACGAAAAGGGCTATGTAAATTTTTTCGAAATATTTTTTATTGCATTTTCTACTAACCCTATTCATTGCTCACATTTCTGCATTTGTAGTTTTTCATATCTCTTTTTGTTTAGAAGTTACAAAAACAGCTACATATGTGCATAAATGCTCTGAAAAACAAAAGCTTACAGGCATACAGGGAAAACTTGTGATGTAAGAAAAGGCTATGTGCTTTAAAATGGCGCAATGGGTCGAAAAAGTTATTAATTTTCTTATAAATCAATAACAATTATACATATAGTAAAATCTTTGCTGAACTAAAAATTTGTAAAATTCCGACGAATCATTTTCTTTTGCTATTCTGAAATATTATTGAAAACCCTTAGCCCTTTTTGTATTCGCAGCGACGATCAGTGATGCCGTTTTGATACAATCGTATCAAATGTGATACTTTTTTAAGCCCAAGATACGTAGATACTTTTTATTTTGACGTAGAACAAATTTGATACCTTTTTAATCAGCATCAAATAATTTTGATACAATTTAATCAAAATCAAAGAATATTAACCTATTCTTTTTCATTTTTAAGATTTTCTAAAAATTGTAACAACCTGTGTTTTCCGCGAAAAATATATATTGTGAAAGTCTTGCGAATACCAAAAATTGGCAACATTTTATCAAACTGTATAGTAGGCATCACTGCCCATGGCAGGCATGAGCACGGCTCACTAACACAGGTTAACTAACTAAACAGCTGATTTTTAATTTCCACAGTATCCACAGAATACACAAACAATTTACATTTATCTTGATCAGTTTTTACGTGTTTTGTAAATGGAGTTTGGAATTTTTTATGTTAACAATTATTTTAATAACTTTTATGATTTTCTTGAATTAAATTGAATTCGAAAAATCTAAAATGATACCTAACTATTCATTATCTTTATATTTTTATATTGGTAAATGTAATAAAAAAAACGATGTCACGTTGAAAACACGAAAGCAGCTTATTTTAATAATTTTAATTTTTTTCAAAAATATTTCAGTGATACGAAAAAAAAAATTTGTTATACGGGTTAACAGCTTTTTTGATTAATTTAAGTTTTTTTTTCCAAAAAAATTTCGGTGATACGAAAAAAACCATGAAAGTATCAAATTTTGATACCAAATTTTTTGAGGCTGCGGCAACACTGGCGACGATATGTATGTATGTGATTTTACTGCAAGGCTGATGCCTTGTTAATAACATCAGCAGGATATTATAAAAGCGCATGCCTATTCATTGATCATTAGTATATACTTGGTAGTGGAAGACAACTGGCGCTGTTCTAAATCTCTTTCGGACTTGTGCACTGTACAGAATAACATTATACCCAAAATATAAAATCTAAGTATACAAAACAAGGAGAGGTAAGCTACATAAGACTGTATATATATGTATACTAGCATACCCGGCCAAGCTTCGCATTGGCTTTCAGTTATCAACAGTCATCATCATCTTATTAGTGATTTGATATTCAAAATAAAAGATACTTTTATTTTGTGATCTGATTCGCCATCCTGATAAAAATTATTTTTTATTACTGGAAAGGTTTCTATTTTCAAAAATGAAATACACGATATTCTTTGATTTGACTGAAAACGAAATCACAAATAAAAAGTTGTCTGGATTTGGATGAAGAACGAAATCAGAAATAAAATTGATTCATTATATAAAATCAAAAAGGATTTGACTCACGCAACGATAAAATTCATGAATTTACTGCGGTGTCGCTGTTGTGTTCTATCAGAACATATTTGAAATCCTCTAAAGGCCTTATTCCGCGGGGTAACATAATTTAAATACTTTTTGGTTGCTTGTTTTTCCGACAGGGTAGGAATATGATGTATTGTGGAACGATCTTCCGTCATCCCTTGTCGACGCACGAACACGAAGTACGTGACCAAACGATGGAAGTTAGGTACTATAAGTGCTATCGAACTTACACAAAATAACTCAGAACGAAAAAAGACACTGAAGATGGTGCATATTATCCGAAACCGATTTGTCTCCAAACCAAAATTGACAAGGGATGACGGAAGATCGTTCCACAATACATAACATAATTTACTTTACCGCTAAAGTGAAGACTTGACCTTTGAACACCCTTCTCGTATTCTAGCAGCAGGAAAATTATATTACCACCTAGTAGCCCCGGAGCAAAATGAAATATATATGTACATACAAGGGCCTGTAGAACATATACATACATTGATTAATCATGCAGCAAATAGGTTTGTTCCATAACCGAAAACTTGGAAATTGTTAAACATGCATTTTTTTTAAAAAAGTTAATACCTATACTGAGATAAATGCCCACGGAAGACGCATGAATCGAAAAAAAACAAATTAATATACAGGTTCCCAGTATTTTTTTTTACATTCGTATAAATAGATAGTGAACAATTGGGAACACTCTTCCTGGCACTTCACTGCACTCGCGGGTTAGATGTTTATAGTACTTACTTTAAACTAGATGCTTATGTTGCATGCTTTTGAACACACCAGAGTTTAAACTAGATACTCCGGGGAAGAGGTTAAATAAAGGAGATTTTAATTATGTATAGGTATATTGATTTATTGTGCGGACGTCATAACGCTTAGGCGGTTTTACAATTGTGTTTTGTGCTTTGTTTTCAATGTTGACAGTTTGTTTTATGTGTGGTGTGTTACAATATGTGTATATGTATGTGTGTGGTGTAAATGGATGTTGTAAAGTGTGGTGTGATAATGTTACCATTCTGAATGTAATGATGTGATCTGTTGAATGTGATGACGTGATACGTTTATGGTTATGTGTGATTCTTGCGTGGATGCTGACGTGGCGCTGATGCTGTGGCAATGTGATGCGAGGGGCGGGCGACGGCCAAAGTCATTTGAACATCCCGGCCCCACTAGGCGAATTTATTAGCCTAGCAAACGCTGGGGCTGTTGCAATGCCTCCACAACGTTGCTAAGCCCGGTGGCACGACCCCTGCCTCGTCGTCCGGTTGATGATGGTGCGCGGCGCCTATGCGTTGCGGCGCGTTGATAAGGGCGCGGGATGCCGCGATGTCGGTTCGGCGGCGGCACGGACATGCGATGGCTGGGCGTACGGTGCAGCAGTGTATGGTGCGGTCGGTCGCATATTTAGCAACAAACCTCCGAAGTGCAATTGTCGATGTGATGAGACGCAGGCAGGCAGTTGACGCAGTACCCATCCGTGCGCTGGCGCCACTTGTTGGCGTTGAAGCGGCTGCATGCCGCGGAATATTGCGCATAGGCGCGGCGCGTGGCGACGGCGGCATAGCGGGCAGGCCGCGACTACTTGCTGAGCCCTTCTACCAGCTGTGGACATTTCGGTCTGTGTGTTGCTAACTGGCGTCGATGAGGCTGCGCGCGGTGCGTTGCGGGGTGCGGCGCTTTGCCGGTCGACAGCGCGCATAGTTGTTGCGCGTGGAGCGGCGCTGGGTGCTTCGGTGGGCACGGTCACGGTGGAGTGGATGTGCAGGGTTGCGCGGTTGGCATTTCGCTGTCTATGTCTGTAGGGAAATAAAGACTATAATATGTATGGGTATCTGGTGTAGATATAGTGCGATAAGTGCGCATTTTGCAGTGAGGGTTTCGACCATTTTATTGAAGGGTTTTTTTATTACGAATTTAGTTTTTATCGGTATTAGCGGATTTTTGGGTGATTGTCCACCGATATCTTTGTGAAGGTCTGTTTAGTACTCTTCTTTTCATCGGCGGCTGAATTCATGATGGAGAATCTTAATTCGTGCCCATCGATTGATTATGTAGAGGGAGTCGCAACTTCGCTCGGGTATAGTAGCTAAGAGCGGAGCTCCTCTTAGAAAATGCCCAGGGGTGAGGGCTGTAAAATCGGAGGGATCTTGCGAGGTTGCTGAGAGGGGCCGTGGGTTATGAACGGCTTCAATTCTGGTAAGTAGTGTTGTGAACTCCTAGAAACTGAATTTGTGATGTCACTTTTGAAGTGCGTTTTAAGCCTTTTACAACTGATTCCCATAGGCGGACCATAAGTGGTGCACTGGGGGGTATGAATTGCCAATTTTTGAGATTGAGTGAAAATTCTTCCACGTTCTTGACACATAGTCACTTTATTGTTCTTTTGGTTTCTACAAGGGTTCTCCCATGGACGCTCATTATTCCGGAAGCGAATCCTTGCCGCCCGACGAATCGAGCCACAAGCTTGAGCCTCGGAGATGAGGACTTCTTCGAGAGGGATTTTTGCTGGCTTGCGGGGTTTCTTTAATTGAGGAATTTTGTTTCCTTGGGTAGTGAAAGATGAGATTCTTTCTGTTAGTTGGCCGCTTAAAATCCATCCGAAGATGGTATTTTGGGCTAAAAGGGTATTTGAAATTTTTTCCATGCCGCATAGCATGATTTGGGGTATCAAGTCGCTGCCTATGAGCATGTCGACTTGTGCGGGTAAGTGGCAGTTGGGGTCTGCCAGCTTGAGGTGTGCGAACTTGCGTCGATCCTCGTTGGGTATTTTATAGCTTGGAAGCATATTTGTTAATTGCGGAAGAACTATAGCTTGGGCTTGTATTCTTAAGTCCGCGTTGGGGGAAATAAGGGTTAATGAGCAGATTTTTTAAGAGTTTTGTGCTACTCTTCCGCCCATACCCAAGATTTCGTAGTTAGAGTTTTTGGTTTGGAGTCGTAAGCGCTTTTGAGCTTTCGACGAGATAAACGATCTTTGTGAGCCTTGATCGATTAGAGCTCTTAACTGGAATACTTCTCCTCGGTGCTCAATTGAGATAATTGCCGTAGGTAGTAGAATTTTGCTTTCATTGTGAGAATGAAGCGTTTGTATTTGCGCTGCGTGTGAGCAGCATGGTTGATCCGATTCAGTTTCGGGATTTTGGGGTTGTAAATTTTCGGTTCTAGCTGTTGCAACTAGACCTGTGGCTCTTTTGGGGCTAGAGCTATTTTGTTGCGTATTCGTAAATTTATTTACGTGGAGCATCGAATGATGTCTCTCTTGGCAATATACGCAATTGAATTTGCTGGGGCAAACTGACTGGTTATGGGAACGTGCAAGACAGTTTGAGCATAAATGATTATTCTTTACAAAATTATGTTTTTCGAGGGCTGACATTGCTTTGAACCTCTCGCAAGATCTTATAGAGTGGCCTCCGTTGCATAATTGGCATGGCGGTCTTTGATTTTCGGCAGTGTATGTTTGCGATTTATTGAAGCTTCTATTGTGTGAAGTATGATTACTGGCTTGGGGTTTGGTAAAGTTTCTATCGTTTTGGGTGTTCATGGGTTTGAACTTATTATCTACCCTCTCAGCGATTTCGTACTGGGTCGTTAGAAAATCTTTCATTTGTTGCCACGTTGGGCATTTTTTGCGGGATGTGAGTGATTGTTCCCACAGCAATAATGATTTTTCTGGTAGTGCAGTGGCGCATATATTTACCAGAATAGGGTCCCAATTATCAGTGGGAATCTTTTGTGTTTGAAGCACTGACAAGCAATTCGTTACAGTGGAATGTAACTTGATAAATTCTTCGCTTGTTTCTTTTTGTATTTTTGGCAAGTTCATTAGGATTGTTATTTGTTTATCGACCAGTACTCTTTGATTTTCGTATCTTTCTTTTAATGCCGCCCAAGCCAAATTGAAATTGTCGTCACTAAGACCGAATTGGTTTACGATTGCTGCTGCCTGACCTTTCGTTTTGTATCGGAGGTGATACAATTTTTGGGCTTGTGATAATTTTGGATGGTTGATGTACACGGCTGTAAACATGTCCCGGAAGGACGGCCATTGTTCATAACCTCCATAAAATATTTCAGTATCACAAGCTGGCACTTTGAGATAAGGGCCTGAACTTGCTTCTTGTGTGTGGGTTTGGGAGTTGTCTACTTTCGGGGTTGAAGTAGATGAAATAGGCCTTAGTAGTTTTAGTTGATCGTTGATCATGGCCTTTGTTTCTTCATATTGGTCAAGGCAGTTTTCGTACTTAGTCAATGCCGAGGATTTAAAATTTTCGGGCAGATCCGAGTCATCGGTTTCGATGATCGCATCATATGCCGATTGGAGCCGTGTCCAAAAGTTTTCAAGGCTTTTTGTTTTTACCTCCAAAGTGTGCTCTGCCCAATCCACAAAAAAGGAGACTCCACAGTACGCGCCAATTATCGTGTGATAAGCCTCCTTAATATCGCATATAAGGTCTTAGCAAGTGTATTGTGCGAAAGACTGAAGCCCACCGTCAACAAGCTGATTGGCCCTTATCAGTGTGGCTTCAGACCTGGTAAATATACCATCGACCAGATATTCACAATACGCCAAATACTGAAAAAAACCCATGAAAAAGGAACCGACACACACCATCTCTTTGTCGATTTTAAAGCCGCTTTTTGATAGCACGAATTTGGTTTCCCTGTAAAACTTATACGGCTATGCCAAATGACGTTGACTAACGCCGCTAGCTCCGTCAGAATTGGGAAGGACTTCTCCTAGGCTCGGGTAACTCAGCACTGAATCATGACTCTGTGTCAGCTCCCATCAGTGAGCTGCACGCTAAAATGATAACTCAGTAGCACACTTGACTCCGTTGTAGCCATGGGTAATGGCGCAATTTTTTTTGGCGCTGATACAATAACGCCAGCGCCAACCGTGGCGCCAACTCACGGTACTGGCGCAATAACACCTTTAGCGCAATTGTCATCGAATAATCGATAAATAACATTTTTCGCTTGTTACTGTTTACCATCCCCGTTTTATTTCTTTTGGCGCAATTCTGCTTACATATACGAGGGCACAATTAATTTTAATTTTCATAATCATTTGGAAAAATATTCCGTATATGTGTGAAAATATGCTGGAAATTAGAGTCACTTAGATCACTATCAAGCACACATAATTGTGACGTTGTCATACGTATACATATACTATGATGCTGTTATTGGCGTTGTGGTTGCGCCATTTTACACTAGCGCTATATTGGAGCTGGTGTTAGCGCACGAAATTGAGTCAGTGTTATATTGCAATAGCGCATCATTGAGTTGGCGCTACATTGAGTTGGCGCTATATTGAGTTGGCGCATTTCCCAAATCGGAGTTAGCGCAATAACACCAGGGTTGGTGTCAGCGCAATTGCGCCGCGCAGCGCAGTGTTACCCATGCCTACTCCGTTGGCACGTTTATAGCACGTCAACTCACTAGCACACTTGACTCCGCTGGCACGTTTATAGCACGTCAACTCAGTAGCATACTCGACTCCGCTGGCACGTTCGATTTCGCCTCTTATTTAGCGTCATCTTGTGCATGCTTACTTTATATGGCACTTGGTGTATTTTGGTGGTTTTTGGTATTGGGGTGGTCACCTATTTATGCATTTTTTTATTTATTCCAGGCGATTTAGGCAAATTTGGTGTATGTAGGTGTATTCTGCATGAATTGTACTAACTTTCGGACACTAACCCGTTTTTGTATGGACACTTATTTTGGGTTTTTTTCGGTTGTTCCCCTTAATTTTGGTAAATTTGGTTATGATATTCAGAAACTAGATGATTTTTCCCAACTTTTGGACTTTAACCCATTATCGTATGTATGTGCATATATAAAAAGATACATTCATTTGAAATATTGTAATTGATATTATCAACTAAGTTTATATTGGCACACATATGTATATTTTATTTATCCATCAGATAGCCCAATATGTGTACTTAAGGAACATCTCAAAAATCCCTAAATACCCTATATCTCAGAGCTAAATAGGTCTAAAGCAATAATCAACAACAAAAACGACATTAATTAATTAATTAATTTTCCGTATATTTCCCCACCCACACCTATCACTTCAATTATATTATTGATTTATATCCCATTCGCGTACAAATATCAATTCATCATCGGAGCGACTCTTTCACTGACACAGTCTCTGATAGCACACAGTAACACTTTTTGGTTGACAATAGCACGAAAGTAATATGTGCTGTAGCACAATCGTGCTGTAACACAAACGTGTTGTAGCACAATCGTGCCAACTCAGTGAGTCGACTCTTTATAGTGAGTCAGTGCTTATGTGTCAACTCCCAAAAAATCGTGTCATTACTCACCCCTAACTTCTCCGAACCGTTCGAGACCAAACGAGGTTTCAGACAAGGTGACCCCCTTTCGTGTGACTTCTTCAATTTGATGCTGGAAAAGATAATACGAGCTGCCGAACTTAACCATACAGGAAGCATTTTATACCACAAGAGTGTACAACTGCTGGCGTACGCCGATTATATCGACATCATTGGCACTAACACTCGCGCCGTATGTTCTGCCTTCTCCAACCTGGATAAAGAGGCTAAGAAAATGGGTTTGGCGGTTAACGAAGACAAGACGAAGTACCTCCTGTCATCACACAAAGAAACAGCACGCCTTGGCAGCCACGTCAATGTTGATAGCTACAAATTCGAAACTGTTAAGGACTTCGTCTATTTGGGAACCAGCATTAACACCAAAAATAATGTCAGCACTGAAATCCAACGAAGAATCACGCTTGCCAATAAATGCTACTTCGGACTAAGTAGGCAACTGAAAAGTAAAGTCCTCTCTCGACAAACAAAAATCACACTCTACAGGACACTCATCGTTCCAGTCCTCATGTACGGCGCAGAAGCATGGACAATTTCAAAATCAGATGAGATGACACTTGGAGTATTCGAGAGAAAAGTTCTTCATAAGATTTATGGACCTTTGCGCGTTGGCGTGGGCGAGTATCGACGGAGATTTAACGATGAGCTGTACGAGCTTTACGCAGACATCGACATTGTTCAGCGAATAAAGATCCAGCGGCTGCGTTGGGCAGGTCATGTCGTGAGAATGGACGAAGGCGCTCCGGCCAAGAAAGCATTTCTATCGAAACCCGCTGAACGCAAAAGAAAAGGGAGACCTCCACTGCGTTGGGAAAATCAGGTGGACAGCGATGCTGCCTCCCTAGGTGGTCCCAAGTGGCGCCATGCTGCACGAAACAGAAGCAATTGGCGCGCTCTGTTGGACTCGGCCAGAATCGTCTAGACGGTTAAGCGCCAATCAAGAAGAAGAAGAACCGTGGATTGTAATAGAATGAAATAATCGAGATAGATATAGACTTATGTATATATATCAAAATGATCAGGGTGAAAAGAGAAATCGATTGAGCCATGTCCGTCCGTCTGTCCGACTGTGCGCACTCTAACTCGCGCAAAAATTGAGATATTTTGGAATGCAAGTTGGTATCAAGACTGGGACGGTTGGTATTGAAAATGGGCGAAATCGGACCATGACCACGCCCACTTCCCCTATATAGTAAAAATCGGAAATTTGGTATCTCAGTCACTAATAGAGCTGGAGTGATAAAATCTCACACACATATTGAGCTCAGGCCCTTATGAAGAAATATGGTGAAATTTTGGAAAATGGGCGGTGCCACGCTCACTTATTAAGGGGCAAATATTGAAAGTTTTATGAGTCATAACTCAGAAAGATATATCGATGAAATTTGGTACGCGTGATATACTTACTTAGGCAAATGTTTGGACGAAAAATTGCCAAAATCGGTTGACGACCACGCCCACTTTTATATATGGGTATTATAAAGTGGCCTAATAAAAACATTTTAAGCGATATCTCAGGGTTTGAATTTGCTTGCTGCAAAATAGAAATAGCCGATGTTTTTTGCTTATTGCTGAATTCAGCCGAGCCAAACATGAAAACACGAATCATTCGCTTCAGTGTTCAGCTGAGTCGTGTTTGCTTGTATAGTTAAGCCAAGCAACTCAATTTGAGAGGGTTGCTTTTACTTCCAGCAATTAGTTGAGTGGTAAATTTTTGCTTACAGTTGCTTATTTTGCTGAAACTAGCTTTTAAGCGGAATTCAACATGAAAAGATGTTTACAAATGGACATACATACATATTATGTGTACATACATAAGTAAATATGTATAAAAAATCGAAATATGCGTAAACAAATCGTTTCAGCAAAATAAGCAAAAGCAGAAAAAATGCAAAGACACAACTAATTGCTGGAAGTAAAATGAAATCCCCCAAATCGCGTTGCTTTGCCGTGTTTGGCTCAGCTGAAAACTGAAGCGAATGAATCGTGTTCTCGTTTTTTACTCGGTTGGCCGGGTTTGCTAATTTACTTTTCGTTAGCAAAAGCAAAGCAAAAGCAAGTGCAGCAAAAGTAGCTAAGCAATTTCAAACCCTGGATATCTTTGTCAAATATAAAGATAATTCGTTGAAATTTTGTGGCATGAGTTCTACAATAGAACGGAAACAAAAAATAGAAAAATTTTGGAAAATGGGCGTGGCACCGCCTCTTTTTAGACAAAGGAATCTACGAGATTTCGGAGCCCATAACTCGACAAATAATTGAGATATTATGACGAAACTTGGTTTGTACACTTTTATAACTTGTGTTCAGGGTTGGCAACTCGCAGAAGAAAAATTATTGTACCAGAGCTGTCAAATTATTGTATTTTGAACAAAATTATTGTATATTTCAAAATTACGCCTGCGGCTTAATACTATGTTCATGCTGGATTTGAAATGCAACATTTTGCATTTTCGAAGATAGCTTTTCGAAAAGCTGCCGCATTTTGTAAATGCGCATTTGAGAAGTTCGAAACAAACAAATCTAATAACCCAGATTACGAATATATGTATGGTGTTGAGGTTTTTTTTGTTTTGACTAATTAAAAAATATAACAAGAATTTAGAATGATATATACTTACACTAATTTTACAAACAAAACGTACCAACCGCTTTGGTATCAATTGTTTTGTTTATTATTTGTTAATTACATGTAGAGTGACGTCATCATGGAGCTCTTGTGCCCATTACTGCTATATATGCGTAATCTTGCTGGTATTTCGTTCTTGTATTGCCAGAGTGTTGCCACTTTTTTCCATTCGAATGGCAAATTTTTTCGAAGATTGCAGGGTTGTGTTTAGCATTTACGTTCAAAATGCAGAATTGAAGTCGCATTTGTATTTCGGTAGAGAATTTTGTATGGATAAATGTAACATTTAATGTTGTATTTTAGGCTAAATGCGAAATATTTAATTTGATTTTGGCATTGATATTAATATTAGTTTTAATAAATAAAAGGTACATATTTGTATTATTTCTAATATCGTAGAAAAAGCAAAAAGAGAAAAATGCAACAATCACACAAGAATAAAAACATATGGAGAGTTGCCGGAGTTACAAGAATTTTAAATCAGTGATGTGTAAACAAAACGTTGAGTGAATAATGAACTTAGAGCGCTTTCACATTACTCGGTGCGGTATCGGATCGACATTTTTAGTTTTTACCGAAAGTATACCGAAACCTTACCGACCACATGTATTTCAATTGGCGCTTTCACATTAACTAGTGTTGCATACATGAATTCGGAGCGGATTAATTTCGGTATACCGCAACGCGGTAAGACCGGTCAGTAAAATTTGAGGAATTACTGCATATATTTTTGCGGCGTAAGAAAAGAAGAAGAATAAAGTCAGTGAAAATCTCGTTTCGGCTATAAATTTTGCAAGCTATAATGCCTTCGTCTTCACTGAAAGACATTATTGTTATTATTGAGTGATTTGTTGAATTCTAAAATTTTATATTTTTAATTTCGATATTTGTTTTCCAATTTTCTGCCGAAAGTATTCCCACAAGTGTGAAAAACACTGCAACGCGGACTCGTTTCGGTAAGATGAAAATACCGAGAAAAAAATGTCGATCCGAAGTCGTACCGAGTAATGTGAAAAGGCCCTTAATTTCTGTGGTACAGTACTTCAATCTTATATTTTTTATTAAATTAATATCGTTGAAATTATTGTACTTTTATCGATATTGTACGCATAGGATTGAGGATTGAAAATGTCAAGAAATTATTGTACGTGTACAATAATTATTGTACGGTTGCTGACACTGCTTGTGTTAATAGACACGCAAAAATTTATTGAAATCGGTTTATGACCAAGCCTACTTTTTAAAAAAGATATTTCTGGAACACCTTTTGGGAATTTGTAACGTGACATCTTTGTAACTTGAAGTCATAAAGGAATGAAATTTTCCACAAAGTATAATATTCATATGCTTAGTTGGATGACTGATAAAATTTTGGAAATGCGCGTGGCTATGCCCACTTTATGCAGCACTCGCTTTATATAAAGTACACCGTATTTCCATCAAACGCAAACAAATAATGAAAGCTTACAGCTGAGTATCTAATGTTCGATTCCACTCGAACTTAGGCTTCCTTACTTGTTAATATTACACTTAAAATGTTTGCAATAAAACACAATAATTTTAAAAAGAATAAGAATTTCCTTATTTTTACAACTTCTTATAAAAACCCAAATAAAAGCCAAATTTTTTCAATAATCGCAAAAAATCAATAAAATGTTGACTTTGAAAAGTTAGTATTGAAAATAGGTGAAATCGGACTATAACAACGCACACATCATATATGGGATTTCGAAAAATAATTCACACACTAATATAACCCGAGTAATGAATTTTCAGCCATGCAATGACTATGCAGTTATACTTTAATTATCTTGCGATATTATTCCGCGTTTATCTAAAGTGTATATATTACTCTATTTTTTTTTTCGGATATATTTTTTATTGTATCATTCTTTGACAATATAACAATTTTTATAAAATTTTAACCTAGAATACAACTCGTTATTCGTTGCCACTGCTTCAAATAACATTTGGATGAAAAGCAATTTTATTTAATATAAAATAAATACTTGTGAAGACATATCTGTAGTAGTATACTTATGTAAGTTTTTTGTTATCTTTACTTATAGTATTTATTTACGTAATTTCATTTTATATTCGGCTTGATGTTCTTCATTTTCATTTTCATTATATAGTATGTATTTATGCTGTCGGAATGGAGTGAAATTAAAATCAGCTGGTTGTATAGTATTAAAAGTTCGACCGACTTGAGGACAGGATCCTCGAGGAAACAATTGTGTGTTGCAAAAGTAAATGCTGTTGCAGTTTACGGATTGGAAGGAATTCCAATAAGCTGCATGTATGACATTGGGAGTTTTTACGGTCTAATGGGATAGGATCGTACGGAACACTCATGTATTAGTAAAGGCTGTTGCAGCTTTTGGAATGGAAGGAATTGCAGTAAGTTGAATTTTTTTAAATTTGGAGGTTGTGCGACCTAATAGGATAGGCTCCTCGAAGTTTTAATTTTAGTGGCTCTAGCCTTGGTCACAATTATCCTTCTTTTTAACCGCTTAGGATACCTCTGTTCTAATAGATTCTTAGCGAATATGTTTGGATGGTTGACTAGCCTGCTTGTGTAATTAGATTGTATTTTTGTTATTTCTTCACTCACAGTATTTATCTTTAGGTCGCTATGGATAGCGGAATTTTTCATATACTAAGTCGCTCTACATATTGACCTTAACGTTTTTTATTGCAGTCGTTGGATTCTTTCTAAGGTGGATTTGGATGCAGAACCCCAAAGTTGCATCCCATACATCCAAGATGGTTTAATCACCGTGTTAAATAATAGAAATTTGTTCTCCAAGCTCAATTTGGATTTTGGACCAATTATCCATTGTAATTTGTTTATTTTCAACTTAGATTGAACTATTTTGTTATCAATGTGATTTTTCCATGTCAATCTTCTATCCATTGTGATACCAAGGTATGTTACGTAGTCTTTCTGGGGTATCGTTTCACCATTTATTGTAACTGAAGGGCATGTGTCTCTTTTTAGCGTAAAAGTTACTTGGATGCATTTGGGCTCATTGACTTTAATTCTCCAGGTCGAAAGCCACTCCTCTAGTGTTTTTAGATGGTGCTGTAGTCGACTTGTAGCCACGATGGGATTTGAGTGGACGCTTAGAATTGCTGTGTCATCCGCAAAAGTTGATGTTAGAAGATTTCCGTTTGTTGGCAGATCACTTGTAAAAATTAATTATAGAATGGGACCTAAAACGCTTCCTTGTGGGACTCCTGCAGATATATAGTAACTTCCTGTGGTATAGCTTTTTTGCCTTACTCGGAATTTTCTTTCAGTTAGGAAGCATTCTAGAATCGCGCAAATGTTATATGGAAGTGTGCGTCTTAGTTTGTAGAATAGCCCTTCCAGCCATACTTTGTCGAAGGCCTGTGCCACATCTGAGAATACTGCAGTGCAATATCGTTTGGTTTCAAAAGCGGACCGTATGTTTGATACGATTCTATGCACTTGCTCTATCGTACCATGTTTCTCTCTAAAGCCAAATTGGTGACTTGGTATCGTCCCATGCAATTCCAAGATGGGCTGCATTTTTCTCAGCAACAATTTTTCAAATATTTTGGAAAAAATTTAGATTAGGCTTATTGGTCTATAAGAGCTCACCACTGTCGGGTTTTTGCCTGGTTTGGGAATCATTATTATTTCGGATAGTTTCCACGTTTCAGGAAAATGGCATAGGTTTAGGAGACTGTTGAAAATATATAGTAATAACTTAGTTCCAACTGGAGGGAGCTGTTTTATCATTTCGCCCGTTATCCTGTCATACCCAGGTGCCTTGTTTTTCTGAATGTCATTAGAAATAACATTGATCAAGTCGTTTATATGGAATCGAAGCGCAACTGCTGGTAAGGGCGAAACAGTTTCAAGGGGGATGTTGTTGCCTTGATGAGATGTAAATACAGTTGAAAGATGACTTGAAAATGCGATTCCTTTCTCTTGGTCGCTTCGAGCAAAGTCGCCATTATGCAACCGTAATGGAGGGTCCCGCAGGACTGGCCTTTTGAAATTTTTAAGTGCGCGCCACAGGGAGTATTCTGTTGCAGGTGTGGCTGATAGTGATATCAATCTATTTTGAAAATCTGTTTCCCTGCTAGAGTCCAATAGTTCTTGAAGTTCTTTCGTGCATTTGTTTGATTCGTATTTCAGAAATGGAGAACGGAGCCTTTGCCAGTCTCTCCTAAGTTTTCTTTTCTTCAATACCGTGATGGCTTCCCCCTTCAGGAAACTGGGATTTTGGGCACATGTTCTTTTAATCCGTGAATTGGTTGCTACTCTTGCTGCCATTTGGAGAGCGTTAGTGAAACCGATAATCGCACTGTCCACCTCGCCAGGTGACTTGAGGCTTGCATTTAAGTTAATATGGGAACTTATGTATTTTTTGTACTTAAGCCAGTTAGTATATTGATTAGTTAAGCCAGGATTTAGTTCGTAAAAGGTTGGGGATGTGTTAATAGTTATAAGGCTAGGTGAGTGATCGGATGATAGATCGAAAAGTGGTTTTATCTGAACTCTTCCTCGCTCTAGGCCGCGAGTAACACCAAAGTCGATGGGGTCGGGTGTTTTGCTTCTATCAGCAGGCCAATATGTTGGTTGACCGGTGGAAATTATATCTAAACTATTGATTTGAATAGCTTTGAACAGGTTTCTTCCCTTTGGTGATATTAATCTAGATCCCCAAAAATTATGTTTTGCGTTATAATCTCCCGCTGCAAGGAATTTTCTGCCTAACTTGGAGAAGAAATCAGTGAATTGGGATTCTGTTATATTGTAGCGGGAAGGACAATATATTGCAGTTATGGTCATTCCACCAGAACTATCATCTATATGAACGGATGTTGAGTGGATGTAATCTTTGCAATATTCTTCCAGAACATGATGTCTAATTCTTTTTTTTATAAGTATACCGGTTCCACCTCTAGCTTTTCCTTCCGGGTGTTTAGTGTCGTAGAAAGCAAAGCCATCAATACTAAAATGATTGAAAACTGTCAAGTGAGTTTCGGACAATAGCATTATGTCTATTTGGTGGCTTTCTAGGAAGATCTGGAGTTCATTCCGGTGTTGGCTTACACCGTTGGCATTCCAATATCCTATATTGAGGGAATCCATGGTCTTGTTAAGGTTGTTTGTAGTAGGACGTTTTGGTTCCTAATTAATTATTGCATCATATTTTGCATCGATTTCATATGATCTTGCATCATTTGCACAAAGCTGTTTAAAGTTTTTTCCAAATTTGTAGATGGAGTGGGAATCTTCTGCGTTTCTGGCTCCTTCATACCTTTCAGGGCTTCTGAATATGTCCTGAAACGATTCTTAGGAACGTTGTTATAGTTCGTATTTGGAACATTTTGTGGTTTTGGAACTAGTGGTTTTCTGAGTACTCTTTTCCTTTAAGGAAGTATACACCGGGCAGCCCTTGTAATTCGCTGAAAAGTACGTAAAATTTCGTTTAGAACTGTAAATTACACACTTGTAGTGTAAATCTACGAAAAAAATTTAATTTTAAACTAAAAATTACATATATTTTGGTAGCATATTTACACGCAGTTTTTAGAGTGTATGACTTACTTACTTAATTGACACGTAAACGTCTAGACGATTCTGGCCGAGTCCAATAAAGCGCGCCAGCTATTTCTGTTTCGTGCAGCAGGCGCCACTTGGGAATACCTAGGGAGTCAGCATCACTGTCCACCTGATCTTCCCAACGCAGTGGAGGCCTCCCTTTTCTTCTGCGTTCAGCGGGTTTCGATAGAAATACTTTCTTGGCCGGAGCACCTTCGTCCATTCTCACGACATGACCTGCCCAGCGCAGCCACTGGATCTTTATTCGCTGAACAATGTCGATGTCTGCGTACAGCTCGTCGTTAAATCTCCGTCGATACTCGCCCTCGCTAACGCGCAATGGTCCATAAATCCTCCGAAGAACTTTCCTGTCGAATACTCCAAGCGCCATCTCATCTGCTTTTGTCATTGTCCATGCTTCTGCGCCGTACATGAGGACTGGAACGATGAGCGTCCTGTAGAGTGTGATTTTTGTTCATCGAGAGAAGAATTTACTTTTCAATTGCCTACTTAGTCCAAAGTAGCATTTATTGGCAAGAGTGATTCTTCGTTGGATTTCAGTGCTGACATTATTTTTGGTGTTAATGCTGGTTCCTAAATAGAAGAAGTCCTTAACTGTTTCGAATTTGTAGCTATCAACAGTGACGTTGCTGCCAAGGCGTGCTGTTTCTTTGTGTGTTGACAGGGGGTACTTCGTCTTGTCCTCGTTTACCGCCAAATTTTCTTAGCCTCTTTATCCAGCTAGTAGAAGGCAGAACATACAGGGCGCGTGTTAGTGCCAATGATGTCGATGTCATCGGCGTACGCCAGCAGTTGCACACTCTTGTGATATAAGATGCTTCCTGATGGTTAAGTTCTGCAGCTCGTATTATCTTTTCCAGCATCAAGTTGAAGAAGTCACACGAAAGGGAGTCACCTTGTCTGAAACCTCGTTTGGTCTCGAACGGCTCGGAGAGGTCCTTCCCAATTCTGACGGTGCTGGTGGTGTTAGTCAACGTCATTTGGCATAGCCGTATAAGTTTTGCAGGGAAACCAAATTCAGACATTGCGGCATATAGGCAATTCCTATTCTTGCTATCAAAAGGGGCTTTAAAATCGACAAAGAGATGGTGTGTGTCGGTTCCTTTTTCATGAGTTTTTTCCAGGATTTGGCGTATTGTGAAGATCTAGTCGATGGTAGATTTACCTCTTTCCCACCACAAAACCAACACCAAATATGTGCTCCTTTGCATGGCCACTGTGATATATGACGCAAGACCCGATTTTCTTTGGGTCATGCCCCGTCCATCGAACTTCCTGTATGGCGGTGATGCCAGCTTTTACTTTCTCGAGAACATCAACCAGCTGGGCAGCGGCACCTTCCCTATTAAGGGTCCGGACGTTCCAGGGCATACCCTCAAATCATAGTACTTTAAACGTTTGCCATTGTCGTCATCAAAAAGAGGTGGTCTCATCCGAGGCTTTATTTTGCTTTTCATTGGATAGTAGCCATGGGTAATGGCGCAATTTTTTTGGCGCTGATACAATAACACCAGCGCCAACCGTGGCGCCGCGCACTGTTTTGGCGCAATTGCCATGGAATAATCGATAAATAACACTTGTTCGCTTCTTACTGTTTACCATCCCCGTTTTATTTCTTTTGGCGCAAAATTAATTTTAATTTTCATAATCATTTGGAAACATATTCCGTATATTTTTGAAAATATGCTGGAAATTAGAGTCACTTAGATCACTATCAAGCATACATAATTGTGACGGTGTCATATACGCTGTGCTGTTATTGGCTTTGTGGTGGTGCCATTTTACACTAGCGCTATATTGGTGCTGGTGTTAGCGCACGAAATTGAGTCGGTTTTATATTCCAAAATTGAGTTAGCGCAATATTGAGTTGGCGCTATATTGGGTTGGCGCTATATTGAGTTGGCGCTATATTGAGTTGCCGCATTTCCCAAATCGGAGTTATCGCAATAACGCCAGGGTTGGTGTTAGCGAAATTGCGCCGCGCAGCGCAGTGTTACCCATGCCTATTGGATAGGATTTTTACGTGGTGGGTCCCAAGCCCGACGCACAACCCGCACTGCGGGAGTTGTTTATTATTACATGTTTATATAGCGAGTCGCTTGCTCCAAGTCAGACGCCCGCTCGCAGCCGCACCTACTGGTGAACAATATATGACTTAACATATGAAAAAGGGGTTTTAATGGTGTATAGGAAATTCTAAGTATGCAGTCTTCGTATCCGTGATAAGGCCTATAATATATGATAACCTCAAAAAAAGTACTTTAATTTTTTTTTATTTTGGGACAGTGTAATTTGCCATAGCTACTCAACACTAACATATTACCTATGTACATTAGACCGTATCGAAAAACAAAGAAATTTAATTCTCTCGGACATTAAAAATACTGTTTTTCCTGAATTTCTATAAAAGGGGTCAAAATAACCCCTTCGTGGGTTTGCTAGAGGATTTTGAAACAAAATCTTAAATAGGACGTTATTAAAACAATTTTTGGAATAGGGCGTTTTTGAAACAATTTTTGAAATAGGGCGATCTTATTCTCAGCCGTCGATATGTATGTGGGCGTTTTAACTAAATACGAAGAGAATAAGCCTTATTAGTTAATGCATATTTTGGCGATAAATGTATATTTAGGGAAAGGGCATATTTCAGCATATTTTCACATTTAAATCAAATTGTGTGGCATTATTAACTCATTAAATTAAATTGCAATGAAAGCTGTATTCACTCCTTTTATCTTTTTTTGGTTCCAAACTAGTTATATTTTTTGAAAGTATATTCAATACCCTTCAAAAGAGGGTTTTGTGTTTTCAGATATCTTCATTAGAACTTGAAATATTGTTATTTTAGTTTCATTAGTTTGGCAATGTTTTCTCCATAAAAAATTCAAATTATTTGAAGCATAGATTTGAGCATTATTTTGAAGAAAATTGTATGAAAAATTAAAAGAAAAAAAACAAAAAATCATTAAAGGTGTATATATTTGGTGTATTATATTGGAATTTTCTCACTAAAAAGGTCAAGCTATCGCAGGGAGGGAAAAACTCGAAACTTTACAAATATAGGTACAAAAAATTCTCTAATTTGCAGTATATTTTAGGAAAGATCTACTTTTGTTGTTTTTTGGAGCATATTTAAATGCATATTTTGAAATTTTATAAAGCATTTATAAGCGCTTAGAAGTCAATTTTAAATGCATATTCTGCCTTGCCCTTGTTATTACCAATGCTCCTTCATTGCATCATCTTTTCCTTTTAAAAATATGCACGTATCGTCGCTGCGAATACGAAAAGGGCTATGTAAATTTTTTCGAAATATTTTTTATTGCATTTTCTACTAACCCTATTCATTGCTCACATTTCTGCATTTGTAGTTTTTCATATCTCTTTTTGTTTAGAAGTTACAAAAACAGCTACATATGTGCATAAATGCTCTGAAAAACAAAAGCTTACAGGCATACAGGGAAAACTTGTGATGTAAGAAAAGGCTATGTGCTTTAAAATGGCGCAATGGGTCGAAAAAGTTATTAATTTTCTTATAAATCAATAACAATTATACATATAGTAAAATCTTTGCTGAACTAAAAATTTGTAAAATTCCGACGAATCATTTTCTTTTGCTATTCTGAAATATTATTGAAAACCCTTAGCCCTTTTTGTATTCGCAGCGACGATCAGTGATGCCGTTTTGATACAATCGTATCAAATGTGATACTTTTTTAAGCCCAAGATACGTAGATACTTTTTATTTTGACGTAGAACAAATTTGATACCTTTTTAATCAGCATCAAATAATTTTGATACAATTTAATCAAAATCAAAGAATATTAACCTATTCTTTTTCATTTTTAAGATTTTCTAAAAATTGTAACAACCTGTGTTTTCCGCGAAAAATATATATTGTGAAAGTCTTGCGAATACCAAAAATTGGCAACATTTTATCAAACTGTATAGTAGGCATCACTGCCCATGGCAGGCATGAGCACGGCTCACTAACACAGGTTAACTAACTAAACAGCTGATTTTTAATTTCCACAGTATCCACAGAATACACAAACAATTTACATTTATCTTGATCAGTTTTTACGTGTTTTGTAAATGGAGTTTGGAATTTTTTATGTTAACAATTATTTTAATAACTTTTATGATTTTCTTGAATTAAATTGAATTCGAAAAATCTAAAATGATACCTAACTATTCATTATCTTTATATTTTTATATTGGTAAATGTAATAAAAAAAACGATGTCACGTTGAAAACACGAAAGCAGCTTATTTTAATAATTTTAATTTTTTTCAAAAATATTTCAGTGATACGAAAAAAAAAATTTGTTATACGGGTTAACAGCTTTTTTGATTAATTTAAGTTTTTTTTTCCAAAAAAATTTCGGTGATACGAAAAAAACCATGAAAGTATCAAATTTTGATACCAAATTTTTTGAGGCTGCGGCAACACTGGCGACGATATGTATGTATGTGATTTTACTGCAAGGCTGATGCCTTGTTAATAACATCAGCAGGATATTATAAAAGCGCATGCCTATTCATTGATCATTAGTATATACTTGGTAGTGGAAGACAACTGGCGCTGTTCTAAATCTCTTTCGGACTTGTGCACTGTACAGAATAACATTATACCCAAAATATAAAATCTAAGTATACAAAACAAGGAGAGGTAAGCTACATAAGACTGTATATATATGTATACTAGCATACCCGGCCAAGCTTCGCATTGGCTTTCAGTTATCAACAGTCATCATCATCTTATTAGTGATTTGATATTCAAAATAAAAGATACTTTTATTTTGTGATCTGATTCGCCATCCTGATAAAAATTATTTTTTATTACTGGAAAGGTTTCTATTTTCAAAAATGAAATACACGATATTCTTTGATTTGACTGAAAACGAAATCACAAATAAAAAGTTGTCTGGATTTGGATGAAGAACGAAATCAGAAATAAAATTGATTCATTATATAAAATCAAAAAGGATTTGACTCACGCAACGATAAAATTCATGAATTTACTGCGGTGTCGCTGTTGTGTTCTATCAGAACATATTTGAAATCCTCTAAAGGCCTTATTCCGCGGGGTAACATAATTTAAATACTTTTTGGTTGCTTGTTTTTCCGACAGGGTAGGAATATGATGTATTGTGGAACGATCTTCCGTCATCCCTTGTCGACGCACGAACACGAAGTACGTGACCAAACGATGGAAGTTAGGTACTATAAGTGCTATCGAACTTACACAAAATAACTCAGAACGAAAAAAGACACTGAAGATGGTGCATATTATCCGAAACCGATTTGTCTCCAAACCAAAATTGACAAGGGATGACGGAAGATCGTTCCACAATACATAACATAATTTACTTTACCGCTAAAGTGAAGACTTGACCTTTGAACACCCTTCTCGTATTCTAGCAGCAGGAAAATTATATTACCACCTAGTAGCCCCGGAGCAAAATGAAATATATATGTACATACAAGGGCCTGTAGAACATATACATACATTGATTAATCATGCAGCAAATAGGTTTGTTCCATAACCGAAAACTTGGAAATTGTTAAACATGCATTTTTTTTAAAAAAGTTAATACCTATACTGAGATAAATGCCCACGGAAGACGCATGAATCGAAAAAAAACAAATTAATATACAGGTTCCCAGTATTTTTTTTTACATTCGTATAAATAGATAGTGAACAATTGGGAACACTCTTCCTGGCACTTCACTGCACTCGCGGGTTAGATGTTTATAGTACTTACTTTAAACTAGATGCTTATGTTGCATGCTTTTGAACACACCAGAGTTTAAACTAGATACTCCGGGGAAGAGGTTAAATAAAGGAGATTTTAATTATGTATAGGTATATTGATTTATTGTGCGGACGTCATAACGCTTAGGCGGTTTTACAATTGTGTTTTGTGCTTTGTTTTCAATGTTGACAGTTTGTTTTATGTGTGGTGTGTTACAATATGTGTATATGTATGTGTGTGGTGTAAATGGATGTTGTAAAGTGTGGTGTGATAATGTTACCATTCTGAATGTAATGATGTGATCTGTTGAATGTGATGACGTGATACGTTTATGGTTATGTGTGATTCTTGCGTGGATGCTGACGTGGCGCTGATGCTGTGGCAATGTGATGCGAGGGGCGGGCGACGGCCAAAGTCATTTGAACATCCCGGCCCCACTAGGCGAATTTATTAGCCTAGCAAACGCTGGGGCTGTTGCAATGCCTCCACAACGTTGCTAAGCCCGGTGGCACGACCCCTGCCTCGTCGTCCGGTTGATGATGGTGCGCGGCGCCTATGCGTTGCGGCGCGTTGATAAGGGCGCGGGATGCCGCGATGTCGGTTCGGCGGCGGCACGGACATGCGATGGCTGGGCGTACGGTGCAGCAGTGTATGGTGCGGTCGGTCGCATATTTAGCAACAAACCTCCGAAGTGCAATTGTCGATGTGATGAGACGCAGGCAGGCAGTTGACGCAGTACCCATCCGTGCGCTGGCGCCACTTGTTGGCGTTGAAGCGGCTGCATGCCGCGGAATATTGCGCATAGGCGCGGCGCGTGGCGACGGCGGCATAGCGGGCAGGCCGCGACTACTTGCTGAGCCCTTCTACCAGCTGTGGACATTTCGGTCTGTGTGTTGCTAACTGGCGTCGATGAGGCTGCGCGCGGTGCGTTGCGGGGTGCGGCGCTTTGCCGGTCGACAGCGCGCATAGTTGTTGCGCGTGGAGCGGCGCTGGGTGCTTCGGTGGGCACGGTCACGGTGGAGTGGATGTGCAGGGTTGCGCGGTTGGCATTTCGCTGTCTATGTCTGTAGGGAAATAAAGACTATAATATGTATGGGTATCTGGTGTAGATATAGTGCGATAAGTGCGCATTTTGCAGTGAGGGTTTCGACCATTTTATTGAAGGGTTTTTTTATTACGAATTTAGTTTTTATCGGTATTAGCGGATTTTTGGGTGATTGTCCACCGATATCTTTGTGAAGGTCTGTTTAGTACTCTTCTTTTCATCGGCGGCTGAATTCATGATGGAGAATCTTAATTCGTGCCCATCGATTGATTATGTAGAGGGAGTCGCAACTTCGCTCGGGTATAGTAGCTAAGAGCGGAGCTCCTCTTAGAAAATGCCCAGGGGTGAGGGCTGTAAAATCGGAGGGATCTTGCGAGGTTGCTGAGAGGGGCCGTGGGTTATGAACGGCTTCAATTCTGGTAAGTAGTGTTGTGAACTCCTAGAAACTGAATTTGTGATGTCACTTTTGAAGTGCGTTTTAAGCCTTTTACAACTGATTCCCATAGGCGGACCATAAGTGGTGCACTGGGGGGTATGAATTGCCAATTTTTGAGATTGAGTGAAAATTCTTCCACGTTCTTGACACATAGTCACTTTATTGTTCTTTTGGTTTCTACAAGGGTTCTCCCATGGACGCTCATTATTCCGGAAGCGAATCCTTGCCGCCCGACGAATCGAGCCACAAGCTTGAGCCTCGGAGATGAGGACTTCTTCGAGAGGGATTTTTGCTGGCTTGCGGGGTTTCTTTAATTGAGGAATTTTGTTTCCTTGGGTAGTGAAAGATGAGATTCTTTCTGTTAGTTGGCCGCTTAAAATCCATCCGAAGATGGTATTTTGGGCTAAAAGGGTATTTGAAATTTTTTCCATGCCGCATAGCATGATTTGGGGTATCAAGTCGCTGCCTATGAGCATGTCGACTTGTGCGGGTAAGTGGCAGTTGGGGTCTGCCAGCTTGAGGTGTGCGAACTTGCGTCGATCCTCGTTGGGTATTTTATAGCTTGGAAGCATATTTGTTAATTGCGGAAGAACTATAGCTTGGGCTTGTATTCTTAAGTCCGCGTTGGGGGAAATAAGGGTTAATGAGCAGATTTTTTAAGAGTTTTGTGCTACTCTTCCGCCCATACCCAAGATTTCGTAGTTAGAGTTTTTGGTTTGGAGTCGTAAGCGCTTTTGAGCTTTCGACGAGATAAACGATCTTTGTGAGCCTTGATCGATTAGAGCTCTTAACTGGAATACTTCTCCTCGGTGCTCAATTGAGATAATTGCCGTAGGTAGTAGAATTTTGCTTTCATTGTGAGAATGAAGCGTTTGTATTTGCGCTGCGTGTGAGCAGCATGGTTGATCCGATTCAGTTTCGGGATTTTGGGGTTGTAAATTTTCGGTTCTAGCTGTTGCAACTAGACCTGTGGCTCTTTTGGGGCTAGAGCTATTTTGTTGCGTATTCGTAAATTTATTTACGTGGAGCATCGAATGATGTCTCTCTTGGCAATATACGCAATTGAATTTGCTGGGGCAAACTGACTGGTTATGGGAACGTGCAAGACAGTTTGAGCATAAATGATTATTCTTTACAAAATTATGTTTTTCGAGGGCTGACATTGCTTTGAACCTCTCGCAAGATCTTATAGAGTGGCCTCCGTTGCATAATTGGCATGGCGGTCTTTGATTTTCGGCAGTGTATGTTTGCGATTTATTGAAGCTTCTATTGTGTGAAGTATGATTACTGGCTTGGGGTTTGGTAAAGTTTCTATCGTTTTGGGTGTTCATGGGTTTGAACTTATTATCTACCCTCTCAGCGATTTCGTACTGGGTCGTTAGAAAATCTTTCATTTGTTGCCACGTTGGGCATTTTTTGCGGGATGTGAGTGATTGTTCCCACAGCAATAATGATTTTTCTGGTAGTGCAGTGGCGCATATATTTACCAGAATAGGGTCCCAATTATCAGTGGGAATCTTTTGTGTTTGAAGCACTGACAAGCAATTCGTTACAGTGGAATGTAACTTGATAAATTCTTCGCTTGTTTCTTTTTGTATTTTTGGCAAGTTCATTAGGATTGTTATTTGTTTATCGACCAGTACTCTTTGATTTTCGTATCTTTCTTTTAATGCCGCCCAAGCCAAATTGAAATTGTCGTCACTAAGACCGAATTGGTTTACGATTGCTGCTGCCTGACCTTTCGTTTTGTATCGGAGGTGATACAATTTTTGGGCTTGTGATAATTTTGGATGGTTGATGTACACGGCTGTAAACATGTCCCGGAAGGACGGCCATTGTTCATAACCTCCATAAAATATTTCAGTATCACAAGCTGGCACTTTGAGATAAGGGCCTGAACTTGCTTCTTGTGTGTGGGTTTGGGAGTTGTCTACTTTCGGGGTTGAAGTAGATGAAATAGGCCTTAGTAGTTTTAGTTGATCGTTGATCATGGCCTTTGTTTCTTCATATTGGTCAAGGCAGTTTTCGTACTTAGTCAATGCCGAGGATTTAAAATTTTCGGGCAGATCCGAGTCATCGGTTTCGATGATCGCATCATATGCCGATTGGAGCCGTGTCCAAAAGTTTTCAAGGCTTTTTGTTTTTACCTCCAAAGTTGATTCGGAGTTGGCTTGAATGGGTGCGGATGCAAATCTAGTGCAGTATCTAATGAGACTGTCACTTTCCATAATAAATTTTGCAGCCGAAAAATCTTTAGGTTTTTTGGGGATTGCTCCCTGCTTTGAGCGTTTGGCGTCTGCAGGGGTATCTTGGAGCTTACCTCCCTCCATTTCGGGAATTTTAAGAGTTTTTGGGTTTGATTCCTTACTCGGGGTTTTGTCTGATGGCATTTTCACGGATTAAAAAATGCAATGTAATTTAAAATCGCTTATCGTGTAGATATCCGTAAATAGATTTTATGTTTGAAATATATTTTTTGTTATATGACTGTTTATTTATATGGTTTTTGGGTTTTGTATATATATTGGCTTTTGGGTAAGTTTTATTTTGTAAACGAAATAAAAATTCTAAATTATAGACTTGGGGTTTTCTTTCAATTGCCGAATTTATCTTTGTGTATATATGTGTATTTTTGCGTTTGTATATGTTACGCGGGAGATATTTTATTTTATAAAAAATAAATTATAAATTGTCGACTTATGTCGTTTTTCCGGAATACCGAGTTGTATATATGTTTATATGTATATCTGCGTGTGGGTATATAATGTATATAACGCTAGATATCTTTTTATATTATATAAGTATAATTGTATATTTCTGACTTATGTCGTTTTTACCAAATGTAATTTTTTGTCTACTGGGTAGTGTAGAACTCCCTTTTTTGCTGCTGGGTTATTTTCCGCGAGTGATATATATATATATATATGTTAATACGTATGTATAAAAATAGTGGGAGAGAGCGCCAGATAATTTGCCGGTAATTTGTAGATATGTATTTTGGTAAGTAGAATATGGGAAGTGCGAAATCTATAGAAGGCAATTTTTTTTTTTTGTAGGTAGTTTTGGATGATACCAACGGGAGATTTGGTGTCAACGTACCAATATTTTTAATATATGTTTGTATGTATATTTTCTTTTATGTGGGGAGTAAGTGAAATTAATATTGTATAAATTTTAATGGCCAGTAGGAATTTTTTATGTATGTTTGCCAATTTGATTTATTAATTCTAATTTGGATTAGGATTTTTAAGTGGACTGTATTTATATTTATGTGTGCAAATATATGTAGGACAACTTCTAATTTTTATCGGTTTGAATTTTAATTTCAAATGTACATACACCCAAGAAAATGTGAAAATATATGTATTTGTATGGAACGATACAACTCACTGCGCTTTTTGGAATTAGGGTATTGGGGTTTGATTTGTTGGCCAGTTATGTTGCCTTGTTTTCTGGCTTGATGTTGTTGTTCGTGTTGTTCCTTTT
Organism: Urophora cardui; assembly: GCA_960531455.1. Classification (NCBI taxonomy): domain Eukaryota; kingdom Metazoa; phylum Arthropoda; class Insecta; order Diptera; family Tephritidae; genus Urophora; species Urophora cardui. The sequence goes on along the minus strand of OY482673.1, from coordinate 89,741,998 downwards.
GTTGCATTTGTTGATTTGCTTAACGCTTTGATGTTGTTGAAAATATTTTTTGCTGTTTGGTTTTAATATAACGTATATTTTTATTGTTAGATTTTTGTGTGTTATATATATTTATGTCTTTTGTTACCGCGCGCGTTTTTCACTTTTTATGTATTATGTATATTTTCAAACATATACATACATATGTAGGTATGTATGTATGTTTTTAAATAATGTATGTCTTTTTTGTATGTATGTATGTGGTATACGTACATATGGATATCTACCAAAGAGTGTATATGGATAAGAGGCTGCAGTTTGAAAAAATTCACACTAGATGTCACATTTCGCGCGAGATGGGACCCGCGAAGTGTGACATCTAGTGTGAAGTTTCACAAAGAGCATATATGGATGAGGGTGCAGTCAGCGAAACTTCACACTAGATGTCATACTTCGCGGGTCCCATCTCGCGCGAAATGTGACATCTAGTGTGAATTTTTTCAAACTGCAGCCTCTTATCCATATACACTCTTTGTATCTACGTATGGATTAATTTTTATTTGTACATATATAATCTTTATTTATTTATTTATTTTATTTTATTTATTTATATTTTTTTTTCACTTTTCAATTTGTTCGTAGGTATGTATGTATGGAAAATTCGCGACTTTAACACTTTTTGTTTTAGCTGTTTTGTTTTTTATACTTGTTTTTTTTTGTCCTTTTGTTATCTAGTTAGTTAAAATTATCACCATAGGTGCCTATCTTTATGGCGAAGAAGGACCATGAACAATTGGGAACACTCTTCCTGGCACTTCACTGCACTCGCGGGTTAGATGTTTATAGTACTTACTTTAAACTAGATGCTTATGTTGCATGCTTTTGAACACACCAGAGTTTAAACTAGATACTCCGGAGAAGAGGTTAAATAAAGGAGATTTTAATTATGTATAGGTATATTGATTTATTGTGCGGACGTCATAACGCTTAGGCGGTTTTACAATTGTGTTTTGTGCTTTGTTTTCAATGTTGACAGTTTGTTTTATGTGTGGTGTGTTACAATATGTGTATATGTATGTGTGTGGTGTAAATGGATGTTGTAAAGTGTGGTGTGATAATGTTACCATCCTGAATGTAATGATGTGATCTGTTGAATGTGATGACGTGATACGTTTATGGTTATGTGTGATTCTTGCGTGGATGTTGACGTGGCGCTGATGCTGTGGCAATGTGATGCGAGGGGCGGGCGACGGCCAAAGTCATTTGAACAGATAGTCATAACTCAAAACTCCCATTTACTTTTAAGATGTTATAATTCAAACAAATCTCAACTCAAATAATATTTCACGGGGGTTGCGTAATTTGGATTTGGGTGAGTCAGAAATACAATAATTTATTTTTGATTTTAAATATATTTCAAGTGGCCGCTGTGGTGTAGTGTGTGAAAGGCTCGCCTGCAATAAAAAAGGTCTCGGGTTTTATCCCCAGTCCGGACAAACACCAAAAAAAAAATTTTATAAATTATAAATCAGATATAGCGGTCACCTCTCGGCGGTGGGCGGCATACCCTCATAGGGTATTTCTGCCATGAAAATGTGTCCCAAAAAAAATTAATTCCCAGTTCGGTGCCGGCATAAAACTGTAGGTCCACTCGTAGCTCGTCCTTAAAACTCGTTAGAGCTATTTCAGCGGCATTTTATTATATATACTATTATATTCTAGTCAAAGATATTATTAACAAACATTTTGCAAAAATTCCCAAGTTTTAGAAACCTAAAATTTACTCGAGAAACTCACCGATACTTTGGTGTAAATAGATATAAAATACAACAGCGATACCTACCGGATTTTTCTTCATATGTTTGTACACTAGGGTGCGTTTAATTTGTATGAAAAATTTAAAAGTGCATAAAAAGACTTCTTCTTCTTGATTGGCGCTTAACCGTCTAGACGATTCTGGCCGAGTCCAACAGAGCGCGCCAATTGCTTCTGTTTCGTGCAGCATGGCGCCACTTGGGAACACCTAGGGAGGCAGCATCGCTGTCCACCTGATTTTCCCAACGCAGTGGAGGTCTCCCTTTTCTTTTGCGTTCAGCGGGTTTCGATAGAAATGCTTTCTTGGCCGGAGCGCCTTCGTCCATTCTCACGACATGACCTGCCCAACGCAGCCGCTGGATCTTTATTCGCTGAACAATGTCGATGTCTGTGTAAAGCTCGTACAGCTCATCGTTAAATCTCCGTCGATACTCGCCCACGCCAACGCGCAAAGGTCCATAAATCTTACGAAGAACTTTTCTCTCGAATACTCCAAGTGCCATCTCATCTGATTTTGAAATTGTCCATGCTTCTGCGCCGTACATGAGGACTGGAACGATGAGCGTCCTGTAGAGTGTGATTTTTGTTTGTCGAGAGACTGTATCGCCCCCTAAATCTGTAGTAACATGGTCAAAGATATCACACATAAATTTTGGTCCCGATTGGTGGCGGTTAAGGCGAGGCGCATTGAGGTCAAAGTTCAGAAAACTCTATGGAGGGTCAAAAAATCAAAATATTTTTTTTAATTATCTAATACCCAAAATTAATACTTCTATACCTAATGATAACAAATATAAATTTTGGTCGCAATTGATGACGGTTTACTGGTGTTTCAAGGGGGTCAAATTTCAGATTACAATATGCGACACTAAAAATGTAAGTCTTCTATGGCAATCTGAATTATTGACCCCCTTAAAACACAACTAAACCGTTATCAATCGGAGCCAAAATTTATATTTGTTATCATTGGGTATAGAAGTATTAATTTTCGGTATAATATAATTAAAAAAAAAATATTTAGATTTTTTCACCCTTCATAGAGTTTTCTGAATTTTGAGCTCAATGCGCCACGTCTTAATCGCCACCAATCGGTACCAAAATTTATGTGTGATATCTTTGACCATGTTACTACAGATTGAGGGGGCGATACAGTAAAATATCGTTAATTTGAATTTTAAACGCACTCTAATGTACACATGTTTTTGGTATTGTCTATCTCCATACTAATAACCTTAATGGAACCCAATGAGATATAACTACCAAATTTCATTAAAATATTTCAGTAGTTTTAAATTTAAAGGCGCACAAATATTGTGACATGAGATTTGTATATATTTATATGTATAAATTAGGGCTTCCAATTTTTCCGATTTTTACGATCCCGGAATTTTCGAGATTTTTTTTATAATCCCGGGATCCCGGGATTTATCCCGGGATTTGGCCATTAATTATACAGGCCAACAATTTTTCCGAAAAATTTTCTAACTCAAATAAAATTCTACTTTCTAAAGGATTTCGGTGCCCTGAATCTGAATCTGAAGTCGGATTTTCGGTAATACTTGTAGGTTTTGAGATATTTATGCGATTTTTTGCTATATTCACTGCTCAATCTGTTAAATTACTTACTTTCATTAAAAAATGATTGCAGCTATTGAAAGAACGATCAATTCTCTTGAAAACAGCGCTTTGCTTTCTCGGGTTTCTTATTTATATATCTAGAAATATATGTTTTTGTACAAAACGCACAGTTTGTTGTTAATATAATAAACTGCCTAAAAGCGTGCTATAAAATTTTTATTTGCAATATTGCAAGTTACAAGCAAGATATCCGAAAAAGCAAAACATTGTCCTCAAGAGAAATGATCGTGCTTTCAATAGATTTAATCAGTGAAAGTGAGCAATTTTAAAGACATTGAGGAGTGAATATGGCCAAAAACCGCGTTTTTCGCCTCTTTGGACATGAATATCTCAAAAAGTGCACCGAAATCCTTTTGAAACGTAGAATTTTATTTCTGTTACAAAAATTTATCGACCAGTATTATTTTCCCACATTTGAGGTTGAAAAATTAAATATGTATATTTTCGAGAAACGCTACAACTTTAACACGCAAAGAAAAAATAGATTTTTATTGCCATTTTTTATTATTTCATTACTAACAAAATAAAATAGGAACGTAAAATCATGCGTATTATTTAATAACACTTAAGAGTTACACAATCAACAAAGAAAATTAAATATATTTGGTGAACAAAACATTTTCCTTTATAGTTGGTACGTTTAGGATATTAGGATAAAACGGTTTGCGATCATTTGATGATTTCCAATAAAAATTTTTAGAATTTAACGACACACTTCCTTTAAGCGAATATTTCCAAGCTTGCCGAAAAATTCTGAAAATTAATGCAACTTCCGAAAATATTTAAAAATCGGAGGCACATATTTTGATATGAATTCCGAGGATGCAGCTGCGTATTTATTTTTAGTAGAGTAATGTAAAACTATCAAGTCTAATTAAAATTTTGTTTGCATTTTCTTCCATTATTTACTTTCCATATGGGAAAATTCCAAAAACCATTTGGGAAATAAATGACCAAAAATCAGGAAATAGAAATTATCAAATGAATTTTACCATAAGAATTCTAAAGGCTTTAAAAATACCTAACGTACGTTTGTTTACAACGCGTACTTCACGACAAAAAAAATTTGATTATTAAAAAAACATCAAAAATATTAATCCTTACTTTGACTAATGGACTTTTTCATTCTGGCAAAAATGTCGCACTATCTTCGGGCTGTCACATTTTTTTTTCTCTTCCACACAGACTCAACGCTTTTTTAGGGCTGTAAAGACACTGAAGATGGTGCATATTATCCGAAACCGATTTGTCTCCAAACCAAAATTGACAAGGGATGACGGAAGATCGTTCCACAATACATAACATAATTTACTTTACCGCTAAAGTGAAGACTTGACCTTTGAACACCCTTCTCGTATTCTAGCAGCAGGAAAATTATATTACCACCTAGTAGCCCCGGAGCAAAATGAAATATATATGTACATACATGGGCCTGTAGAACATATACATACATTGATTAATCATGCAGCAAATAGGTTTGTTCCATAACCGAAAACTTGGGAATTGTTAAACATGCATTTTTTCTTAAAAAAGTTAATACCTATACTGAGATAAATGCCCACGGAAGACGCATGAATCGAAAAAAAACAAATTAATATACAGGTTCCCAGTATTTTTTTTTACATTCGTATAAATAGATAGTCATAACTCAAAACTCCCATTTACTTTTAAGATGTTATAATTCAAACAAATCTCAACTCAAATAATATTTCACGGGGGTTGCGTAATTTGGATTTGGGTGAGTCAGAAATACAATAATTTATTTTTGATTTTAAATATATTTCAAGTGGCCGCTGTGGTGTAGTGTGTGAAAGGCTCGCCTGCAATAAAAAAGGTCTCGGGTTTTATCCCCAGTCCGGACAAACACCAAAAAAAATTTAATTAATTATAAATCAGATATAGCGGTCACCTCTCGGCGGTGGGCGGCATACCCTCATAGGGTATTTCTGCCATGAAAATGTGTCCCAAAAAAAATTAATTCCCAGTTCGGTGCCGGCATAAAACTGTAGGTCCACTCGTAGCTCGTCCTTAAAACTCGTTAGAGCTATTTCAGCGGCATTTTATTATATATACTATTATATTCTAGTCAAAGATATTATTAACAAACATTTTGTAACAATTCCCAAGTTTTAGAAACCTAAAATTTACTCGAGAAACTCACCGATACTTTGGTGTAAATAGATATGATACAACAGCGATACCTACCGGATTTTGCTTCATATGTATGTACACTAGGGTGCGTTTAATTTGTATGAAAAATTTAAAAGTGCATAAAAAGACTGTATCGCCCCCTAAATCTGTAGTAACATGGTCAAAGATATCACACATAAATTTTGGTCCCGATTGGTGGCGGTTAAGGCGAGGCGCATTGAGGTCAAAGTTCAGAAAACTCTATGGAGGGTCAAAAAATCAAAATATTTTTTTTAATTATCTAATACCCAAAATTAATACTTCTATACCTAATGATAACAAATATAAATTTTGGTCGCAATTGATGACGGTTTACTGGTGTTTCAAGGGGGTCAAATTTCAGATTACAATATGCGACACTAAAAATGTAAGTCTTCTATGGCAATCTGAATTATTGACCCCCTTAAAACACAACTAAACCGTTATCAATCGGAGCCAAAATTTATATTTGTTATCATTGGGTATAGAAGTATTAATTTTCGGTATAATATAATTAAAAAAAAAATATTTAGATTTTTTCACCCTTCATAGAGTTTTCTGAATTTTGAGCTCAATGCGCCACGTCTTAATCGCCACCAATCGGTACCAAAATTTATGTGTGATATCTTTGACCATGTTACTACAGATTGAGGGGGCGATACAGTAAAATATCGTTAATTTGAATTTTAAACGCACTCTAATGTACACATGTTTTTGGTATTGTCTATCTCCATACTAATAACCTTAATGGAACCCAATGAGATATAACTACCAAATTTCATTAAAATATTTCAGTAGTTTTAAATTTAAAGGCGCACAAATATTGTGACATGAGATTTGTATATATTTATATGTATAGATTAGGGCTTCCAATTTTTCCGATTTTTACGATCCCGGAATTTTCGAGATTTTTTTTATAATCCCGGGATCCCGGGATTTATCCCGGGATTTGGCCATTAATTATACAGGCCAACAATTTTTCCGAAAAATTTTCTAACTCAAATAAAATTCTACTTTTCTAAAGGATTTCGGTGCCCTGAATCTGAATCTGAAGTCGGATTTTCGGTAATACTTGTAGGTTTTGAGATATTTATGCGATTTTTTGCTATATTCACTGCTCAATCTGTTAAATTACTTACTTTCATTAAAAAATGATTGCAGCTATTGAAAGAACGATCAATTCTCTTGAAAACAGCGCTTTGCTTTCTCGGGTTTCTTATTTATATATCTAGAAATATATGTTTTTGTACAAAACGCACAGTTTGTTGTTAATATAATAAACTGCCTAAAAGCGTGCTATAAAATTTTTATTTGCAATATTGCAAGTTACAAGCAAGATATCCGAAAAAGCAAAACATTGTCCTCAAGAGAAATGATCGTGCTTTCAATAGATTTAATAAGTGAAAGTGAGCAATTTTAAAGACATTGAGGAGTGAATATGGCCAAAAACCGCGTTTTTCGCCTCTTTGGACATGAATATCTCAAAAAGTGCACCGAAATCCTTTTGAAACGTAGAATTTTATTTCTGTTACAAAAATTTATCGACCAGTATTATTTTCCCACATTTGAGGTTGAAAAATTAAATATGTATATTTTCGAGAAACGCTACAACTTTAACATGCAAAGAAAAAATAGATTTTTATTGCCATTTTTTATTATTTCATTACTAACAAAATAAAATAGGAACGTAAAATCATGCGTATTATTTAATAACACTTAAGAGTTACACAATCAACAAAGAAAATTAAATATATTTGGTGAACAAAACATTTTCCTTTATAGTTGGTACTTTTAGGATATTAGGATAAAACGGTTTGCGATCATTTGATGATTTCCAATAAAAATTTTTAGAATTTAACGACACACTTCGTTTAAGCGAATATTTCCAAGCTTGCCGAAAAATTCTGAAAATTAATGCAACTTCCGAAAATATTTAAAAATCGGAGGCACATATTTTGATATGAATTCCGAGGATGCAGCTGCGTATTTAATTTTAGTAGAGTAATGTAAAACTATCAAGTCTAATTAAAATTTTGTTTGCATTTTCTTCCATTATTTACTTTCCATATGGGAAAACTCCAAAAACCATTTGGGAAATAAATGACCAAAAATCAGGAAATAGAAATTATCAAATGAATTTTACCATAAGAATTCTAAAGGCTTTAAAAATACCTAACGTACGTTTGTTTACAACGCGTACTTCACGACAAAAAAAATTTGATTATTAAAAAAACATCAAAAATATTAATCCTTACTTTGACTAATGGACTTTTTCATTCTGGCAAAAATGTCGCACTATCTTCGGGCTGTCACATTTTTTTTTCTCTTCCACACAGACTCAACACTTTTTTAGGGCTGTTTGTTCTATTGACAAAATATAAAACTGGCCCGACTACGGGGCAACATCTTCTGCTCTTATAAAGATAAAGATAAAGATAAAGATAAAGATAAAGATAAAGATAAAGATAAAGATAAAGATAAAGATAAAGATAAAGATAAAGATAAAGATAAAGATAAAGATAAAGATAAAGATAAAGATAAAGATAAAGATAAAGATAAAGATAAAGATAAAGATAAAGATAAAGATAAAGATAAAGATAAAGATAAAGATAAAGATAAAGATAAAGATAAAGATAAAGATAAAGATAAAGATAAAGATAAAGATAAAGATAAAGATAAAGATAAAGATAAAGATAAAGATAAAGATAAAGATAAAGATAAAGATAAAGATAAAGATAAAGATAAAGATAAAGATAAAGATAAAGATAAAGATAAAGATAAAGATAAAGATAAAGATAAAGATAAAGATAAAGATAAAGATAAAGATAAAGATAAAGATAAAGATAAAGATAAAGATAAAGATAAAGATAAAGATAAAGATAAAGATAAAGATAAAGATAAAGATAAAGATAAAGATAAAGATAAAGATAAAGATGAAGATAAAGATAAAGATAAAGATAAAGATAAAGATAAAGATAAAGATAAAGATAAAGATAAAGATAAAGATAAAGATAAAGATAAAGATAAAGATAAAGATAAAGATAAAGATAAAGATAAAGATAAAGATAAAGATAAAGATAAAGATAAAGATAAAGATAAAGATAAAGATAAAGATAAAGATAAAGATAAAGATAAAGATAAAGATAAAGATAAAGATAAAGATAAAGATAAAGATAAAGATAAAGATAAAGATAAGGATAAAGATAAAGATAAAGATAAAGATAAAGATAAAGATAAAAATAAAGATAAAGATAAAGATAAAGATAAAGATAAAAATAAAGATAAAGATAAAGATAAAGATAAAGATAAAGTTAAAGATAAAGATAAAGATAAAGATAAAGATAAAGATAAAGATAAAGATAAAGATAAAGATAAAGATAAAGATAAAGATAAAGATAAAGATAAAGATAAAGATAAAGATAAAGATAAAGATAAAGATAAAGATAAAGATAAAGATAAAGATAAAGATAAAGATAAAGATAAAGATAAAGATAAAGATAAAGATAAAGATAAAGATAAAGATAAAGATAAAGATAAAGATAAAGATAAAGATAAAGATAAAGATAAAGATAAAGATAAAGATAAAGATAAAGATAAAGATAAAGATAAAGATAAAGATAAGGATAAAGATAAAGATAAAGATAAAGATAAAGATAAAGATAAAGATAAAGATAAAGATGAAGATGAAGATGAAGATGAAGATGAAGATGAAGATGAAGATGAAGATGAAGATGAAGATGAAGATGAAGATGAAGATGAAGATGAAGATGAAGATGAAGATGAAGATGAAGATGAAGATGAAGATGAAGATGAAGATGAAGATGAAGATGAAGATGAAGATGAAGATGAAGATGAAGATGAAGATGAAGATAAAGATAAAGATAAAGATAAAGATAAAGATAAAGATAAAGATAAAGATAAAGATAAAGATAAAGATAAAGATAAAGATAAAGATAAAGATAAAGATAAAGATAAAGATAAAGATAAAGATAAAGATAAAGATAAAGATAAAGATAAAGATAAAGATAAAGATAAAGATAAAGATAAAGATAAAGATAAAGATAAAGATAAAGATAAAGATAAAGATAAAGATAAAGATAAAGATAAAGATAAAGATAAAGATAAAGATAAAGATAAAGATAAAGATAAAGATAAAGATAAAGATAAAGATAAAGATAAAGATAAAGATAAAGATAAAGATAAAGATAAAGATAAAGATAAAGATAAAGATAAAGATAAAGATAAAGATAAAGATAAAGATAAAGATAAGGATAAAGATAAAGATAAAGATAAAGATAAAGATAAAGATAAAGATAAAGATAAAGATAAAGATAAAGATAAAGATAAAGATAAAGATAAAGATAAAGATAAAGATAAAGATAAAGATAAAGATAAAGATAAAGATAAAGATAAAGATAAAGATAAAGATAAAGATAAAGATAAAGATAAAGATAAAGATAAAGATAAAGATAAAGATAAAGATAAAGATAAAGATAAAGATAAAGATAAAGATAAAGATAAAGATAAAGATAAAGATAAAGATAAAGATAAAGATAAAGATAAAGATAAAGATAAAGATAAAGATAAAGATAAAGATAAAGATAAAGATAAAGATAAAGATAAAGATAAAGATAAAGATAAAGATAAAGATAAAGATAAAGATAAAGATAAAGATAAAGATAAAGATAAAGATAAAGATAAAGATAAAGATAAAGATAAAGATAAAGATAAAGATAAAGATAAAGATAAAGATAAAGATAAAGATAAAGATAAAGATAAAGATAAAGATAAAGATAAAGATAAAGATAAAGATAAAGATAAAGATAAAGATAAAGATAAAGATAAAGATAAAGATAAAGATAAAGATAAAGATAAAGATAAAGATAAAGATAAAGATAAAGATAAAGATAAAGATAAAGATAAAGATAAAGATAAAGATAAAGATAAAGATAAAGATAAAGATAAAGATAAAGATAAAGATAAAGATAAAGATAAAGATAAAGATAAAGATAAAGATAAAGATAAAGATAAAGATAAAGATAAAGATAAAGATAAAGATAAAGATAAAGATAAAGATAAAGATAAAGATAAAGATAAAGATAAAGATAAAGATAAAGATAAAGATAAAGATAAAGATAAAGATAAAGATAAAGATAAAGATAAAGATAAAGATAAAGATAAAGATAAAGATAAAGATAAAGATAAAGATAAAGATCAAGATCAAGATGAAGATGAAGATGAAGATGAAGATGAAGATGAAGATAAAGATAAAGATAAAGATAAAGATAAAGATAAAGATAAAGATAAAGATAAAGATAAAGATAAAGATAAAGATAAAGATAAAGATAAAGATAAAGATAAAGATAAAGATAAAGATAAAGATAAAGATAAAGATAAAGATAAAGATAAAGATAAAGATAAAGATAAAGATAAAGATAAAGATAAAGATAAAGATAAAGATAAAGATAAAGATAAAGATAAAGATAAAGATAAAGATAAAGATAAAGATAAAGATAAAGATAAAGATAAATATAAAGATAAAGATAAAGATAAAGATAAAGATAAAGATAAAGATAAAGATAAAGATAAAGATAAAGATAAAGATAAAGATAAAGATAAAGATAAAGATAAAGATAAAGATAAAGATAAAGATAAAGATAAAGATAAAGATAAAGATAAAGATAAAGATAAAGATAAAGATAAAGATAAAGATAAAGATAAAGATAAAGATAAAGATAAAGATAAAGATAAAGATAAAGATAAAGATAAAGATAAAGATAAAGATAAAGATAAAGATAAAGATAAAGATAAAGATAAAGATAAAGATAAAGATAAAGATAAAGATAAAGATAAAGATAAAGATAAAGATAAAGATAAAGATAAAGATAAAGATAAAGATAAAGATAAAGATAAAGATAAAGATAAAGATAAAGATAAAGATAAAGATAAAGATAAAGATAAAGATAAAGATAAAGATAAAGATAAAGATAAAGATAAAGATAAAGATAAAGATAAAGATAAAGATAAAGATAAAGATAAAGATAAAGATAAAGATAAAGATAAAGATAAAGATAAAGATAAAGATAAAGATAAAGATAAAGATAAAGATACTGATAAAGATAAAGATAAAGATAAAGATAAAGATAAAGATACTGATAAAGATAAAGATAAAGGTAAAGATAAAGATAAAGATAAAGATAAAGATAAAGATAAAGATAAAGATAAAGATAAAGATAAAGATAAAGATAAAGATAAAGATAAAGATAAAGATAAAGATAAAGATAAAGATAAAGATAAAGATAAAGATAAAGATAAAGATAAAGATAGAGCTAAAGATAAAGATAAAGATAAAGATAAAGATAAAGATAAAGATAAAGATAAAGATAAAGATAAAGATAAAGATAAAGATAAAGATAAAGATAAAGATAAAGATAAAGATAAAGATAAAGATAAAGATAAAGATAAAGATAAAGATAAAGATAAAGATAAAGATAAAGATAAAGATAAAGATAAAGATAAAGATAAAGATAAAGGGAAACTACTTAAAACCTTAAAATTCAAGCAGCTACACTCGGAGAAAAAAATAAAAAAAAATTTATTTTTATAATGCACGTATTAAACCAGATCGTTTTAATTTTAAAAATGAAAATTTGTAAATTTTAAATGAAACTTTTGAAATAAAAACGTATTTTGGATTAAACAAAATCATTTTTAAATTAAAAGTTAAAATGAAGGGAATAAAAGCGTAAGTTTTAGGTTAAAAATCTCATAGGACTTGAATTAAAAATAAACATTTTTAAATTTAAATGTTTTTTCTTAATTTTACAAAGAACCTTTTTAAAATAAAAATGGTTGTATCTACATCACTTTTAAATACGTTTTTGCCCATTTTAAGCACATTTTCATATGTTAGAATGTGTAGAAATATCTCTTTATATTATTTTATTAAGTATTTATTTAGAAAAATAGATAAGACCGAAAAAAGTAAAGTAAATGCAACTAATGTACTCACCCTTAAGTTTAATCAAGTTGGAAAGTATCACAGTTTATTTTATATATCGATATTGTCTTTTTATATATAATGCATTATTCTTTTAGACATTATTTCATTACGCACTTACTACTTAAAATAATTTTTGATATTATTGCACCGACTCAACACTTTACAATGAAAGAAGACTTGTACGGTAAAATATTGTTGTACGAAAGCATTTCGTATATATTACGAAAGTATTTCGTAAATCTTTTAATCCTTTGATAATGTTACGAAAACTTTCGTACAATATACGAAATTATTCGTAAAGATAATTTTAAGAAAATTTACGAAAGTGTTTCGTAATATTTACGAAATATTTCGTAATATATACGAAAGAAATATTAGAAAATGGTTTACGAAAGCCCTTTCGTAATATTTACGAAAGATTCGTAAAATTAGATTTTGTTGAGAAAAATGCTTTCGTAATATATACGAAACTTTCGTACATTTTACGAAACTCTAGACAACGAAAGTCTTTCGTAGTTTTTTTACGAAATTTTATGTTTAGTGTACGTACGAATTTTTTTTTCCCTTACGACCTACGTATTTCGTTTGGCTTTTTCAATATAGCTTGCTCGCTTACACCGACGCAAAACTGTATTTGACCATCTCCTTCACACACAAAACCTTGTAGAATACCAGAAAAAACGTAGTGTCATATGGGCTAAAGCAAAGTATTTGACGCAATAACTTTTTTTTTATTATTTTTTAGAGAAATGCTGTACCTATGATAGTATCAATGAAATGTTTCGTTCCCTTACATATTTATATGCCTACGTCTACCTACCTATATATCGCACGTTTTATTCAATAGGGATTTAACTAAAAAAAATTTTTTTTTGGTAAAACGCAAACAAACTTTTAGAGCCTATACACACTTGCGACTCAATCGATTTAGTCGGGCTTTGATTTTCATGGGAATGTATGGAAGCATTCACACTACATTCAATTAGTCGAACAACTGAAACAGTTGGATTTGCATACAACAGCCCAATTCGCTTAATCGATTGAGTCGCAAGTGGGTATAGGCTCTTATAATTTCAAAGAGTTTCCTTCTACGGCTAACTACAAAATCACTTTTATTTCCGCCATTTTTATCGTTTTGAGTATTTTATAAGACTAGACTCAAAGGCATGACCCAGTTATTGAAATATATGGGAAAACCCCAGAAATCGAAAATTTCGAGTTAAATCCCTATTGCATAAAACGTGCGATATATATGTTACATACGACGCACAGTGGTTCAGCCGCGGAAAAAATTCATTTTTTTCAATACATAATTTTCAGATTCTAATGATGTAGTCTTATAAAAAAATGTCCAAATATGAACAATTCGTGACTACTTTGCAAAAAATTGATTTTGTTTTACAAAAGAATGGTATCAGAAGTCAGAAAAATTTTATTCAACAAAAACTGCTTGAAATTTTTGCTAACTTAAGCTATAAACTTTCCTTATAACTTATATCTCTATTGTCCCTGTTGTGAGTTTAAAAGAAAATATAGCACTTCCTTGACGAACTAAAGAAAAAATCAGTGCATTCGACCAAACATTAAAAAAAATATAGGCCAGCAAAAATGGTACTTCATAAATGCTACCTTTTCTAACTTCGATGGACAAAAAGTTTGTGTGCTACAGCGTGCTACACTCGCTAACTGTAATAAAATGAAAGTTTGGAATGTCTTCTATCGATTTCTGTTAAAAATTTTTTCCCATATTTTCCCCAATCGATTTAAACTTGATTTAAATGTCGAAAGTCCCATCAAATTTTGATAAAATTGACAAAATGTAGCATGCTTTTAGGCTCATGCGTATATATTAACGTTTACATGTTATATGACAATTTTTTGTTTACGAATATGAAGGCACAGAGAGGATTAGAAAAAAATGCAGATTGGTTAATTATACACCTAATTTGTTAGAATCAATGGTAATGCAAACAAAAATAACGATAAACACATTCGTCATAACATTGCGGTTTGCAAACAACAATAGCAACAAACACATTTGTTTAAACATTTTACCAGCTTATTTAAGGTATTAATAATAATAATATAATACAATGGCGCTATTATAACTCTGACGAGTTTTATGGCCGAGCTTCTGTCCCAATTCGATGTGTGCTCCTTTTGTTTTTTCCTACCAATTGGGTGGACCTACAGTTTTATGCCGGCTCCGAACGGCGAATGCATTTTTTGTGAGAAGCTTTTTCATGGCAGATATACACTCGGAGGGTATGCCGCCCACTGCCGAGAGGTGACCGCTGGTCTTAAAAAACCCAATAATTGGATTTTTACTAATTAGAAAAATTGTTTTGGTGTTTTGCTCGGACCGTGGTTTGAACCCGAGACGTCTGGCACAGCAGGCGAGCACTCTACCCACTGCACCACAGCGGCCACTTATTTAAGGTATTAGATGAAAAAAAATGTTATCCCGACGAAATTGTAGTAACAGAAACATACATATGCTGCAAAGTTTACTTGATCACACAACAAGAAGACTTATTGATACTTTCTCAGCAGAAAAGTTGAACTCCTCATCATGTTCTGAGTTAACCCTTACTAGTAAATGGGGCTTATGATTTCTAGGCTTATGTTTTCTAGGAAAAGTGATAGAATTTCTACCAATACAGATGTTGTTAATCTATTACTGGCAAGTTCTGATCATTATATAAAGTCCATAAAACGACAACCCAATAAAAAGTGTGTGGAATTGGATTTTTTTGCCAAGGATATGCTAAATCATTAAACATTTTGCTTATATTTGCTTTTTTTCTTTCCATATATATATACACAGTTATATTTTCGATTATATGTATTATAAATATAATCATTAAGTACATCAAATTTTACAAGGGCTCTTTTCAGTTACTGAAAATGTTTATCTTCATTTGTTTTTGAATAAAAGGTGTAGGAAAAGTGGGCGTGGTTGTTTACCAATCACGCTTATATTTGGTATTGTCGATATCTTTCATGACAGTAACTTATGCGCCAAGTTTCGTGAAGATATCTTACTTTTTTGAGCTGAAATTAAAATTTTTCTTTAAAAATTTTTACTATGGGTCCAGGGGAGGTACCCCTAGGGAGTGGCCGATTTCAAAAAATTTTGGTGCTGTCAATGCCTTTAATGAGGGTAACTCATGTACCAAGTTTCGTGAATATATCTTAATTTTTTTTAGCTGAAACTAAAATTTGTATTTAAATCATTTTTTTATAGGTCCAAGGGAGGTACCCCTACGGGTTGACCGATTTCAACCATTTTTTGAAAATTTCTTAATTAGCTCACATACAACCTCTGTGCAAAATTTCAATGGCCTAGGACCACTCCTTCTATTTTTTTCCGCAACATGTATGGGGCCGAACCACTGTGCGACGCATTAATACATATATTTTTTTATTATAATAATTGTTCAAAACAGTAAATCATCAGTATTTTATTGTAATTTTTTTTTATTTCTTTGAGAGCCAGTGTGTATGCAGTATGCAGTAGAACAGCCGATTTTCATTATTTAGTAAAAGAAAAAACGTTCATCTACTGCCGCACAGTGGGGGCACCTCCATACAAACGCGGCCAAAAATAGTAAAAATTGAGCTAGAATCTTGAAACTCGGAACTTAAGCTTTTTTGGTTGAAATTAGTAAACTGTGAGAATTTGAACAAAATCCACCCACAAATACGCCCACCTCCCATATAACGGTATTTTTGAAATTTCAGCGTTTTCCTAACTATTATAGCTAAAATGCTCCATTTTGATTAGTGTATACATTTTTGAAATATAAATCAAATGCAGTAATCATTTTGGAAAAGGGGTAAAGCACTTCACCGTTTTTAAACTAAAAATATATGCACTTTTAAGTATTTTATAAGCATTTATCATAAAACTTTCATACAAAAAATCCCATTTCAAAAAAATTTTATACCAGAAATGAAATTACACTTTTCTAAAGGATTTCAGTGTGCTAAACCTGAATCTGGAGTCAGATTTTCCAAATTGGTTCTAGTTTCTGAGATATTCATGCTCAAATAGGCAAAAAACACATTTTTTGGCTCTATTCCCTGCTCAATATCTTTTATGTAATTACTTTCCACTCAGATTCGATTTAACCAATTCAAAGCACAATCATTACCCTTGAAAACAGCGTTTAGTTTCTTCGAATATCTTAATTAGAATTGGAAATATCGATATTTAAGTTTCACCATTTTGACAAATATTCCCCATACATACTTTTTGAAGCATACTTCTGGGCATTTTGTATGGGAAAAATGTACGAAAACTCAAAAAACACCTTCCATAAAAATGTTCATAAAACAAAATGGAGCAAACGAATTTTTACGATTTTTTCTCCTGTTTATAAAAGACATTTAGGACTATGAAATATTAAAAAATTGATATTTTTTGTTTTTTTTTTTAATTTCATTTTAAAATTTCAAAATTTTTACACATTTTTTTTTATATTCCAAAAGAAAAAAGCAGTCAAAGATATGAATTAACGCTGATAAAAAAGATTACCTCATAATTTGAAAGTATGCACCATTAACTGCAAGACGATAAAGAAATATTCGATTATTCGCCTAAATATAAACATTTTTCATAATGTTAAAACTAACTAATTAATGCGTTTACAAAAACGCAGTTTTAGGCCAATGGGAAAAAAATTATAAAAGCAAATGGAGCAAGTGGATTTTTAAAAGAGAATGTAGTTTGATTAAGAATATATTATATCAAAGCATAAAAAAAATTTGAGGAGGTAATATTTTTTGTTTTTTTAATTTTTTTATTCAAAATCGATCAAAATTTTTTTCTTATCGACATTTTTTGTCAATATTTGAAAATTCATATAAATTCAATAGTGAACGGTATTTATAACTACGTTATAATTTCTGAAAGAGAAAATCATTATCTATGTAATGATGTATCACTCGAGTTCGTGTGTTAACAATTAAATGAGATAGAGCATTTTGTATGAGGTGTGTTCATTGAGAAAAAAAAGAACCTATTTTTTGCTCAACTTTGGGCACCCTGTACGGCTAAACGAAAAAAGACTCAAAAACTTTTATATAAGCTTTTTTATTACAATTTGATATATCTGTCGACCTCTATTTAAAAAAATTGTTTTACTCATACTTTAATTTTGAAAGATAAAGATAAAGATAAAGATAAAGATAAAGATAAAGATAAAGATAAAGATAAAGATAAAGATAAAGATAAAGATAAAGATAAAGATAAAGATAAAGATAAAGATAAAGATAAAGATAAAGATAAAGATAAAGATAAAGATAAAGATAAAGATAAAGATAAAGATAAAGATAAAGATAAAGATAAAGATAAAGATAAAGATAAAGATAAAGATAAAGATAAAGATAAAGATAAAGATAAAGATAAAGATAAAGATAAAGATAAATATAAAGATAAAGATAAAGATAAAGATAAAGATAAAGATAAAGATAAAGATAAAGATAAAGATAAAGATAAAGATAAAGATAAAGATAAAGATAAAGATAAAGATAAAGATAAAGATAAAGATAAAGATAAAGATAAAGATAAAGATAAAGATAAAGATCAAGATGAAGATGAAGATAAAGATAAAGATAAAGATAAAGATAAAGATAAAGATAAAGATAAAGATAAAGATAAAGATAAAGATAAAGATAAAGATAAAGATAAAGATAAAGATAAAGATAAAGATAAAGATAAAGATAAAGATAAAGATAAAGATAAAGATAAAGATAAAGATAAAGATAAAGATAAAGATAAAGATAAAGATAAAGATAAAGATAAAGATAAAGAAAAAGATAAAGATAAAGATAAAGATAAAGATAAAGATAAAGATAAAGATAAAGATAAAGATAAATATAAAGATAAAGATAAAGATAAAGATAAAGATAAAGATAAAGATAAAGATAAAGATAAAGATAAAGATAAAGATAAAGATAAAGATAAAGATAAAGATAAAGATAAAGATAAAGATAAAGATAAAGATAAAGATAAAGATAAAGATAAAGATAAAGATAAAGATAAAGATAAAGATAAAGATAAAGATAAAGATAAAGATAAAGATAAAGATAAAGATAAAGATAAAGATAAAGATAAAGATAAAGATAAAGATAAAGATAAAGATAAAGATAAAGATAAAGATAAAGATAAAGATAAAGATAAAGATAAAGATAAAGATAAAGATAAAGATAAAGATAAAGATAAAGATAAAGATAAAGATAAAGATAAAGATAAAGATAAAGATAAAGATAAAGATAAAGATAAAGATAAAGATAAAGATAAAGATAAAGATAAAGATAAAGATAAAGATAAAGATAAAGATAAAGATAAAGATAAAGATAAAGATAAAGATAAAGATAAAGATAAAGATAAAGATAAAGATAAAGATAAAGATAAAGATAAAGATACTGATAAAGATAAAGATAAAGATAAAGATAAAGATAAAGATAAAGATACTGATAAAGATAAAGATAAAGGTAAAGATAAAGATAAAGATAAAGATAAAGATAAAGATAAAGATAAAGATAAAGATAAAGATAAAGATAAAGATAAAGATAAAGATAAAGATAAAGATAAAGATAAAGATAAAGATAAAGATAAAGATAGAGCTAAAGATAAAGATAAAGATAAAGATAAAGATAAAGATAAAGATAAAGATAAAGATAAAGATAAAGATAAAGATAAAGATAAAGATAAAGATAAAGATAAAGATAAAGATAAAGATAAAGATAAAGATAAAGATAAAGATAAAGATAAAGATAAAGATAAAGATAAAGATAAAGATAAAGATAAAGATAAAGATAAAGATAAAGATAAAGATAAAGATAAAGATAAAGATAAAGATAAAGATAAAGATAAAGGGAAACTACTTAAAACCTTAAAATTCAAACAGCTACACTCGGAGAAAAAAATAAAAAAAAATTTATTTTTATAATGCACGTATTAAACCAGATCGTTTTAATTTTAAAAATGAAAATTTGTAAATTTTAAATGAAACTTTTGAAATAAAAACGTATTTTGGATTAAACAAAATCGTTTTTAAATTAAAAGTTAAAATGAAGGGAATAAAAGCGTAAGTTTTAGGTTAAAAATCTCATAGGACTTGAATTAAAAATAAACATTTTTAAATTTAAATGTTTTTTCTTAATTTTACAAAGAACCTTTTTAAAATAAAAATGGTTGTATCTACATCACTTTTAAATACGTTTTTGCCCATTTTAAGCACATTTTCATATGTTAGAATGTGTAGAAATATCTCTTTATATTATTTTATTAAGTATTTATTTAGAAAAATAGATAAGACCGAAAAAAGTAAAGTAAATGCAACTAATGTACTCACCCTTAAGTTTAATCAAGTTGGAAAGTATCACAGTTTATTTTATATATCGATATTGTCTTTTTATATATAATGCATTATTCTTTTAGACATTATTTCATTACGCACTTACTACTTAAAATAATTTTTGATATTATTGCACCGACTCAACACTTTACAATGAAAGAAGACTTGTACGGTAAAATATTGTTGTACGAAAGCATTTCGTATATATTACGAAAGTATTTCGTAAATCTTTTAATCCTTTGATAATGTTACGAAAACTTACGAAAATGGTTTACGAAAGCCCTTTCGTAATATTTACGAAAGATTCGTAAAATTAGATTTTGTTGAGAAAAATGCTTTCGTAATATATACGAAACTTTCGTACATTTTACGAAACTCTAGACAACGAAAGTCTTTCGTAGTTTTTTTACGAAATTTTATGTTTAGTGTACGTACGAATTTTTTTTTCCCTTACGACCTACGTATTTCGTTTGGCTTTTTCAATATAGCTTGCTCGCTTACACCGACGCAAAACTGTATTTGACCATCTCCTTCACACACAAAACCTTGTAGAATACCAGAAAAAACGTAGTGTCATATGGGCTAAAGCAAAGTATTTGACGCAATAACTTTTTTTTTTATTATTTTTTAGAGAAATGCTGTACCTATGATAGTATCAATGAAATGTTTCGTTCCCTTACATATTTATATGCCTACGTCTACCTACCTATATATCGCACGTTTTATTCAATAGGGATTTAACTAAAAAAAATTTTTTTTTGGTAAAACGCAAACAAACTTTTAGAGCCTATACACACTTGCGACTCAATCGATTTAGTCGGGCTTTGATTTTCATGGGAATGTATGGAAGCATTCACACTACATTCAATTAGTCGAACAACTGAAACAGTTGGATTTGCATACAACAGCCCAATTCGCTTAATCGATTGAGTCGCAAGTGGGTATAGGCTCTTATAATTTCAAAGAGTTTCCTTCTACGGCTAACTACAAAATCACTTTTATTTCCGCCATTTTTATCGTTTTGAGTATTTTATAAGACTAGACTCAAAGGCATGACCCAGTTATTGAAATATATGGGAAAACCCCAGAAATCGAAAATTTCGAGTTAAATCCCTATTGCATAAAACGTGCGATATATATGTTACATACGACGCACAGTGGTTCAGCCGCGGAAAAAATTCATTTTTTTCAATACATAATTTTCAGATTCTAATGATGTAGTCTTATAAAAAAATGTCCAAATATGAACAATTCGTGACTACTTTGCAAAAAATTGATTTTGTTTTACAAAAGAATGGTATCAGAAGTCAGAAAAATTTTATTCAACAAAAACTGCTTGAAATTTTTGCTAACTTAAGCTATAAACTTTCCTTATAACTTATATCTCTATTGTCCCTGTTGTGAGTTTAAAAGAAAATATAGCACTTCCTTGACGAACTAAAGAAAAAATCAGTGCATTCGACCAAACATTAAAAAAAATATAGGCCAGCAAAAATGGTACTTCATAAATGCTACCTTTTCTAACTTCGATGGACAAAAAGTTTGTGTGCTACAGCGTGCTACACTCGCTAACTGTAATAAAATGAAAGTTTGGAATGTCTTCTATCGATTTCTGTTAAAAATTTTTTCCCATATTTTCCCCAATCGATTTAAACTTGATTTAAATGTCGAAAGTCCCATCAAATTTTGATAAAATTGACAAAATGTAGCATGCTTTTAGGCTCATGCGTATATATTAACGTTTACATGTTATATGACAATTTTTTGTTTACGAATATGAAGGCACAGAGAGGATTAGAAAAAAATGCAGATTGGTTAATTATACACCTAATTTGTTAGAATCAATGGTAATGCAAACAAAAATAACGATAAACACATTCGTCATAACATTGCGGTTTGCAAACAACAATAGCAACAAACACATTTGTTTAAACATTTTACCAGCTTATTTAAGGTATTAATAATAATAATATAATACAATGGCGCTATTATAACTCTGACGAGTTTTATGGCCGAGCTTCTGTCCCAATTCGATGTGTGCTCCTTTTGTTTTTTCCTACCAATTGGGTGGACCTACAGTTTTATGCCGGCTCCGAACGGCGAATGCATTTTTTGTGAGAAGCTTTTTCATGGCAGATATACACTCGGAGGGTATGCCGCCCACTGCCGAGAGGTGACCGCTGGTCTTAAAAAACCCAATAATTGGATTTTTACTAATTAGAAAAATTGTTTTGGTGTTTTGCTCGGACCGTGGTTTGAATCCGAGACGTCTGGCACAGCAGGCGAGCACTCTACCCACTGCACCACAGCGGCCACTTATTTAAGGTATTAGATGAAAAAAAATGTTATCCCGACGAAATTGTAGTAACAGAAACATACATATGCTGCAAAGTTTACTTGATCACACAACAAGAAGACTTATTGATACTTTCTCAGCAGAAAAGTTGAACTCCTCATCATGTTCTGAGTTAACCCTTACTAGTAAATGGGGCTTATGATTTCTAGGCTTATGTTTTCTAGGAAAAGTGATAGAATTTCTACCAATACAGATGTTGTTAATCTATTACTGGCAAGTTCTGATCATTATATAAAGTCCATAAAACGACAACCCAATAAAAAGTGTGTGGAATTGGATTTTTTTGCCAAGGATATGCTAAATCATTAAACATTTTGCTTATATTTGCTTTTTTTCTTTCCATATATATATACACAGTTATATTTTCGATTATATGTATTATAAATATAATCATTAAGTACATCAAATTTTACAAGGGCTCTTTTCAGTTACTGAAAATGTTTATCTTCATTTGTTTTTGAATAAAAGGTGTAGGAAAAGTGGGCGTGGTTGTTTACCAATCACGCTTATATTTGGTATTGTCGATATCTTTCATGACAGTAACTTATGCGCCAAGTTTCGTGAAGATATCTTACTTTTTTGAGCTGAAATTAAAATTTTTCTTTAAAAATTTTTACTATGGGTCCAGGGGAGGTACCCCTAGGGAGTGGCCGATTTCAAAAAATTTTGGTGCTGTCAATGCCTTTAATGAGGGTAACTCATGTACCAAGTTTCGTGAATATATCTTAATTTTTTTTAGCTGAAACTAAAATTTGTATTTAAATCATTTTTTTATAGGTCCAAGGGAGGTACCCCTACGGGTTGACCGATTTCAACCATTTTTTGAAAATTTCTTAATTAGCTCACATACAACCTCTGTGCAAAATTTCAATGGCCTAGGACCACTCCTTCTATTTTTTTCCGCAACATGTATGGGGCCGAACCACTGTGCGACGCATTAATACATATATTTTTTTATTATAATAATTGTTCAAAACAGTAAATCATCAGTATTTTATTGTAATTTTTTTTTATTTCTTTGAGAGCCAGTGTGTATGCAGTATGCAGTAGAACAGCCGATTTTCATTATTTAGTAAAAGAAAAAACGTTCATCTACTGCCGCACAGTGGGGGCACCTCCATACAAACGCGGCCAAAAATAGTAAAAATTGAGCTAGAATCTTGAAACTCGGAACTTAAGCTTTTTTGGTTGAAATTAGTAAACTGTGAGAATTTGAACAAAATCCACCCACAAATACGCCCACCTCCCATATAACGGTATTTTTGAAATTTCAGCGTTTTCCTAACTATTATAGCTAAAATGCTCCATTTTG
Source organism: Urophora cardui (assembly GCA_960531455.1). Classification (NCBI taxonomy): domain Eukaryota; kingdom Metazoa; phylum Arthropoda; class Insecta; order Diptera; family Tephritidae; genus Urophora; species Urophora cardui. The sequence goes on along the minus strand of OY482673.1, from coordinate 89,718,359 downwards.
ATTAGTGTATACATTTTTGAAATATAAATCAAATGCAGTAATCATTTTGGAAAAGGGGTAAAGCACTTCACCGTTTTTAAACTAAAAATATATGCACTTTTAAGTATTTTATAAGCATTTATCATAAAACTTTCATACAAAAAATCCCATTTCAAAAAAATTTTATACCAGAAATGAAATTACACTTTTCTAAAGGATTTCAGTGTGCTAAACCTGAATCTGGAGTCAGATTTTCCAAATTGGTTCTAGTTTCTGAGATATTCATGCTCAAATAGGCAAAAAACACATTTTTTGGCTCTATTCCCTGCTCAATATCTTTTATGTAATTACTTTCCACTCAGATTCGATTTAACCAGTTCAAAGCACAATCATTACCCTTGAAAACAGCGTTTAGTTTCTTCGAATATCTTAATTAGAATTGGAAATATCGATATTTAAGTTTCACCATTTTGACAAATATTCCCCATACATACTTTTTGAAGCATACTTCTGGGCATTTTGTATGGGAAAAATGTACGAAAACTCAAAAAACACCTTCCATAAAAATGTTCATAAAACAAAATGGAGCAAACGAATTTTTACGATTTTTTCTCCTGTTTATAAAAGACATTTAGGACTATGAAATATTAAAAAATTGATATTTTTTGTTTTTTTTTTAATTTCATTTTAAAATTTCAAAATTTTTACACATTTTTTTTTATATTCCAAAAGAAAAAAGCAGTCAAAGATATGAATTAACGCTGATAAAAAAGATTACCTCATAATTTGAAAGTATGCACCATTAACTGCAAGACGATAAAGAAATATTCGATTATTCGCCTAAATATAAACATTTTTCATAATGTTAAAACTAACTAATTAATGCGTTTACAAAAACGCAGTTTTAGGCCAATGGGAAAAAAATTATAAAAGCAAATGGAGCAAGTGGATTTTTAAAAGAGAATGTAGTTTGATTAAGAATATATTATATCAAAGCATAAAAAAAATTTGAGGAGGTAATATTTTTTGTTTTTTTAATTTTTTTATTCAAAATCGATCAAAATTTTTTTCTTATCGACATTTTTTGTCAATATTTGAAAATTCATATAAATTCAATAGTGAACGGTATTTATAACTACGTTATAATTTCTGAAAGAGAAAATCATTATCTATGTAATGATGTATCACTCGAGTTCGTGTGTTAACAATTAAATGAGATAGAGCATTTTGTATGAGGTGTGTTCATTGAGAAAAAAAAGAACCTATTTTTTGCTCAACTTTGGGCACCCTGTACGGCTAAACGAAAAAAGACTCAAAAACTTTTATATAAGCTTTTTTATTACAATTTGATATATCTGTCGACCTCTATTTAAAAAAATTGTTTTACTCATACTTTAATTTTGAATTTATTTTTGGCCGCAATCACCCATTGTGTGTTTCTTCATTGTTCTAGCATGGAAATAACTAAAAAAAAAGTGTAGGGAATTACGTAGGGAAAATTTGAAACAAGCGTAGGGAAAAGTAGGGATTTTTTTCTTGCTCTGTAGGGAATTTCCAAAAAAGTATCTACCATCACTGACAGGACCTGAAGGATAACCACTGAAATATAAAATAACACAAAAAGTACCCACTTTAATTTGCGTATACATAACTCCTTAAATGTTAACTCTACGTGAAAATTCATTATGATATGTTTCATTCAGAATAAATAAAGGAATATTTCTTTGGTATACAATTTTGATGTACCTGCAGTGCTTACTGTACTTTGGTGCACCTAAAATGAAAATTTCAAAAAAAAAGTTCGTTATATTTTTTGGTGCTACTTTAACCCTCCGTCTGACACTTGGTTCCAGCCAGACCTTTTTCATTTTCAAACTACGAAAAAGAGTACTATAAATTGGGCTAGATGCTTGAAATTTCAGGTAGCTTACTAAAATTTAATTTTCTAGAGACCTGTACGTTGATATCTCATATACTAAGCTAGTTATACCGATATGTTGACTAACACATCACATTCGGTACACTTGGGTCTGGCTGGACCCACATACAAATTGTATGAAAATGAAAGTGTGTGTACGTGTTTTGCTTAAGAACTTCCAAAGTATCCAATAGATTTTTATGAAATTTTCCCAGTGGGTTCATGTGGTCTCTTCGCATAAGATATGGTTTGAAAAATTGGACACTTCCCGGAATTTCGGCCCAAATGTGGACCCGAATGGCCCCGGAATGTACTTGGGCAATATTGGTGTCAAATGAAAGGTACTAATCTGGGCTTGAAAATAGAGTTATTTTTATTGGGTTTTCTAACATGGTTCACAAGATATAGATGAAAACGTGGATCCGAGGGCCCCAAATGTTTTTTTAGAGGTAGAGATACTAATCATATGTACCTATATGTAGACAGAGGGAGGCAGGTTTAGCGCAGCGAAGCGGGACGGGTATACCCTATTCCTATATTTTTTACCTAATATGAAGGAGAGGGAATCGTTTGCATATTTTTCTTTTAAATTTATGAATTATCGGGGCAATAGATATTTGCCTTTTAGTTTATATTTTTCAGTTCTTATTTTGTGGTTATTTGATAAATTTAAGTGCAAATATAATTCATAATATACGCGTTATTTTTTTATTTTTACTATTTTTACCAAGAAAAATTTGAGTGATGAAATTGATTTGATTTGCAATTTTAGACCACATAGAAGGAACTTTGATAGTGAATTTTATGAACGGCTAGCAGCTGCATTAGCTAATGATTTGGGACGTGAGGGGGCTGCTGAGGAAGTTGAAAAAACTTAATAAACATTTGAATATAATAATATAAATAAGCTAACATTCAGAAATTCTGTACAAAATTCCTATATTTACGCGTAAATTCACACAACATTCCGAGGTCATTTCGCTGCGACAAACATGCCTCCCTCTATCTATGTCACTATTCCTATCTCTATTACTATCGCTTACAAACATTCCGAGGTCAGCGAATACACGATTTGACCCAGCTTAGATATCTCATTAAAAATAACTCTATATTCAAGCCCTGATTAGCACCTTTCATTTGATACCAATATTGCCCAAGTACATTCCGGGGCCATTCGGGTCCACATTTGGGCCAAAATTCCGGGAACTGACAACTTTTTCAAACCACATCTTATGCGGAGTGACCACATGAACCCACTGTGAAAATTTCATAAAAATCGATTGGATACTTTGGAAGTTCTTCAACATCACGCGCACGCACACTTTCATTTTCATACAATTTGTATGTGGGTCCAGCCAGACCCAAGTGTACCGAATGTGACAATCGAAATAAGTGTCTGACGGAGAGTTAAGTTCAAATATTTTGCTAGATTATGTAAATATTTTAATCTAATGATCCAATTCTCATTCTTACATATTTATACGTTAATATTAAAGAGAATTAGGGCTGAAATACGCGCTAGCTGTGCACAGTGGGCGGTAAGCAACAATAGGTTGCATGAAAATATCGAAAAAACGATGGCCGGCTAAAAACTTACGTAAAATGATATTCTAATCTACTTCATAAAGACTCAGCAAGCGTGAATAACATCTCATACATTTTTTTTAAACGAAAATTAGTACCGGCGCACAGCTAGGCACATATTTGTTGGACCATAGTTTTTTCGATATATTCATGCAACCTATTGTTGATCCATCACGTTGGTCTCCTTGTCGTTGGGGATGGGGCTTAAATGGGGACCAGGGTGTAGTCCCCGCGAGGGACTTGCCCTCTCTCTCCATGAACTAAGAGGGAAGCTCCGTATGGTACCCTTGGGCGCATCCTGCTTGTCGCGGCAAGCAGGCTGTATCCCAGGTGTCCTATGCGGAGATCACCGCACCAACACACACACAAAAACCCCTAATCCAGGGTGTCATGCGTTTCCGTGCCCATTGGATGGTTTGCAGTCAGGGGTAACCGACTGTATTCTTATCCCCCCGGATAGCCTCCCGGATACCGGTCCACCTCCGGGAGTAACGGTGGACTTGCTGCGGTAAGGGGCTCTGCCGTAGTCGACCGTTCCCTTTCCCCCTTTCCTTACTTCAGGTCGTCGAAAGGTCTCGTCTCAGTAGGCGACCGCACAAAACAGATGAATATGCACAAAAACCAAATAGCCTCGGATCCCTGCACGGGTAACGATGCCGCCGTTGGACTTGGCGATAAAAAAGTAACCAACCCCTCGGGTACCGCTATGACGGCGCCGAGCGGGCCTTCACGGCCCACATTCCAAATTCGACCACCTACGCAAGCAGGCAGGAAGACTAAACCCCTTGAGGGTAAGCCGACTACTGCCGTCAAAGCTGGTACAGCTAAGCCCCTTGAGGGTAAGCAACCACCAGCTGAGCTGGCACGGGTGGTCACCCCAGCCCCTCAATCGGGCACCTCTAAACGGCAGGCAGTGGATAGCGGCACCAAGTCCTCAACGGGCGAAGTGCAAGCCCCTGCTCCTGCCGGGGATGCTCTTACCAAGCCCGCTGAACACCCCGAGTGTTCTAAGGCTAGTAAGAGGATTCCGATGTCGGTGCGCAGCCAGCGAAATGTTCGCAACGCCGCCAAGATCGTAGAGAGGACTAGCAATCTTCCCTACGACAAATTGACGGCGGAGCAGAAGGGTTCGTTGGCCTGGGCAAAGAAGATTCTCGCTGCCAAACAGGCTAAGGCGACTTCCGGTCCGACAACCACCCCCCAGTCTGGTCCCTCTACTTCAAACCAGGCACTGGCCTCAAAGAGACCCCGATCTCTAGAGAACGCTTCGAACGTTCCAAAGAGGCACAGGCCGTCAAACACACCTCCTGCCCTGACCAAAACGTTCAGCGAGGCGGCGAAAGCCACCTTAACGCTGGCCGTTATGGACCGCGGCCACCCGGATGGGAACCTGTCCCCGGAAAAGTGGAAGATGATCCTCATAGGTCTCCTCAGGAACTATGAGGAGCTTCTGGACCGTTTTCCGGGGCCTCCTCCTGATATCCGGGATGGCGGATGGCATCAGGGCAGAATAAAGCTCGTGACATGCGCCGATGAGCGCTCGTACAGGCTTTACAAATTAGCTATGTCCGAGGTGGGTGAGCTGTGGCCCGGGTCTGACTTGGTTGCGGTCAGTAAGGAAGAAATTCCGAACAGACCGAGAGCCTGGGTCTGGGTCCCGGCTGAGCCATCTGATCCGGACAAAATTCTGAGGATCATCTCTCGATCTAACGCGGAAATACCCACAAGCGATTGGAGGGTAGTACGTGTTGGTGACGTGAGGGAGATGCAACGCCAGGTTGGGCTGGTCATCAGCGAGGCGTCTCTCCCGTGGATTGAGAAGCGAGGTGGTACAATCGGCTACGGCCTTTTTACCATCACGCCGAAAATCCGAAGGGATGATCCCCAGAAGGAGGATGAATTGGTAGCCGACGAGGACAACCCTGGTCTTCCGAGCCTTGGGGATGAGGGCAGCGCCTTGAGCGCACCCGATCCGCAGGGCTCTGGGGATGGGGGGTGTTCTACGAAAGCATCCGATTCCAATTCTGTGGAGGTAGGGGGCAACGCCATGAGCGAACCCACTACCCCCTTAACTACTGACGTCCGGGCTCCATGCAACACCTTGAGTGGACATGGGGCCGCTAATGAACGGGCAGACAGCACTCTGGACTCCGAGAGCGATACGTTCTCGGTGTCTGAGTTGGTAGGCCCGTTCTACAACATGCTCGACGAATGCACGCTGCTGGATTCGGATCCGGAGGAGGCCGACTTTGACTCCACAGTCATTGAGGTCTCCGAAAGAGCGGGTACAGTAGCGGCGGACGTCGAGATGCATTCCGACGACCAAAATGATGCAGGTACTGCAAATTAACCTGCATCACTCCAAAGCAGCTTCGGCTGCACTACTCTTACGTCTCAGCAAGACTGCTGAGGCGATCGTTCTGGTCCAGGAGCCTTGGGTCGTTGGATCCAGGGTCTGTGGCCTCAAATCTGGGGACTACCATGTGGTGGCAGCACCTGCGACAGGTAGGACCAGATCATGTATTCTAATACACAAAACTCTTCCCTACTTTATGGTGTCTCTTTTCAGCGACGAAGATATGGTCTGCATCAGCCTCGAGCTGAAAGGCAAATCGATATGGATCGCCTCTGCCTATTTGGCGTATGACCGCCCCATTTCTGGGCAAGATCGGCTACTTGGTGCGGTTAGGGAAGCTGAACGCTTAGGGCTCCAACTGCTGATAGGGGCCGATGCCAATGCCCATCACACAACATGGGGCTCATCGGACGTAAACGCGAGGGGTGAGTCTCTTTTTGATTTCATTATTTCTAATAATTTATCTATATGTAATTCTGGAGGCAAACCTACTTTTGTCACCGCAAACAGGAGTGAGGTACTTGATATCACTCTGGTCACAGGCCCGCTCTCTGACTATGTCAAGGAATGGCAGGTGTCCGGAGAAAACTCCTTCTCTGATCATATGTATATAACTTTTAATATACTCTTGAGACCTCCACTTAGAGCGGGATACAGGAACGGGAGGCGTACGGATTGGGCTCTGTTTAGTCAGAAATTGTCTGCTACGCTCCTTGAGCACGCTTCTCTCGGTACGTCAAGCCTACCGTTAACAACTGATGAAGCGCCTATCTCCAATAACAGGTCTGTTTCTCTCGGTGTGCTGGACACATCGTCAAAAATCGATGAAGCAGTTGACTTTGTTACAAAATCCTGTAACGCTGCTTTCAAGAGTGCCTGCCCGGAGGTCAAAGTTCGGGGTAAAAAGAAACCTTATTGGTGGAACCCCGAGATCTCCAAGCTTCGGCTTAACAGCAGAAAGCTCTTCAACCAGGCGAAAATAACTGGCAACTGGCAAGCCTACAAGGATGCCTTAAAAATTTTCAAGAAGTCGATCCAAAGAGCTAAAAGAGACTCATGGAAAAACTTCGCTAGCGACATAGAAGAAATCTCTGAGGCCAATCGTCTACGAAAGGTCCTCTCTACTAACCCAGTTCCCCAAGCTGTATCCGAATGCAAAATGGGGACTGGGCCACATCTAGTACTGATATTCTGAACACCCTGGTCACCACACACTTCCCAGGGTGCACCTCGGAACCTTATAGAACCTACTCTAACCCCAGGACATTTAATGACTTGGAGCACATAATTACTAATACAAGGGTAAAATGGGCAATTAAATCCTTCAAACCCTTCAAATCTCCGGGAATAGATGGGATCTTTCCTGCTGAATTACAGGCAGCAAGTGATACTCTAATCCCTCTACTTGTTCCTATCTATAAAGCCTGCCTCAACCTGTCATACATTCCTCTAGAATGGACTAAGGCGAAGGTGATCTTTATTCCTAAAGGGGGCAGAGCCTCCTACAGCAGCTCAAAGGATTTCAGGCCGATAAGCCTGACCTCTTTTCTACTCAAAGTTCTTGAGAGATTGCTGGATGTCTATATCAGGCTCCGTGCGAATACTCTATCTCCTTTTCAACACGCTTATTCCAAAGGCAAGTCCGTAGAGACTGCTCTACACGCTATCACTTCCAAGATAGAAAAGGGGCTAGCCTTTAAGGAATTCACACTGGGCATCTTTCTCGACATAGAAGGAGCTTTCAACAATGTTCTCCCGGGAGCCGTTACCACCGCCCTACGGGACTTGGAGGTAGAGGAGGCTCTCGTGAGGTTTGTTGAACTTCTTCTTAGTAGAAGAGCCATTATTTCTGTAATGGGTAATTCATCGATAACTAGGTATGCCAACAGGGGAACACCCCAGGGTGGAGTTCTGTCTCCTCTGTCTCCTAACGGTGAACACCCTGCTCTCTAAACTTCAGCACACGGGCTGCCAGGTCATTGCGTACGCCGATGACATCGCCCTGACAGCGACTGGCAAGCATATACCGGTGCTGAGCGATCTTTTGCAAAATGCACTCAATATTGTAAAAACCTGGTCTCTGAAATGCAGGCTGAGTGTCAGCTCTGAGAAAACGGAAATGGTTCTGTTTACCCGCAAACATAAGATACCTGAATTCAAACCTCCGTCCATAAATGGGAAGGAGATTAAACTCTCTACCGAGGTTAAATACCTTGGTGTTATTCTAGACAGAAAATTAAACTGGAAACGGAACGTAGAAGTACGATCCCAAAAAGCCATGCTAGCACTTTACGCATGTAAATCAGCGATAGGCAAGAGATGGGGACTTAACCCCCAAATCGTCCATTGGCTGTACACAGCGGTAGTGCGTCCTATTCTCTTCTATGCAGTCACCATATGGTGGCCAGCACTGGAACTCGAAACCAATAAGAGCAAATTAACTAGATTGCAGCGAATGGCTTCCATGCTTATTAGCGGAGCCCTTCCCTCCACCCCAACTAAAGCTCTCGAAACCATCCTATTTCTTCTCCCCACGGATATACAGGGGAAACTCATTGCCAGCTGCAACGCGGCAAGGCTCAATGCAACCGAACCCTGGAGGGACACCAGATTCGGGCACGCTCAAATTCTTAGTAACGTGCCTGCCAATTTTCTAAAGCTGGACTATGCAATACCAGCCTTCTGTTGGGATAACAAATTCTCCACAAGAATCCCGGAGAGGAGCGAGTGGAAGAACTTGGGGGATCCCGACCCTAATACACTGCACCTTTACACGGACGGCTCTAAATTGAACAATAGAGTTGGAAGTGGGTTTTTCTGCGAAAAGCTTCATCTGAAAGTAAATTTGCGCCTACCTGATCACTGCAGCGTCTATCAGGCTGAGCTCATAGCCATATGGGAAGCAGCTCGTCGCCTGACAGATCTGCCAGACATAAATTCTATCAAAATCTTCTCTGACAGCCAAGCTGCCATAAAATCCTTACAGAGTAACAATGCTACATCTATAGTTGCAATGAAATGTAGGGAGTCTTTGAACAAACTAGCCGAAAGGTGCGACCTGAACGTCATTTGGGTTCCAGGCCATAGCAACGTTCGGGGCAACTGCATTGCAGATGAGTTGGCAAGGGAGGGCACAAGCTTGCAGGATATCACATCTGCGACATGGGTTGGCCCCCCGCTTAACTCATGCAAGCACTGGTTGAGATCTCGCTCCATTGAACAGGCTAACGCTAGATGGGCCAGGGAGTCAACTTGTGTGATTTCTAGGCAAATCTGGCCTAGACTGGATGAGGCTAGGTCTGTATCGGTGCTGCATCTGAATCGGCTCTCTATAGGTCCGCTGGTGGGACTTCTAACAGGCCATTGTCTTATGGGCACTCACGCCTCTCGCATGGGCCTATATAAAAACGACTTCTGCCGCAGCTGCAGGGACGTGGAGGAAATAGAGAGTGTTGAGCACTATCTATGCCACTGCCCCGCACTGTCGCAATCCAGGTACCGCTTTCTCCATAAACACTTTTTCGAGTGCCTGGCGGAGATGGAAAATGCAAGGACACTAGATTTTCTGCGCTTCATGAAACAAACGCGCTGGTTTAGCTTAACGGGCATCTAATCTTATCATACTTTCGAATCTAATTTTTCCGGAAAGGTTTGTAAACAGGGATAAGGAAGCTAGGGCTCCCGTGTGGTATCACAATGGGCCACCTCGGCCTAAGTGTGTCCCCGCTTTCATGAATTGCGGAGACAGCCACTTCAACCTAACCTAACCTAACCTATTGTTGCTTCCCGCCCACCGTGCACAGCTAGCGCGTATCTCAGCTCTAACTATATTTGGTTATTAACGTGTAGATATGTAGGAATGAGAGTTGGATCATTAGATTAAAATATTTACATAATCTAGCAAAATATTTGAACTTAAAATAGCACCAAAAAATAACGTACTTTTTTTTTGAAATTTTCACTTTAGGTGCACCAAAGTAAATTAAGCACTGCCGGTACATCAAAATTGTATATTAAAGAAATTTTCACGTAGAGTTAACATTTGAGGAGTTATACGCAAATTAAAGTGGGTACTTTTTGTGTTATTTTATATTTCAGTGGTTATCCTTTAGGTCCTGTTCACATTGGATTTTTCAACTACAGTAGCCCGTTTCTGTAACCTTGCGTTATAATAACGAACGAAATGTTACCGCAAGGCTCGTATCGCTTGTGATATGAAAAGTGTTTCTGTAACTCATGAATTCACCTTGCGATATGGTAATGGTGAGTTGTCGTCATATCGCTGGAATAATCGAAAAATGTGTCATTCCCAACAAAAAATTGTAAACAAAGTGCGCGTTCGTTGCCAAATATTAATATTTATCGCTACACAATTTTGGCTGAAACATAGATTAAGTTTCCCGATATCAATGGGAATAGAAATTTCGTTGAAGTAGAGTTTCTTGAAAAAGACCGTCCAAATGATGGTTTGTTGAACCGAGGAAGAAGGGTTCGAAAACGAATCATTACCGCTTTATTTCATTTATTTTTATTCGATATCAAAAGTCAAATAAAATAATAATAAAAAAAAAAATAAATAAATAAAATAATAATAAAAAAACTAAATATCCAGTAAGATTAGCTCTGTTCAATAACAAAAAAATTTTAAGAATTTTTCGTAAAAAATGACAGATCTCCATATAAAAATGACACTTTTTAAGAAAAATTCGTAACAATTTTTTGTTATTGAACACAGGTATTGTGTATGTGATTTAAAAATAATAAAAAACGAAAACGATAAGGTAAATAGAAAAGGTAAAACAGTGCCACTCTTTCGTCTTGTCATGCACACGTATTTATAACTTCCATCCAAACAGCTAAAGACATCCGACTTTGAAAATTTTCACCACAATTGTTAAGGTGAATATGATTACAAATACAAAGAACTTTCATTTCCTTAGGTATTAAGATTGAGAAGTTACTATCTGAACAATCAGTGGGAGCTATATTTTAAAGTGGTCCAGTTCGGCCGAATATAACAAATGATCGGCTTCTCTTATAACGACACCCGAACCGAATTCAAAGAGATATCTGAAAACTAGGGTATTAGTTTGCAACAATAAAATGTTCAACTCTAAGGAAATTCAATGATGCTCATTCGCCAAAGGGTACGAATGGAAGAAAAAATGTTCCAACACCATAACTCCACGTTTTGGGGTAGGTATAACTTTTTTGCAGCTAAGATTCTGAAATTTATAATTTGGAGCATTATTGTACACTAAGCGCCAGTGGCATAGTAAGAGAATTTTTCGGGGGGGGGGGGGGGGGGGGGAGGGGGGGTGTATTTTATATGAATCGAGTGCCGCTCAAAGTGGGCGCAGCCACGTCCATTTTCAAAATTTTTATCAATCATCCAACTAAGCATATAAATATTATTGTTAGTGCAAATTTGCAACCTTTTATGACTTCTAATTATAAAGATGTCACGTTACAAATTCCCAAAGGGTTTTCCAGAAATATCATTGTTAAAAAGTAGGCGTGGTCATAAACCGACTTCGCTAAATTTTTGAGCATGTATTACCACAAGTTATTAAAGTGTACAAACTGATTTTCGTCATAACATCTCAATTATTTGTAGAGTTATGGGTTCCAAAATCTCGTAGATTCCTTTGTCTGAAAACGCCTACGCCCATTTTCCAACATTTATCTATTTTTTGTTTTATGCCTATCGTTGGACTCATGACACAAAAATTCAATGACATATCTTTATATTTGACAAAGATATCGCTTAAAATGTTTTTATTGGGACCCTTAACAGTTCCCATATATAAATTTGGGCGTGGTCGTCAACCGATTTTGGCAATTTTTCGTCCAAACATTTTCTTAAGGAAGTAAATTACACGTACCAAATTTCATCAACATATATTCGACGGTTTCTTAGTTATGGCTTATAAACCTTTCAATATTTGCCCCTTAATAAGTGGGCGTGGCACCGCCTATTTTCCAAAATTTCATCAAATTTCTTCATAGGGGCATGAGCTCAATACGTGGGTGAAATTTTGTCACTACAGCTACACCATTAGTGACTGAGATACCAAATATCCGATTTTTTCTATATAGGAAAAGTGGGCGTGGTCATGGTCCGATTTCGCCCATTTTCAATACCAACCGTCCCAGTCTCGATACCAACTTGCATTCCAAATTTCATCAAAATATCTCAATTTTTGCGTGAGTTAGAGTGTTTACAGACGGACGGACAGATGGACGGACGGACATGGCTCAATCGAAATGTCTCCACACTGCTTGTTTATAAACATAATCAGTAGTTGTTGACAAACATTGGCAATGTACATCCACGAATATTCATAGATTTTGCAACATGTATTTACACAAATATTTGTGCATGTACCATCTTTTATAAAATTCTTTTTTTTATGGTGTTGTCAAAATTTGGGGGGGGGGGGGTTTGTTTAACCCAAAAACCCCACCTTGAGTGCGCCAATGCATAAGTGCATCAAAAAGTTTTATTCGATAACGTGGCGATTTGACTTCTAGGAAGAGCAAAAATAATGAAAAAAAATTGAAAAAAAATCGATTTTTTTCCAGAAATTTCAGATTTGACTGTCCTAAAATCAGAAATATTGTATGGGGGTGAAAAAGTTAGCCCCCTTGTCCTATAGAGAATTTGATTATGAACAACTAATTGTGCAATAATCGGATGTACCATTCTTTATATTTACCTATTCTTATTGAAATTCCTTAACCAAAAATTTTACGGAAGAGTAAAATTTCAGCAACCGAATTGGGTTTATTCATAAAACTTTATTAAGGAGTAATACTTAAGATTATCTCATTCCATTTATTACGTGTTTTGAAGTGCACAATATCTCTCAAAACAGCGATTAATAGGAAAAAATTAATTGAATAAAAAATATCTGTATTTCGCGATTTTTAATATATTAATAAAACAATGGCGCTATTATTACTCTGACGAGTTTTATGGCCGAGCTTCTCTTCCAATTCGAGGTGTGCTCTTTGTTTTTCCTACTAATTGGGTGAACCTACAGTCTATAGGACAAGGGGGCTAACTTTTTTACCCCTATACAATTTTTCTGATTTTAGGACAGTCAAATCTGAAATTTCTGGAAAAAAATTCGATTTTTTTTTTTTCAAATTTTTATATTCGGAATCAGCGTAAAATTTCGCTTTAGAAAAGTATTATTTCATTTTTGGTGGTTAAAGTTGATGAAAATTTGTCGAGTATTGTAATTGTAGCGTTTGTTGAGCCGTAGGAAAGTGCAGGAACCGTAGAAATTTTACCACAAGAGAGCGAATATTAGTACAAAGAATGTGGTAAAATTCCTACGGTTCTTGCACTTTCCCACGGCTCATCAAATGCTACAATTATAAATAACACTTAGTGAAAAAGCGCAAAATTTCGAATTACCAATTTCGAAAAATTACTATTCTCATTGATTTTTTCCTGAATAAGAAATGTATGCTAATAAAGCATCTCTTAGTTAAAGATGGTTTATGGTCAGATCAATTTTATATTTATTGGCGTTACTACGCCAATGCTAAGCGCTGTCAGCGATAATAACACCGGATCACAAAATGAAGTTTGTTGTCTGTACTTTGGACGAGACTATCCTATCTATATGTAAAATCGGTCGCTGATTCCGAAAATTAATTCTATCAGACGGTTTTTTAGATATCGGCAATTTGCCGTTATTTGGCCAATGGCCCCACTTAATCCTGTATATCTCTTTAACGCAGTGAGCTCTCTTCTTGGGGTGACACGAAACGAAAGAAAATTAAATTTCCTTTTCATGGCTTTTATAACATTTTTCCCTAGCTTTTATAGTTTCTGAAATATTGACGATTGAATTATAAATTTTTTGATTTTTTACGATTTTTTTTTTCAAACTGGGAGAACACTTCAAAGACCAAGCGATTTTGATATAAGAATTTTTTTTATAAATGTCTATTTAATATATATAACATATCTGAAAACTAAAACGGCCTTTTTTTATTTTTCTTTTAAATTTATTTAGGTAAATGCATCTCTTGGCTTTCTTGTATTTTGATATCACGCGTAAACAAATCAACCGATTTCAAAAATGTTTATACTGTTAGAAAGGTATTAAAATCACCTTTTGAAAACATACACTGTAAAAATTCTGTATTACATATTACACTGAAAAAAAAATTTCAGTTCAGTTTGAAAAAAAAAAATTTTTGAAAATTTTTGTAGGTGTAATATGTAATATAGAATTTTTACAGTGTATGTTTTCAAAAGGTGATTTTAATACCTTTCTAACGGTATAAAAATTTTTGAAATCGGTTGATTAGTTTACGCGTGATATCAAAATATAAGAAAGCCAAGAGATGCATTTACTTAAATAAATTAAAAAAAAAATAAAGAAAAAGGCCGTTTTAGTTTTCAGATATGTTATATATATTAAATAGACCTTTCTAAATAAAATTTGTATTTTTCAAAATCGCTTGATCTTTGAAGTGTTTTTTCAGTTTCAAAATTTATTTTGGAAAACATTTTTTTTTTTTCAATGTACTAAAAACTTACGTAAAATGATATTCTAATCTACTTCATAAAGACTCAGCAAGCGTGAATAACATCTCATACATTTTTTTTAAACGAAAATTATTACCGGCGCACAGCTAGGCACATATTTGTTGGGCCATAGTTTTTTCGATATATTCATGCAACCTATTGTTGCTTCCCGCCCACCGTGCACAGCTAGCGCGTATCTCAGCTCTAACTATATTTGGTTATTAACGTATAGATACGTAGGAATGAGAGTTGGATCATTAGATTAAAATATTTACATAATCTAGCAAAATATTTGAACTTAAAATAGCACCGAAAAATAACGTACTTTTTTTGAAATTTTCACTTTAGGTGCACCAAAGTAAATTAAGCACTGCAGGTACATCAAAATTGTATATTAAAGAAATTTTCACGTAGAGTTAACATTTGAGGAGTTATACGCAAATTAAAGTGGGTACTTTTTGTGTTATTTTATATTTCAGTGGTTATCCTTTAGGTCCTGTTCACATTGGATTTTTCAACTACAGTAGCCCGTTTCTATAACCTTGCGTTATAATAACGAACGAAATGTTACCGCAAGGCTCGTATCGCTTGTGATATGAAAAGTGTTTCTGTAACTCATGAATTCACCTTGCGATATGGTAATGGTGAGTTGTCGTCATATCGCTGGAATAATCGAAAAATGTGTCATTCCCAACAAAAAATTGTAAACAAAGTGCGCGTTCGTTGCCAAATATTAATATTTAACGCTACACAATTTTAGGCTGAAACATAGATTAAGTTTCCCGATATCAATGGGAATAGAAATTTCGTTGAAGTAGAGTTTCTTGAAAAAGACCGTCCAAATGATGGTTTGTTGAACCGAGGAAGAAGGGTTCGAAAACGAATCATTACCGCTTTATTTCATTTATTTTTATTCGATATCAAAAGTCAAATAAAATAATAATAAAAAAAAAAAATAAATAAATAAAATAATAATAAAAAAACTAAATATCCAGTAAGATTAGCTCTGTTCAATAACAAAAAAATTTTAAGAATTTTTCGTAAAAAATTACAGATCTCCATATAAAAATGACACTTTTTAAGAAAAATTCGTAACAATTTTTTGTTATTGAACACAGGTATTGTGTATGTGATTTAAAAATAATAAAAAACGAAAACGATAAGGTAAATAGAAAAGGTAAAACAGTGCCACTCTTTCGTCTTGTCATGCACACGTATTTATAACTTCCATCCAAACAGCTAAAGACATCCGACTTTGAATATTTTATATGAATCGAGTGCCGCTCAAAGTGGGCGCAGCCACGTCCATTTTCAAAATTTTTATCAATCATCCAACTAAGCATATAAATATTATTGTTAGTGCAAATTTGCAACCTTTTATGACTTCTAATTACAAAGATGTCACGTTACAAATTCCCAAAGGGTTTTCCAGAAATATCATTGTTAAAAAGTAGGCGTGGTCATAAACCGACTTCGCTAAATTTTTGAGCATGTATTACCACAAGTTATTAAAGTGTACAAACTGATTTTCGTCATAACATATCAATTATTTGTAGAGTTATGGGTTCCAAAATCTCGTAGATTCCTTTGTCTAAAAACGCCTACGCCCATTTTCCAACATTTATCTATTTTTTGTTTTATGCCTATCGTTGGACTCATGACACAAAAATTCAATGACATATCTTTATATTTGACAAAGATATCGCTTAAAATGTTTTTATTGGGACCCTTAACAGTTCCCATATATAAATTTGGGCGTGGACGTCAACCGATTTTGGCAATTTTTCGTCCAAACATTTTCTTAAGGAAGTAAATTACACGTACCAAATTTCATCAATATATCTTCTACGGTTTCTTAGTTATGGCTTATAAACCTTTCAATATTTGCCCCTTAATAAGTGGGCGTGGCACCGCCTATTTTCCAAAATTTCATCAAATTTCTTCATAGGGGCATGAGCTCAATACGTGGGTGAAATTTTGTCACTACAGCTACACCATTAGTGACTGAGATACCAAATATCCGATTTTTTCTATATAGGAAAAGTGGGCGTGGTCATGGTCCGATTTCGCCCATTTTCAATACCAACCGTCCCAGTCTCGATACCAACTTGCATTCCAAATTTCATCAAAATATCTCAATTTTTGCGTGAGTTAGAGTGTTTACAGACGGACGGACAGATGGACGGACGGACATGGCTCAATAGAAATGTCTCCACACTGCTTGTTTATAAACATAATCAGTAGTTGTTGACAAACATTGGCAATGTACATCCACGAATATTCATAGATTTTGCAACATGTATTTACACAAATATTTGTGCATGTACCATCTTTTATAAAATTCTTTTTTTTTTATGGTGTTGTCAAATTTTGGGGGGGGGGGTTTGTTTAACCCAAAAACCCCACCTTGAGTGCGCCAATGCATAAGTGCATCAAAAAGTTTTATTCGATAACGTGGCGATTTGACTTCTAGGAAGAGCAAAAATAATGAAAAAAAATTGAAAAAAAATCGATTTTTTTCCAGAAATTTCAGATTTGACTGTCCTAAAATCAGAAATATTGTATGGGGGTGAAAAAGTTAGCCCCCTTGTCCTATAGAGAATTTGATTATGAACAACTAATTGTGCAATAATCGGATGTACCATTCTTTATATTTACCTATTCTTATTGAAATTCCTTAACCAAAAATTTTACGGAAGAGTAAAATTTCAGCAACCGAATTGGGTTTATTCATAAAACTTTATTAAGGAGTAATACTTAAGATTATCTCATTCCATTTATTACGTGTTTTGAAGTGCACAATATCTCTCAAAACAGCGATTAATAGGAAAAAATTAATTGAATAAAAAATATCTGTATTTCGCGATTTTTAATATATTAATAAAACAATGGCGCTATTATTACTCTGACGAGTTTTATGGCCGAGCTTCTCTTCCAATTCGAGGTGTGCTCTTTGTTTTTCCTACTAATTGGGTGAACCTACAGTCTATAGGACAAGGGGCTAACTTTTTTACCCCTATACAATTTTTCTGATTTTAGGACAGTCAAATCTGAAATTTCTGGAAAAAAATTCGATTTTTTTTTCAAATTTTTATATTCGGAATCAGCGTAAAATTTCGCTTTAGAAAAGTATTATTTCATTTTTGGTGGTTAAAGTTGATGAAAATTTGTCGAGTATTGTAATTGTAGCGTTTGTTGAGCCGTAGGAAAGTGCAGGAACCGTAGAAATTTTACCACAAGAGAGCGAATATTAGTACAAAGAATGTGGTAAAATTCCTACGTTTCTTGCACTTTCCCACGGCTCATCAAATGCTATAATTATAAATAACACTTAGTGAAAAAGCGCAAAATTTCGAATTACCAATTTCGAAAAATTACTATTCTCATTGATTTTTTCCTGAATAAGAAATGTATGCTAATAAAGCATCTCTTAGTTAAAGATGGTTTATGGTCAGATCAATTTTATATTTATTGGCGTTACTACGCCAATGCTAAGCGCTGTCAGCGATAATAACACCGGATCACAAAATGAAGTTTGTTGTCTGTACTTTGGACGAGACTATCCTATCTATATGTAAAATCGGTCGCTGATTCCGAAAATTAATTCTATCAGACGGTTTTTTAGATATCGGCAATTTGCCGTTATTTGGCCAATGGCCCCACTTAATCCTGTATATCTCTTTAACGCAGTGAGCTCTCTTCTTGGGGTGACACGAAACGAAAGAAAATTAAATTTCCTTTTCATGGCTTTTATAACATTTTTCCCTAGCTTTTATAGTTTCTGAAATATTGACGATTCAATTAGAATTTTTTTGATTTTTTACGATTTTTTTTTTCAAACTGGGAGAACACTTCAAAGACCAAGCGATTTTGATATAAGAATTTTTTTTATAAATGTCTATTTAATATATATAACATATCTGAAAACTAAAACGGCCTTTTTTTATTTTTCTTTTAAATTTATTTAGGTAAATGCATCTCTTGGCTTTCTTGTATTTTGATATCACGCGTAAACTAATCAACCGATTTCAAAAATGTTTATACTGTTAGAAAGGTATTAAAATCACCTTTTGAAAACATACACTGTAAAAATTCTGTATTACATATTACACTGAAAAAAAAATTTCAGTTCAGTTTGAAAAAAAAAATTTTTTTGAAAATTTTTGTAGGTGTAATATGTAATATAGAATTTTTACAGTGTATGTTTTCAAAAGGTGATTTTAATACCTTTCTAACGGTATAAAAATTTTTGAAATCGGTTGATTAGTTTACGCGTGATATCAAAATATAAGAAAGCCAAGAGATGCATTTACTTAAATAAATTAAAAAAAAAAATAAAGAAAAAGGCCGTTTTAGTTTTCAGATATGTTATATATATTAAATAGACCTTTCTAAATAAAATTTGTATTTTTCAAAATCGCTTGATCTTTGAAGTGTTTTTTCAGTTTCAAAATTTATTTTGGAAAACATTTTTTTTTTTTCAATGTACTAAAACAAAAAAAAATGTACAGTGTATATTTTATGAAAGCTAATTTCAATACCTTTCTAATGGTGTAAAGATCTTTGAAATCGGTAAAGCCGCTCCCTAGTAATCACACTTTAAAAGTACCTATTATCGTCATTTTTCGATTATTTTCGAATATTTTTGAATATTTAGATACCTTGCCACGCCCACAATTTTTCGAAAATGCAATTTCTGAAAATGAGGTTGTGTTTGGGTAGGTAAGATGTACCTCTGTGCAAAATTTCATCAAATTCTGAGGGGGTCGGGTTCAACGCATATTGGGTTTGATATGAAATTCATCGGGTATGACATGCATAGAATGTACCCGTGTAGAGGCATTGTGCGACTTGGTTGTATTTACTTGATCGCCTATAACTTTTCCATTTTACTATGGATTTTCTTCGTTGATAGCTTATCTTTTTCCCAATAGAATGGAGCTCCACGTAAAGGAGTAAAACCGAAGGTGAAGACATTGGTAAAGATTAAAGATATTGCCTGACAAAGTCAATTTCTTCTTCAAAAAATCGTAAAAAATCAAAAAAAAAATTCAAATTGAATCGTCAATATTGCAGAAACTATAAAAGCTAGGGAAAAATGTTATATGAGCCATGAAAAGGAAATTTAATTTTCTTTCGTTTGGTGTGACCCCAAGGAAGAGAGCTCACTGCGTTAAAGAGATATACAGGATTAAGTGGAGCCATTGGCCAAATAACGGTAAATTGCCGATATCTCAAAAACCGTCCCATAGAATTAAAAATGAGATTTTCGGAATCAGCGACCGATTTTACATATAGATAGGATGGTCGCGTTCAGAGTATTTTTTGGCTGTAGAGCAGTGTAATCGATATCGGATGACTATAACAGAGATTCCATACCATGATTTTGGGCTTAAAAACATTAGGACATCCTATACCGAAAAATAAATTTGCAAGAAAATTTAAGATATATTATACACAGTACACAGCAAAAAAAAATAGCAAAAATATGCAGTTTCGAGCATTCAGCCCCCAAAACCCAGATATATATTGAAAATTATTCATCCGAAGGAAATTATTCCGATTTCATATTTGAATTCAGCACAAAATTTTTTGTTGAATTTAATGTGCATATTGGCTTGGTTAATTTTTTCTAGTTTTTTGTCGTAGGCTGTGTGCCGATCGGTAACATTTTTCTCTATGGGAAACGAAAGAGAAAATTTTGACAGTTACAAAGATAAACAACGGGCAACGATACAATTTTAAAACATAAGGTGCATATAATTGTTGATGGCATTATTAATGGAAACAGAAAAAATGTATTCATGTAATGACCTGATGTTATTTTGTATTTAAATATTTGTGTTACTTGTATGTGTATGTATTTACAAAATATGAAAATTTTACCTAGCCCATTGGGCTACGTAAAATTATGACGTTCAAACTCACCACGAATACTGTCAAAATTTTACTCCCTTATGTCAAAATTTCGCTGTGGCCGCTGTGGTGCAGTGGGTAGAGTGCTCGCCTGCTATGCCCGAGGTCTCGGGTTCAAACCCTAGTCCGGACAAGCACCAAAAAAAACTGGTAATTAATTAAAAACCCAATTATTGGGTTTTTAGAAACAGCGGTCACCTCTCGGCAGTGGGCGGCATACCGTCCGAGTGTATTTCTGCCATGAAAAAACTTCTCACAAAAAAATGCATTCGCCGTTCGGAGCCGACAGAAAACTGTAGGTCCACCCAATTAGTAGGAAAAACAAATGGAGCACACTCGTCAGAGTTATGATAGCGCCATTGTATTATTATTATATTATATTATTATGTCAAAATTTCATTTTTTCTACCGATTGGCCCACGACCGTAGTAGAGTTTTCAGAAAAATTAGAGAAATCCCATTTCGATGGCACGGTATCGGTTAATTTCCCTCCATACAAATTGACCCGGCCTGATATATATATAGATAAATATGTACATAAATACTCGCTAGACGTGGTTTGCAACTCCTGCTAATGTACTACAAACTTGTACATACATTCGTTAGTCATATTTTTTATAATTGTAAAAGGGAAATGTATTTTTATATCATAGATGCTGCAATGTTTTATATACGCTATGCTTGCGCATGCAGTGTGGGGAATGAATATGCCTTTGAAACAAAGTGATATATCTTCGCATATTGTCATCGTTACACCACAGGCCCAAGTTCATTTAGAGCCAGCTTTTAAATATGATACCACCGGTTTTGTTCGTCATCTTTCACCATTGACTGGCATTACTGCTCCACATGAAGGAACTCTTCTATATGTCCCCGATAGTGCCATGGGTGCTGGAAGTGTTAACATAATTCCATCCAACTCTAATGCTAAGCAACAGAAGACGGACACGAAACAATGGGATCAAATTGCACAGCAAATACAGCAGCAGTTGGGGCCTCAGTTGAGTGAAGCAGCATCGGCTGCATCCAACGCAGCCGCAGTTGTTGGGCAAGGACTATTTCCATCATTGTTTCCTTCAACAGAAACTGTTTCAAGTGCTGGTAGCACTAACGATCCAGGAAAAGAGAATTTATCGAAAATCACTAACAAGATGCCAGCTAAAGCCGACGCACGTATCCTTACACTGAAACCATCTATACATCATGTTGTAGATTTTGTTCATTCGCCCTTATTCACGGGATCGATTCCGGCCTTGTCTACCCAAAGAATTTACGACGCTAAAGACGAAACCACTCATTCTCCTGCTCCCATTTCGAATGTAAAAGAACCTGCCGAATAATAACAACCCAGTAGATCGCACTCAACGACGGGGAAAGGAAATTATGAATGGAGGTAAACAAATGAAGTTATAGTTATCTATCTATATTATTAGTACGCTAACATAAATTTTGTTCCATCTTCTCCGTCGAAAATACTGAACCGATTTTAAAACTAGAAAGGTATTGTTCTCAAATATATGTAACTTCGCCAATTTTCATTAAAATTGGTTGGAAAATGCGTCCACAATCGTAGTTGGAAAATTGCCGTGTGGTTGTTGTTGCATGCTTTTGCACACCTCAGGGCTGTCAATGCGCTTGCATAGGTGAGTTTGTGCGTGCTCACTAGACTGGGTTGGTCTCCATACGAAATAAAAAAGTTGTAAAAGTCCGCCCCTAAATTTGAAGCTTATGTTGAGAGGGTTACGGAACACAAAAAAAAAATTTTTTTACCCCGCGAAATACCGCCTAAATCGTTTTTTTATTGTAACTAGGGATAGCAACAATAACCGGAAAAACGATTATGATCGGTTAATTTCTTAAGGTTAATGGTTAAAATATATGGGGTTTTCATTTTGATTATTTTTTTCTTTGAATATATCCAAAAACCGCAATGAATGTTCTCTCCAGCCAGCGCACATTGGGGTATTTAATCAATCTGGGCGGCCAAAACTCTTTTTTGGCTTTAAATTGTTAATTATGTTACCCACGGTGATTTCAATTCGATTTAACATAGAAAATAATGTGGCTTTACATTTTTAAAAAGTGATTTAGTGAGACCAAACCGACCTCAGATTTGGATTCAGAACGTCGGAATACATGTTAGTAGGTTAGGTCGATGAAATGTGCCATTTGGGGCTTTTTTTAGCTTTTCGCAATTTTCTCGAAGTTTTGGGGGTATATTGGACAAGCGGACTTTGGATTCGGAGCACGTCGATTTATATATTCCTAGATGGGTGTTCTCGAATCCACAAACAACTAATTTTTTTTTTGTGTGGTGGGGTCATTTTTCCCAACGTGAAAAATCGCCTGTTTTTCTTAAAACCGGAAAAAACCGGAACCGATCTTTCTTGAACTCAAAATAACAGGGAACAGACTATCTAGAAAAAAAAGAGTCAGTGCCGGACAATTCCGGGCACCTAAACAAAAACCCTTTTGAAAACAAAAAATTGGGAAATTTTTTTTTTAATACATCATTTTTTAAAAACGTAATTAAGAAGACGCTAACAACTAACTAAATCTCAATAAACATGAATTTTGTACTCGATTACCTGTATTATAAGAATTCATAACAGTATTCTAAAAAACTTCACTTAAAACCGTAAAAATATTAATTGGAAATGTTGAAACTTTAAGAACGTTAAAAAATGCCGCGAGAAATACACGAATGACCAAACTTTCATTGACTGTAAAAACTTTGTGTTTGGGTTTTGAGAATAAACTTTTATTGAAAATGATGCGTTAGGGTCCTGGCCTACTAAAAAATTTTATTTTTTGGAAATCGGGCCAGTTTTAGGAAATGAGGTTTTGGCCGCCCAGATTGATAAAATATCCCTATGTGCAGCGTTGAAGAATTGTCGATTTTATCGTCATTTTGACGATTTTTCTAAGCAAATACGATTTGTCGATTTTTCCTTATAAATTCCGACTTTCTCGTTTAATATATATTTTTTAAGGAGAGTGGCATTATTAAAAATTTAAATCATCTCAGTTCAATAATTAAATGGTTATTTTCATGAAATCTGTGGCAATTTGCAATAATCGCTTAAGTCGAAAAATATTATTTCTAGATAAATTGATTTTTATATTCGAAGGCGTTTCTTAACAAATAATAAAAGTCGATTAATAACTATGGACGCAAAATCAGTGAGCCATCCACAATGGTACGATCAAATTTTGTAAATAAAACAAAATGTCATGAAGAAATTTGTTTAAGTATATACGACTACTTTGGCTGTTATACCAAGTTTAATATACCTCCATTGTAAATTAAGCCTAAATGTTTTTATTTATATCTTTTTATTGAATTAAGTTGTAAGTTGGGGGTTTTACAGAAATATAGAGTTTTACAAGGAGAATAACTTGGTATATACATCTCGAAATCTTCCTAAGTCGACTTAAGCGGTTATTGCTTGTGACCACAGAAATAAATCCACAGCTTTTTTTAAAAATATGATTTCATTTATATACGAATTTGTATGAATTTGTACCTCTTTAAAATTGTTTTTGGGAAAATTTTCCATTAAAGAACAATGCCCTGAAATAAATGACAATTTCAGAGGGGTAGAGGGGCTCTCACAGGACTTGGAACTGAAATCAAAAATTTCCGGACACGAAAATTTCGACCTATTGCCGAGATAAAAGCACGTATTAGTTAAAACGAGCGAATGCATATCCATATATGTGTGTAGAACAAAATCTTGCGTTGGCGGCCTTCGGCCGGGCTTTAAAAATAATAACCTTCAGCTGACATAATTCTCTTTCTAGGGTAATATCTACACTCATACACCGAGAGATAAAATTCTGTAAGATCAACGGGATTACGGGTTAATACAATAGCTTTCACTGTCAAATCACATCCAAAGGATATATCTCTTAAATTGACATATGCTCTTCTGTTGAAAAGAATTTTAACAGTTTTACTGTTGAAGTAACAAATCGTTTTTTAACCCTTTCGGAATTTCTTTTTTGTTTTTGACCTTAAAAGTCTATATTTGCATTTTTTTTACTGTTACAGGGTTTGTTATGAATAATCAAAAGGAATTTAAAAGAAAATTTTTTTTTAAAGTGGTTTTTTGACACAATATATGGCATATGGCATAGATTTTACTCAACGGAAATAAAAATATGTATAGAATGAAATCAAGCCGCAGTGAATTCGTGTTTTGTCATAACAAAAACAAGGAAAATTGTGGCTCATAAACTAGAATATACTTTCCCGAAAGTCCAAATATTTAAATTTACTTTAGTTTTCGAGATATCCTTATCCAAAACTGTAAAAATTACATTTTTTGTCAGTTTTCGAGATCATTTAGCATCAAGGTTTTTCTTTCAGTCAATAAACTGTTAAGGTTATCTAAAAGTATGAGTTTTTTCCTTCTAAATTCCGTTGGGCGTTGTAAAATATAATTTTTTTTTTCACTGAGATATTCCAATTTTAAATATGCATGTTTGCAAAGGATGCAAAGGATATTCGAGATACAATTTCGATTTAAAGATATAATGTATTTATTTTAAAAGGTAGAAGTCATGCATAATGAGATACATTGACATAAGCCATTCATAAAATAAAAAACATTAAAGATAAAAGCTTAAATTCGCTTTAAAACTGTAGAATTATAATGTAAACGATTTCAGCTCTTGTTCTAGTAAATTACTAGATCCACCTCTGTATCTGGCCTGAAACAAAGAAGAAAAAGATAAAAATGAGATAAAATACATATATACATGTTTTTTAGAAGCAAATATTACTTACTTTATCTTTTATGGTATCCCCTGAAACGGTTTCTCGGGCCATTTAGAATGCGTAACACGAATATCCTTCGCATCCTTTGCAAATATGCACATTTAAAAATACCAGGGTTCGAAAATTCTCACTCACATTCATTCACGTTCGCGAGCGAGAATATTTCAAATTATTTTTTTCGTTCATTTATCACGAGTGAGAAATGCAAAAAAAAAATTATGCTTCTCACTCGCGATAAGTGAACAAAAAAAAAATTTCCATATTTTTCACTCACGAGCGAAAAATAACAAACCAAAATTTCTCACTCACATGTGATAAAACCGAACTAAGCCGGCTTCGGCTGTTCACATATGAGAAAAGCAATGCGAGAAATACTGATCGCGAGCAGTATTTTAGCGTTCACGAAAAGAATTTCTCATGGACATTTTTCAGCTGCGTTGTATGGAAGGAAATGCAAGCAGATTTTCGCAGTTGCCTTAGCCAAGCATTTGTGCGTACATATGTATCCACATATTAATGTATGGTTGGGTGTATGCATACAAGGGAATGGTTTCCATGTGTAGATATGTATGTATATACATACATATTATTTGTGGATACGTATTCAATATTAGCTTTGTTCGTTTACGGATATTTTTTGATGTTTTTCGAAAACTTTTAAAAACAAACACTTTGTCGCCGTTTTTTTACGCCAAATCTCCAACAGAAGAGAACCAACTGAGAGAGAAAACTGACATTTCATTTTGTGAGAAGCTGTTGAATTCTGTTGGACAAATTTTTGCCAACAGCAATTTTCCAACAGGAAAACAGCTGATCAAACAACAGCTGACTTGAATTTTTGCAAGTAACAAGATTTGCAAAATATACAAATTAATTATAAAATTGGAAAAATACACTAAATTGGCAACAAATATGGATAAATTAAATATGCAAAATAAGTTACATACTTTTTGCGAATTATTTATATGCATATTATGTACCTGAGTAAATTGTAATCTCCTTTGCGGGAATATATATTAAAAGGGCCGCTGTGGTGCAGTGGGGAGTGTTGTGGCCACTGTGGTGTGGCGGACAGTGGCTAGTTTGCCATACCAGAGGTCATGGGTTGGATCCCCAGCCTGGATAGAGGGAAAATTTGTATATAATGATCCACGATCCGATAACAATTAATTTTCCAGAGGGTAGGGGTGGTCTCACAGATCACAAAAAAACAAAGTACTACCCTCCGGACGCTTATAGTTCAGGAGACATTCCTTGTTAAATTAATGTATGTATGTGTAGAACATCTTTCTGCGTTGGCGGCTTTTGGCCGCGCTTCAATAAAATTACCCTCAGCCGGCAGAATTCTCTTTCTGGATTAACACAGTTGTTTTGCCTTCAGCCGCGCTTTACAAAAATAACCCTCAGCCGGGAGAATTCTACTTCTGGAGAACTTTAATATTATAATTTAATAATAGTTGAAAGTGTTAAGATAAGATGAATTATCATCTACAGAATATTTCCTGAAAGTTTCACTGAGCCTGGATAGACAACAAATTCTAACTAAAACCCAATTATCCGGATTTTAAAAATAGCAGCCACTCTAGGCAGTGGGTGGCACACCCTCCGAGAGTAGTTCTGCAGTGGGTCGGCTTCAGTATAATGCGCCCGCCGTATTTATTTTCAAACCACTGGAACTTTCGGGAAATCTTCTATGGATGTTAATTTTACTAATTATAACACTCCCGATCGCTCCGCAGATATAATTCGAGAAGGGAAATTTTGCTGGCTGGGGCTATTTTTTTTAATGCGCGGCCAAATGCCGCCAATGCAAAAGTTTGTTCTACTCCAAAGTACTGTGGATCGGTCCATAGAGGGTTATTTTTTTAAAGCATGGCCAGGGCCGGTGCATTAAATTGAAATCTCTTCTGCGGGGCAGCAGACGCGAAGACATACTGCGGTGGAAAACAGTATGGACATGGGTACAAAGAAAAGCAATTGTTAGTGTGATAATTATTACAATGAAATCCTATTTATTAGATAGTAACAGCGAACCCCAGCGGGTTAGGGGGTCTAGAATATACCCGTTGTAAGGAATGCCTGCCGTAAGACGCGACTAAAATCCACCGGCCTAGAAGGTTGATTATGGCCAGAAAAAATCGTTCGCACGGCAGTCGGGCTAGTGTCAGAAGGGACTAGTACCCGAGCGTACCGGATTTATCCGGCAAAGGACTGTCACATCCCCTACACTCCCCAAAACCCTCGGGGAGTGTCTTGGTGGCTACAACAACAACAACATGAAGTTAATTGTATTGCAGATACATACATATCGACGGCTGAGAATAAGATCGCCCTATTTCAAAAATTGTTTCAAGAACGCCCTATTTGAAAAAATGTTTCAATAACGTCCTATTTCAGATTTTGCTTCAAGAACGCCGTATTTGAAAATTTGTTTCAATAACGTCCTATTTCAGATTTTGCTTCAAAAATGCCCTATTTTAAAGAAAATTCAATATATATTTCTCTGAAATAGGGCGTTTTTGAATAATTGTCTGAAATAGGACGTTATTGAAACAAATTTTCAAATAGGGCGTTCTTGAAGCAAAATCTGAAATAGGACTTTATTCAAAAAATTTTTGGAATAGGGCGTTTTTGAAACAATTTTTGAAATAGGGCGATCTTATTCTCAGCCGTCGATATGTGCATATATCTCCACTGTTTTCAGGCAGAATTGTAACTCCATTAGCATTTATATAGAACAAACAGTGCCGATTTATTGTAAAAGAGAGTTTCGGATGCATTTCCGAACTTCAAAAAAACCTTTTTGCGAACGATTTTTAGATTGAGGAGGTTATCGCGAGGTGACAAAAGACTGACCAAAACGAAACCCAAAACGAATCAAAAGAAATTAAATAAGAAAAAAACTATGTTTTATTTTATTATTTTTATGTTATATGTACATATATACATAATTAACAGCAATAATTTCCACCAATTTTTTTTTATTTAATTTTAATTTTAATCCTTTTTATCCTTTGAATTTGGGGCTTGTGAATGTAAATAAAAATCAGCTGTTTGCCAAAGCTGTTGAACTCTGCAAATTTTGTGTTCGTTTACCTCTTACGATATTTTTCTCTTGTGAGAGGATGGGTGACATTTTTCTCCAACACCTGGCTGTTGGAGGCTGCTGAGTAAATGCTGTTGGAGAAAGTACGCGAACAAAGCTATTATCTCGGATTGCCTGCAATCTTTAGTAGAAGGCGGGTAATTAAATTTTCCTTGTTTATTATAATTACATTATTGAGTCTTTTTTTATAATTTTTGTTTTTTTTTTTGCAAATACATACATACATACATATTTGACGAGTTCTTAATAGACATTTTTATAACAAATATAGGTAGATGCTAGCTCCTGTTTTTATACCTATTTAGCAAGGTTTTTGAACGTGGAATGATATTCATACATACCTAAATATGTATGTGTGTATGTATATACATAAGTATATATGTACATATGTGCATACATATGTACATATGGATGTATCCATGAAAGTACTTAGGTAGCACTTTTTTGTCCTTGGATTTCATTTTAATTGAGTGGCGGTACAATCCACCGTAACTACATACATACATAAATATTTTTTTATTGTTAGTAAAGCTGAAATACCCCTATCTAGGTACTAAGTTTGGTAATGATATGTGAATATATGCATATGGGCTAATCCTGAAAAAGTCAACCCAGAGCATGAAATTGAAAATGGTCCGAACTTTATTTTTTGGTATTTATTAGTAAAGATAATACATGTCTATGTTAGAAAACCATAAGCATTTTCTATTCGTTCTTAAACTCAGGCTGAGAAAAATCGCCAAAAAAAAATAATTTTCACTAAGGCTTTTTATTAGCAAAGTATCATTTTTTTCTTCGCGGGTTTAGTTTATTGAAAAGAGAGTTATATTATTGTTATTGTCTAATCATTCTACTTAGAACGTAATTTAATATAAGAGTATAAAATTTGCGAAGCTAGTAAGAATAAAGGAGTTTTTGTACTTTGGTGATAGTGGCATTAAAACACATATAAAGTTGTAACATTCAGCTTTCGGACAACACTGATTTTATTTTTGGAAAAAGGTACACAAACTTACTTTGTCACTGAAATTTTTTTTTATTTCAAGTGGTTTCCTAGTTTTAATAACTATTTATATAGTTTTTTGGTAACGCACGCGACAAAAAGGATAAGCGAAATTTTAAAGTACAAAAACATATCATTACCAAACTTAGTCCTAGATAGGGGTATTTCAGCTTTACTAACAATAAAAAAATATTCATGTATGTATGTAGTTTCGGTGGATTGTACAGCCTCTCAATTAAAATGAAATCCAAGGAGAAAAAAGTGCCAACTAAGTACTGTCATGGATACATCCATATACTTATGTATATACATACATAAATATGTACATATATACTTATGTATATACATACATACATATTTAGGTATGTACATATGTATAACATTCCACGTTCAAAAACCTTGCTAAATAGGTATAAAAAAGGGAGCTAGCATCCACCTACATTTGCTATGGATATGGCTATTAAGAACTCGTCACATATGTATGTATATATTTGCAAAAAAAAACAAAAATTATAAAAAAAGACTCAATAATGTAATTATAATAAACAAGGAAAATTTAATTACCCGCCTTCTACTAAAGATCGCAGGCAATCCGAGATTATATTGAATACGTATACATAAATATACACCCCGATTCTAAATATCCGCCAGGATCTCAGCCCTTGTGGATTTTTTTGTTCACCAGGAAATTTTCCTCCTATTCTCTTTCACTAGCGAGAAGAAAAACTGGCGAACAGAATTTCGAACATGTGAGCGGATTTTCGAAGTCAGCTTTTTTGTTGCAAGGCAGATCTAGGAAGGTAGGCGCATAAGCGGATTCAGAAATTTCCGATGCATTTTGTTATTGTATTTGGTAGTGTGGTGTCAAAATGATATTTCGCCTTGGTTAAAACCTGAATTCACTTGGGACTGGCCCATTCCTATTGGGCCATGATGTGAATTCGCTTTGATTTTTACATTACACTCTACCTTTGTAAATAAAAAAGTAACTTCGGAATTTGCCTATGCGCCTACCTGTGTCGCCTTCGATATTATGCGAATGCCGTATTTATTTTCAAACCACTAAGAATTTTTCAATAAAATTTTCTGGAAATGTTATGTGAATGTTAATTTTACAAATTTTAAAACCCCACTATGCAAAAATACTGTGGACTGCTCCAGAAATATAAATCCAGAAAGGGAATACCGCCGGCTGAGGGTAATTTTTTTTGAAGCGAGGCCGAAGGCCGCAAACGCAAAATGTTTTTCTACTCAAAACAACTGTGGATCGGTCCGTAGATTTTACTCCAGAAAGAGAATTCTGTCGGCTGAGGGTTATTTTTTTTAAGCGCAGCCGAAGGCCGCCAACGCATAAGGGTGTACTACGCAAAAATAATTTATTATTAATAAACTATAAGTTTTCCCAAGATTTCGCTTGCATTTTAGTGATCCATATGACCCCCCTACCCTAAAATAAAAAAAAAAGTAAGAGCGCGGCTGTCTTCGGCCGTACCGAAGACTTCATACCTTTCATGAGTGGGGAAATGAAAAGCTACCTATGTATGTTGTACATAGCCTGATTTAGTATAATTTATAATTTCAATTTTTGTAGGTTATTTATGGAACGATTTATTAGAAAAAATGGTGTCTGGGCTATTTAAATGGAGGAGTTATACGACAAAATGTGTATATCTGAACAATCGGTTGTATGGCAGCTATATGTTATAGTGGTCCGATCTTTATAATTTTCGGTAACCTTCTTTGGGTCAATATGGGTACAAATACCCCAAAGTTTCGTGTCCTTAACTCTAAAAAGGGAGAAGTTATACCCCAAAATGTGTATATCTGAACAATCGGTTGTATGGCAGCTATATGTTATAGTGGTCCGATCTTGACAATTTACGGTAAACTTGTTTAGGCCAAGATGTGTACAAATACTTCAAAATTTCATGTCCTTAGCTGTTTAAATGGGGAAGTTATACACCAAAATGTGTATATCTGAACAATCGGTTGTATGGCAGCTATATGTTATAGTGGTCCGATCTTGATAATTTTCGGTAACCTTCTTTGGGTCAATATGGGTACAAATACCCCAAAGTTTCGTGTCCTTAACTGTAAAAAGGGAGAAGTTATACCCCAAAATGTGTATATCTGAACAATCGGTTGTATGACAGCTATATGTTATAGTGGTCCGAGCTTGACAATTTACGGTAAACTTGTTTAGGCCAAGATATGTACAAATACTTCAAAATTTCATGTCCTTAGCTGTTTAAATGGGGAAGTTATACACCAAAATGTGTATATCTGAACAATCGGTTGTATGGCAGCTATATGTTATAGTGGTCCGATCTTGATAATTTTCGGTAACCTTCTTTGGGTCAATATGGGTACAAATACCCCAAAGTTTCGTGTCCTTAGCTGTAAAAAGGGAGAAGTTATACCCCAAAATGTGTATATCTGAACAATCGGTTGTATGGGAGCTATATGCTATAGTGGTCCGATTCGGCCAATTCCGACAAATGATCGATTGAGCACCAAAAGTCACCCGTGTTCCAAATTTCAATCAAAGATCTCAAAAACTGAGGGACTAGTTTGCGTTCACACAGACGGACGGACGGACGGACAGACGGACATGGCTTAAACGACTCAGCTCATGATTCTGATTATATCGGTATATATATTGATGGGTCTGTCACGCCTCCTTCTAGTACTTTCAAGATTTTATTTTCGGCACAAAGTTATAATACCATTTCATTCTCATGAAAGGTATAAAAACCGAAAATTCAGGGGCCTGGCCCGTATCGAAATTTCCCCACAAATTTTGCATTTTTGTTAAAAAATTGCAAATTTAACAAAATTGGGAGTGAATATACATGGTATTGCTTTTCGAAAGTAGCAGAGGTCTATAAGAGGAAGATTGCGCGATGGTACGAATCTGTTTGACGGAATCTTTATAGGAAATAAAAGTTTTTTGAGAGTATTGCATTGATTTTATTAATTTGCAGCTTTATTAAACACTATAGAATTAATAAACCTGCGTTCAAATATTTGGGGAAACTTTCCAATAATGTCACACGCCCCCAAAAAAACGACTTCTACCGGGTGGTAGGGGAGGGGAAGAGTGTTCTGAATCCGTAAAATTTAGGCGCCGGACGTACCTCTTTTTGGAGGAAGTTATGGTTAAAGTTTAGTAACTCCATATAAATTCGAAAGATAACGAAAAACCTTTTGCACGGAACAATTTTCTGCGTTGGCGACCTTCGGCCGCGCATATAAAAAATAACCCTGGGCTACGCCATCCGTCCGGACGTGTGCCCTAACCGTGGCTACCGCCACGGTGATGTCCTTCTGCGTAGTACACCCTGTGAAGTCGCTATAAGCAACATTTTTAATAAAAGTGATTTTAACGCAATATTGTAAAATTTATTAAGTATATTATTATATACTGTGTTGTGACTAAAATAAAGAGTGATATTGGTTTTGTAAATGAGGAATTGGGGTTGTTATTTGTAAAAATTTAACATCTTTACCAAATTCCGGGAAAACTAGGTACGTCCGGCGCCTAAATTTAACTGATTCAGAACCTACTCCTCCCCTACAACCCAGTAAAAGTCGTTTTTCTCGGGGCGTGTGACATTATTGGAAAGCCAACCCAAATATTTATTGGACATTTTAATATCACATACACAGCAGCCAAAGAAACTATTTGCAATCTCTCCTAAATAAAACTATGCGCATTCTTCCGTTTTTTTGCTTGAAGACGGATATCAAACGGGAGTTGGAAAAAATTCTGACGATTGATTGGCTCAATCCACCTTCAGCAAAGTTCTAAAAGTTGTTGAAATTTTTGAAAATGAGTTGTATCCGATTTGGATTCATAAAGCTATGAACAGCGACGAAAAAGAAAGTTTTTAAGTGCGGTTTTTAAAACTACGACATCTCTAGTGTCCTTGAATGTATTGATGGAACACATGTCCGTATCATCGCTCCATATCAAAACAAGCACCCTTACTACAACCGGAAGGGATACTACAGCCTACAAGCCGCGAAATATCCGGCTGCCCCTTCAATAAACTTACTAAAATATCTATTTGCTGTTTATACTTTCCGTCATAAAAATAAGCAAACCAGTACATAATTAATTCAATTATGTATTTTTTATTAACAAAAGTTATATTCACTCACATTTTGTTCAACATTCACTTAAAATTGTCTTGTGAAAAATCTCACAAAATAATGGCATAAATTCTCGCTTTTATTTTCATTCATGATACCTACTTTTCTTCCTTATTCGCTTTTCACTTTTTCGAACATCATTTAGAATAGCCGGAAAGGGAGAAGCGAAAAAATCCACAAGGAATTTGTGTTTAGAATAAGGGAACAGGGAGAAGCGGAAAAATCCTTGTGGATTTTTCGTTTAGAATCGGGGTGAATATGTATGTATATACATACATATGTACATTAGATGAGTTTTTTTTTGTATGGGATTCTTTAAACCTTCTCAGATCCTCCCTCCGGCACCGGAATATGAAAATAGGATATTTTAGAGTAAGTAAACTGAAAAAAAATTTAACTTTTCCAAAAACTGGATGGAGCTACACCGAAAACCGCGAAAATTCCCAGAATTTCAAGGTATGTTTAGATTTATGTCTGAAAAAAGTTAGGATTTTGCACAAGAAAAAAAAATGATACCCACCCATACGAAGAATTAACCGCTAAATCGAATGGCATATTCAGTTTTTTGGTACACTACCCAGGGATGGTGATAACGCGGCCTAAAGTGACCATTTTCTTTTTTTTCTCATGAATCTTCAACTTCTTGCCCTATACTCTTCCCGAAAGCGAACGTTATTTTTTAACTAAATCACACGGTAGGCTGCGTTATTTAATGCGCTTTCCTGAAATGTATAGCTATTAAAAATCGAATAATATTTGGATGAGTTCATCAAGTTTAAGTGAAGTAAAGTCGGGTATAAAAGGGTAACATACCTTAAAATTTCTCAATTTTTTTTTAAATTTTGCTCTTGAAGACGGGTTTTTGGGTTATTAGTGATTGTTTTATTTTGTTGGATAACTCCACAAATGTAAGAAAAAAATTTGGAAGATCGAGACCATGGACAGCGGAAAAAACCGTGGACCCGGATGGCGCCAAAATATTATTGGGCAATATTGGTATCAAATTAAAGGTCTTAACTAGGGCTTGCATATGGAACTTATTACATGCAAATTTCTTAGCCAATTTCCGATATACTGGCGAATAAGTGGTCCAGGATGACTACAGAATATTTTAAAGGATATCGGCAACATTTCAGTCTAATTTTTGACTTATATGTGTCGAAACGGTGGACACAGCAAAATGGATTGGCTTTACATTGAAGTCCTAGGTAAAATCTTTATTTTGATACCCATATTGCCCACAAATGTTTTGGCACCATCCGGCTCAACTCTTTGTCCGTTATCCGCGGTCTCGGCCTTTCTATTTTTTTTGCATTTGTGGAGTTATCCATCCACATAAAACTATCACTAAAAACCCAAAAAACCGCCTTCAAGAGCAAAATTGTTAAACAATTTAAGAAATTTTAAGATATGTTACCCTTTTATACCCGACTTTACTTCATTTAAACTTGATGAACTCATCCAATTTTCTGGAAAGCGCATTAAATAACGCAGCCTACCGTGTGATTTAGTTAAAAAATAATTTCCGATTTCGGGAAGAGTATAGGGCAAGAAGTTGAAGATTCATGAGAAAAAAAAGAAAATGATCACTTTAGACCGCGATATTACCTTCCCTGGGTAGTGTACCAAAAAATGGAATAGGCCATTCGATTTAGCGGTTAATTCTACGTATGGATGGATATACATTTTTTTTTTCGTGCAAAATCCTAACTTTTTTCATACATAAATCTAAACATACCTTGAAATTCTGGGAATTTGCGCGGTTTTCGGTGTAGCTCCATCCAGTTTTTGGAAAAGTTAAATTTTTTTTTCAGTTTACTTACTCTAAAACATCCTATTTTCATATTCCGGTGCCGGAGGGAATATCTAAAAAAAAACTCATCTAATGTACATATGGAAACCATTCCCTTGTATGCATACATCCAACCATACCCTGCAAAAAAAATTGCGATTAATACCGAAAGAGATTTGTCCCGGATTGATCTCTTTCGAGAACAATCGGTCCACAATTAGTCCCCGATTGTTCCCGTACGGGTATAAATGTAGACTAATTGTAGACCAATTGTTTCCGAACGGGTATAAATGTAGACTAATTGTTGGCCAATTGTTCCCTAACGGGTATAAATGTAGATTAATCGCTTTCATCCCGAACGGATATAAATGTAGATTAATCGCTTTCATTCTGAACGGGTACAAATCGAGATTCCTTAAATGTAGAAATTTTACACAAATATGCAATGTATTTAAAAAATTGTAGAACAACCGGTAAAACGAATTGAACACCCTTTCTTTTAATAACAATGATGAATAATAATTTTAACAAAATGTTGCCTAAAATATTCTATGAAAAAATCCTTTACATTACGCTCATATAATGCGTACTCAAAACTTAAATTTTTTTTATTTATTTGTTGAGATTTTTTTAAAAAAGTAAAACATTATATACTCTTTATTTAAATATGCATGAACATTTACAATTTTTTGACGATTGATATTAAAAATTGCCTTGGCTAGGTTTGGTTAGGTTAGGTTGAGGTTGCTGTCTCCGCAATTCATGAAAGCGGGGACACACTTAGGCCGAGGTGGCCCATTGTGATACCACCCGGGAGCCCTAGCTTCCTTATCCCTATTTACAAACCTTTCCGGAAAAATTAGATTCAAAAGTATGATAAGATTAGATGCCCGTGAAGCTAAACCAGCGCGTTTGTTTCATGAAGCGCAGAAAATCTAGTGTCCTTGCATTTTCCATCTCCGCCAGGCACTCGAAAAAGTGTTTATGGAGGAAGCGGTACCTGGATAGCGACAGTGCGGGGCAGTGGCATAGATAGTGCTCAACACTCTCTATTTCCTCCACGTCCCTACAGCTGCGGCAGAAGTCGTTTTTATATAGGCCCATGCGAGAGGCGTGAGTGCCCATAAGACAATGGCCTGTTAGAAGTCCCACCAGCGGACCTATAGAGAGCCGATTCAGATGCAGCACCGATACAGACCTAGCCTCATCCAGTCTAGGCCAGATTTGCCTAGAAATCACACAAGTTGACTCCTTGGCCCATCTAGCGTTAGCCTGTTCAATGGAGCGAGATCTCAACCAATGCTTGCATGAGTTAAGCGGGGGGCCAACCCATGTCGCAGATGTGATATCCTGCAAGCTTGTGCCTTCCCTTGCTAACTCATCTGCAATGCAGTTGCCCCGAACGTTGCTATGGCCTGGAACCCAAATGACGTTCAGGTCGCACCTTTCGGCTAGTTTGTTCAAAGACTCCCTACATTTCATTGCAACTATAGATGTAGTATTGTTACTCTGTAAGGATTTTATGGCAGCTTGGCTGTCAGAGAAGATTTTGATAGAATTTATGTCTGGCAGATCTGTCAGGCGACGAGCTGCTTCCCATATGGCTATGAGCTCAGCCTGATAGACGCTGCAGTGATCAGGTAGGCGCAAACTTACTTTCAGATGAAGCTTTTCGCAGAAAAACCCACTTCCAACTCTATTGTTCAATTTAGAGCCGTCCGTGTAAAGGTGCAGTGTATTAGGGTCGGGATCCCCTAAGTTCTTCCACTCGCTCCTCTCCGGGATTCTTGTGGAGAATTTGTTATCCCAACAAAAGGCTGGTATTGCATAGTCCAGCTTTAGAAAATTGGCAGGGACGTTACTAAGAATTTGAGCGTGCCCGAATCTGGTGTCCCTCCAGGGTTCGGTTGCATTGAGCCTTGCCGCGTTGCAGCTGGCAATGAGTTTCCCCTGTATATCCGTGGGGAGAAGAAATAGGATGGTTTCGAGAGCTTTAGTTGGGGTGGAGGGAAGGGCTCCGCTAATAAGCATGGAAGCCATTCGCTGCACTCTAGTTAATTTGCTCTTATTGGTTTCGAGTTCCAGTGCTGGCCACCATATGGTGACTGCATAGAAGAGAATAGGTCGCACTACCGCTGTGTACAGCCAATGGACGATTTGGGGGTTAAGTCCCCATCTCTTGCCTATCGCTGATTTACATGCGTAAAGTGCTAACATGGCTTTTTGGGATCGTACTTCTACGTTCCGTTTCCAGTTTAGTTTTCTGTCTAGAATAACACCAAGGTATTTAACCTCGGTAGAGAGTTTAATCTCCTTCCCATTTATGGACGGAGGTTTGAATTCAGGTATCTTATGTTTGCGGGTAAACAGAACCATTTCCGTTTTCTCAGAGCTGACACTGAGCCCGCATTTCAGAGACCAGGTTTCTACAATGTTGAGTGCATTTTGCAAAAGGTCGCTCAGCACCGGTATATGCTTGCCAGTCGCTGTCAGGGCGATGTCATCGGCGTACGCAATGACCTGGCAGCCCGTGTGCTGAAGTTTAGAGAGCAGGGTGTTCACCGTTAGGTTCCAAAGCAGAGGAGACAAAACTCCACCCTGGAGTGTTCCCCTGTTGGCATACCTAGTTAACGATGAAGTACCCATTTCAGAAATAATGGCTCTTCTACTAAGAAGAAGTTCGACAAACCTCACGAGAGCCTCCACTACCTCCAAGTCCCGTAGGGCGGTGGTAACGGCTCCCGGTAGAACATTGTTGAAAGCTCCTTCTATGTCAAGAAAGATGCCCAGTGTGAATTCCTTAAAGGCTAGCCCCTTTTCTATCTTGGAAGTGATAGCGTGTAGAGCAGTCTCTACGGACTTGCCTTTGGAATAAGCGTGTTGAAAAAGAGATAGAGTATTCGCACGGAGCCTGATATAGACATCCAGCAATCTCTCAAGAACTTTGAGTAGAAAAGAGGTCAGGCTTATCGGCCTGAAATCCTTTGAGCTGCTGTAGGAGGCTCTGCCCCCTTTAGGAATAAAGATCACCTTCGCCTTAGTCCATTCTAGAGGAATGTATGACAGGTTGAGGCAGGCTTTATAGATAGGAACAAGTAGAGGGATTAGAGTATCACTTGCTGCCTGTAATTCAGCAGGAAAGATCCCATCTATTCCCGGAGATTAGAAGGGTTTGAAGGATTTAATTGCCCATTTTACCCTTCTGTTAGTAATTATGTGCTCCAGGTCATTAGATGTCCTGGGGTTAGAGTAGGTTCTATAAGGTTCCGAGGTGCACCCTGGGAAGTGTGTGGTGACCAGGGTGTTCAGAATATCAGTACTAGATGTGGCCCAGTCCCCATTTTGCATTCGGATACAGCTTGGGGGAACTGGGTTAGTAGAGAGGACCTTTCGTAGACGATTGGCCTCAGAGATTTCTTCTATGTCGCTAGCGAAGTTTTTCCATGAGTCTCTTTTAGCTCTTTGGATCGACTTCTTGAAAATTTTTAAGGCATCCTTGTAGGCTTGCCAGTTGCCAGTTGTTTTCGCCTGGTTGAAGAGTTTTCTGCTGTTAAGCCGAAGCTTGGAGATCTCCGGGTTCCACCAATAAGTTTTCTTTTTACCCCGAACTATGACCTCCGGGCAGGCACTCTTGAAAGCAGCGTTACAGGATTTAGTAACAAAGTCAACTGCTTCATCGATTTTTGACGATGTGTCCAGCACACCGAGAGAAACAGACCCGTTATTGGAGATAGGCGCTTCATCAGTTGTTAACGGTAGGCTTAACATACCGAGAGAAGCGTGCTCAAGGAGCGTAGCAGACAGTTTCTGATTGAACAGAGCCCAATCCGTACGCCTCCTGTTCCTGTATCCCGCTCTAAGCGGAGGTCTCAAGAGTAGATTAAAAGTTATATACATATGATCAGAGAAGGAGTTTTCTCCGGACACCTGCCATTCCTTGACATAGTCAGAGAGCGGGCCTGTGACCAGAGTGATATCAAGTACCTCACTCCTATTTGCGGTGACAAAAGTAGGTTTGCCTCCAGAGTTACATATAGATAAATTATTAGATATAATAAAATCAAAAAGAGACTCACCCCTCGCGTTTACATCCGATGAGCCCCATGTTGTGTGGTGGGCATTGGCATCGGCCCCTATCAGCAGTTGGAGCCCTAAACGTTCGGCTTCCTTAACCGCACCAAGTAGCCGATCTTGCCCAGAAATGGGGCGGTCATACGCCAAATAAGCAGAGGCGACCCATATCGGTTTACCTTTCAGCTCGAGGCTGATGCAGACCACATCTTCGTCGCTGAAAAGAGATACCATAAAGTAGGAAAGAGTTTTGTGTATTAGAATACATGATCTGGTCCTACCTGTCGCAGGTGCTGCCACCACATGGTAGTCCCCAGATTTGAGGCCACAGACCCTGGATCCAACGACCCAAGGCTCCTGGACCAGAACGATCGCCTCAGCAGTCTTGCTGAGACGTAAGAGTAGTGGAGCCGAAGCTGCTTTGGAGTGATGCAGGTTAATTTGCAGTACCTGCATCATTTTGGTCGTCGGAATGCATCTCGACGTCCGCCGCTACTGTACCCGCTCCTTCGGAGACCTCAATGACTGTGGAGTCAAAGTCGGCCTCCTCCGGATCCGAATCCAGCAGCGTGCATTCGTCGAGCATGTTGTAGAACGGGCCTACCAACTCAGACACCATAGTTAAGGGGGTAGTGGGTTCGCTCATGGCGTTGCCCCCTACCTCCACAGAAATGGAATTGGATGCTTTCGTAGAACACCCCCCATCCCCAGAGCGCTGCCCTCAGCCCCAAGGCTCGGAAGACCAGGGTTGTCCTCGTCGGCTACCAATTCATCCTCCTTCTGGGGATCATCCTTCTGATTTTCGGCGTGATGGTAAAAAGGCCGTAGCGGATTGTACCACCTCGCTTCTCAATCCACGGGAGAGACGCCTCGCTTATGACAAGCCCAACCTGGCGTTGCATCTCCCTCACGTCACCAACACGTATTACCCTCCAATCGCTTTTGGGCATTTCCGCGTTGGAGCGAGAGATGATCCTCAGAATTTTATCCGGATCAGATGGCTCAGCCGGGACCCAGACCCAGGCTCTCGGTCTGTTCGGAATTTCTTCCTTACTGACCGCAACCAAGTCAGACCCGGGCCACAGCTCACCCACCTCGGACATAGCCAGTTTATAAAGCTCGTACGAGCGCTCACCTGCGCATGTTACGAGCTTTATTCTGCCCTGATGCCATCCGCCATCCCGGATATCAGGAGGAGGCCCCGGAAAACGGTCCAGAAGCTCCTCATAGTTCCTGATAAGACCTATGAGGATCATCTTCCACTTTTCCGGGGACAGGTTCCCGTCCGGGTGGCCGCGGTCCATAACTGCCAGCGTTAAGGTGGCTTTCGCCGCCTCGCTGAAAGTTTTGGTCAGGGCAGGAGGAGTGTTCGAAGGCCTGTGCCTCTTTGGAACGTTCGAAGCGTTCTCTAGAGATCGGGGTCTCTTTGAGGTCAGTGCCTGTTTAGATGTCGAGGGAACAGACTGGGGGGTGATTGTCGGACCGGAAGTCGCTTTAGCCTGTTTGGCAGCGAGAATCTTCTTTGCCCAAACCAAAGAACTATTCTGCTCCGCCGTCAATTTGTCGTAGGGAAGATTTTTAGTCCTCTCTACGATTTTGGCGGCGCTGCGAACATTTCGCTGGCTGCGCACCGACATCGGAATCCTCTTACTAGCCTTAGAACACTCGGGGTGTTCAGCGGGCTTGGTAAGAGAGTCCCTGGCAGGAGCAGGGGCTTGCACTTCGTCCGTGGAGGACTTGGTGCTGCTCTCCACTGCCTGCCGTTCAGAGGTGCCCGGTTGAGGGATTGGGGAGACCACCCGTGCCCGCTCAGCTGGTGGTTGCTTTCCCTCAAGGGGCTTAGCTGTACCAGCTTTGACGGCAGTAGTCGGCTTACCCTCAAGGGGTTTAGTCTTGGCTAACAACTTGGAAAAATCTACATTTGTACCCGTTCGTGCAGAAAGCGATTGACCTACATTTGTACCTGTTGGGGATGAAAGCGATTAATCTACATTTGTACCCGTTTGAGATGTGAGCGATTGATGTACATTTGTACCGGTTAGGGATGAAAGCGATTGATCTACATTTGTACCCGTTCGGTATGTTAGTGATTAATCTACATTGGTACCCGTCCGGGTATACAAATTGAACAATTAGTCTCTTCATAGGACATGCTCGAACAAATGCGATCAATTCGCCCCATATAAAGGGATGTAAAATTGTATTAGTCGCATGCTCCCTTGCGATTGATCCCGGACACGTCCCGGATTAATCGCATTTTTTGCAGGGTACATAAATATGTGGATACATATGTACGCACAAATGCTTGACTTAGGCAACTGCGAAAATCTGCTTGCATTTCCTTATATACAACGCAGCTGAAAAATGTCCATGAGAAATTCTTTTCGTGAACGCTAAAATACTGCTCGCGATCAGTATTTCTCGCATTGCTTTTCTCATATGCAGGGTTCGGAAATTCTCATTTATGATTACTCATTTTCATTCATTTGTGAGAATTTTCGCGAGCGAGAATATTTCAAATTATTTTTTTCGTTCATTTATCACGAGTGAGAAATGCAAAAAAAAATTATGCTCCTCACTCGCGATAAGTGAACAAAAAAAAAATTTCCATATTTTTCACTCACGAGCGAAAAATAACAAACCAAAATTTCTCACTCACATGTGATAAAACCGAACTAAGCCGGCTTCGGCTGTTCACATATGAGCAGGGTTCGAAAATTCTCACTCACATTCATTCACGTTCGCGAGCGAGAATATTTCAAATTATTTTTTTCGTTCATTTATCACGAGTGAGAAATGCAAAAAAAAAATTATGCTTCTCACTCGCGATAAGTGAACAAAAAAAAAATTTCCATATTTTTCACTCACGAGCGAAAAATAACAAACCAAAATTTCTCACTCACATGTGATAAAACCGAACTAAGCCGGCTTCGGCTGTTCAC
This sequence comes from Urophora cardui, assembly GCA_960531455.1. Lineage (NCBI taxonomy): Eukaryota > Metazoa > Arthropoda > Insecta > Diptera > Tephritidae > Urophora > Urophora cardui. Next base: position 89,676,203 of record OY482673.1, on the reverse strand, counting down.
ATATGAGAAAAGCAATGCGAGAAATACTGATCGCGAGCAGTATTTTAGCGTTCACGAAAAGAATTTCTCATGGACATTTTTCAGCTGCGTTGTATGGAAGGAAATGCAAGCAGATTTTCGCAGTTGCCTTAGCCAAGCATTTGTGCGTACATATGTATCCACATATTAATGTATGGTTGGGTGTATGCATACAAGGGAATGGTTTCCATGTGTAGATATGTATGTATATACATACATATTATTTGTGGATACGTATTCAATATCTGGCTGAAGAGATATCGTCTGTTTAGAGTCTCCTAAGTGATATATCCAAATTTCAGCCATTATAAAATGACGAAAGTAAGGTGTCATTTTTGGCCACTTTGGGGCCTAATATCTCCTAAAGGTCCCCGGACCCAAATTTCATATTGTACCATCATTCATAGTTGCGTTGGAGGTATGCGCTGAGAAAGTTTCAGCCTTTATAAAATGACGAAGGTCTGGCAGTCACGGGCTCTTGGTCTATATGCATATGGGCTAATCCTGAAAAAGTCAACCCAGAGCATGAAATTGAAAATGGTCCGAACTTTATTTTTTGGTATTTATTAGTAAAGATAATACATGTCTATGTTAGAAAACCATAAGCATTTTCTATTCGTTCTTAAACTCAGGCTGAGAAAAATCGCCAAAAAAAAATAATTTTCACTAAGGCTTTTTATTAGCAAAGTATCATTTTTTTCTTCGCGGGTTTAGTTTATTGAAAAGAGAGTTATATTATTGTTATTGTCTAATCATTCTACTTAGAACGTAATTTAATTTAAGAGTATAAAATTTGCGAAGCTAGTAAGAATAAAGGAGTTTTTGTACTTTGGTGATAGTGGCATTAAAACACATATAAAGTTGTAACATTCAGCTTTCGGACAACACTGATTTTATTTTTGGAAAAAGGTACACAAACTTACTTTGTCACTGAATTTTTTTTTATTTCAAGTGGTTTCCTAGTTTTAATAACTATTTATATAGTTTTTTGGTAACGCACGCGACAAAAAGGATAAGCGAAATTTTAAAGTACAAAAACATATCATTACCAAACTCAGTCCTAGATAGGGGTATTTCAGCTTTACTAACAATAAAAAAATATTTATGTATGTATGTAGTTTCGGTGGATTGTACAGCCTCTCAATTAAAATGAAATCCAAGGACAAAAAAGTGCTACCTAAGTACTGTCATGGATACATCCATATACTTATGTATATACATACATAAATATGTACATATATACTTATGTATATACATACATACATATTTAGGTATGTACATATGTATAACATTCCACGTTCAAAAACCTTGCTAAATAGGTATAAAAAAGGGAGCTAGCATCCACCTACATTTGCTATGGCTATGGCTATTAAGAACTCGTCACATATGTATGTATATATTTGAAAAAAAAACAAAAATTATAAAAAAAGACTCAATAATGTAATTATAATAAACAAGGAAAATTTAATTACCCGCCTTCTACTAAAGATCGCAGGCAATCCGAGATAATATTGAATACGTATACATAAATAATATGTATGTATATACATACATATGTACATATGGAAACCATTCCCTTGTATGCATACATCCAACCATACCCTGCAAAAAAATTGCGATTAATACCGAAAGAGATTTGTCCCGGATTGATCTCTTTCGAGAACAATCGGTCCACAATTAGTCCCCGATTGTTCCCGTACGGGTATAAATGTAGACTAATTGTAGACCAATTGTTCCCGAACGGGTATAAATGTAGACTAATTGTTGGCCAATTGTTCCCTAACGGGTATAAATGTAGATTAATCGCTTTCATCCCGAACGGATATAAATGTAGATTAATCGCTTTCATTCTGAACGGGTACAAATCGAGATTCCTTAAATGTAGAAATTTTACACAAATATGCAATGTATTTAAAAAATTGTAGAACAACCGGTAAAACGAATTGAACACCCTTTCTTTTAATAACAATGATGAATAATAATTTTAACAAAATGTTGCCTAAAATATTCTATGAAAAAATCCTTTACATTACGCTCATATAATGCGTACTCAAAACTTAAAATTTTTTTTATTTATTTGTTGAGATTTTTTTAAAAAAGTAAAACATTATATACTCTTTATTTAAATATGCATGAACATTTACAATTTTTTGACGATTGATATTAAAAATTGACTTGGCTAACAACTTGGAAAAATCTACATTTGTACCCGTTCGTGCAGAAAGCGATTGATCTACATTTGTACCTGTTGGGGATGAAAGCGATTAATCTACATTTGTACCCGTTTGAGATGTGAGCGATTGATGTACATTTGTACCCGTTAGGGATGAAAGCGATTGATCTACATTTGTACCCGTTCGGTATGTTAGTGATTAATCTACATTGGTACCCGTTCGGGTATACAAATTGAACAATTAGTCTCTTCATAGGACATGCTCGAACAAATGCGATCAATTCGCCCCATATAAAGGGATGTAAAATTGTATTAGTCGCATGCTCCCTTGCGATTGATCCCGGACACGTCCCGGATTAATCGCATTTTTTGCAGGGTACATAAATATGTGGATACATATGTACGCACAAATGCTTGGCTAAGGCAACTGCGAAAATCTGCTTGCATTTCCTTCCATACAACGCAGCTGAAAAATGTCCGTGAGAAATTCTTTTCGTGAACGCTAAAATACTGCTCGCGATCAGTATTTCTCGCATTGCTTTTCTCATATGTGAACAGCCGAAGCCGGCTTAGTTCGGTTTTATCACATGTGAGTGAGAAATTTTGGTTTGTTATTTTTCGCTCGTGAGTGAAAAATATGGAAATTTTTTTTTTGTTCACTTATCGCGAGTGAGGAGAATAATTTTTTTTTGCATTTCTCACTCGTGATAAATGAACGAAAAAAATAATTTGAAATATTCTCGCTCGCGAAAATTCTCACAAATGAATGAAAATGAGTAATCATAAATGAGAATTTCCGAACCCTGCAAATATGTGAACTGTGTTCGAATCATAGCCCAGTTAGTCGAGAACGTAAACCCGTGTACCGTGTCAGCTGATCCAACCTATTTAATGGGATTTGTATGTAACCGATTATTCAACGACGTACGACGCAGAAGCCCGTACCGCAGAAATCAAAATCATTTTGATTTTTTACGTAAAAACGTGGCAGCTGATTGTATCCGTATCTGGTACGAAGAATATCCAACGAGCCAAGGTCTATACAAATTTTGTACTTCTAAATTTGTCGGCATTTCAACTAGTGCAGTTGTCGCTGTAGAATACATAATGACTTGCAGACACCTATCCCCATATTTATTGCAGGGTATTGTTTTTTCTCTGTCTGTAAAAAGGGTGCCGTTTTGAATTTGCTACAATTGTTCGAGTAATATTTTTTTTTAAGTTTACTCAAGTATTTCTCAAGCTTAACGCTTATATTTGTAAGCTTGTTATAATATTATTACCAACTCTTTTGGTCTGTTGGATAATTTATGTAATATTTTCCTAACTTTTTTTAGTTTTTTTCTTTGCTTTAAAATTTTGTATGATATCGACTTAGTACGTTTTCCCTTTTTTAGTGTTTTCAAGTATTACGTGCCTTAATTTGGATGCAGTCAAATTTTGGTATTAATCGGACAATCCAATCAAAAGTTATAAGCAAAAGTGTACATATAATACAACTCGAGATTTTTACAGAATGAAACCATTGGAAGTTTGCCATGAAAAATAACGTAGCAAGTTTTTATTCTTTCTTATGGTTATGTATAAAGCGTGCCGTAACTAGATGGTATCGAGTTTTGGTATTGACCTTTCAATCGAAATAGAAGTTACAACCGAAATTATACTTAGGGCCGGTTTCACCATCTCCGGTTAAGTGCTTAACCGGAGGATTTCTCCCGGTTAAGCAATTTATTTGACAGCTCGCCATACAATTTACGTCAAATTAACCACCGGTTAAATTAACCGGAGATGGTGAAACCGGCCCTTAGGCTGTGTGCCTATCGGTAATATTTTTCTCTATGGGAAAATGAGGTATAAAATTTTACTATGTTGAGAAAAAAACCAATGTTGCTGTGCCAAACGGAAGAAAAAATTTTGACAGTTACAAAGGTAAACTTTTGGGCGAAAACGAACAACGATACAATTTTAGAACGTAAAATGAATATAATTGCTGATGGCAATATTGATAGAAGCAGAAGAAATGTATTCATGTAATGATCTAATGTTATTTTGTTTTTAAATATTTGTGTTACTTGTATATTAGGCATATAACTTTTTACAATTTTTGCAAATACGAAAAACGGCATACCATAGTCGAATAGAGCATAAAAAAATTGCAAAAAAGTTTCCGCGCAAAACGAAATTACCTTTTGATCAGAACTGCTGAAAAAAAAAAGTTTTGTACAGTGTACACGTTTTTCTTCATAATAATAGATATTTATTTAACTAATAATCTTCCTATTATTCCAAACGCCTTTTAATGGACCTAAGGGAAGTGCCCCACCCACCCCAAAAAAATTTTTCTTCAGAAAATTCTGATTCAATATATTAATAACACAGCTGTGCGCGGAACGTTTTTGAACCGAAATCACCTAAAAAGTGATATTCATTACTTGTACAATATTTGCCACCACGTGGTGGTATGCCAAATTTTTCGTCAACATTTGTTATATGCCCATTGTATATATATGTAATTACAAAATGTCAAAATTTTACCTAGCCCATTGAGCTAGGTAAAATTATGACACTAGAATTCACCACGAATACTGCCAAAATTTTACTCTCTTATGTCAAAATTTCATTTTTTTTACCGATTGGCACACGGCCTTAGCATACAACTGAAGTTTCATATCGAATTTAAACTTTGAGAGCTTCCCCTGCAAAACACAGTTTCAGACTTAGTACAGTATTGTTTGGAACCATCGATATGTGAAACAAATTTTTGTAAATTTAGCTGGAACTCTGAAAAAGTTATGATAACACTGATATATACATATGTATATAAATACTTACATACATATACATATTTCATACATATATATTACATTTATTCTGTTATAGGTTGGAATACATATATATACACATGTGGTTTACAGAAGTTCTGGAGGACAGCAAAAATACTTGATTTTATTTACTTATCATCATCCATGATGGCCATAAGCCGTGCAAGTGAACGACGTAAAGTTAAAATTACATTGTTAATTACATTGTTATTAACCTAAAGAATTTTTTATACATCCAAACATACTATATATGAGCTTACTTAATAATTTTTTTTTTAATTCAATTTAGCAACAATAACGTGACTTCAAAACAGTGTTTCGGCGCAGTTTGGTTTTGTGCAAGCACGCCGAAAATCCAAGCGACCGCGCATTTGATCCTCTCGCACACAAACGAAGCTGCGTGCTATACCCATCAGGAACATCACCACAAAACTATCTATTACCTATAAAGGAATAATTTTGGAATTGTTTTTGGTGCAAACAATTGTTTCACTATCAGACCTGGAAGAAAAAATATGTGTTAGTTTATTTTATTATACTGAACACCTTAAAAATATTTAAAATTAAATTCAATAAAACGTCAATATCACTACGCAACCAATAATTAAAAAATAATAATACCAAGAAATTCAGGTATGGGGGAGGATAGGCATAGTCCTGCTGAGCTCAGAAATATTTTTTTTTTTAATTTTTTGTATGGTTAGGTTTTTGAGATAACGGTAATTTTTATTTTTTTGGTTATCACTTCATTCAAAAATTATTTTCGCGGAAGTCCCAAATACGACAAGCAGTACCTCGTTCGAAAGACAATTAAAATACGCTTCCAACGATGTACAACTTGCAGTAAATGTTTTTTATAAGAAGATGTAAAAGTCAAGAAAGTTTTATTCATTCAAAAGTTAGCTTGTTTATTTGCTAACATTTTCAGCGTAATATTACCAAGATCCGATGAATGCTTTATTTTTGGCGATTTTTTCAGGTAAAAGAAAGGATATTTTATGGGCCAAAAACCCGGTTACACGACTCAACCATGTTAAAACGAAAAAAGTGGTAAAATTCCGCCCTAAGTTTGAAGCTTATTTTGAGAGGGTTAACTGGAGAGTTAAGCGGAAGTATTTTATTTTTGTTGTAACTTTGTTATTTGACATCCGATTTTTAAATTTAAAGTGTCATATTTTTGCGTCTAAATCAGGGATTATCACACCAATAATTTCACACATTGTGCATGTGTTAAAAGCACAAAAGCTCTTGGCTACACCCAAAAGAAACTGGACTATGATGAAAATTAAAAATTTTAACTTGGAAATGAATATTATTACTATTATAAATTTCACAAAAATCACAAACCAAAAAAATTAAAATAAAACAAGTAAGGAAGCCTAAGTTCGAGTGGAATCGAACATTAGATACTCAGCTGTATGCTTTCATTGTTTGTTTGCGTTTGATGGAAACACGGTGTAGGTACTTTATATAAAGCGAGTGCTGCATAAAGTGGGCGTAGCCACGCCCATTTTCAAAATTTTTATCAGTCATCCAACTAAGCATATAAATATTATTTTTTGTGCAAAATTTCATTCCTTTTTGACTTCTAGTTACAAAGATGTCACGTTAAAAATTCCCAAAGGGTGTTCCAGAAATATCTTTGTTAAAAAGTAGACGTCATAAACCGATTTCAATAAATTTTTGCGTGTCTATTAACACATGTTATAAAAGTTTATAAACCAAGTTTCGTCATAATATCTCAATTATTTGTCGAGTTATAGGCTAAGAAATCTCGTATATTCCTTTGTCTAAAAAGAGGCGGTGCCACGCCCATTTTCCAAAATTTTTCTATTTTTTGTTTCCGGTCTATTGTGGAACTCATGCCACAAAATTTCAATGATATATCTTTATATTTGACAGAGATATCGCTTAAAATGTTTTTATTAGGTCACTTTATAATACCCATATATAAAAGTGGGCGTGGTCGTCAACCGATTTTAGTAATCTTTCGTCCACACATTTGGCTAAGTAAGTATATCACGCGTACCAAATTTCATCGATATATCTTTAACGGTTTCTGAGTTATGGCTTATAAAACTTTCAATGTTTGCCCCTTAATAAGTGGGCGTGGCACCGCCCATTTTCCAAAATTTTTGTACTTTTTGTTTTATGTCCGTAGTTGGACTCCTGCCACAAAAGTTCAGTGATATATCCCATATATAAAAGTGGGCGTGGCCGTCAACCGATTTTGATAATTTTTCGCCAAAACATTTGTCTAAGTAAGCAAATTACGCATACCAAATTTCATCGATATATCTTCAACGGTTTCTGAGTTATGACATATAAAACTTTCAATGTTTGCCCCTTAATAAGTGGGCGTGGCACCGCCCATTTTTCAAAACTTCATCAAATCTTCATAAGGGCCTGAGCTCAATACGTGGGTAAAATTTTATCACTCTAGCTATATTAGTGGCTGAGATTCCAAATTTCCGATTTTTTCTATATAGGAAAAGTGGGCGTGGTCATGGTCCGATTTCGCCCATTTTCAATACCAACCGTCCCAGTCTCGATACCAACTTGCATTTCAAATTTCATCAAAATATCTCAATTTTTACGCGAGTTATCCTGCGTACGGACGGACGGACGGACATGGCTCAATCGATTTCTCTTTTAACCCTGATCATTTTGATATATATAAGTCCATATCTATCTCGATTATTTCATTATGTTACAATCCACCGTTATGAAATCAAAATTATAATACTCTGTGTACTAGTACAGCTGAGTATAAAAATAAGAGCAAATAATGCAAAATCACGATTCCTAAAGACTATATATAAGCTTTGTTTCTTATTAAACTAGCAGCAAGCTGTCAAGTGAGCAAAACGGAAAGAATTGCGCTCATAAAGAGCGAAACGAACAGAAAATCAAGAAACGGAATAATAGTAAAAATTAGCGATTAGTAATTTGAATGCTATTTTTGACTGTTAATGGTTATTTTTTCTAAAAAACATGTAATTTTCTTTATTTCTATTTCAAAAATTCAGAAAATTTCAAAAGTAATAGAATCAAAAGCATTCGTTTGTTTATTTTTTCAACAGCTGTTTCTTACTTTGGCAGCAAATAATTTCAGCTAGGGAAAATTTTACTAGCTGAAATTTGGAGCTGTTAATGGCTCTCTTCTGCTATTTTTTTGACTCAAGAAACGATTTTCCAGCCGAAACTTGGCTAACTATTCATAACTAGCTAATAATAAACGGACCTACTGTAATAATAAAATTTTGTATTCCTTACTTTTCAAAAATATAACTAATCAAAGTAAATAAATATAAGAAAACTACAAATATTCACCAAATTAATATGTCAAAAGTCCATGTGCACATATTATAACAGTGGTCAAATAGTAATAAATTTAAATTTTTTGTTAAAGATACCAAATTAAGATAAGGATATAACCACAAAAGTGATAGACAGGATAGTGTGAATTTCCCTCATTCCGAATGTTCGTGTTCGAAACCCAATGCCGGACAACTCCAGAATAATGCACGAAAAGTCTTGGACAATAATAAGTGTAGTCGGGTAGAATTTAACAAAAAAATATTTTACTCTATTTTTCAATTTCCGCACCATCATACAGATAGTATGCGCGTACGGAAGTTAGTTTTGTGTTAAAATGTATATGTGATATATAAGAACTGAAAAATACTAATTTTTAGCTTATTTATATGAAGAACCACTGAATGCCTTCCATCTCATTAACATATTTTTTTTTAATTTTGTATGAAACACAATTTATTCCCGTTCAAAAAATAAACTGCGCTATACACTACAAACAAGCAATACAATTAGCTCGGTATTTTTCACAATTCTTTCTTATTTCAATAAAATTTAACACACATAAAACAAAAAATCAAAATCCACCAAATGAATCAATTTATTTTGGCGTGTTTTCCCTTCTGGCACCAGCAATTTGCACAACAGCTGATCGGCGCGGTTTTATGTTGTGTTGATGCTGGCAACAAGGCCAAATAAAACCCCTGGGAAAATCGTGAAATTGGGAGAGCATGAAAGAGTTTCATATCAAGTCATCTTTGATGCTGACTGAAAATCGTTGAACAAAAATTCGTTGAGTGAACGAAGAGATTTGTAATGTCGGTGTGAGGCTGTCGGTGTGAAAGCTATAAAAAGCTTTTGCACGTGTGGATAGGAAAAATAAATCACTGCTCTAAAGCCATTTGGCCTATGAAGTCGTTTTCACATAGTTGGGCCACCTAGCCTATAAAATACTGCATATTATTGTCGCATTTGAGACTTCCGCGAAAATAATTTTTGAATGAAGTGATAACCAAAAAAATACAAAATTACCGTTATCTCAAAAACCTAACCATACAAAAAATTAAAAAAAAAAAAAAAAAATAGTTCCACACTCAGCAGGTCCATGCCTATCGTCCCCCATACCTGAATTTCTGGGTATTTCTTGGCTGTAACATATGTTTTCAAAGCAACCAATTCCGACTGGGTTTGTGAACACACCGTTATTGGCTTCCTTTTTTGTTTTTATTTTCTGCAAAAGCTTGCGAGCACACCTACGCACTGAGAGAAATTGATCGCATCTTGCATTTGAAAATTAATAGCTTTGTTCGCTTACTTTCTCCAACAGCATTTACTCAGGAGCCTCCAACAGCCAGGTGTTGGAGAAAAATGTCATCTTTCCTCTCACAAGGGAAAAATATCGAAAGAGGTAAACGAACGCAAAATTTGCAGAGTTCAACAGCTTTGGCAAACAGCTGATTTTTATTTACAGTCACAAGCCCCAAATTCAAAGTTGCATAAAAGGATTAAAATTAAAATGATAATAAAATTGGTGGAAATTACTGCTGTTAATTATATATATATGTATATATAACACAAAAAAAATCAAATACAACGTGGTTTTTTCTTATTTAATTTCTCTCGATTCGTTTTGGGTTTCTTTTTGGTCAGATAGTCTTTTGTCACCCCGCGATAAGCTCCTCAATCTAAAAATCGTTCGCATAGGCTCGCAAAAAGGTTTTTTGAAATTCGGAAATGCATCCGGAACTCTCTCTTACAATAATTCGGCACTGCTTGTTCTATATAAATGCTAATGGAGACACAAACAGTCAACATCACTTTCGCTGTCACTATCTGATAAATAGGATTTCATTGTAATAATGACCACACTAACAATTGCTTTTCTTTGTACCCATGTCCATAGTGTTTTCCACTGTAGTATGTCTTCGTGTCTGCTGCTCGGCAGAAGAGATTTCAATTTAATGCACCCGGCCCTGGCCATGCTTTAAAAAAAATAGCCCTCTATGGACCGATCCACAGTACTTTTGAGTAGAACAAACTTTTGCGTTGGCGGCATTTGGCAGCGCTTTAAAAAAAATAGCCCCAGCCAGCAAAATTTCCCAAAATTTGCAGTGGTTTGAAAATAAATACGGCGGGCGCATTATGCTGAAGCCGACCCACTGCAGAAATACTCTCGAAGAGTGAGCCACCAACTGCCTAGAATGACCGCTATTTTTAAAATCCGAATAATTGGGTTTTAATTAGAATTTGTTGTCTATCCAGGCTCAGCTTGTATATAATGAAACAATTTCATTTATTTATAAACTACTGGGAATGTTTCAGTGAAACTTTCAGGAAATATTCTGTAGATGATAATTCATCTTATCTTAACACTTTCAACTATTATTAAATTATAATATTGAAGTTCTCCAGAACGAGAATTCTCCCGGCTGAGGGTTATTTTTTTAAGGCGCTATATTCCGCCAAAGGAGATTACAATTTACTAAGGTACATAATATGCATATAAATACTTAGCAAAAAGTATGCAACTTATTTTGCATATTTAATTTATCCATATTTGTTGCCAATTTAGTGTATTTTTCCAATTTTATAATTGATTTGTGTTCTCGTTGGCCATTATGAAATACGAGTTTAACTCACTCGACTTTTCCAAATACTAACCGCTTAAAAACCTGCGCCAAATAATTTCAAACATTAATTTGTACATTAAAATGATTTACTATGACGATTTATTAAATGTAAATTGGTACAAGTCGTACAAATGGTTTATTTCGTTGTATTCTTTTCCTCTGCTGGCCAGCGAGTAAATCGCTGCATAAATTTAATGTAGAGAAAAGCTGAAAATATTTTGTACATAAACATTTCAAAACGGTAGTTGGGTATTTGATAAACGGACTATTGAACGATATACATATAAAATCGAGTATATAAGTAAAGCGACAAACGGAGTATAACAAAAACAAATGCATGTATGACAAATACGTATGTACATGACAGATAATTTGCAATTTCATAGGGTGAGAGTGTGGACTGCCGGAACTCCACTTTGCATTTATAACATCCCCACCCCCGTGGATCGACTCGATTCACCATTATCAACATCTAGTATGGCCAGTCTTGATACTGCTCTTCGCTTTACACCAGTACTTGTACGCACGTCGGCTTGACGCACTTCACCATCTCGGCCAGGATACACCTCCTCGACTATGCCACGGCACCAATCTTTTCGTGGCACATTAGGGTCACATATGAACATCAAAGTCCCTTTGTCCATTGGTTTTTCTCGCCTACACCACTTCACGCGTCGTGTCAGAGTGGGCAAGTATTCCGATACCCAACGTTTCCAGAAATGGTCTCGGAGTTGTCGGGAAATGCGCGCCATTGTTGACGAAGAGCGCATGTACTTTCAACGATATCATCTACCTTGGGCGTTTGGGCGGTATTTGGCGATCCGAGCAAAAAATCATTAGGAGTTAACGGTAGCTCCTGATCAGCTGTTATCGGTAAATGCGTGAGTGGCCGTGAATTCACAATATTTTCGGCTTCGATTAAAACACAATTTAATGTATGCTCCCTAGGCGCAACCTCTTTCAATGTGTGGCGTAGCACTTTCTTAACGCTTTGTACCATCCTCTCCCAAGCTCCCCCTTCATATGGGTTAAACGGCGAGTTGAATATCCACTCTACGCCTCTTTTTGATAGTTCGCCCTGGATGCGCTCGCAGTCAAACACCTCTGCGAAACGTTGTGCCTCGTTATTAACGCCCACAAAATTTTTTCCATTGTCTGATCTGAGACGAATGGGAACACCGCGGCGGTTGATGAAATTGCGTATTGCGATTATGCAGGCGTCCGTACTAAGGTCATGCGCCAATTCTAGGTGCACTGCTCGTACAGTCAGGCACGTAAACAGCGCCACCAACCTTTTCTCCGTGCTACGACGTACCGTGATATATAGAGGCCCGAAATAATCCAACCCCGTGTACGTGAATGGCCGAACGTACGGGGTGACCCGATCAACTGGAAGTGATCCCATCAGTGGTGGAGTTGGCGTTGTTCTACGAATGCGGCACACACGGCAACTGAAAATAATTTTTCGTAGGACGGCCCTCAAACGTGGCACCCAATAACTCTGGCGTATGGAACATATAGTCGCCTCGGTGTTTTGATGACCCATTTGTATGTGGTGATGCATAATCAACAGCTTGGTGAACGTGTGAGTTGGCGGCAAAATTATTGGGTGTCTGGCGTCGATTGGAAGCCAAGTTGCAGCATCGATACGCCCATGAACGCGTAGTAATCCTTCGCTGTCGATGTATGGCGATAGTTGCAGCAATGTGCTGTCCGACGATACTCCACGCCCATTTTGCATTGCATGAATTTCCATGCCGAATGATTCTCCCTGAACAAGACGACAAAGAAGACGTGTGGCAACTTGCAATTCGGCAGCAGTCAGCCCATACTGATGTTTCTCTTGCACTCGACGGCGACACAATTCAACAAATCGGTTGACCCAAGCCGTGACTTAGCAATCTGGTGAGCGAAGAAAAATTATTAAAATTTATGAATGCACAACTTACGGTGGTCAATGTATATTGGGAAAGCAGTTCTTCGTTGACGTCTTCATCTAGCGTAGTGTTGGTGTCTTCGTTCGGCCACATTGATTCGTGCTGACGAAGGAATGCAGGCCCATGTAACCAGCGAGCAGTTGGGCTGAAGTCGATTTTATGGTTAAACCGTGTGGCCTCATCAGCGATGTTCTCTTTCGTAGATATCGACTTCCAATCAGATACCTTAGTGGCTGCTAGGATTTCTGCGATTCGATGCTGAACAAACGGTTTATACCGGCGGTGCTTGCTTCGCACCCACGCTCCAAATCATACACTTTTCGAACTTGATGCTGTTCTTCACGGACGGTTTGCATAAGCCTCGTACCCAATACGGCGGCCTGAAGCTCTAATCTTGGCACGGATAGAGGCTTCAAAGGTGCACACTTGGATTTCGCACATATGAGTGAGACTTCCACTTCATCACGGCTGTTGGTTGCTCTCCAGTATGCAACGGCGGCGAAGGAATTTCCGCTGGCGTCAACAAAAACGTGAAGCTGTATGTTTGTTGGTGTACCATTCCGAAAATAGAATCGGGGAATGGAAAATTCGCTCACACTCTGTAATTGCTTATACCACATCCGCCAGAGTTCGAAGATGTTTTCCGGCAATGGATCGTCCCAGCCGGTTTCATACCGCCACATTTAACGCATAACAAGTTTTTCCCCAATCACGAAGTTAGCTAGAAGTCCAAGCGGGTCAAATATTGACATAACCACGCTTAGAAGTTCTCGCTTTGTAGGCCGCCGCTCACCATGCAACACCGCTTCGCTAACGTTATTAAATTTTGGATGAAAGCTGAAGCAATCAGCATTGGGGCACCAATGCAGACCAAGCACCCTTTCATTAAACGTATCTTCTTTTTTGCCGAGAAACTTTTTGTGGTCGGTCCCATCTAGCGCGCAAATTACGTCAGAAGAACTTGATGTGAAGTTGCGCAACTCAAACCCAGCGTCGAGATGAATCATTTTAACTTTGTTGGCGATGGCAATGGCTTCGTGTATTGAATCGAAGCTACCCACGAAGTCATCGACATAATGATTATCCAAAATTGATTTTACGGCACGAGTTGTAATCGGATCGTCGTTGCGATGCTCCATAGCATTGCGAATCTTGACGAACTGAGCGGCGCTAGGCGAGCAAGCTGCTCCAAACGTCATAACACACATTTCATATATATCCGGCTGCCTGCTAAAATCTCCATCTCTCCACAAAAAACGCTGGGCGCACCTATCTTCTTTGCGTATCAACACCTGATGGAACATTTCTTTGGTGTCGCCGCTGACGCCTACTGCTCGCTCGCGAAAGTTGCAGAGGGTAGCCGGCAATGGCCGATATTTTTGTGGCCCTTTTAGCAAATGACTGTTTAGTGACATACCATTCACTTCAGCGGCGGCATCAAAGACCAATCGTAATTTCGAAGGCTTGTTGGGGCTGACTACTGCAAAGTGCGGCAGGTACCAAGTGCGAGGCGTAGCAAGGTGGCTGCGGATGACGTTAATTTTCGTGCATAACCATTTGCGATGTACGAGTCGATAATTTGCTATATGATGCAGCAAATTGGGTATCGCGACTCATTCGTTTTTCGACACTCACCAGTCTTTTGATCGCCATACTGTAGCTGTTCGGCAGCTGAATTTCATCATGCTTCCACAACAGTCCCGTCTGGAACCTATTACCAACGCGTTGAGTAGTCGTCTCTAGTATGGTTCTTGCGCGAACGTCTACCTCACTTTCGACTGGTGGTGCGGCTCGCACTGTAAAACTTTCTTTTCGAAAAAGTCGGCTACAGCGTTGTGAAGCGACTTATCAGCGTAGCTATTGACAAAGAGACAGCTCGGGCGCGTAAGAAATTCGTTGACGGTTGGACCAAACACAACCCAGCCTAATTCCGTATTCGCAGCAAATGGACCATTATGCCTAATCATGATTGTAGTTGAAGCCAGACCCAGATGGCAGTTGTCGATACCAACGAGCAATCTAGGTACTACTCCAGCGTGCGGCTGTATCGGTAGCGAGCGTACATGGTTGCCATCACACTGTAAATCGGCTAAGCTAAGGCTTTGCATTGGCAGCTGTAAGTTTCGTACGGCGTGAACATTTCGCAATTTGTGCCTTTTTGCCATACCCAGACCACTAATAGAAAATTCGACTAAGTTGGTTTGCTCTCTTATTGAATTACCTCCAAACCATTGAACATTGAGGGTCTGAGGACGGCCCTGCAGTCCTAGCTCCTTTGCGATACCCTCATCCACCATGGTTACAGATGAGCCTTCGTCCAACAGAGCGTACGTATCCATCTGTCGTTGTTTGCCATACAGCGTAACCGGCAAAATACGAAAAAGGAGTTTACTCTTAACAGAGTTGGAGGCGCAGCTCAATACTGCAACACCTGTACCAGACGATTGTTCCTTTTGCTGTGGCTGAGCAATTTGTACTGACGAATTGCGATTTGTATTTCGCGGCGCTGGCGCTGACGCTGACGTCGTTGACGACGACTCTGGCTGTGTTTCATGGAGTAACCTATGGTGGATTTTTTTGCATCCGTCTACGGAACAAATCTTGCGCTATCTACAATCTCGAGTAACAGACGGGACTTTACATCTGACCACCTACTGACTACATTTGCGTTTATGAAACGACTACATTCGGCTACCTTATGTTGGCCCTGGCAAATAGGGCATTTATGTGAGGTTTGATTCTCACCCACATAAAGCTATTTCGAAGAAAACCAATTCTTCATCATCAGATTTCTTTTCGGGATCAAGCCGGGAATCGAACTTAGACCCACCGTGAGAAGGTGTTAATGTTAGCGATGCGCTAACCAACTCACCCAAACACGGCCTGGTACGCAGTTGAACTTTTTGTCGCTTTTCTTTTGCCACCTTTACTCGCCCAACATTATTGTTGTATTTTTATGTATACATACAAGATTTTCATGAGATAACACAAATTTGTTGAGTAATTTTAGGCGGTCTATGCTTCGGTTAGCCGGAAGTAATGTGCATTTGCAACACCCTGCCTTTTTATTTAATTTTAATTGTTGAATTATTGTGTGGACACAGAAGATTTTTAATTAATTTTTTTTCACTGTTGCCATTATCTAACAATGAGGAGAAGTGATCCCTCCACAACTTAATGTTCTTAATTACAAATATTAACAAGTAAGGAAGCCTAAGTTCGAGTGGAATGGAACATTAGATACTCAGCTGTATGCTTTCATTGTTTGTTTGCGTTTGATGGAAACACGGTGTACTTAATATAAAGCGAGTGCTGCATAAAGTGGGCGTAGCCACGCCCATTTTCAAAATTTTTATCAGTCACCCAACTAAGCATATGAATATTATTCTTTGTGCAAAATTTCATTCCTTTATGACTTCTAGTTACAAAGATGTCACGTTAAAAATTCCTAAAGGGTGTTCCAGAAATATCTTTGTTAAAAAGTAGGCGTGGTTATAAACCGATTTCAATAAATTTCTGCGTGTCTATTAACACAAGTTATAAAATTGTATAAACCAAGTTTCGTCATAATATCTCAATTATTTGTCGAGTTAAAGGCTAAGAAATCTCGTATATTCCTTTGTCTAAAAAGAGGCGGTGCCACGCCCATTTTCCAAAATTTTTCTGTTTTTTTCCAGTCTATTGTGGAACTCATGCCACAAAATTTCAATGAATTATCTTTATATTTGACAGAGATATCGCTTAAAATGTTTTTATTAGGTCACTTTATAAGATCCATATATAAAAGTGGGCGTGGTCGTCAACCGATTTTGGCAATTTTTCGTTCAAACATTTGCCTATGTAAGTATGTCACGCATACCAAATTTCATCGATGTATCTTCAACGGTAATCACGTTTTGGCGTGATTAATTAATTATGTTTGTTTTCGCTGATTTAATTTATTTTTATTTTTATTAGAATAAAAGAAAACACTTTATGTTAGTTTATGATTTCACAAAATTAATATTCTTTATTCTCAATTTTTGACAACTAGGATTTTCTTTATTCACTGAGCGCGGATTGACACATGTAGCAGATGATCAAGCGGTAAGTTAACAACAAGGAAGAGGTTTTAATATAAAGGTAAGTGAGAGAAGTATATGGATAAGTAGATATGTAAACTATAGGTACATATGTAGATAAATGTAATTTAAACAGAGTAGGGTGGTTTAGGTGCAAAGTGGTAAGTATGTTTACTTATGCATGAAAAAAAGGAAGGTGTAGAAGGAGGTGAGTATAATTAATTATATATATATCATTCTGATTCCAGGTCGATGAGATTCATGTTCTCAACATGCCGGCGGCCTGCGGGGACGTGACCTGTACCAGGTCCTGCAGCTGTTCCAGCGTCTCCCTTGCCTGGTGAATGAGACGTTCAATGCGCCTCTGAGTTGGGCGCTGGGTTGTTCGTGCCCTGCGCATTGGCTGTTCGAAGACGACTCTGCGAGCTGGAGTAGGTTCCCGTCGAGTTGAGTTCCGTTGCCGTCGCTCTGGCTGTGGGTTAGTGTTGCGATGCAGGAGGGTATGATGCGCTAACCCGCATTTGTGGCAACTATCGCCGGAGTCGCATGCGCCGGTTTTGTGGGAAGTGGCCAAGCAATTTACACAATATTTATGTGCCCTGGCCGATTGATATCGTTCATCAGGCGTCATTGCCAGGAAGGCTCGGCAGACGCGAAGTGAGTGTTGCGAGTGACAGTTCCGCCTTGGGTGCGTATGTCTACTACGCGAACATTCTAGTCAGGAGCGGGGTGAAGTTTTGAGATGCGGCCAAGTCGCCACTCGTTTGGTGGGAGTAGGTCATCTGTAATAATGACGAGGTCACCTTCACTGAGATTCACTTCCTGGCTTTTCCACTTATTTCTCTTGTGGAGTTCTCGCAGGTACTCGTTTTTCCAGCGCTTAGCAAATTGATGGTGGAGTACCCGTAGTCTTTGCCATTTGTGAGTGAGTGTGAGATTTTCGGAATTGGGCTCAGGGATGGAGAGAAGTGGGGCACCGCGTAGGAAGTGGCCTGGCGTTTGAGCTTGCAGATCATCGGGGTCTTGTGACATTGGGGTCAGCGGTCTGGAGTTTAATACGAGGAGAGTGTTGAACTCCTCAAACGTGAACCTTTGGGATCCAGCGACTTTCGTGAAGCGAGTTTTGAAACTTTTCACTGCTGCTTCCCAGAGTCCTCCCATATGAGGGGCATATGGAGGTATGAATTGCCATGAGAGATTATGAATGGCATATTTTTCGGCTATGTCTTTTGAGACTTCTTCGGGAAATGAGATTGATTCCCTTTTGAGACTTCGTTGTGCTCCGACAAATGTTATCTGACATAATTTTGTGGGGTATGCCTCGGCGCCCAACGAAACGTGCGAAAGCAGCTTTGAAACATTCTGTGGTGAGATCGGAGCACACTTCGAGGTGAATAGCTTTGGTGAAGAAGCATACAAAGACACAAACGTATGCCTTGGAGTGAGATGCTCGACGAAGGATGGAGGTTTTCACGAGAAACGGACCAGCAAAATCGACGCCTGTGGTTTGGAAGGGAAGTGAGTAGGTGGAGCGTTCTGGGGGTAATGCGGCCATAATTTGCGACTTCATCTTTTGCTTGTAGAGCGTGCATGTCTTGCAATGAAATATACAAGTTTTCACCATTTGCTTTAAGCGTGGGATGTAGTACTCCTGTTGTACCATGCGTATCATCAGCTGCTTTTCGGCGTGTAAGAGTGTTGAGTGGAGGAAGCTGAGTATGAGAGAGCAGAGCTTTGAGTTGTCTGGTATTATGAGCGGGTGACGCTCGTTATAACTTAGAGCGGCGTAAGTGAGACGTCCGTTCACGCGAAGCAGACCTGATTTGTCCAGAAAAGGGTTGAGAGTTAACAACTGATCTCGTTTACTTATGGGTTGCGATGAAGTTAAGTTTGAGATCGTTTGCCCGTAATATTTATGTTGAGCATTTATTATGAGGCGTTTCTTTGCTTCGTTTATTTCTTCGTGAGAGAGAATTGTGTTTGAGGGAATATGCAATTTTTTTGCTTTAGAAATAAAACGGAGCATGAAAGCTGTTACTCTTAGAACTCTTGCATAGGAGGAGAAGCGGTCTAAGATGTCGGTGCTTTCGGTCATGTGGAATGCCTCTATTTTCCTCTGTTCTGGGGGAGATGAGTAGTTGGGTGTGCTTTTAGGCCAGAATTCGGGGGACTTTACTAGCCATTCGGGCCCTTTCCACCACAGTGAGCACTCTGAGAGTTCGTGGGGTTTAGCTCCTCGGGTGCCTAAATCAACTGGGTTGTTGGCGCTTGAGACATGTCGCCATGTGGCATTGCTAACATTTTTAAGGATCTGGGATGTCCTGTTGGCAACGTACGTTTTCCATACCCATGGGGGCTTTTCGAGCCAGGCTAACACGATGGAGGAGTCTGCCCACAAGGTTAGTTCATGGGATGAGATCTCCAATTGAGATAGGATCTGCTTTACTAACTTTGTTAGGAGGACTGCGCCGCATAGTTCCAATCGGGGAAGTGAAACTGTTTGCAGGGGTGCAACTTTAGTTTTTGCGGCGAGTAGATGGCAGGTTACCTTCTCACCATCTTGAACTCTCAAATATAAACAAGCGCATAACGCCTTTTCGGAGGCATCTGAGAACCCATGCACTTGTATTGAGTTTTCTGGGCTGAATTTTACCCAACGTGGGATCTTTATATCTTCGATCGCTGAAAGGTGCTTTCGAAAAGAGATCCATTTTATGAGAGAGTTGGGTTTAACTGCTTCGTCCCAGTCTGTGCCTTCCATCCAGAGTTGTTGGAGGAGCGTTTTCGCTGCTATCATTATGGGCGATAGCCATCCTTCCGGGTCGAAAAGTTTCGCAACAGATGAGAGAATCTGTCTTTTCGTGGCAGTATTTGAGTCGGGAAGTGGATTTACTGAATAAGAGAAGGTATCAGTTAGATCATTCCATTTTATTCCAAGAGTTTTAGTAGAGCTTGTATCGTGGAATTGGAGAAATTCGGAGTCTAGGAGATCAGACTCGGGTATATCTTTCAGCAGTTGTTTGTGATTTGCAGTTATCTTTTTCAACGGGAATCCTGCTGATTTGAGTACATCGATAGTTTGGGATATCGATTCACGGACTGAAGAGAGATCATGTCCACCTGAGAGGATGTTGTCGACATATGTTTCGTAGACTAAAATTTTTGAGCATTTTGGGAATTTGCTTTCTGAGTATTTGGCCAATTGATGAAGAGTTCTTATGGCCAAATATGGAGCACAGTTTACACCGAAGGTAACTGTTTTGAGTTTAAAGTCTTGTATAGGACTTTCGGGAGATCTGCGGAGTACGATTCTTTGGAAATCTTGATCTTCCTTGTGTACGTATATTTGGCGGTATATTTTTTCAATGTCGCCGTTGAAGACGTACTTATATAATCGCCATTTGAGGATGACGAGCATCAGGTCATTTTGAAGAGTGGGACCTGTATATAATACGTCATTGAGAGAGAGACCCGAGTGTGAGAGTTTTGATGCATTGAAAACTACTCGAACTTTAGTAGTTTTACTATCGGGTTTTATCACAGCGTGATGTGGAAGATAAAATGAGAAATATTTACCATCACGTATGATTTCGAGTGAGTTTGTGGGCTCCATGTGGTCTAGAGAGAGATATTCTTCTAGGACCCGAGAGTAGGTGTTTTTGAGATCACCTTTTTTCTCAAGGCTTCGCTCGATGCTGAGATATTGCTGTTGAGCTGCGTGTCTAGAGTGCCCTAACGCCATTGAGTTGGGAAACTCCGCTTTGAAAGGGAGTTTTACCACATATCGGCCGTCTTCTCTTCGATACGTGGTTTGTGAGTATAGAGCTTCACAATATTCATCATCGGTTGTTTGAGTGGGAGCCGATGGTACCTCCTCCTGTTCCCAGAATTTTTTGAGAAGATCGCCTATGGAGTCACCTGAGTTTTCTACTACCTGGGTTGAGAATGTCGAGATTTGTCCTGACACTGGTCCGCTCAATATCCACCCAAAGATGGTGTTTTGAGCTATTAAGTTTCCGCCTATGTTAGTTTTAAGACCGCGCAAGAGAATTTTTGGTAGTATGTCGCTACCAATCACCATGTCTATTCTGGCGGGAGAGAAGCAGTTGGGGTCTGCTAAAGGCATTGACGCATACTCTTTGAGATCAATTTTTGTTACCTTGAACGATGGGAGGAATTGCGTCAACTGCGGTAATATTATCGCGTGAGTGGCGATTTTTGTTATGCGATCTGGGGAACATATTATTAACGAACATATTTTGTTGGAGTTTTGAACTGTTCGTCCGCCCATTCCGAGTATTTCGTACTGGGTCTTTGTTGTGGGGAGACCAAGTAACCTTTGCACACGAGAAGTTACAAAAGTTTTTTGGGATCCTTGGTCTATGAGAGCACGTATTACAGTAGTTTCGCCATTATGGAGGATTGGCACGTTAGCTGTGGGAAGCAACGTTTTTTCTCTACTGCTTGAGTAATGTGATAGAGTTTGTTCGTTACTGCTCTGAGGTGAGCTTGAGATCGAGTTTTGAGCTGCGGCCTGTTTTGAGGTACATGGCCTTTCATCGAGAGTTACGTGAGATGTGACACGATTTTTAGAGTGATTTGAGGAGTTTGGCGTTTGAGTTTTCGCCGCGTAGTGGAGTAGTGATGTCGTTGTTGGCAATACGTGCATGTAAAGCCACTACGACACTGATTCTCTGAGTGAGAGTATGCCAAACAATTCTTACAATAATTTTTTTCTTTCACGAACTTATTCCTTTCGGGGATGGAAAGCTCTTTAAATTTCACGCACATCATCATAGAGTGGTTAGAGTTGCACAGCTTGCATGAGACTGGCCTTTTTGACTCAGTGTGGAATGCGTGTGATTTGTTCCGAGAGGAGAACGATTGCTGTGTAGATGATGCTCGAGGTGTGAAATTGGAATGAGTTGAGTTGAGTTTGCCCGGCCTATATGTGTTGAGCCGTTCGACAACCTCATATCGAGTTGTGAGAGATTGGTCCATTTCTGACCAGAGAGGTAGCTCTTTTCTTGAGTTTAGAGATTGCTCCCATAACCTAAGAGATTCGTCAGGGAGCTTTGAAGAGCAAAGATAAACGAGCAAAGGGTCCCAATTCTCTGTGGAGACTCCATTTGCCTTGAGTACAGCTAGACAATTGTTTATTGTCGTTTGGAGTTGCTGTATTTTTTCTCCGTTCTCTGAGTGAGCGGGTTGGAGATTGAATAGTGCTTTAATCTGATTGCCTACTACAATCCTCTTATTTTCGTATCGAGACTTGAGAGCGTCCTATGCGAGCTGGAAGTTGAGGTCGGTTAAAGCGTAATTCTTTATAATAAGAGCTGATTGTCCACGAGCTTTTTGTCTCAAGTGGTACAGCTTCTGAGCGGGAGAGAGTTTGGGGTGGTCTATGTACACCGCAGTGAACATGGCTTTGAAGCTGGGCCATTCTTCGTATCCTCCATGGAAGATTTGGGTGTCACAGGCCGGTACTTTCAGATATCCATGAGAATCTGGTTGGGTATGGGGTAATTGGGGGCCATTTGGGTTGAGTGTTAAGGGATTAGAGCTCGCCTTGAGTTTCCTAAGCAGCTCACGGATTTTCACCTTCGTATTTGTTCCATTGTCATTTGCGGTGTCGTACATAGAATAGCATTCTTCGCGTGTCTCATCATCCGCGCTACTCACTTCCATTGATTCGTGTGCTGCGTCCGCCAGTGCCATGAGCTTGTCCAATTGTTCCATTTGAACTGCAAGTCCGTCCTCTGTTTGCTCAGCTTCCGGCGTGCTCCACCACTTCTCACAAAATTTTTCAAGCTTTTTCATTTGAAAGAAAAACTTCTTTTTGGAAAGAGAAAGCTTTTATTCTTCACTTTGGGATTTTGACCTCGTTTTCGTGCCATGTGGGACTTGGAGGGCTTGGGGAGTTTCTTGTTTTTCTTGCTTATCTTCAGGCATTTTTATTGAGGTTTTATTTAGATTGGAGTAAGACTTTGGGAGCTTGTATCAGTGCGTCTGATTACAAGTGTTTGAGTATATGGGTGTGTGTTCTTAAATACGCACTATTATAAGGGATAGTGCTTTTATTTTTCTCCGCAGTGTTATACTGAGTTTGAACAGCAGGGTATACAAACTAGGTATGTATATATATGTTTATTACCTCCTTGCAGGTTTTTATCTTTGAGATTGGCAAATCAACGGGAAAATGGAGCAGAAAAATAAATACTTAATCTTGTGTATTAGTATGTATATGTATATATATATTTATGTACCAGTGAGATGGGTACCGGTGAATTTTCTGAATCACCAAGCAGTAAACTTTCGGGATAAGTGGGAGGTGTGAGTACTCCCTTAGTAATGGGTATGGGGTGAGTCGTAAGAAATATACCCTTTTTAAATAATGGGAGAGTATTATTTATGTATATTTGTATAGCTATATTTTTATACTCAGCTGTACTAGTACACAGAGTATTATAGTTTTAATCACATAACGGTGGATTGTAACAGAATGAAATAATCGAGATAGATATAGACTTATATATATATAAATGATCAGGGTGAAAAGAGAAATCGATTGAGCCATGTCCGTCCGTCTGTCCGTCCGTCCGTCCGTCTGTAAACACTCTAACTCGCGCAAAAATTTAGATATTTTGATGAAATTTGAAATGCAAGTTGGTATCGAGACTGGGACGGTTGGTATTGAAAATGGGCGAAATCGGACCATGACCACGCCCACTTTTCCTATATACAAAAAATCGGAAATTTGGTATCTCAGTCACTAATATAGCTGGAGCGATGAAATTTTACCCACATGTTGAGCTCAGGCCCCTAGGAAGAAATTTGATAAAATTTTGGAAAATGGGCGGTGCCACGCCCACTTATTAAGGGTCAAACATTGAAAGTTTTATATGTCATAACTCAGAAACCATTGAAGGTATATCGATGAAATTTGGTACGCGTGATTTACTTACTTAGGCAAACGTTTGGACGGAAAATAGTTAAAATCGGTTGACGGCCACGCCCACTTTTATATATGTGTATTATAAAGTGACCTAACAAAAACATTTTAAGCCATATCTCTGTCAAATATAAAGATCTATCATTGAAATTTTGTCGCATGAGTCCAACTATGGACATAAAACAAAAAACACAAAAATTTTGGAAAATGGGCGGTTCCACGCCCACTTATTAAGGGTCAAACATTGAAAGTTTTATATGTCATAAGTCAGAAACCGTTGAAGATATATCGATGAAATTTGGTCAAACGAAAAACACAAAAATTTTGGAAAATGGGCGTGGCACCGCCTCTTTTTAGAAGCAGGAATATACGAGATTTCTGAGCCCATAACTCGACAAATAATTGATATATAATGACGAAACTTGGTGTGTACACTTTTATTCCTTGTGGTAATACATGTTCAAAATTTTAGCAAAATCGGTTGACGACCACGCCCACTTTTATACATTGGAACTACAAAGTGGCCTAATAACAACATTTTAAGCGATATCTTTGTCAAATATAGAGATAATTCATTGAAATTTTGGAAAATGGGCGTGGCACCGCCTCTTTGTAGACAAAGGAATCTACGAGATTTCGGAGCCCATAACTCGACAAATAATTGAGATATTATGACGAAACTTGGTATATACAATTTTATATCTTGTGTTAATAGACACGCAAAAATTTATTGAAATCGGTTTATGACCACGCCTACTTTTTAACAAAGATATTTCTGGAACACCCTTTGGGAATTTGTAACGCGACATCTTTGTAACTAGAAGTCAAAAAGGAATGAAATTTTGCACAAAGAATAATATTCATATGCTTAGTTGGATGACTGATAAATATGTTGAAAATGGGCCCACTTTATGCGGCACCCACTTTATGCGGCACTCGCTTTATATAAAATACACCCTATATCGAACAAACGCAAACAAACAATGAAAGCATACAGCTGAGTATCTAATGTTCGATTCCATCCGAACTTAGGCTTCCTTACTCGTTTAATATATTTTCTTACATCAATTTTCATTCCTTTCCAGTAGTATTTTTGTGTTATTTTATTTGTCATGCGATTTATTCCTGGGTGGCCACCAAAAACAGGGTCGTCATGATATTTCTGCAGAATTTCTTTAATTTTTTCATTATTTGTCACATACATAACTTCTGGAGTTAATGCTATAATTAAATTTTTGAGAACTTTGGTACCAATTTCTTTAAATGTGTAACTCGGGTATAATTATATTTAAACAATTTGTCTCCTAAGGACAACTGTATTTTGTTTTATTTTCAAATTGCCGGCTTCTTTCATAAGCCTGGAAAAGAATTGATCTAAATCAATCTTCGCCTCAACAATTTCATTATTAATATTTATTTCGCTACAAATTTTTTTTTCTTTTTTGAAATATAATTTCGGAGGATCGAAAACGAGCTGTGAACAAATGGGGGACAACGGCACTGCACTCGCGTCAGAGGATCAGGGATACTTACTCGGGATTCCGGGGAATAAAGTACAAAAAAACTCGATACTGCGGTTTTACAAAATTAGCAAGGGCTGCTTTATTTGCGGGCGGGAATTCGATGTGGACTCGCTGACGGTTTTACAATTGTGTTTTGTGCTTTGTTTTCAATGTTGACAGTTTGTTTTATGTGTGGTGTGTTACAATATGTGTATATGTATGTGGGTGGTGTAAATGGATGTTGTAAAGTGTGGTGTGATAATGTTACTATCCTGAATGTAATGATGTGATCTGTTGAATGTGATGACGTGATACGTTTATGGTTATGTGTGATTCTTGCGTGGATGTTGACGTGGCGCTGATGCTGTGGCAATGTGATGCGAGGGGCGGGCGACGGCCAAAGTCATTTGAACAAGCTGGACTAGTCTCTTTACTTCACATTTATTTAGCGCTTCATATATTATTGGGTTCTCTTTGTGACTTTTTATGTTTTCATTTTTACTACTGGAATCTTTATTATTATAATTTTTATTAGTTTCCGATCTAGTCGTAACGTTTAATATCTTACACGCTTCTCTTGATATTTGTTTGAGGTCTTTAATATCTATGCGTGATAATGCGTCTGCTACATAGTTTTCCTTTCCTGCAATATACTCCACCCCGAAATCATACTCTTCCAAATCCAGTCTGATTCTATGTAGTTAATTTTTATGAAGGATTTTTCACTGAAAATAAAAATGTTAAGGGTCTGTGGTCTATTTTGACCAAAAATTTTCTACCATATACGTATGGTCTGAAATATATTATGGCCCAATGAATGGCCGCTAATTCCTTCTCGATTGTTGCTTTGTTAATTTCTCCACTTGTAAATGATCTTGATGCATAGGCAATTGTTTTCCTTCATACTTAATATAAAGCGAGTGCTGCATAAAGTGGGCGTAGCCACGCCCATTTTCAAAATTTTTATCAGTCACCCAACTAAGCATATGAATATTATTCTTTGTGCAAAATTTCATTCCTTTATGACTTCTAGTTACAAAGATGTCACGTTAAAAATTCCTAAAGGGTGTTCCAGAAATATCTTTGTTAAAAAGTAGGCGTAGTTATAAACCGATTTCAATAAATTTCTGCGTGTCTATTAACACAAGTTATAAAATTGTATAAACCAAGTTTCGTCATAATATCTCAATTATTTGTCGAGTTAAAGGCTAAGAAATCTCGTATATTCCTTTGTCTAAAAAGAGGCGGTGCCACGCCCATTTTCCAAAATTTTTCTGTTTTTTTCCAGTCTATTGTGGAACTCATGCCACAAAATTTCAATGAATTATCTTTATATTTGACAGAGATATCGCTTAAAATGTTTTTATTAGGTCACTTTATAAGATCCATATATAAAAGTGGGCGTGGTCGTCAACCGATTTTGGCAATTTTTCGTTCAAACATTTGCCTATGTAAGTATGTCACGCATACCAAATTTCATCGATGTATCTTCAACGGTAATCACGTTTTGGCGTGATTAATTAATTATGTTTGTTTTCGCTGATTTAATTTATTTTTATTTTTATTAGAATAAAAGAAAACACTTTATGTTAGTTTATGATTTCACAAAATTAATATTCTTTATTCTCAATTTTCGACAACTAGGATTTTCTTTATTCACTGAGCGCGGATTGACACATGTAGCAGATGATCAAGCGGTAAGTTAACAACAAGGAAGAGGTTTTAATATAAAGGTAAGTGAGAGAAGTATATGGATAAGTAGATATGTAAACTATAGGTACATATGTAGATAAATGTAATTTAAACATGGGTGGTTTAATAGGTGCAAAGTGGTAAGTATGTTTACTTATGCATGAAAAAAAGGAAGGTGTAGAAGGAGGTGAGTATAATTAATTATATATATATCATTCTGATTCCAGGTCGATGAGATTCATGTTCTCAACATGCCGGCGGCCTGCGGGGACGTGACCTGTACCAGGTCCTGCAGCTGTTCCAGCGTCTCCCTTGCCTGGTGAATGAGACGTTCAATGCGCCTCTGAGTTGGGCGCTGGGTTGTTCGTGCCCTGCGCATTGGCTGTTCGAAGACGACTCTGCGAGCTGGAGTAGGTTCCCGTCGAGTTGAGTTCCGTTGCCGTCGCTCTGGCTGTGGGTTAGTGTTGCGATGCAGGAGGGTATGATGCGCTAACCCGCATTTGTGGCAACTATCGCCGGAGTCGCATGCGCCGGTTTTGTGGGAAGTGGCCAAGCAATTTACACAATATTTATGTGCCCTGGCCGATTGATATCGTTCATCAGGCGTCATTGCCAGGAAGGCTCGGCAGACGCGAAGTGAGTGTTGCGAGTGACAGTTCCGCCTTGGGTGCGTATGTCTACTACGCGAACATTCTAGTCAGGAGCGGGGTGAAGTTTTGAGATGCGGCCAAGTCGCCACTCGTTTGGTGGGAGTAGGTCATCTGTAATAATGACGAGGTCACCTTCACTGAGATTCACTTCCTGGCTTTTCCACTTATTTCTCTTGTGGAGTTCTCGCAGGTACTCGTTTTTCCAGCGCTTAGCAAATTGATGGTGGAGTACCCGTAGTCTTTGCCATTTGTGAGTGAGTGTGAGATTTTCGGAATTGGGCTCAGGGATGGAGAGAAGTGGGGCACCGCGTAGGAAGTGGCCTGGCGTTTGAGCTTGCAGATCATCGGGGTCTTGTGACATTGGGGTCAGCGGTCTGGAGTTTAATACGAGGAGAGTGTTGAACTCCTCAAACGTGAACCTTTGGGATCCAGCGACTTTCGTGAAGCGAGTTTTGAAACTTTTCACTGCTGCTTCCCAGAGTCCTCCCATATGAGGGGCATATGGAGGTATGAATTGCCATGAGAGATTATGAATGGCATATTTTTCGGCTATGTCTTTTGAGACTTCTTCGAGAAATGAGATTGATTCCCTTTTGAGACTTCGTTGTGCTCCGACAAATGTTATCTGACATAATTTTGTGGGGTATGCCTCGGCGCCCAACGAAACGTGCGAAAGCAGCTTTGAAACATTCTGTGGTGAGATCGGAGCACACTTCGAGGTGAATAGCTTTGGTGAAGAAGCATACAAAGACACAAACGTATGCCTTGGAGTGAGATGCTCGACGAAGTATGGAGGTTTTCACGAGAAACGGACCAGCAAAATCGACGCCTGTGGTTTGGAAGGGAAGTGAGTAGGTGGAGCGTTCTGGGGGTAATGCGGCCATAATTTGCGACTTCATCTTTTGCTTGTAGAGCGTGCATGTCTTGCAATGAAATATACAAGTTTTCACCATTTGCTTTAAGCGTGGGATGTAGTACTCCTGTTGTACCATGCGGATCATCAGCTGCTTTTCGGCGTGTAAGAGTCTTGAGTGGAGGAAGCTGAGTATGAGAGAGCAGAGCTTTGAGTTGTCTGGTATTATGAGCGGGTGACGCTCGTTATAACTTAGAGCGGCGTAAGTGAGACGTCCGTTCACGCGAAGCAGACCTGATTTGTCCAGAAAAGGGTTGAGAGTTAACAACTGATCTCGTTTACTTATGGGTTGCGATGAAGTTAAGTTTGAGATCGTTTGCCCGTAATATTTATGTTGAGCATTTATTATGAGGCGTTTCTTTGCTTCGTTTATTTCTTCGTGAGAGAGAATTGTGTTTGAGGGAATATGCAATTTTTTTGCTTTAGAAATAAAACGGAGCATGAAAGCTGTTACTCTTAGAGCTCTTGCATAGGAGGAGAAGCGGTCTAAGATGTCGGTGCCTTCGGTCATGTGGAATGCCTCTATTTTCCTCTGTTCTGGGGGAGATGAGTAGTTGGGTGTGCTTTTAGGCCAGAATTCGGTGGACTTTACTAGCCATTCGGGCCCTTTCCACCACAGTGAGCACTCTGAGAGTTCGTGGGGTTTAGCTCCTCGGGTGCCTAAATCAACTGGGTTGTTGGCGCTTGAGACATGTCGCCATGTGGCATTGCTAACATTTTTAAGGATCTGGGATGTCCTGTTGGCAACGTACGTTTTCCATACCCATGGGGGCTTTTCGAGCCAGGCTAACACGATGGAGGAGTCTGTCCACAAGGTTAGTTCATGGGATGGGATCTCCAATTGAGATAGGATCTGCTTTACTAACTTTGTTAGGAGGACTGCGCCGCATAGTTCCAATCGGGGAAGTGAAACTGTTTGCAGGGGTGCAACTTTAGTTTTTGCGGCGAGTAGATGGCAGGTTACCTTCTCACCATCTTGAACTCTCAAATATAAACAAGCGCATAACGTCTTTTCGGAGGCATCTGAGAACCCATGCACTTGTATTGAGTTTTCTGGGCTGAATTTTACCCAACGTGGGATCTTTATATCTTCGATCGCTGAAAGGTGCTTTCGAAAAGAGATCCATTTTATGAGAGAGTTGGGTTTAACTGCTTCGTCCCAGTCTGTGCCTTCCATCCAGAGTTGTTGGAGGAGCGTTTTCGCTGCTATCATTATGGGCGATAGCCATCCTTCCGGGTCGAAAAGTTTCGCAACAGATGAGAGAATCTGTCTTTTCGTGGCAGTATTTGAGTCGGGAAGTGGATTTACTGAATAAGAGAAGGTATCAGTTAGATCATTCCATTTTATTCCAAGAGTTTTAGTAGAGCTTGTATCGTGGAATTGGAGAAATTCGGAGTCTAGGAGATCAGACTCGGGTATATCTTTCAGCAGTTGTTTGTGATTTGCAGTTATCTTTTTCAACGGGAATCCTGCTGATTTGAGTACATCGATAGTTTGGGATATCGATTCACGGACTGAAGAGAGATCATGTCCACCTGAGAGGATGTTGTCGACATATGTTTCGTAGACTAAAATTTTTGAGCATTTTGGGAATTTGCTTTCTGAGTATTTGGCCAATTGATGAAGAGTTCTTATGGCCAAATATGGAGCACAGTTTACACCGAAGGTAACTGTTTTGAGTTTAAAGTCTTGTATAGGACTTTCGGGAGATCTGCGGAGTACGATTCTTTGGAAATCTTGATCTTCCTTGTGTACGTATATTTGGCGGTACATTTTTTCAATGTCGCCGTTGAAGACGTACTTATATAATCGCCATTTGAGGATGACGAGCATCAGGTCATTTTGAAGAGTGGGACCTGTATATAATACGTCATTGAGAGAGAGACCCGAGTGTGAGAGTTTTGATGCATTGAAAACTACTCGAACTTTAGTAGTTTTACTATCGGGTTTTATCACAGCGTGATGTGGAAGATAAAATGAGAAATATTTACCATCACGTATGATTTCGAGTGAGTTTGTGGGCTCCATGTGGTCTAGAGAGAGATATTCTTCTAGGACCCGAGAGTAGGTGTTTTTGAGATCACCTTTTTTCTCAAGGCTTCGCTCGATGCTGAGATATTGCTGTTGAGCTGCGTGTCTAGAGTGCCCTAACGCCATTGAGTTGGGAAACTCCGCTTTGAATGGGAGTTTTACCACATATCGGCCGTCTTCTCTTCGATACGTGGTTTGTGAGTATAGAGCTTCACAATATTCATCATCGGTTGTTTGAGTGGGAGCCGATGGTACCTCCTCCTGTTCCCAGAATTTTTTGAGAAGATCGCCTATGGAGTCACCTGAGTTTTCTACTACCTGGGTTGAGAATGTCGAGATTTGTCCTGACACTGGCCCGCTCAATATCCACCCAAAGATGGTGTTTTGAGCTATTAAGTTTCCGCCTATGTTAGTTTTAAGACCGCGCAAGAGAATTTTTGGTAGTATGTCGCTACCAATCACCATGTCTATTCTGGCGGGAGAGAAGCAGTTGGGGTCTGCTAAAGGCATTGACGCATACTCTTTGAGATCAATTTTTGTTACCTTGAACGATGGGAGGAATTGCGTCAACTGCGGTAATATTATCGCGTGAGTGGCGATTTTTGTTATGCGATCTGGGGAACATATTATTAACGAACATATTTTGTTGGAGTTTTGAACTGTTCGTCCGCCCATTCCGAGTATTTCGTACTGGGTCTTTATTGTGGGGAGACCAAGTAACCTTTGCACACGAGAAGTTACAAAAGTTTTTTGGGATCCTTGGTCTATGAGAGCACGTATTACAGTAGTTTCGCCATTATGGAGGATTGGCACGTTAGCTGTGGGAAGCAACGTTTTTTCTCTACTGCTTGAGTAATGTGGTAGAGTTTGTTCGTTACTGCTCTGAGGTGAGCTTGAGATCGAGTTTTGAGCTGCGGCCTGTTTTGAGGTACATGGCCTTTCATCGAGAGTTACGTGAGATGTGACACGATTTTTAGAGTGATTTGAGGAGTTTGGCGTTTGAGTTTTCGCCGCGTAGTGGAGTAGTGATGTCGTTGTTGGCAATACGTGCATGTAAAGCCACTACGACACTGATTCTCTGAGTGAGAGTATGCCAAACAATTCTTACAATAATTTTTTTCTTTCACGAACTTATTCCTTTCGGGGATGGAAAGCTCTTTAAATTTCACGCACATCATCATAGAGTGGTTAGAGTTGCACAGCTTGCATGAGACTGGCCTTTTTGACTCAGTGTGGAATGCGTGTGATTTGTTCCGAGAGGAGAACGATTGCTGTGTAGATGATGCTCGAGGTGTGAAATTGGAATGAGTTGAGTTGAGTTTGCCCGGCCTATATGTGTTGAGCCGTTCGACAACCTCATATCGAGTTGTGAGAGATTGGTCCATTTCTGACCAGAGAGGTAGCTCTTTTCTTGAGTTTAGAGATTGCTCCCATAACCTAAGAGATTCGTCAGGGAGCTTTGAAGAGCAAAGATAAACGAGCAAAGGGTCCCAATTCTCTGTGGAGACTCCATTTGCCTTGAGTACAGCTAGACAATTGTTTATTGTCGTTTGGAGTTGCTGTATTTTTTCTCCGTTCTCTGAGTGAGCGGGTTGGAGATTGAATAGTGCTTTAATCTGATTGCCTACTACAATCCTCTTATTTTCGTATCGAGACTTGAGAGCGTCCTATGCGAGCTGGAAGTTGAGGTCGGTTAAAGCGTAATTCTTTATAATAAGAGCTGATTGTCCACGAGCTTTTTGTCTCAAGTGGTACAGCTTCTGAGCGGGAGAGAGTTTGGGGTGGTCTATGTACACCGCAGTGAACATGGCTTTGAAGCTGGGCCATTCTTCGTATCCTCCATGGAAAATTTGGGTGTCACAGGCCGGTACTTTCAGATATCCATGAGAATCTGGTTGGGTATGGGGTAATTGGGGGCCATTTGGGTTGAGTGTTAAGGGATTAGAGCTCGCCTTGAGTTTCCTGAGCAGCTCACGGATTTTCACCTTCGTATTTGTTCCATTGTCATTTGCGGTGTCGTACATAGAATAGCATTCTTCGCGTGTCTCATCATCCACGCTACTCACTTCCATTGATTCGTGTGCTGCGTCCGCCAGTGCCATGAGCTTGTCCAATTGTTCCATTTGAACTGCAAGTCCGTCCTCTGTTTGCTCAGCTTCCGGCGTGCTCCACCACTTCTCACAAAATTTTTCAAGCTTTTTCATTTGAAAGAAAAACTTCTTTTTGGAAAGAGAAAGCTTTTCTTCTTCACTTTGGGATTTTGACCTCGTTTTCGTGCCATGTGGGACTTGGAGGGCTTGGGGAGTTTCTTGTTTTTCTTGCTTATCTTCAGGCATTTTTATTGAGGTTTTATTTAGATTGGAGTAAGACTTTGGGAGCTTGTATCAGTGCGTCTGATTACAAGTGTTTGAGTATATGGGTGTGTGTTCTTAAATACGCACTATTATAAGGGATAGTGCTTTTATTTTTCTCCGCAGTGTTATACTGAGTTTGAACAGCAGGGTATACAAACTAGGTATGTATATATATGTTTATTACCTCCTTGCAGGTTTTTATCTTTGAGATTGGCAAATCAACGGGAAAATGGAGCAGAAAAATAAATACTTAATCTTGTGTATTAGTATGTATATGTATATATATATTTATGTACCAGTGAGATGGGTACCGGTGAATTTTCTGAATCACCAAGCAGTAAACTTTCGGGATAAGTGGGAGGTGTGAGTACTCCCTTAGTAATGGGTATGGGGTGAGTCGTAAGAAATATACCCTTTTTAAATAATGGGAGAGTATTATTTATGTATATTTGTATAGCTATATTTTTATACTCAGCTGTACTAGTACACAGAGTATTATAGTTTTAATCACATAACGGTGGATTGTAACAGAATGAAATAATCGAGATAGATATAGACTTATATATATATAAATGATCAGGGTGAAAAGAGAAATCGATTGAGCCATGTCCGTCCGTCTGTCCGTCCGTCCGTCCGTCTGTAAACACTCTAACTCGCGCAAAAATTTAGATATTTTGATGAAATTTGAAATGCAAGTTGGTATCGAGACTGGGACGGTTGGTATTGAAAATGGGCGAAATCGGACCATGACCACGCCCACTTTTCCTATATACAAAAAATCGGAAATTTGGTATCTCAGTCACTAATATAGCTGGAGCGATGAAATTTTACCCACATGTTGAGCTCAGGCCCCTAGGAAGAAATTTGATAAAATTTTGGAAAATGGGCGGTGCCACGCCCACTTATTAAGGGTCAAACATTGAAAGTTTTATATGTCATAACTCAGAAACCATTGAAGGTATATCGATGAAATTTGGTACGCGTGATTTACTTACTTAGGCAAACGTTTGGACGGAAAATAGTTAAAATCGGTTGACGGCCACGCCCACTTTTATATATGTGTATTATAAAGTGACCTAATAAAAACATTTTAAGCCATATCTCTGTCAAATATAAAGATCTATCATTGAAATTTTGTCGCATGAGTCCAACTATGGACATAAAACAAAAAACACAAAAATTTTGGAAAATGGGCGGTTCCACGCCCACTTATTAAGGGTCAAACATTGAAAGTTTTATATGTCATAAGTCAGAAACCGTTGAAGATATATCGATGAAATTTGGTCAAACGAAAAACACAAAAATTTTGGAAAATGGGCGTGGCACCGCCTCTTTTTAGAAGCAGGAATATACGAGATTTCTGAGCCCATAACTCGACAAATAATTGATATATAATGACGAAACTTGGTGTGTACACTTTTATTCCTTGTGGTAATACATGTTCAAAATTTTAGCAAAATCGGTTGACGACCACGCCCACTTTTATACATTGGAACTACAAAGTGGCCTAATAACAACATTTTAAGCGATATCTTTGTCAAATATAGAGATAATTCATTGAAATTTTGGAAAATGGGCGTGGCACCGCCTCTTTGTAGACAAAGGAATCTACGAGATTTCGGAGACCATAACTCGACAAATAATTGAGATATTATGACGAAACTTGGTATATACAATTTTATATCTTGTGTTAATAGACACGCAAAAATTTATTGAAATCGGTTTATGACCACGCCTACTTTTTAACAAAGATATTTCTGGAACACCCTTTGGGAATTTGTAACGCGACATCTTTGTAACTAGAAGTCAAAAAGGAATGAAATTTTGCACAAAGAATAATATTCATATGCTTAGTTGGATGACTGATAAATATGTTGAAAATGGGCCCACTTTATGCGGCACACACTTTATGCGGCACTCGCTTTATATAAAATACACCCTATATCGAACAAACGCAAACAAACAATGAAAGCATACAGCTGAGTATCTAATGTTCGATTCCATCCGAACTTAGGCTTCCTTACTCGTTTAATATATTTTCTTACATCAATTTTCATTCCTTTCCAGTAGTATTTTTGTGTTATTTTATTTGTCATGCGATTTATTCCTGGGTGGCCACCAAAAACAGGGTCGTCATGATATTTCTGCAGAATTTCTTTAATTTTTTCATTATTTGTCACATACATAACTTCTGGAGTTAATGCTATAATTAAATTTTTGAGAACTTTGGTACCAATTTCTTTAAATGTGTAACCCGGGTATAATTATATTTAAACAATTTGTCTCCTAAGGACAACTGTATTTTGTTTTATTTTCAAATTGCCGGCTTCTTTCATAAGCCTGGAAAAGAATTGATCTAAATCAATCTTCGCCTCAACAATTTCATTATTAATATTTATTTCGCTACAAATTTTTTTTTTCTTTTTTGAAATATAATTTCGGAGGATCGAAAACGAGCTGTGAACAAATGGGGGACAACGGCACTGCACTCGCGTCAGAGGATCAGGGATACTTACTCGGGATTCCGGGGAATAAAGTACAAAAAAACTCGATACTGCGGTTTTACAAAATTAGCAAGGGCTGCTTTATTTGCGGGCGGGAATTCGATGTGGACTCGCTGACGGTTTTACAATTGTGTTTTGTGCTTTGTTTTCAATGTTGACAGTTTGTTTTATGTGTGGTGTGTTACAATATGTGTATATGTATGTGGGTGGTGTAAATGGATGTTGTAAAGTGTGGTGTGATAATGTTACCATCCTGAATGTAATGATGTGATCTGTTGAATGTGATGACGTGATACGTTTATGGTTATGTGTGATTCTTGCGTGGATGTTGACGTGGCGCTGATGCTGTGGCAATGTGATGCGAGGGGCGGGCGACGGCCAAAGTCATTTGAACAAGCTGGACTAGTCTCTTTACTTCACATTTATTTAGCGCTTCATATATTATTGGGTTCTCTTTGTGACTTTTTATGTTTTCATTTTTACTACTGGAATCTTTATTATTATAATTTTTATTAGTTTCCGATCTAGTCGTAACGTTTAATATCTTACACGCTTCTCTTGATATTTGTTTGAGGTCTTTAATATCTATGCGTGATAATGCGTCTGCTACATAGTTTTCCTTTCCTGCAATATACTCCACCCCGAAATCATACTCTTCCAAATCCAGTCTGATTCTATGTAGTTAATTTTTATGAAGGATTTTTCACTGAAAATAAAAATGTTAAGGGTCTGTGGTCTATTTTGACCAAAAATTTTCTACCATATACGTATGGTCTGAAATATATTATGGCCCAATGAATGGCCGCTAATTCCTTCTCGATTGTTGCTTTGTTAATTTCTCCACTTGTAAATGATCTTGATGCATAGGCAATTGTTTTCCTTCATACTTAATATAAAGCGAGTGCTGCATAAAGTGGGCGTAGCCACGCCCATTTTCAAAATTTTTATCAGTTACCCAACTAAGCATATGAATATTATTCTTTGTGCAAAATTTCATTCCTTTATGACTTCTAGTTACAAAGATGTCACGTTAAAAATTCCTAAAGGGTGTTCCAGAAATATCTTTGTTAAAAAGTAGGCGTGGTTATAAACCGATTTCAATAAATTTCTGCGTGTCTATTAACACAAGTTATAAAATTGTATAAACCAAGTTTCGTCATAATATCTCAATTATTTGTCGAGTTAAAGGCTAAGAAATCTCGTATATTCCTTTGTCTAAAAAGAGGCGGTGCCACGCCCATTTTCCAAAATTTTTCTGTTTTTTTCCA
This sequence comes from Urophora cardui, assembly GCA_960531455.1. Classification (NCBI taxonomy): domain Eukaryota; kingdom Metazoa; phylum Arthropoda; class Insecta; order Diptera; family Tephritidae; genus Urophora; species Urophora cardui. Next base: position 89,639,380 of record OY482673.1, on the reverse strand, counting down.
GTCTATTGTGGAACTCATGCCACAAAATTTCAATGAATTATCTTTATATTTGACAGAGATATCGCTTAAAATGTTTTTATTAGGTCACTTTATAAGATCCATATATAAAAGTGGGCGTGGTCGTCAACCGATTTTGGCAATTTTTCGTTCAAACATTTGCCTATGTAAGTATGTCACGCATACCAAATTTCATCGATGTATCTTCAACGGTAATCACGTTTTGGCGTGATTAATTAATTATGTTTGTTTTCGCTGATTTAATTTATTTTTATTTTTATTAGAATAAAAGAAAACACTTTATGTTAGTTTATGATTTCACAAAATTAATATTCTTTATTCTCAATTTTTGACAACTAGGATTTTCTTTATTCACTGAGCGCGGATTGACACATGTAGCAGATGATCAAGCGGTAAGTTAACAACAAGGAAGAGGTTTTAATATAAAGGTAAGTGAGAGAAGTATATGGATAAGTAGATATGTAAACTATAGGTACATATGTAGATAAATGTAATTTAAACAGAGTAGGGTGGTTTAGGTGCAAAGTGGTAAGTATGTTTACTTATGCATGAAAAAAAGGAAGGTGTAGAAGGAGGTGAGTATAATTAATTATATATATATCATTCTGATTCCAGGTCGATGAGATTCATGTTCTCAACATGCCGGCGGCCTGCGGGGACGTGACCTGTACCAGGTCCTGCAGCTGTTCCAGCGTCTCCCTTGCCTGGTGAATGAGACGTTCAATGCGCCTCTGAGTTGGGCGCTGGGTTGTTCGTGCCCTGCGCATTGGCTGTTCGAAGACGACTCTGCGAGCTGGAGTAGGTTCCCGTCGAGTTGAGTTCCGTTGCCGTCGCTCTGGCTGTGGGTTAGTGTTGCGATGCAGGAGGGTATGATGCGCTAACCCGCATTTGTGGCAACTATCGCCGGAGTCGCATGCGCCGGTTTTGTGGGAAGTGGCCAAGCAATTTACACAATATTTATGTGCCCTGGCCGATTGATATCGTTCATCAGGCGTCATTGCCAGGAAGGCTCGGCAGACGCGAAGTGAGTGTTGCGAGTGACAGTTCCGCCTTGGGTGCGTATGTCTACTACGTCTATGTCTTTTGCTTGTAGAGCGTGCATGTCTTGCAATGAAATATACAAGTTTTTACCATTTGCTTTAAGCGTGGGATGTAGTACTCCTGTTGTACCATGCGGATCATCAGCTGCTTTTCGGCGTGTAAGAGTGTTGAGTGGAGGAAGCTGAGTATGAGAGAGCAGAGCTTTGAGTTGTCTGGTATTATGAGCGGGTGACGCTCGTTATAACTTAGAGCGGCGTAAGTGAGACGTCCGTTCACGCGAAGCAGACCTGATTTGTCCAGAAAAGGGTTGAGAGTTAACAACTGATCTCGTTTACTTATGGGTTGCGATGAAGTTAAGTTTGAGATCGTTTGCCCGTAATATTTATGTTGAGCATTTATTATGAGGCGTTTCTTTGATTCGTTTATTTCTTCGTGAGAGAGAATTGTGTTTGAGGGAATATGCAATTTTTTTGCTTTAGAAATAAAACGGAGCATGAAAGCTGTTACTCTTAGAGCTCTTGCATAGGAGGAGAAGCGGTCTAAGATGTCGGTGCTTTCGGTCATGTGGAATGCCTCTATTTTCCTCTGTTATGGGGGAGATGAGTAGTTGGGTGTGCTTTTAGGCCAGAATTCGGGGGACTTTACTAGCCATTCGGGCCCTTTCCACCACAGTGAGCACTCTGAGAGTTCGTGGGGTTTAGCTCCTCGGGTGCCTAAATCAACTGGGTTGTTGGCGCTTGAGACATGTCGCCATGTGGCATTGCTAACATTTTTAAGGATCTGGGATGTCCTGTTGGCAACGTACGTTTTCCATACCCATGGGGGCTTTTCGAGCCAGGCTAACACGATGGAGGAGTCTGTCCACAAGGTTAGTTCATGGGATGGGATCTCCAATTGAGATAGGATCTGCTTTACTAACTTTGTTAGGAGGACTGCGCCGCATAGTTCCAATCGGGGAAGTGAAACTGTTTGCAGGGGTGCAACTTTAGTTTTTGCGGCGAGTAGATGGCAGGTTACCTTCTCACCATCTTGAACTCTCAAATATAAACAAGCGCATAACGCCTTTTCGGAGGCATCTGAGAACCCATGCACTTGTATTGAGTTTTCTGGGCTGAATTTTACCCAACGTGGGATCTTTATATCTTCGATCGCTGAAAGGTGCTTTCGAAAAGAGTTCCATTTTATGAGAGAGTTGGGTTTAACTGCTTCGTCCCAGTCTGTGCCTTCCATCCAGAGTTGTTGGAGGAGCGTTTTCGCTGCTATCATTATGGGCGATAGCCATCCTTCCGGTTCGAAAAGTTTCGCAACAGATGAGAGAATCTGTCTTTTCGTGGCAGTATTTGAGTCGGGAAGTGGATTTACTGAATAAGAGAAGGTATCAGTTAGATCATTCCATTTTATTCCAAGAGTTTTAGTAGAGCTTGTATCGTGGAATTGGAGAAATTCGGAGTCTAGGAGATCAGACTCGGGTATATCTTTCAGCAGTTGTTTGTGATTTGCAGTTATCTTTTTCAACGGGAATCCTGCTGATTTGAGTACATCGATAGTTTGGGATATCGATTCACGGACTGAAGAGAGATCATGTCCACCTGAGAGGATGTTGTCGACATATGTTTCGTAGACTAAAATTTTTGAGCATTTTGGGAATTTGCTTTCTGAGTATTTGGCCAATTGATGAAGAGTTCTTATGGCCAAATATGGAGCACAGTTTACACCGAAGGTAACTGTTTTGAGTTTAAAGTCTTGTATAGGACTTTCGGGAGATCTGCGGAGTACGATTCTTTGGAAATCTTGATCTTCCTTGTGTACGTATATTTGGCGGTACATTTTTTCAATGTCGCCGTTGAAGACGTACTTATATAATCGCCATTTGAGGATGACGAGCATCAGGTCATTTTGAAGAGTGGGACCTGTATATAATACGTCATTGAGAGAGAGACCCGAGTGTGAGAGTTTTGATGCATTGAAAACTACTCGAACTTTAGTAGTTTTACTATCGGGTTTTATCACAGCGTGATGTGGAAGATAAAATGAGAAATATTTACCATCACGTATGATTTCGAGTGAGTTTGTGGGCTCCATGTGGTCTAGAGAGAGATATTCTTCTAGGACCCGAGAGTAGGTGTTTTTGAGATCACCTTTTTTCTCAAGGCTTCGCTCGATGCTGAGATATTGCTGTTGAGCTGCGTGTCTAGAGTGCCCTAACGCCATTGAGTTGGGAAACTCCGCTTTGAATGGGAGTTTTACCACATATCGGCCGTCTTCTCTTCGATACGTGGTTTGTGAGTATAGAGCTTCACAATATTCATCATCGGTTGTTTGAGTGGGAGCCGATGGTACCTCCTCCTGTTCCCAGAATTTTTTGAGAAGATCGCCTATGGAGTCACCTGAGTTTTCTACTACCTGGGTTGAGAATGTCGAGATTTGTCCTGACACTGGCCCGCTCAATATCCACCCAAAGATGGTGTTTTGAGCTATTAAGTTTCCGCCTATGTTAGTTTTAAGACCGCGCAAGAGAATTTTTGGTAGTATGTCGCTACCAATCACCATGTCTATTCTGGCGGGAGAGAAGCAGTTGGGGTCTGCTAAAGGCATTGACGCATACTCTTTGAGATCAATTTTTGTTACCTTGAACGATGGGAGGAATTGCGTCAACTGCGGTAATATTATCGCGTGAGTGGCGATTTTTGTTATGCGATCTGGGGAACATATTATTAACGAACATATTTTGTTGGAGTTTTGAACTGTTCGTCCGCCCATTCCGAGTATTTCGTACTGGGTCTTTGTTGTGGGGAGACCAAGTAACCTTTGCACACGAGAAGTTACAAAAGTTTTTTGGGATCCTTGGTCTATGAGAGCACGTATTACAGTAGTTTCGCCATTATGGAGGATTGGCACGTTAGCTGTGGGAAGCAACGTTTTTTCTCTACTGCTTGAGTAATGTGATAGAGTTTGTTCGTTACTGCTCTGAGGTGAGCTTGAGATCGAGTTTTGAGCTGCGGCCTGTTTTGAGGTACATGGCCTTTCATCGAGAGTTACGTGAGATGTGACACGATTTTTAGAGTGATTTGAGGAGTTTGGCGTTTGAGTTTTCGCCGCGTAGTAAAGTAGTGATGTCGTTGTTGGCAATACGTGCATGTAAAGCCACTACGACACTGATTCTCTGAGTGAGAGTATGCCAAACAATTCTTACAATAATTTTTTTCTTTCACGAACTTATTCCTTTCGGGGATGGAAAGCTCTTTAAATTTCACGCACATCATCATAGAGTGGTTAGAGTTGCACAGCTTGCATGAGACTGGCCTTTTTGACTCAGTGTGGAATGCGTGTGATTTGTTCCGAGAGGAGAACGATTGCTGTGTAGATGATGCTCGAGGTGTGAAATTGGAATGAGTTGAGTTGAGTTTGCCCGGCCTATATGTGTTGAGCCGTTCGACAACCTAATATCGAGTTGTGAGAGATTGGTCCATTTCTGACCAGAGAGGTAGCTCTTTTCTTGAGTTTAGAGATTGCTCCCATAACCTAAGAGATTCGTCAGGGAGCTTTGAAGAGCAAAGATAAACGAGCAAAGGGTCCCAATTCTCTGTGGAGACTCCATTTGCCTTGAGTACAGCTAGACAATTGTTTATTGTCGTTTGGAGTTGCTGTATTTTTTCTCCGTTCTCTGAGTGAGCGGGTTGGAGATTGAATAGTGCTTTAATCTGATTGCCTACTACAATCCTCTTATTTTCGTATCGAGACTTGAGAGCGTCCTATGCGAGCTGGAAGTTGAGGTCGGTTAAAGCGTAATTCTTTATAATAAGAGCTGATTGTCCACGAGCTTTTTGTCTCAAGTGGTACAGCTTCTGAGCGGGAGAGAGTTTGGGGTGGTCTATGTACACCGCAGTGAACATGGCTTTGAAGCTGGGCCATTCTTCGTATCCTCCATGGAAGATTTGGGTGTCACAGGCCGGTACTTTCAGATATCCATGAGAATCTGGTTGGGTATGGGGTAATTGGGGGCCATTTGGGTTGAGTGTTAAGGGATTAGAGCTCGCCTTGAGTTTCCTGAGCAGCTCACGGATTTTCACCTTCGTATTTGTTCCATTGTCATTTGCGGTGTCGTACATAGAATAGCATTCTTCGCGTGTCTCATCATCCGCGCTACTCACTTCCATTGATTCGTGTGCTGCGTCCGCCAGTGCCATGAGCTTGTCCAATTGTTCCATTTGAACTGCAAGTCCGTCCTCTGTTTGCTCAGCTTCCGGCGTGCTCCACCACTTCTCACAAAATTTTTCAAGCTTTTTCATTTGAAAGAAAAACTTCTTTTTGGAAAGAGAAAGCTTTTCTTCTTCACTTTGGGATTTTGACCTCGTTTTCGTGCCATGTGGGACTTGGAGGGCTTGGGCAGTTTCTTGTTTTTCTTGCTTATCTTCAGGCATTTTTATTGAGGTTTTATTTAGATTGGAGTAAGACTTTGGGAGCTTGTATCAGTGCGTCTGATTACAAGTGTTTTAGTATATGGGTGTGTGTTCTTAAATACGCACTATTATAAGGGATAGTGCTTTTATTTTTCTCCGCAGTGTTATACTGAGTTTGAACAGCAGGGTATACAAACTAGGTATGTATATATATGTTTATTACCTCCTTGCAGGTTTTTATCTTTGAGATTGGCAAATCAACGGGAAAATGGAGCAGAAAAATAAATACTTAATCTTGTGTATTAGTATGTATATGTATATATATATTTATGTACCAGTGAGATGGGTACCGGTGAATTTTCTGAATCACCAAGCAGTAAACTTTCGGGATAAGTGGGAGGTGTGAGTACTCCCTTAGTAATGGGTATGGGGTGAGTCGTAAGAAATATACCCTTTTTAAATAATGGGAGAGTATTATTTATGTATATTTGTATAGCTATATTTTTATACTCAGCTGTACTAGTACACAGAGTATTATAGTTTTAATCACATAACGGTGGATTGTAACAGAATGAAATAATCGAGATAGATATAGACTTATATATATATAAATGATCAGGGTGAAAAGAGAAATCGATTGAGCCATGTCCGTCCGTCTGTCCGTCCGTCTGTAAACACTCTAACTCGCGCAAAAATTTAGATATTTTGATGAAATTTGAAATGCAAGTTGGTATCGAGACTGGGACGGTTGGTATTGAAAATGGGCGAAATCGGACCATGACCACGCCCACTTTTCCTATATACAAAAAATCGGAAATTTGGTATCTCAGTCACTAATATAGCTGGAGCGATGAAATTTTACCCACATGTTGAGCTCAGGCCCCTAGGAAGAAATTTGATAAAATTTTGGAAAATGGGCGGTGCCACGCCCACTTATTAAGGGTCAAACATTGAAAGTTTTATATGTCATAACTCAGAAACCATTGAAGGTATATCGATGAAATTTGGTACGCGTGATTTACTTACTTAGGCAAACGTTTGGACGGAAAATAGTTAAAATCGGTTGACGGCCACGCCCACTTTTATATATGTGTATTATAAAGTGACCTAATAAAAACATTTTAAGCCATATCTCTGTCAAATATAAAGATCTATCATTGAAATTTTGTCGCATGAGTCCAACTATGGACATAAAACAAAAAACACAAAAATTTTGGAAAATGGGCGGTTCCACGCCCACTTATTAAGGGTCAAACATTGAAAGTTTTATATGTCATAAGTCAGAAACCGTTGAAGATATATCGATGAAATTTGGTCAAACGAAAAACACAAAAATTTTGGAAAATGGGCGTGGCACCGCCTCTTTTTAGAAGCAGGAATATACGAGATTTCTGAGCCCATAACTCGACAAATAATTGATATATAATGACGAAACTTGGTGTGTACACTTTTATTCCTTGTGGTAATACATGTTCAAAATTTTAGCAAAATCGGTTGACGACCACGCCCACTTTTATACATATACTACAAAGTGGCCTAATAACAACATTTTAAGCGATATCTTTGTCAAATATAGAGATAATTCATTGAAATTTTGGAAAATGGGCGTGGCACCGCCTCTTTGTAGACAAAGGAATCTACGAGATTTCGGAGCCCATAACTCGACAAATAATTGAGATATTATGACGAAACTTGGTATATACAATTTTATATCTTGTGTTAATAGACACGCAAAAATTTATTGAAATCGGTTTATGACCACGCCTACTTTTTAACAAAGATATTTCTGGAACACCCTTTGGGAATTTGTAACGCGACATCTTTGTAACTAGAAGTCAAACAGGAATGAAATTTTGCACAAAGAATAATATTCATATGCTTAGTTGGATGACTGATAAATATGTTGAAAATGGGCCCACTTTATGCGGCACCCACTTTATGCGGCACTCGCTTTATATAAAATACACCCTATATCGAACAAACGCAAACAAACAATGAAAGCATACAGCTGAGTATCTAATGTTCGATTCCATCCGAACTTAGGCTTCCTTACTCGTTTAATATATTTTCTTACATCAATTTTCATTCCTTTCCAGTAGTATTTTTGTGTTATTTTATTTGTCATGCGATTTATTCCTGGGTGGCCACCAAAAACAGGGTCGTCATGATATTTCTGCAGAATTTCTTTAATTTTTTCATTATTTGTCACATACATAACTTCTGGAGTTAATGCTATAATTAAATTTTTGAGAACTTTGGTACCAATTTCTTTAAATGTGTAACCCGGGTATAATTATATTTAAACAATTTGTCTCCTAAGGACAACTGTATTTTGTTTTATTTTCAAATTGCCGGCTTCTTTCATAAGCCTGGAAAAGAATTGATCTAAATCAATCTTCGCCTCAACAATTTCATTATTAATATTTATTTCGCTACAAATTTTTTTTTCTTTTTTGAAATATAATTTCGGAGGATCGAAAACGAGCTGTGAACAAATGGGGGACAACGGCACTGCACTCGCGTCAGAGGATCAGGGATACTTACTCGGGATTCCGGGGAATAAAGTACAAAAAAACTCGATACTGCGGTTTTACAAAATTAGCAAGGGCTGCTTTATTTGCGGGCGGGAATTCGATGTGGACTCGCTGACGGTTTTACAATTGTGTTTTGTGCTTTGTTTTCAATGTTGACAGTTTGTTTTATGTGTGGTGTGTTACAATATGTGTATATGTATGTGGGTGGTGTAAATGGATGTTGTAAAGTGTGGTGTGATAATGTTACCATCCTGAATGTAATGATGTGATCTGTTGAATGTGATGACGTGATACGTTTATGGTTATGTGTGATTCTTGCGTGGATGTTGACGTGGCGCTGATGCTGTGGCAATGTGATGCGAGGGGCGGGCGACGGCCAAAGTCATTTGAACAAGCTGGACTAGTCTCTTTACTTCACATTTATTTAGCGCTTCATATATTATTGGGTTCTCTTTGTGACTTTTTATGTTTTCATTTTTACTACTGGAATCTTTATTATTATAATTTTTATTAGTTTCCGATCTAGTCGTAACGTTTAATATCTTACACGCTTCTCTTGATATTTGTTTGAGGTCTTTAATATCTATGCGTGATAATGCGTCTGCTACATAGTTTTCCTTTCCTGCAATATACTCCACCCCGAAATCATACTCTTCCAAATCCAGTCTGATTCTATGTAGTTAATTTTTATGAAGGATTTTTCACTGAAAATAAAAATGTTAAGGGTCTGTGGTCTATTTTGACCAAAAATTTTCTACCATATACGTATGGTCTGAAATATATTATGGCCCAATGAATGGCCGCTAATTCCTTCTCGATTGTTGCTTTGTTAATTTCTCCACTTGTAAATGATCTTGATGCATAGGCAATTGTTTTCCTTCATACTTAATATAAAGCGAGTGCTGCATAAAGTGGGCGTAGCCACGCCCATTTTCAAAATTTTTATCAGTCACCCAACTAAGCATATGAATATTATTCTTTGTGCAAAATTTCATTCCTTTATGACTTCTAGTTACAAAGATGTCACGTTAAAAATTCCTAAAGGGTGTTCCAGAAATATCTTTGTTAAAAAGTAGGCGTGGTTATAAACCGATTTCAATAAATTTCTGCGTGTCTATTAACACAAGTTATAAAATTGTATAAACCAAGTTTCGTCATAATATCTCAATTATTTGTCGAGTTAAAGTCTAAGAAATCTCGTATATTCCTTTGTCTAAAAAGAGGCGGTGCCACGCCCATTTTCCAAAATTTTTCTGTTTTTTTCCAGTCTATTGTGGAACTCATGCCACAAAATTTCAATGAATTATCTTTATATTTGACAGAGATATCGCTTAAAATGTTTTTATTAGGTCACTTTATAAGATCCATATATAAAAGTGGGCGTGGTCGTCAACCGATTTTGGCAATTTTTCGTTCAAACATTTGCCTATGTAAGTATGTCACGCATACCAAATTTCATCGATGTATCTTCAACGGTAATCACGTTTTGGCGTGATTAATTAATTATGTTTGTTTTCGCTGATTTAATTTATTTTTATTTTTATTAGAATAAAAGAAAACACTTTATGTTAGTTTATGATTTCACAAAATTAATATTCTTTATTCTCAATTTTTGACAACTAGGATTTTCTTTATTCACTGAGCGCGGATTGACACATGTAGCAGATGATCAAGCGGTAAGTTAACAACAAGGAAGAGGTTTTAATATAAAGGTAAGTGAGAGAAGTATATGGATAAGTAGATATGTAAACTATAGGTACATATGTAGATAAATGTAATTTAAACAGAGTAGGGTAGTTTAGGTGCAAAGTGGTAAGTATGTTTACTTATGCATGAAAAAAAGGAAGGTGTAGAAGGAGGTGAGTATAATTAATTATATATATATCATTCTGATTCCAGGTCGATGAGATTCATGTTCTCAACATGCCGGCGGCCTGCGGGGACGTGACCTGTACCAGGTCCTGCAGCTGTTCCAGCGTCTCCCTTGCCTGGTGAATGAGACGTTCAATGCGCCTCTGAGTTGGGCGCTGGGTTGTTCGTGCCCTGCGCATTGGCTGTTCGAAGACGACTCTGCGAGCTGGAGTAGGTTCCCGTCGAGTTGAGTTCCGTTGCCGTCGCTCTGGCTGTGGGTTAGTGTTGCGATGCAGGAGGGTATGATGCGCTAACCCGCATTTGTGGCAACTATCGCCGGAGTCGCATGCGCCGGTTTTGTGGGAAGTGGCCAAGCAATTTACACAATATTTATGTGCCCTGGCCGATTGATATCGTTCATCAGGCGTCATTGCCAGGAAGGCTCGGCAGACGCGAAGTGAGTGTTGCGAGTGACAGTTCCGCCTTGGGTGCGTATGTCTACTACGCGAACATTCTAGTCAGGAGCGGGGTGAAGTTTTGAGATGCGGCCAAGTCGCCACTCGTTAGGTGGGAGTAGGTCATCTGTAATAATGACGAGGTCACCTTCACTGAGATTCACTTCCTGGCTTTTCCACTTATTTCTCTTGTGGAGTTCTCGCAGGTACTCGTTTTTCCAGCGCTTAGCAAATTGATGGTGGAGTACCCGTAGTCTTTGCCATTTGTGAGTGAGTGTGAGATTTTCGGAATTGGGCTCAGGGATGGAGAGAAGTGGGGCACCGCGTAGGAAGTGGCCTGGCGTTTGAGCTTGCAGATCATCGGGGTCTTGTGACATTGGGGTCAGCGGTCTGGAGTTTAATACGAGGAGAGTGTTGAACTCCTCAAACGTGAACCTTTGGGATCCAGCGACTTTCGTGAAGCGAGTTTTGAAACTTTTCACTGCTGCTTCCCAGAGTCCTCCCATATGAGGGGCATATGGAGGTATGAATTGCCATGAGAGATTATGAATGGCATATTTTTCGGCTATGTCTTTTGAGACTTCTTCGAGAAATGAGATTGATTCCCTTTTGAGACTTCGTTGTGCTCCGACAAATGTTATCTGACATAATTTTGTGGGGTATGCCTCGGCGCCCAACGAAACGTGCGAAAGCAGCTTTGAAACATTCTGTGGTGAGATCGGAGCACACTTCGAGGTGAATAGCTTTGGTGAAGAAGCATACAAAGACACAAACGTATGCCTTGGAGTGAGATGCTCGACGAAGTATGGAGGTTTTCACGAGAAACGGACCAGCAAAATCGACGCCTGTGGTTTGGAAGGGAAGTGAGTAGGTGGAGCGTTCTGGGGGTAATGCGGCCATAATTTGCGACTTCATCTTTTGCTTGTAGAGCGTGCATGTCTTGCAATGAAATATACAAGTTTTTACCATTTGCTTTAAGCGTGGGATGTAGTACTCCTGTTGTACCATGCGGATCATCAGCTGCTTTTCGGCGTGTAAGAGTGTTGAGTGGAGGAAGCTGAGTATGAGAGAGCAGAGCTTTGAGTTGTCTGGTATTATGAGCGGGTGACGCTCGTTATAACTTAGAGCGGCGTAAGTTAGACGTCCGTTCACGCGAAGCAGACCTGATTTGTCCAGAAAAGGGTTGAGAGTTAACAACTGATCTCGTTTACTTATGGGTTGCGATGAAGTTAAGTTTGAGATCGTTTGCCCGTAATATTTATGTTGAGCATTTATTATGAGGCGTTTCTTTGCTTCGTTTATTTCTTCGTGAGAGAGAATTGTGTTTGAGGGAATATGCAATTTTTTTGCTTTAGAAATAAAACGGAGCATGAAAGCTGTTACTCTTAGAGCTCTTGCATAGGAGGAGAAGCGGTCTAAGATGTCGGTGCTTTCGGTCATGTGGAATGCCTCTATTTTCCTCTGTTATGGGGGAGATGAGTAGTTGGGTGTGCTTTTAGGCCAGAATTCGGGGGACTTTACTAGCCATTCGGGCCCTTTCCACCACAGTGAGCACTCTGAGAGTTCGTGGGGTTTAGCTCCTCGGGTGCCTAAATCAACTGGGTTGTTGGCGCTTGAGACATGTCGCCATGTGGCATTGCTAACATTTTTAAGGATCTGGGATGTCCTGTTGGCAACGTACGTTTTCCATACCCATGGGGGCTTTTCGAGCCAGGCTAACACGATGGAGGAGTCTGTCCACAAGGTTAGTTCATGGGATGGGATCTCCAATTGAGATAGGATCTGCTTTACTAACTTTGTTAGGAGGACTGCGCCGCATAGTTCCAATCGGGGAAGTGAAACTGTTTGCAGGGGTGCAACTTTAGTTTTTGCGGCGAGTAGATGGCAGGTTACCTTCTCACCATCTTGAACTCTCAAATATAAACAAGCGCATAACGCCTTTTCGGAGGCATCTGAGAACCCATGCACTTGTATTGAGTTTTCTGGGCTGAATTTTACCCAACGTGGGATCTTTATATCTTCGATCGCTGAAAGGTGCTTTCGAAAAGAGTTCCATTTTATGAGAGAGTTGGGTTTAACTGCTTCGTCCCAGTCTGTGCCTTCCATCCAGAGTTGTTGGAGGAGCGTTTTCGCTGCTATCATTATGGGCGATAACCATCCTTCCGGGTCGAAAAGTTTCGCAACAGATGAGAGAATCTGTCTTTTCGTGGCAGTATTTGAGTCGGGAAGTGGATTTACTGAATAAGAGAAGGTATCAGTTAGATCATTCCATTTTATTCCAAGAGTTTTAGTAGAGCTTGTATCGTGGAATTGGAGAAATTCGGAGTCTAGGAGATCAGACTCGGGTATATCTTTCAGCAGTTGTTTGTGATTTGCAGTTATCTTTTTCAACGGGAATCCTGCTGATTTGAGTACATCGATAGTTTGGGATATCGATTCACGGACTGAAGAGAGATCATGTCCACCTGAGAGGATGTTGTCGACATATGTTTCGTAGACTAAAATTTTTGAGCATTTTGGGAATTTGCTTTCTGAGTATTTGGCCAATTGATGAAGAGTTCTTATGGCCAAATATGGAGCACAGTTTACACCGAAGGTAACTGTTTTGAGTTTAAAGTCTTGTATAGGACTTTCGGGAGATCTGCGGAGTACGATTCTTTGGAAATCTTGATCTTCCTTGTGTACGTATATTTGGCGGTACATTTTTTCAATGTCGCCGTTGAAGACGTACTTATATAATCGCCATTTGAGGATGACGAGCATCAGGTCATTTTGAAGAGTGGGACCTGTATATAATACGTCATTGAGAGAGAGACCCGAGTGTGAGAGTTTTGATGCATTGAAAACTACTCGAACTTTAGTAGTTTTACTATCGGGTTTTATCACAGCGTGATGTGGAAGATAAAATGAGATATATTTACCATCACGTATGATTTCGAGTGAGTTTGTGGGCTCCATGTGGTCTAGAGAGAGATATTCTTCTAGGACCCGAGAGTAGGTGTTTTTGAGATCACCTTTTTTCTCAAGGCTTCGCTCGATGCTGAGATATTGCTGTTGAGCTGCGTGTCTAGAGTGCCCTAACGCCATTGAGTTGGGAAACTCCGCTTTGAATGGGAGTTTTACCACATATCGGCCGTCTTCTCTTCGATACGTGGTTTGTGAGTATAGAGCTTCACAATATTCATCATCGGTTGTTTGAGTGGGAGCCGATGGTACCTCCTCCTGTTCCCAGAATTTTTTGAGAAGATCGCCTATGGAGTCACCTGAGTTTTCTACTACCTGGGTTGAGAATGTCGAGATTTGTCCTGACACTGGTCCGCTCAATATCCACCCAAAGATGGTGTTTTGAGCTATTAAGTTTCCGCCTATGTTAGTTTTAAGACCGCGCAAGAGAATTTTTGGTAGTATGTCGCTACCAATCACCATGTCTATTCTGGCGGGAGAGAAGCAGTTGGGGTCTGCTAAAGGCATTGACGCATACTCTTTGAGATCAATTTTTGTTACCTTGAACGATGGGAGGAATTGCGTCAACTGCGGTAATATTATCGCGTGAGTGGCGATTTTTGTTATGCGATCTGGGGAACATATTATTAACGAACATATTTTGTTGGAGTTTTGAACTGTTCGTCCGCCCATTCCGAGTATTTCGTACTGGGTCTTTGTTGTGGGGAGACCAAGTAACCTTTGCACACGAGAAGTTACAAAAGTTTTTTGGGATCCTTGGTCTATGAGAGCACGTATTACAGTAGTTTCGCCATTATGGAGGATTGGCACGTTAGCTGTGGGAAGCAACGTTTTTTCTCTACTGCTTGAGTAATGTGATAGAGTTTGTTCGTTACTGCTCTGAGGTGAGCTTGAGATCGAGTTTTGAGCTGCGGCCTGTTTTGAGGTACATGGCCTTTCATCGAGAGTTACGTGAGATGTGACACGATTTTTAGAGTGATTTGAGGAGTTTGGCGTTTGAGTTTTCGCCGCGTAGTAAAGTAGTGATGTCGTTGTTGGCAATACGTGCATGTAAAGCCACTACGACACTGATTCTCTGAGTGAGAGTATGCCAAACAATTCTTACAATAATTATTTTCTTTCACGAACTTATTCCTTTCGGGGATGGAAAGCTCTTTAAATTTCACGCACATCATCATAGAGTGGTTAGAGTTGCACAGCTTGCATGAGACTGGCCTTTTTGACTCAGTGTGGAATGCGTGTGATTTGTTCCGAGAGGAGAACGATTGCTGTGTAGATGATGCTCGAGGTGTGAAATTGGAATGAGTTGAGTTGAGTTTGCCCGGCCTATATGTGTTGAGCCGTTCGACAACCTCATATCGAGTTGTGAGAGATTGGTCCATTTCTGACCAGAGAGGTAGCTCTTTTCTTGAGTTTAGAGATTGCTCCCATAACCTAAGAGATTCGTCAGGGAGCTTTGAAGAGCAAAGATAAACGAGCAAAGGGTCCCAATTCTCTGTGGAGACTCCATTTGCCTTGAGTACAGCTAGACAATTGTTTATTGTCGTTTGGAGTTGCTGTATTTTTTCTCCGTTCTCTGAGTGAGCGGGTTGGAGATTGAATAGTGCTTTAATCTGATTGCCTACTACAATCCTCTTATTTTCGTATCGAGACTTGAGAGCGTCCTATGCGAGCTGGAAGTTGAGGTCGGTTAAAGCGTAATTCTTTATAATAAGAGCTGATTGTCCACGAGCTTTTTGTCTCAAGTGGTACAGCTTCTGAGCGGGAGAGAGTTTGGGGTGGTCTATGTACACCGCAGTGAACATGGCTTTGAAGCTGGGCCATTCTTCGTATCCTCCATGGAAGATTTGGGTGTCACAGGCCGGTACTTTCAGATATCCATGAGAATCTGGTTGGGTATGGGGTAATTGGGGGCCATTTGGGTTGAGTGTTAAGGGATTAGAGCTCGCCTTGAGTTTCCTGAGCAGCTCACGGATTTTCACCTTCGTATTTGTTCCATTGTCATTTGCGGTGTCGTACATAGAATAGCATTCTTCGCGTGTCTCATCATCCGCGCTACTCACTTCCATTGATTCGTGTGCTGCGTCCGCCAGTGCCATGAGCTTGTCCAATTGTTCCATTTGAACTGCAAGTCCGTCCTCTGTTTGCTCAGCTTCCGGCGTGCTCCACCACTTCTCACAAAATTTTTCAAGCTTTTTCATTTGAAAGAAAAACTTCTTTTTGGAAAGAGAAAGCTTTTCTTCTTCACTTTGGGATTTTGACCTCGTTTTCGTGCCATGTGGGACTTGGAGGGCTTGGGGAGTTTCTTGTTTTTCTTGCTTATCTTCAGGCATTTTTATTGAGGTTTTATTTAGATTGGAGTAAGACTTTGGGAGCTTGTATCAGTGCGTCTGATTACAAGTGTTTGAGTATATGGGTGTGTGTTCTTAAATACGCACTATTATAAGGGATAGTGCTTTTATTTTTCTCCGCAGTGTTATACTGAGTTTGAACAGCAGGGTATACAAACTAGGTATGTATATATATGTTTATTACCTCCTTGCAGGTTTTTATCTTTGAGATTGGCAAATCAACGGGAAAATGGAGCAGAAAAATAAATACTTAATCTTGTGTATTAGTATGTATATGTATATATATATTTATGTACCAGTGAGATGGGTACCGGTGAATTTTCTGAATCACCAAGCAGTAAACTTTCGGGATAAGTGGGAGGTGTGAGTACTCCCTTAGTAATGGGTATGGGGTGAGTCGTAAGAAATATACCCTTTTTAAATAATGGGAGAGTATTATTTATGTATATTTGTATAGCTATATTTTTATACTCAGCTGTACTAGTACACAGAGTATTATAGTTTTAATCACATAACGGTGGATTGTAACAGAATGAAATAATCGAGATAGATATAGACTTATATATATATAAATGATCAGGGTGAAAAGAGAAATCGATTGAGCCATGTCCGTCCGTCTGTCCGTCCGTCTGTAAACACTCTAACTCGCGCAAAAATTTAGATATTTTGATGAAATTTGAAATGCAAGTTGGTATCGAGACTGGGACGGTTGGTATTGAAAATGGGCGAAATCGGACCATGACCACGCCCACTTTTCCTATATACAAAAAATCGGAAATTTGGTATCTCAGTCACTAATATAGCTGGAGCGATGAAATTTTACCCACATGTTGAGCTCAGGCCCCTAGGAAGAAATTTGATAAAATTTTGGAAAATGGGCGGTGCCACGCCCACTTATTAAGGGTCAAACATTGAAAGTTTTATATGTCATAACTCAGAAACCATTGAAGGTATATCGATGAAATTTGGTACGCGTGATTTACTTACTTAGGCAAACGTTTGGACGGAAAATAGTTAAAATCGGTTGACGGCCACGCCCACTTTTATATATGTGTATTATAAAGTGACCTAATAAAAACATTTTAAGCCATATCTCTGTCAAATATAAAGATCTATCATTGAAATTTTGTCGCATGAGTCCAACTATGGACATAAAACAAAAAACACAAAAATTTTGGAAAATGGGCGGTTCCACGCCCACTTATTAAGGGTCAAACATTGAAAGTTTTATATGTCATAAGTCAGAAACCGTTGAAGATATATCGATGAAATTTGGTCAAACGAAAAACACAAAAATTTTGGAAAATGGGCGTGGCACCGCCTCTTTTTAGAAGCAGGAATATACGAGATTTCTGAGCCCATAACTCGACAAATAATTGATATATAATGACGAAACTTGGTGTGTACACTTTTATTCCTTGTGGTAATACATGTTCAAAATTTTAGCAAAATCGGTTGACGACCACGCCCACTTTTATACATATACTACAAAGTGGCCTAATAACAACATTTTAAGCGATATCTTTGTCAAATATAGAGATAATTCATTGAAATTTTGGAAAATGGGCGTGGCACCGCCTCTTTGTAGACAAAGGAATCTACGAGATTTCGGAGCCCATAACTCGACAAATAATTGAGATATTATGACGAAACTTGGTATATACAATTTTATATCTTGTGTTAATAGACACGCAAAAATTTATTGAAATCGGTTTATGACCACGCCTACTTTTTAACAAAGATATTTCTGGAACACCCTTTGGGAATTTGTAACGCGACATCTTTGTAACTAGAAGTCAAACAGGAATGAAATTTTGCACAAAGAATAATATTCATATGCTTAGTTGGATGACTGATAAATATGTTGAAAATGGGCCCACTTTATGCGGCACCCACTTTATGCGGCACTCGCTTTATATAAAATACACCCTATATCGAACAAACGCAAACAAACAATGAAAGCATACAGCTGAGTATCTAATGTTCGATTCCATCCGAACTTAGGCTTCCTTACTCGTTTAATATATTTTCTTACATCAATTTTCATTCCTTTCCAGTAGTATTTTTGTGTTATTTTATTTGTCATGCGATTTATTCCTGGGTGGCCACCAAAAACAGGGTCGTCATGATATTTCTGCAGAATTTCTTTAATTTTTTCATTATTTGTCACATACATAACTTCTGGAGTTAATGCTATAATTAAATTTTTGAGAACTTTGGTACCAATTTCTTTAAATGTGTAACCCGGGTATAATTATATTTAAACAATTTGTCTCCTAAGGACAACTGTATTTTGTTTTATTTTCAAATTGCCGGCTTCTTTCATAAGCCTGGAAAAGAATTGATCTAAATCAATCTTCGCCTCAACAATTTCATTATTAATATTTATTTCGCTACAAATTTTTTTTTCTTTTTTGAAATATAATTTCGGAGGATCGAAAACGAGCTGTGAACAAATGGGGGACAACGGCACTGCACTCGCGTCAGAGGATCAGGGATACTTACTCGGGATTCCGGGGAATAAGGTACAAAAAAACTCGATACTGCGGTTTTACAAAATTAGCAAGGGCTGCTTTATTTGCGGGCGGGAATTCGATGTGGACTCGCTGACGGTTTTACAATTGTGTTTTGTGCTTTGTTTTCAATGTTGACAGTTTTTTTTATGTGTGGTGTGTTACAATATGTGTATATGTATGTGGGTGGTGTAAATGGATGTTGTAAAGTGTGGTGTGATAATGTTACCATCCTGAATGTAATGATGTGATCTGTTGAATGTGATGACGTGATACGTTTATGGTTATGTGTGATTCTTGCGTGGATGTTGACGTGGCGCTGATGCTGTGGCAATGTGATGCGAGGGGCGGGCGACGGCCAAAGTCATTTGAACAAGCTGGACTAGTCTCTTTACTTCACATTTATTTAGCGCTTCATATATTATTGGGTTCTCTTTGTGACTTTTTATGTTTTCATTTTTACTACTGGAATCTTTATTATTATAATTTTTATTAGTTTCCGATCTAGTCGTAACGTTTAATATCTTACACGCTTCTCTTGATATTTGTTTGAGGTCTTTAATATCTATGCGTGATAATGCGTCTGCTACATAGTTTTCCTTTCCTGCAATATACTCCACCCCGAAATCATACTCTTCCAAATCCAGTCTGATTCTATGTAGTTAATTTTTATGAAGGATTTTTCACTGAAAATAAAAATGTTAAGGGTCTGTGGTCTATTTTGACCAAAAATTTTCTACCATATACGTATGGTCTGAAATATATTATGGCCCAATGAATGGCCGCTAATTCCTTCTCGATTGTTGCTTTGTTAATTTCTCCACTTGTAAATGATCTTGATGCATAGGCAATTGTTTTCCTTCATACTTAATATAAAGCGAGTGCTGCATAAAGTGGGCGTAGCCACGCCCATTTTCAAAATTTTTATCAGTCACCCAACTAAGCATATGAATATTATTCTTTGTGCAAAATTTCATTCCTTTATGAGTGAGACGTCCGTTCACGCGAAGCAGACCTGATTTGTCCAGAAAAGGGTTGAGAGTTAACAACTGATCTCGTTTACTTATGGGTTGCGATGAAGTTAAGTTTGAGATCGTTTGCCCGTAATATTTATGTTGAGCATTTATTATGAGGCGTTTCTTTGCTTCGTTTATTTCTTCGTGAGAGAGAATTGTGTTTGAGGGAATATGCAATTTTTTTGCTTTAGAAATAAAACGGAGCATGAAAGCTGTTACTCTTAGAGCTCTTGCATAGGAGGAGAAGCGGTCTAAGATGTCGGTGCTTTCGGTCATGTGGAATGCCTCTATTTTCCTCTGTTCTGGGGGAGATGAGTAGTTGGGTGTGCTTTTAGGCCAGAATTCGGGGGACTTTACTAGCCATTCGGGCCCTTTCCACCACAGTGAGCACTCTGAGAGTTCGTGGGGTTTAGCTCCTCGGGTGCCTAAATCAACTGGGTTGTTGGCGCTTGAGACATGTCGCCATGTGGCATTGCTAACATTTTTAAGGATCTGGGATGTCCTGTTGGCAACGTACGTTTTCCATACCCATGGGGGCTTTTCGAGCCAGGCTAACACGATGGAGGAGTCTGTCCACAAGGTTAGTTCATGGGATGGGATCTCCAATTGAGATAGGATCTGCTTTACTAACTTTGTTAGGAGGACTGCGCCGCATAGTTCCAATCGGGGAAGTGAAACTGTTTGCAGGGGTGCAACTTTAGTTTTTGCGGCGAGTAGATGGCAGGTTACCTTCTCACCATCTTGAACTCTCAAATATAAACAAGCGCATAACGCCTTTTCGGAGGCATCTGAGAACCCATGCACTTGTATTGAGTTTTCTGGGCTGAATTTTACCCAACGTGGGATCTTTATATCTTCGATCGCTGAAAGGTGCTTTCGAAAAGAGTTCCATTTTATTAGAGAGTTGGGTTTAACTGCTTCGTCCCAGTCTGTGCCTTCCATCCAGAGTTGTTGGAGGAGCGTTTTCGCTGCTATCATTATGGGCGATAGCCATCCTTCCGGGTCGAAAAGTTTCGCAACAGATGAGAGAATCTGTCTTTTCGTGGCAGTATTTGAGTCGGGAAGTGGATTTACTGAATAAGAGAAGGTATCAGTTAGATCATTCCATTTTATTCCAAGAGTTTTAGTAGAGCTTGTATCGTGGAATTGGAGAAATTCGGAGTCTAGGAGATCAGACTCGGGTATATCTTTCAGCAGTTGTTTGTGATTTGCAGTTATCTTTTTCAACGGGAATCCTGCTGATTTGAGTACATCGATAGTTTGGGATATCGATTCACGGACTGAAGAGAGATCATGTCCACCTGAGAGGATGTTGTCGACATATGTTTCGTAGACTAAAATTTTTGAGCATTTTGGGAATTTGCTTTCTGAGTATTTGGCCAATTGATGAAGAGTTCTTATGGCCAAATATGGAGCACAGTTTACACCGAAGGTAACTGTTTTGAGTTTAAAGTCTTGTATAGGACTTTCGGGAGATCTGCGGAGTACGATTCTTTGGAAATCTTGATCTTCCTTGTGTACGTATATTTGGCGGTACATTTTTTCAATGTCGCCGTTGAAGACGTACTTATATAATCGCCATTTGAGGATGACGAGCATCAGGTCATTTTGAAGAGTGGGACCTGTATATAATACGTCATTGAGAGAGAGACCCGAGTGTGAGAGTTTTGATGCATTGAAAACTACTCGAACTTTAGTAGTTTTACTATCGGGTTTTATCACAGCGTGATGTGGAAGATAAAATGAGATATATTTACCATCACGTATGATTTCGAGTGAGTTTGTGGGCTCCATGTGGTCTAGAGAGAGATATTCTTCTAGGACCCGAGAGTAGGTGTTTTTGAGATCACCTTTTTTCTCAAGGCTTCGCTCGATGCTGAGATATTGCTGTTGAGCTGCGTGTCTAGAGTGCCCTAACGCCATTGAGTTGGGAAACTCCGCTTTGAATGGGAGTTTTACCACATATCGGCCGTCTTCTCTTCGATACGTGGTTTGTGAGTATAGAGCTTCACAATATTCATCATCGGTTGTTTGAGTGGGAGCCGATGGTACCTCCTCCTGTTCCCAGAATTTTTTGAGAAGATCGCCTATGGAGTCACCTGAGTTTTCTACTACCTGGGTTGAGAATGTCGAGATTTGTCCTGACACTGGTCCGCTCAATATCCACCCAAAGATGGTGTTTTGAGCTATTAAGTTTCCGCCTATGTTAGTTTTAAGACCGCGCAAGAGAATTTTTGGTAGTATGTCGCTACCAATCACCATGTCTATTCTGGCGGGAGAGAAGCAGTTGGGGTCTGCTAAAGGCATTGACGCATACTCTTTGAGATCAATTTTTGTTACCTTGAACGATGGGAGGAATTGCGTCAACTGCGGTAATATTATCGCGTGAGTGGCGATTTTTGTTATGCGATCTGGGGAACATATTATTAACGAACATATTTTGTTGGAGTTTTGAACTGTTCGTCCGCCCATTCCGAGTATTTCGTACTGGGTCTTTGTTGTGGGGAGACCAAGTAACCTTTGCACACGAGAAGTTACAAAAGTTTTTTGGGATCCTTGGTCTATGAGAGCACGTATTACAGTAGTTTCGCCATTATGGAGGATTGGCACGTTAGCTGTGGGAAGCAACGTTTTTTCTCTACTGCTTGAGTAATGTGATAGAGTTTGTTCGTTACTGCTCTGAGGTGAGCTTGAGATCGAGTTTTGAGCTGCGGCCTGTTTTGAGGTACATGGCCTTTCATCGAGAGTTACGTGAGATGTGACACGATTTTTAGAGTGATTTGAGGAGTTTGGCGTTTGAGTTTTCGCCGCGTAGTGGAGTAGTGATGTCGTTGTTGGCAATACGTGCATGTAAAGCCACTACGACACTGATTCTCTGAGTGAGAGTATGCCAAACAATTCTTACAATAATTTTTTTCTTTCACGAACTTATTCCTTTCGGGGATGGAAAGCTCTTTAAATTTCACGCACATCATCATAGAGTGGTTAGAGTTGCACAGCTTGCATGAGACTGGCCTTTTTGACTCAGTGTGGAATGCGTGTGATTTGTTCCGAGAGGAGAACGATTGCTGTGTAGATGATGCTCGAGGTGTGAAATTGGAATGAGTTGAGTTGAGTTTGCCCGGCCTATATGTGTTGAGCCGTTCGACAACCTCATATCGAGTTGTGAGAGATTGGTCCATTTCTGACCAGAGAGGTAGCTCTTTTCTTGAGTTTAGAGATTGCTCCCATAACCTAAGAGATTCGTCAGGGAGCTTTGAAGAGCAAAGGTAAACGAGCAAAGGGTCCCAATTCTCTGTGGAGACTCCATTTGCCTTGAGTACAGCTAGACAATTGTTTATTGTCGTTTGGAGTTGCTGTATTTTTTCTCCGTTCTCTGAGTGAGCGGGTTGGAGATTGAATAGTGCTTTAATCTGATTGCCTACTACAATCCTCTTATTTTCGTATCGAGACTTGAGAGCGTCCTATGCGAGCTGGAAGTTGAGGTCGGTTAAAGCGTAATTCTTTATAATAAGAGCTGATTGTCCACGAGCTTTTTGTCTCAAGTGGTACAGCTTCTGAGCGGGAGAGAGTTTGGGGTGGTCTATGTACACCGCAGTGAACATGGCTTTGAAGCTGGGCCATTCTTCGTATCCTCCATGGAAGATTTGGGTGTCACAGGCCGGTACTTTCAGATATCCATGAGAATCTGGTTGGGTATGGGGTAATTGGGGGCCATTTGGGTTGAGTGTTAAGGGATTAGAGCTCGCCTTGAGTTTCCTGAGCAGCTCACGGATTTTCACCTTCGTATTTGTTCCATTGTCATTTGCGGTGTCGTACATAGAATAGCATTCTTCGCGTGTCTCATCATCCGCGCTACTCACTTCCATTGATTCGTGTGCTGCGTCCGCCAGTGCCATGAGCTTGTCCAATTGTTCCATTTGAACTGCAAGTCCGTCCTCTGTTTGCTCAGCTTCCGGCGTGCTCCACCACTTCTCACAAAATTTTTCAAGCTTTTTCATTTGAAAGAAAAACTTCTTTTTGGAAAGAGAAAGCTTTTCTTCTTCACTTTGGGATTTTGACCTCGTTTTCGTGCCATGTGGGACTTGGAGGGCTTGGGGAGTTTCTTGTTTTTCTTGCTTATCTTCAGGCATTTTTATTGAGGTTTTATTTAGATTGGAGTAAGACTTTGGGAGCTTGTATCAGTGCGTCTGATTACAAGTGTTTGAGTATATGGGTGTGTGTTCTTAAATACGCACTATTATAAGGGATAGTGCTTTTATTTTTCTCCGCAGTGTTATACTGAGTTTGAACAGCAGGGTATACAAACTAGGTATGTATATATATGTTTATTACCTCCTTGCAGGTTTTTATCTTTGAGATTGGCAAATCAACGGGAAAATGGAGCAGAAAAATAAATACTTAATCTTGTGTATTAGTATGTATATGTATATATATATTTATGTACCAGTGAGATGGGTACCGGTGAATTTTCTGAATCACCCAGCAGTAAACTTTCGGGATAAGTGGGAGGTGTGAGTACTCCCTTAGTAATGGGTATGGGGTGAGTCGTAAGAAATATACCCTTTTTAAATAATGGGAGAGTATTATTTATGTATATTTGTATAGCTATATTTTTATACTCAGCTGTACTAGTACACAGAGTATTATAGTTTTAATCACATAACGGTGGATTGTAACAGAATGAAATAATCGAGATAGATATAGACTTATATATATATAAATGATCAGGGTGAAAAGAGAAATCGATTGAGCCATGTCCGTCCGTCTGTCCGTCCGTCCGTCCGTCTGTAAACACTCTAACTCGCGCAAAAATTTAGATATTTTGATGAAATTTGAAATGCAAGTTGGTATCGAGACTGGGACGGTTGGTATTGAAAATGGGCGAAATCGGACCATGACCACGCCCACTTTTCCTATATACAAAAAATCGGAAATTTGGTATCTCAGTCACTAATATAGCTGGAGCGATGAAATTTTACCCACATGTTGAGCTCAGGCCCCTAGGAAGAAATTTGATAAAATTTTGGAAAATGGGCGGTGCCACGCCCACTTATTAAGGGTCAAACATTGAAAGTTTTATATGTCATAACTCAGAAACCATTGAAGGTATATCGATGAAATTTGGTACGCGTGATTTACTTACTTAGGCAAACGTTTGGACGGAAAATAGTTAAAATCGGTTGACGGCCACGCCCACTTTTATATATGTGTATTATAAAGTGACCTAATAAAAACATTTTAAGCCATATCTCTGTCAAATATAAAGATCTATCATTGAAATTTTGTCGCATGAGTCCAACTATGGACATAAAACAAAAAACACAAAAATTTTGGAAAATGGGCGGTTCCACGCCCACTTATTAAGGGTCAAACATTGAAAGTTTTATATGTCATAATTCAGAAACCGTTGAAGATATATCGATGAAATTTGGTCAAACGAAAAACACAAAAATTTTGGAAAATGGGCGTGGCACCGCCTCTTTTTAGAAGCAGGAATATACGAGATTTCTGAGCCCATAACTCGACAAATAATTGATATATAATGACGAAACTTGGTGTGTGCACTTTTATTCCTTGTGGTAATACATGTTCAAAATTTTAGCAAAATCGGTTGACGACCACGCCCACTTTTATACATATACTACAAAGTGGCCTAATAACAACATTTTAAGCGATATCTTTGTCAAATATAGAGATAATTCATTGAAATTTTGGAAAATGGGCGTGGCACCGCCTCTTTGTAGACAAAGGAATCTACGAGATTTCGGAGCCCATAACTCGACAAATAATTGAGATATTATGACGAAACTTGGTATATACAATTTTATATCTTGTGTTAATAGACACGCAAAAATTTATTGAAATCGGTTTATGACCACGCCTACTTTTTAACAAAGATATTTCTGGAACACCCTTTGGGAATTTGTAACGCGACATCTTTGTAACTAGAAGTCAAACAGGAATGAAATTTTGCACAAAGAATAATATTCATATGCTTAGTTGGATGACTGATAAATATGTTGAAAATGGGCCCACTTTATGCGGCACCCACTTAATGCGGTACTCGCTTTATATAAAATACACCCTATATCGAACAAACGCAAACAAACAATGAAAGCATACAGCTGAGTATCTAATGTTCGATTCCATCCGAACTTAGGCTTCCTTACTCGTTTAATATATTTTCTTACATCAATTTTCATTCCTTTCCAGTAGTATTTTTGTGTTATTTTATTTGTCATGCGATTTATTCCTGGGTGGCCACCAAAAACAGGGTCGTCATGATATTTCTGCAGAATTTCTTTAATTTTTTCATTATTTGTCACATACATAACTTCTGGAGTTAATGCTATAATTAAATTTTTGAGAACTTTGGTACCAATTTCTTTAAATGTGTAACCCGGGTATAATTATATTTAAACAATTTGTCTCCTAAGGACAACTGTATTTTGTTTTATTTTCAAATTGCCGGCTTCTTTCATAAGCCTGGAAAAGAATTGATCTAAATCAATCTTCGCCTCAACAATTTCATTATTAATATTTATTTCGCTACAAATTTTTTTTTCTTTTTTGAAATATAATTTCGGAGGATCGAAAACGAGCTGTGAACAAATGGGGGACAACGGCACTGCACTCGCGTCAGAGGATCAGGGATACTTACTCGGGATTCCGGGGAATAAAGTACAAAAAAACTCGATACTGCGGTTTTACAAAATTAGCAAGGGCTGCTTTATTTGCGGGCGGGAATTCGATGTGGACTCGCTGACGGTTTTACAATTGTGTTTTGTGCTTTGTTTTCAATGTTGACAGTTTGTTTTATGTGTGGTGTGTTACAATATGTGTATATGTATGTGGGTGGTGTAAATGGATGTTGTAAAGTGTGGTGTGATAATGTTACCATCCTGAATGTAATGATGTGATCTGTTGAATGTGATGACGTGATACGTTTATGGTTATGTGTGATTCTTGCGTGGATGTTGACGTGGCGCTGATGCTGTGGCAATGTGATGCGAGGGGCGGGCGACGGCCAAAGTCATTTGAACAAGCTGGACTAGTCTCTTTACTTCACATTTATTTAGCGCTTCATATATTATTGGGTTCTCTTTGTGACTTTTTATGTTTTCATTTTTACTACTGGAATCTTTATTATTATAATTTTTATTAGTTTCCGATCTAGTCGTAACGTTTAATATCTTACACGCTTCTCTTGATATTTGTTTGAGGTCTTTAATATCTATGCGTGATAATGCGTCTGCTACATAGTTTTCCTTTCCTGCAATATACTCCACCCCGAAATCATACTCTTCCAAATCCAGTCTGATTCTATGTAGTTAATTTTTATGAAGGATTTTTCACTGAAAATAAAAATGTTAAGGGTCTGTGGTCTATTTTGACCAAAAATTTTCTACCATATACGTATGGTCTGAAATATATTATGGCCCAATGAATGGCCGCTAATTCCTTCTCGATTGTTGCTTTGTTAATTTCTCCACTTGTAAATGATCTTGATGCATAGGCAATTGTTTTCCTTCATACTTAATATAAAGCGAGTGCTGCATAAAGTGGGCGTAGCCACGCCCATTTTCAAAATTTTTATCAGTCACCCAACTAAGCATATGAATATTATTCTTTGTGCAAAATTTCATTCCTTTATGACTTCTAGTTACAAAGATGTCACGTTAAAAATTCCTAAAGGGTGTTCCAGAAATATCTTTGTTAAAAAGTAGGCGTGGTTATAAACCGATTTCAATAAATTTCTGCGTGTCTATTAACACAAGTTATAAAATTGTATAAACCAAGTTTCGTCATAATATCTCAATTATTTGTCGAGTTAAAGTCTAAGAAATCTCGTATATTCCTTTGTCTAAAAAGAGGCGGTGCCACGCCCATTTTCCAAAATTTTTCTGTTTTTTTCCAGTCTATTGTGGAACTCATGCCACAAAATTTCAATGAATTATCTTTATATTTGACAGAGATATCGCTTAAAATGTTTTTATTAGGTCACTTTATAAGATCCATATATAAAAGTGGGCGTGGTCGTCAACCGATTTTGGCAATTTTTCGTTCAAACATTTGCCTATGTAAGTATGTCACGCATACCAAATTTCATCGATGTATCTTCAACGGTAATCACGTTTTGGCGTGATTAATTAATT
This sequence comes from Urophora cardui, assembly GCA_960531455.1. NCBI lineage: Eukaryota > Metazoa > Arthropoda > Insecta > Diptera > Tephritidae > Urophora > Urophora cardui. The sequence goes on along the minus strand of OY482673.1, from coordinate 89,612,078 downwards.
ATGTTTGTTTTCGCTGATTTAATTTATTTTTATTTTTATTAGAATAAAAGAAAACACTTTATGTTAGTTTATGATTTCACAAAATTAATATTCTTTATTCTCAATTTTTGACAACTAGGATTTTCTTTATTCACTGAGCGCGGATTGACACATGTAGCAGATGATCAAGCGGTAAGTTAACAACAAGGAAGAGGTTTTAATATAAAGGTAAGTGAGAGAAGTATATGGATAAGTAGATATGTAAACTATAGGTACATATGTAGATAAATGTAATTTAAACAGAGTAGGGTGGTTTAGGTGCAAAGTGGTAAGTATGTTTACTTATGCATGAAAAAAAGGAAGGTGTAGAAGGAGGTGAGTATAATTAATTATATATATATCATTCTGATTCCAGGTCGATGAGATTCATGTTCTCAACATGCCGGCGGCCTGCGGGGACGTGACCTGTACCAGGTCCTGCAGCTGTTCCAGCGTCTCCCTTGCCTGGTGAATGAGACGTTCAATGCGCCTCTGAGTTGGGCGCTGGGTTGTTCGTGCCCTGCGCATTGGCTGTTCGAAGACGACTCTGCGAGCTGGAGTAGGTTCCCGTCGAGTTGAGTTCCGTTGCCGTCGCTCTGGCTGTGGGTTAGTGTTGCGATGCAGGAGGGTATGATGCGCTAACCCGCATTTGTGGCAACTATCGCCGGAGTTGCATGCGCCGGTTTTGTGGGAAGTGGCCAAGCAATTTACATAATATTTATGTGCCCTGGCCGATTGATATCGTTCATCAGGCGTCATTGCCAGGAAGGCTCGGCAGACGCGAAGTGAGTGTTGCGAGTGACAGTTCCGCCTTAGGTGCGTATGTCTACTACGCGAACATTCTAGTCAGGAGCGGGGTGAAGTTTTGAGATGCGGCCAAGTCGCCACTCGTTTGGTGGGAGTAGGTCATCTGTAATAATGACGAGGTCACCTTCACTGAGATTCACTTCCTGGCTTTTCCACTTATTTCTCTTGTGGAGTTCTCGCAGGTACTCGTTTTTCCAGCGCTTAGCAAATTGATGGTGGAGTACCCGTAGTCTTTGCCATTTGTGAGTGAGTGTGAGATTTTCGGAATTGGGCTCAGGGATGGAGAGAAGTGGGGCACCGCGTAGGAAGTGGCCTGGCGTTTGAGCTTGCAGATCATCGGGGTCTTGTGACATTGGGGTCAGCGGTCTGGAGTTTAATACGAGGAGAGTGTTGAACTCCTCAAACGTGAACCTTTGGGATCCAGCGACTTTCGTGAAGCGAGTTTTGAAACTTTTCACTGCTGCTTCCCAGAGTCCTCCCATATTAGGGGCATATGGAGGTATGAATTGCCATGAGAGATTATGAATGGCATATTTTTCGGCTATGTTTTTTGAGACTTCTTCGAGAAATGAGATTGATTCCCTTTTGAGACTTCGTTGTGCTCCGACAAATGTTATCTGACATAATTTTGTGGGGTATGCCTCGGCGCCCAACGAAACGTGCGAAAGCAGCTTTGAAACATTCTGTGGTGAGATCGGAGCACACTTCGAGGTGAATAGCTTTGGTGAAGAAGCATACAAAGACACAAACGTATGCCTTGGAGTGAGATGCTCGACGAAGTATGGAGGTTTTCACGAGAAACGGACCAGCAAAATCGACGCCTGTGGTTTGGAAGGGAAGTGAGTAGGTGGAGCGTTCTGGGGGTAATGCGGCCATAATTTGCGACTTCATCTTTTGCTTGTAGAGCGTGCATGTCTTGCAATGAAATATACAAGTTTTCACCATTTGCTTTAAGCGTGGGATGTAGTACTCCTGTTGTACCATGCGGATCATCAGCTGCTTTTCGGCGTGTAAGAGTGTTGAGTGGAGGAAGCTGAGTATGAGAGAGCAGAGCTTTGAGTTGTCTGGTATTATGAGCGGGTGACGCTCGTTATAACTTAGAGCGGCGTAAGTGAGACGTCCGTTCACGCGAAGCAGACCTGATTTGTCCAGAAAAGGGTTGAGAGTTAACAACTGATCTCGTTTACTTATGGGTTGCGATGAAGTTAAGTTTGAGATCGTTTGCCCGTAATATTTATGTTGAGCATTTATTATGAGGCGTTTCTTTGCTTCGTTTATTTCTTCGTGAGAGAGAATTGTGTTTGAGGGAATATGCAATTTTTTTGCTTTAGAAATAAAACGGAGCATGAAAGCTGTTACTCTTAGAGCTCTTGCATAGGAGGAGAAGCGGTCTAAGATGTCGGTGCTTTCGGTCATGTGGAATGCCTCTATTTTCCTCTGTTCTGGGGGAGATGAGTAGTTGGGTGTGCTTTTAGGCCAGAATTCGGGGGACTTTACTAGCCATTCGGGCCCTTTCCACCACAGTGAGCACTCTGAGAGTTCGTGGGGTTTAGCTCCTCGGGTGCCTAAATCAACTGGGTTGTTGGCGCTTGAGACATGTCGCCATGTGGCATTGCTAACATTTTTAAGGATCTGGGATGTCCTGTTGGCAACGTACGTTTTCCATACCCATGGGGGCTTTTCGAGCCAGGCTAACACGATGGAGGAGTCTGTCCACAAGGTTAGTTCATGGGATGGGATCTCCAATTGAGATAGGATCTGCTTTACTAACTTTGTTAGGAGGACTGCGCCGCATAGTTCCAATCGGGGAAGTGAAACTGTTTGCAGGGGTGCAACTTTAGTTTTTGCGGCGAGTAGATGGCAGGTTACCTTCTCACCATCTTGAACTCTCAAATATAAACAAGCGCATAACGCCTTTTCGGAGGCATCTGAGAACCCATGCACTTGTATTGAGTTTTCTGGGCTGAATTTTACCCAACGTGGGATCTTTATATCTTCGATCGCTGAAAGGTGCTTTCGAAAAGAGTTCCATTTTATGAGAGAGTTGGGTTTAACTGCTTCGTCCCAGTCTGTGCCTTCCATCCAGAGTTGTTGGAGGAGCGTTTTCGCTGCTATCATTATGGGCGATAGCCATCCTTCCGGGTCGAAAAGTTTCGCAACAGATGAAAGAATCTGTCTTTTCGTGGCAGTATTTGAGTCGGGAAGTGGATTTACTGAATAAGAGAAGGTATCAGTTAGATCATTCCATTTTATTCCAAGAGTTTTAGTAGAGCTTGTATCGTGGAATTGGAGAAATTCGGAGTCTAGGAGATCAGACTCGGGTATATCTTTCAGCAGTTGTTTGTGATTTGCAGTTATCTTTTTCAACGGGAATCCTGCTGATTTGAGTACATCGATAGTTTGGGATATCGATTCACGGACTGAAGAGAGATCATGTCCACCTGAGAGGATGTTGTCGACATATGTTTCGTAGACTAAAATTTTTGAGCATTTTGGGAATTTGCTTTCTGAGTATTTGGCCAATTGATGAAGAGTTCTTATGGCCAAATATGGAGCACAGTTTACACCGAAGGTAACTGTTTTGAGTTTAAAGTCTTGTATAGGACTTTCGGGAGATCTGCGGAGTACGATTCTTTGGAAATCTTGATCTTCCTTGTGTACGTATATTTGGCGGTACATTTTTTCAATGTCGCCGTTGAAGACGTACTTATATAATCGCCATTTGAGGATGACGAGCATCAGGTCATTTTGAAGAGTGGGACCTGTATATAATACGTCATTGAGAGAGAGACCCGAGTGTGAGAGTTTTGATGCATTGAAAACTACTCGAACTTTAGTAGTTTTACTATCGGGTTTTATCACAGCGTGATGTGGAAGATAAAATGAGATATATTTACCATCACGTATGATTTCGAGTGAGTTTGTGGGCTCCATGTGGTCTAGAGAGAGATATTCTTCTAGGACCCGAGAGTAGGTGTTTTTGAGATCACCTTTTTTCTCAAGGCTTCGCTCGATGCTGAGATATTGCTGTTGAGCTGCGTGTCTAGAGTGCCCTAACGCCATTGAGTTGGGAAACTCCGCTTTGAATGGGAGTTTTACCACATATCGGCCGTCTTCTCTTCGATACGTGGTTTGTGAGTATAGAGCTTCACAATATTCATCATCGGTTGTTTGAGTGGGAGCCGATGGTACCTCCTCCTGTTCCCAGAATTTTTTGAGAAGATCGCCTATGGAGTCACCTGAGTTTTCTACTACCTGGGTTGAGAATGTCGAGATTTGTCCTGACACTGGTCCGCTCAATATCCACCCAAAGATGGTGTTTTGAGCTATTAAGTTTCCGCCTATGTTAGTTTTAAGACCGCGCAAGAGAATTTTTGGTAGTATGTCGCTACCAATCACCATGTCTATTCTGGCGGGAGAGAAGCAGTTGGGGTCTGCTAAAGGCATTGACGCATACTCTTTGAGATCAATTTTTGTTACCTTGAACGATGGGAGGAATTGCGTCAACTGCGGTAATATTATCGCGTGAGTGGCGATTTTTGTTATGCGATCTGGGGAACATATTATTAACGAACATATTTTGTTGGAGTTTTGAACTGTTCGTCCGCCCATTCCGAGTATTTCGTACTGGGTCTTTGTTGTGGGGAGACCAAGTAACCTTTGCACACGAGAAGTTACAAAAGTTTTTTGGGATCCTTGGTCTATGAGAGCACGTATTACAGTAGTTTCGCCATTATGGAGGATTGGCACGTTAGCTGTGGGAAGCAACGTTTTTTCTCTACTGCTTGAGTAATGTGATAGAGTTTGTTCGTTACTGCTCTGAGGTGAGCTTGAGATCGAGTTTTGAGCTGCGGCCTGTTTTGAGGTACATGGCCTTTCATCGAGAGTTACGTGAGATGTGACACGATTTTTAGAGTGATTTGAGGAGTTTGGCGTTTGAGTTTTCGCCGCGTAGTAAAGTAGTGATGTCGTTGTTGGCAATACGTGCATGTAAAGCCACTACGACACTGATTCTCTGAGTGAGAGTATGCCAAACAATTCTTACAATAATTTTTTTCTTTCACGAACTTATTCCTTTCGGGGATGGAAAGCTCTTTAAATTTCACGCACATCATCATAGAGTGGTTAGAGTTGCACAGCTTGCATGAGACTGGCCTTTTTGACTCAGTGTGGAATGCGTGTGATTTGTTCCGAGAGGAGAACGATTGCTGTGTAGATGATGCTCGAGGTGTGAAATTGGAATGAGTTGAGTTGAGTTTGCCCGGCCTATATGTGTTGAGCCGTTCGACAACCTCATATCGAGTTGTGAGAGATTGGTCCATTTCTGACCAGAGAGGTAGCTCTTTTCTTGAGTTTAGAGATTGCTCCCATAACCTAAGAGATTCGTCAGGGAGCTTTGAAGAGCAAAGATAAACGAGCAAAGGGTCCCAATTCTCTGTGGAGACTCCATTTGCCTTGAGTACAGCTAGACAATTGTTTATTGTCGTTTGGAGTTGCTGTATTTTTTCTCCGTTCTCTGAGTGAGCGGGTTGGAGATTGAATAGTGCTTTAATCTGATTGCCTACTACAATCCTCTTATTTTCGTATCGAGACTTGAGAGCGTCCTATGCGAGCTGGAAGTTGAGGTCGGTTAAAGCGTAATTCTTTATAATAAGAGCTGATTGTCCACGAGCTTTTTGTCTCAAGTGGTACAGCTTCTGAGCGGGAGAGAGTTTGGGGTGGTCTATGTACACCGCAGTGAACATGGCTTTGAAGCTGGGCCATTCTTCGTATCCTCCATGGAAGATTTGGGTGTCACAGGCCGGTACTTTCAGATATCCATGAGAATCTGGTTGGGTATGGGGTAATTGGGGGCCATTTGGGTTGAGTGTTAAGGGATTAGAGCTCGCCTTGAGTTTCCTGAGCAGCTCACGGATTTTCACCTTCGTATTTGTTCCATTGTCATTTGCGGTGTCGTACATAGAATAGCATTCTTCGCGTGTCTCATCATCCGCGCTACTCACTTCCATTGATTCGTGTGCTGCGTCCGCCAGTGCCATGAGCTTGTCCAATTGTTCCATTTGAACTGCAAGTCCGTCCTCTGTTTGCTCAGCTTCCGGCGTGCTCCACCACTTCTCACAAAATTTTTCAAGCTTTTTCATTTGAAAGAAAAACTTCTTTTTGGAAAGAGAAAGCTTTTCTTCTTCACTTTGGGATTTTGACCTCGTTTTCGTGCCATGTGGGACTTGGAGGGCTTGGGGAGTTTCTTGTTTTTCTTGCTTATCTTCAGGCATTTTTATTGAGGTTTTATTTAGATTGGAGTAAGACTTTGGGAGCTTGTATCAGTGCGTCTGATTACAAGTGTTTGAGTATATGGGTGTGTGTTCTTAAATACGCACTATTATAAGGGATAGTGCTTTTATTTTTCTCCGCAGTGTTATACTGAGTTTGAACAGCAGGGTATACAAACTAGGTATGTATATATATGTTTATTACCTCCTTGCAGGTTTTTATCTTTGAGATTGGCAAATCAACGGGAAAATGGAGCAGAAAAATAAATACTTAATCTTGTGTATTAGTATGTATATGTATATATATATTTATGTACCAGTGAGATGGGTACCGGTGAATTTTCTGAATCACCCAGTAGTAAACTTTCGGGATAAGTGGGAGGTGTGAGTACTCCCTTAGTAATGGGTATGGGGTGAGTCGTAAGAAATATACCCTTTTTAAATAATGGGAGAGTATTATTTATGTATATTTGTATAGCTATATTTTTATACTCAGCTGTACTAGTACACAGAGTATTATAGTTTTAATCACATAACGGTGGATTGTAACAGAATGAAATAATCGAGATAGATATAGACTTATATATATATAAATGATCAGGGTGAAAAGAGAAATCGATTGAGCCATGTCCGTCCGTCTGTCCGTCCGTCCGTCCGTCTGTAAACACTCTAACTCGCGCAAAAATTTAGATATTTTGATGAAATTTGAAATGCAAGTTGGTATCGAGACTGGGACGGTTGGTATTGAAAATGGGCGAAATCGGACCATGACCACGCCCACTTTTCCTATATACAAAAAATCGGAAATTTGGTATCTCAGTCACTAATATAGCTGGAGCGATGAAATTTTACCCACATGTTGAGCTCAGGCCCCTAGGAAGAAATTTGATAAAATTTTGGAAAATGGGCGGTGCCACGCCCACTTATTAAGGGTCAAACATTGAAAGTTTTATATGTCATAACTCAGAAACCATTGAAGGTAAATCGATGAAATTTGGTACGCGTTATTTACTTACTTAGGCAAACGTTTGGACGGAAAATAGTTAAAATCGGTTGACGGCCACGCCCACTTTTATATATGTGTATTATAAAGTGACCTAATAAAAACATTTTAAGCCATATCTCTGTCAAATATAAAGATCTATCATTGGAATTTTGTCGCATGAGTCCAACTATGGACATAAAACAAAAAACACAAAAATTTTGGAAAATGGGCGGTTCCACGCCCACTTATTAAGGGTCAAACATTGAAAGTTTTATATGTCATAAGTCAGAAACCGTTGAAGATATATCGATGAAATTTGGTCAAACGAAAAACACAAAAATTTTGGAAAATGGGCGTGGCACCGCCTCTTTTTAGAAGCAGGAATATACGAGATTTCTGAGCCCATAACTCGACAAATAATTGATATATAATGACGAAACTTGGTGTGTACACTTTTATTCCTTGTGGTAATACATGTTCAAAATTTTAGCAAAATCGGTTGACGACCACGCCCACTTTTATACATATACTACAAAGTGGCCTAATAACAACATTTTAAGCGATATCTTTGTCAAATATAGAGATAATTCATTGAAATTTTGGAAAATGGGCGTGGCACCGCCTCTTTGTAGACAAAGGAATCTACGAGATTTCGGAGCCCATAACTCGACAAATAATTGAGATATTATGACGAAACTTGGTATATACAATTTTATATCTTGTGTTAATAGACACGAAAAAATTTATTGAAATCGGTTTATGACCACGCCTACTTTTTAACAAAGATATTTCTGGAACACCCTTTGGGAATTTGTAACGCGACATCTTTGTAACTAGAAGTCAAAAAGGAATGAAATTTTGAACAAAGAATAATATTCATATGCTTAGTTGGATGACTGATAAATATGTTGAAAATGGGCCCACTTTATGCGGCACCCACTTTATGCGGCACTCGCTTTATATAAAATACACCCTATATCGAACAAACGCAAACAAACAATGAAAGCATACAGCTGAGTATCTAATGTTCGATTCCATCCGAACTTAGGCTTCCTTACTCGTTTAATATATTTTCTTACATCAATTTTCATTCCTTTCCAGTAGTATTTTTGTGTTATTTTATTTGTCATGCGATTTATTCCTGGGTGGCCACCAAAAACAGGGTCGTCATGATATTTCTGCAGAATTTCTTTAATTTTTTCATTATTTGTCACATACATAACTTCTGGAGTTAATGCTATAATTAAATTTTTGAGAACTTTGGTACCAATTTCTTTAAATGTGTAACCCGGGTATAATTATATTTAAACAATTTGTCTCGTAAGGACAACTGTATTTTGTTTTATTTTCAAATTGCCGGCTTCTTTCATAAGCCTGGAAAAGAATTGATCTAAATCAATCTTCGCCTCAACAATTTCATTATTAATATTTATTTCGCTACAAATTTTTTTTTCTTTTTTGAAATATAATTTCGGAGGATCGAAAACGAGCTGTGAACAAATGGGGGACAACGGCACTGCACTCGCGTCAGAGGATCAGGGATACTTACTCGGGATTCCGGGGAATAAAGTACAAAAAAACTCGATACTGCGGTTTTACAAAATTAGCAAGGGCTGCTTTATTTGCGGGCGGGAATTCGATGTGGACTCGCTGACGGTTTTACAATTGTGTTTTGTGCTTTGTTTTCAATGTTGACAGTTTGTTTTATGTGTGGTGTGTTACAATATGTGTATATGTATGTGGGTGGTGTAAATGGATGTTGTAAAGTGTGGTGTGATAATGTTACCATCCTGAATGTAATGATGTGATCTGTTGAATGTGATGACGTGATACGTTTATGGTTATGTGTGATTCTTGCGTGGATGTTGACGTGGCGCTGATGCTGTGGCAATGTGATGCGAGGGGCGGGCGACGGCCAAAGTCATTTGAACAAGCTGGACTAGTCTCTTTACTTCACATTTATTTAGCGCTTCATATATTATTGGGTTCTCTTTGTGACTTTTTATGTTTTCATTTTTACTACTGGAATCTTTATTATTATAATTTTTATTAGTTTCCGATCTAGTCGTAACGTTTAATATCTTACACGCTTCTCTTGATATTTGTTTGAGGTCTTTAATATCTATGCGTGATAATGCGTCTGCTACATAGTTTTCCTTTCCTGCAATATACTCCACCCCGAAATCATACTCTTCCAAATCCAGTCTGATTCTATGTAGTTAATTTTTATGAAGGATTTTTCACTGAAAATAAAAATGTTAAGGGTCTGTGGTCTATTTTGACCAAAAATTTTCTACCATATACGTATGGTCTGAAATATATTATGGCCCAATGAATGGCCGCTAATTCCTTCTCGATTGTTGCTTTGTTAATTTCTCCACTTGTAAATGATCTTGATGCATAGGCAATTGTTTTCCTTCATACGCCTGGCTTAACACTGCTCCGCGATCATAACCACTTGCATCGGTTGTTATACAAAATTCATTACTGAAATCGAGATATTGTAAAATATTAGGGCTTATCAATGCAGCTTTCAAATAGTCAACGGATTTTTTACAATCCTCTGTCCAGTCGAAAACTATATTTTTCTTACAAAGCCTTGTTATTATATTAGAATATTCCGCAAAATTTGGTATAATTCTTCTTTCATAATTGCAAAATGCGACGAATCGTTTCGCCTCATCTGCATTTTTAGGGGTTGGGTAATTTTTAGCAATTTCAAATTTACTGGGATCTGGCAATATTCCTTTGCTTGTACACTTATGACCAAGGTAAGTTACCTCTTGACTGAAAAATAGACATTTATCCGGATGTAATTTTAAATTATATTTTCTACAAGTTGCGAAAACATCTCGTAAATTTTTAATCATATGATTTTCGGAGCATCCTAATACGACTAAATCGTCCATGTATAGAAATGATTGTGAAGGTTTCAAGCCTCAGAATGCTAATATCATCATTCTCTGAAATGAATTTGGAGCTACCTTAAGGTCATACGGTAATCTTTTAAAACGATACGTACCGTTATTTGCTGTAAATGATGTAATATCCCCTGACTCTGGGCTGAGCTCAATCTGGTGAAAAAATCCAGACATTAAATCTAAGCATGAAAAGTATTTAGCTCTTCCTAATTGATCTAGTATGTCATCAATTCTTGTTAAATTCTGAAATTGAGGGTTCTATTATATCATATTTAATTAATTTATTGACTTGCTTATTAATTTCACTCATGAGTTTCTGGTATTCTGTAATTTTTTACGTAAACCGGGTTATCGTCCTTCATATGAAGTTTTTGTTTGTAAAAATTATTGGTTGTAATCGGTTCTGTTTCCAATGAAAAAATGTCAATGAATTCTGCACATAATTCATTAAGTGATTTATTTACAAATTGTGGAAAATTTTTATTCAATCTTTCTAATTTTTCTTTATTATTCTGCGCATTTTCTAGATATTTATTTTTAACTATTGTATAATCATTTAAATTTTCTGTTTTTATATTAAGATCATGAAGTATTGCATTGTTATCTGTTGTATTTATAATTGTGACAAATGTTTGATGTGAATTTGCTAACGTATTTGCAATAAATATGCCTTCAGATAATTCTTGTTGAGGGATTAATAAATCGGGATTATTGTTTTTAATGTGAATTTGTCGAACTACTTCTGATCTGAGTGTCTCCTTCTTTGTGATAATCTAAAATACAATTATATTTTTTAATGAAATCCAAACCTAATATTCCGTCACATGGAATTGGAAAATTGTCTTCTACTACATGAAATTTATGTTTAATTAATAGATAATCATCTTTTAAGTCTGTTTTAACCGTGCCAACAGTGCTTGTTATACCTTGACTGATTCCTCTTAACTCGGTTTTTTGTGAGTTATTAATAGCGACATGACTGTCAATTTGACCCTTTTTTACTATTGAAATCTCCGCTCCTGTATCGATTAGGAGGATTGAAATGGAATCATTCAGAGTTGTCCTGGAAGATATGTAGCTATTTAAGTGTAAATTGAAAATATATAGTTTTTTATTTATTGAGGTGGAGTTTGTTGGTTTTCCTGCTGTGTAACATTTCGGACATTCTAGTGTTATTTCCTCGCGATCTGAATTTCGACCAGATCTTTGGTTATTTTGTCTGTTATTATTATTATTGTTATTATTGGTATGAGTATTGAAAGAACGTCTATAATTACCTCTATAATTGAAGCATGTTCGCGAATAACGTTGTAAACGACAAATTTCAAATAGTTGAGGAAACGAAAAAAATAGTTAACATGTGGTAGATTGCATTTTTTATTAATTGTTTTTTATATTCAAGTGAAAAACAACATTTTTCACCTTATTCTCTAAAAAAAATATATATAAACTCAAAACACAACTACAAATACGTTCATAAGATTTTCAAAATGGAAAAACGTTTTATATCCAAAATAAAATGGATGTTATAACGTTCCTCCACTACGCATAACTTATAGTGCAATGGCGTTTAAAACGTTTTTCCATAAACATTTTGCGAAGATAAAGAAAGTTTAAATATTTTCAAAAAGAATGAAGTTTTATTTCAACAAAAAAGTTAACAAAGCGATTAGTTTTTTTCTTTTTAACCAATAAAACGTAACTTTTTTCTCTTCTTACAAATATACATAAGTAAATGATATTTAATTTTTACATAAGCAACTACGAAATGTATTTAAAGTCTTATGTGTGATAAATTTATTTATTGCAAGTTCTTATAAAACTCTGCATAATTTTCTGGCAAATAGGACGCCATTGCAAGAAGATCCTTTTTTTTCTCAGGGCTTAATTCAATTGGACCATTTCTAAAGCCCATATGACACTACGTTTTTTTTCTGGTATTCTACCAGGTTTTTTGTGTGAAGGAGATGGTCAAATACAGTTTTGCGTTGGTGCAAGCGAGCAAGCTATATTGAAAAAAATCAAACAATATACCATCTAGGCGATTAAAAACCAACGAGCCAGCTTGTATTTCGGTAGGTTTTTTGGCATTCAGTCATTTTTTCTGACAATTGTTTCAATTTGACAACTAGAAAATAAATTATATTTAAAATAAAAAATATATGGAAATACAAATTTTAAATTTGCCACTTGTAAGCTTCTGCTTTGGCCGCAAGGGTAAAGAAGAAGTCCGGAAGAAAAATTATATTGCGTACTGGCTTCCCTTTATAACATGGAATACACAGCTATCCTTCCCTTTGGGTGTCATAACTTTTTTATTTCAGTAATTTAAATTCAAATTTCCAAAAAAATTAATTTTTGAAATAAATATTATTTTCATTTAGTTTGAAGTTTAATGTCAATCAAATTATTTTTGAGGGAGTATTTGTCTCTTTTCAACCTATAGAAGAATTGTTTTTGTATTTTGACTTTCGGTGGGTTTTCAAAACCAAAAAAACCAGGGAAAAAATGTAGTGTCATATAGGCATAAGCACCGGTAAAGTGTTATTAGATAAATTTTTTTTTGGTCGAATATTGTAGCATAACCAGGATTCAGTAATGCTATGATTTTTGCGCATTCTAATGTTATGTTCAGACACAACCTTAATTGAACATTAAGAGCCTTCATTCAATTTTCAAGCCCAATGATTCTCAATTTACCATACAAAAATTGACCAAGTTAATGCTTCATTAGAAATTAATGAGTTGTTAATGAAGAACAATTCTGCATGCAACCCTGTTAAAAGGCTTGTTTCATAAGTAAAATGAAATGTCATGAAAAGAGAAATGTGATTAGCGTCAGTGTCCACTAACCGGTTGGTTCGTCAGATCAGCTGCATTCTTGTTCTTCTTCATCACCTATCAAATTTGTTTTTATTTCTGCTTATTTTATACATGCATTCGTGTTTACGATTGGTAAAATTTGTGAGATGAATGTCAAATTATTTCGTCCTCCTTGCAATTTTGACATTTAGGTCACGAGAGTTTGATATTCAGCTCACGGCGTGTATGTGTGTATGTATCTTGAGCCGACCTGTTAAATGGGCCAAGTAAATTAAATATGTCTGAACACCAAATCTAAAGATGTTCAATCAACCCCAATTGACTTAATTAATTTTTATGTCTGAACATGATATAAGGGTGTTTGGATCATTTCTTGAAAATTGAAGCCATCGAGCATCCGTAATTTTGCACATAGAATTTCTAGTTAAATTTTTGTTTAGAAACTCAAAGTTTTTAAATTCATCTGAAACCATTTGATGTACATGAAATGGATTCGAAGTTCTTACTGACTCAATCATATGGCACACATCTTCTGGGGTATATCGTTGAGCTGTTTTTTTGTTTTTCAATTAGCGCAAAATCGCGATCACAGGGGAGAAAACTGTGTCCCGATGTTAAAAATTTTTGATTTATTTCAGAAAAGTATTTTGTTAAGATACTGTGGCACAAAGCGATTATTGTCCAGTTGTTGTTCTGCCCAACGAACCTATCTGACCATATTATCAATTTCCTAACTCCATCATTTTCTAAAATACTATATTTTGAGGAAATGTGTTTCAAAATACACGATGCGATTTCTGCAGATCCTCTTTTTGCAACTGTTTCATGCCATGTATACATATCCACTGCATTGTCTGACATATTATGAATAGCAAAATTATAATTTGAATACTGCCGCTGATAAAAGACATCGGAGTGTGTCAGGTTTGGTGTGAAAATCACTTGCTGCATGTCGACACAAATGACTACAGTACTGTGTGAATTTTTGGCGGTGTTGGTATCATTTCTAAGCTGTAAGTAAGCTTTTTCTGCCTTCTCGTGATGAGCTGCAGCCAAGTTTTGTATACTTTCGAATCGTTCTGTATTCGCGGCAGCAACCATTTCAATAAAATACTTATCGCAAACCTTACACGTATCACTTCTCGGGTAACCAAATCGTAGCTTAAATTCCGTATGAAAAATATGCTTGTATGTGTCATAAGAAATTGCAGTATCAGGGTATTTAACTTTGTACAAGATATGCATTTTTTTAATACTTAAATCAGGGCTTAAACAATTTTTCTCTGATGTAGAACGACTATAGTGGCTTTCTTGGCTAGGAAAGCTTGCTATGTGTTCCATAACACACATTTTCTCCGCTTCACCGATTTTGTGTGGACGATTTTCATGTTTACCACGCTGATCAGTAACAAGTTTTCCAAATTTTAATTTTTCAACCAAAATTTGTACTCTGCGTTGCGTTATCTGAATAAAAATATGAATAAGAAGTAGGTAATAAATAAATAAATAAAAACACTCAACACTTATTTACCTGGAATGTGTGACAAAACATATTTTTACACACTCTTTCTCTTTGACCGTTAGAAGACAACAAAAAATAGCAGATTGTGGTGTTTCGCCTAGAAGTTCCCTCATTAACTCTTCGTCTTTGAGGTTCACTCAATTCAATGTAGCAACTTAAATATGAACTTTGATCGTTGTAGTTTTTTTTATAAAAACTATCAAATAGCTCTTTTATGTGTAATAAATTAAACTTATCACACTGAAAATTGCATCTGCAGCCACAAACCTATGTATAAAACAAAACTCAAATATATAGTAGAAAATCTTGAACTTCAAACGTTTTTCCACTTTACCTGTTCAGGCGCGTTTTTAGCCGGCACTACTTTATTTTTTCTATTCACATATGATTGCCCACTATTTCTTAATCTTTTATTGTTTAGGTCTTTCCAATTTTCTATATTTATTTTCCTTTTTGACCCTCTGTTTATCTTATTAAGAACACATGAATATTCATTTCTTGACATTTTCCACAGATAACATAAGCAACATGTAACGTTCTTCCACTGACTGCTTGCATTAGAGAGCATTTTGAGTGGGAATGCCTGCAGTAATTTGCTCAAATTTTTTTTTACAGACAGAAGAGAGTAATTACAACCAGCGTTGCCACCTAAAAAATTTTAAATTTACCAAAATACAAATTAAAAGTAACCAAAACTAGAAACAGGTAACCAAAATTAATAATATAGGCATATCGCTAGCTTAGAGTGCAAACTGAGTAAGTCCACTTTTATAAAATAAAGTGTATTTTTATGTAGAATGCTAGAGAAATCAAATACGCACCACGCTAAACAAGTCTGTGACACTTGTTATATTTCTACTCGTTGTTATTCAGTGATACGCAAATTGTGTAAGTCCAAAAAGCGAAGAAAATACTGTAAGTCCAAAATATTTACATGAACAGAAATTTTTTCATTTCGAAATCTTTTTTATTTTTTGTTTTTTTCTCCTACAAAGTTTCGCTAAAGGACTTACACAATTTGCACTCTAAGCTAGCGATATGTCCCATTAACGTAGGGCTATTTATTTGGAAGCAAAACAATATATACGGTTAAAAAACTAAAATATATCAATTGTTTTACATCTTTATGCCTTAAGCAGAACCAACGTCGAGCGAAATATCGCCCGATCGTAGCGTTCTATCAACATTTAGAAACACGGCCAGACATGAGAATGAACAGCTGACGAAAATCGCCCAACGAAAATTCGCCAGAATAGATTTATTTCTAATGTGGTCGCTGGCTCCTGTCAAATAAATTATTTGGACTTAAAAGCTTTTTAATGCTTAGCATGAAAATTATTTAATTTAATTTTTTATTTTTGGGGGTAAATGGAAAAATTTCAACAACTATTTCCAACAAAGGTTGAGTATAGCTATTTCACGAGAAACCAGCACCCTTTTCGGAAGTGGAAGCTCCTCACGGGGATCGAACCCGTGATACATTCCATCTTCAGCCGCAATATTCGAAAGCTTTTACAAGCTCGACCACTCATACTCTGTCAAAGCTGTTGAATTTTTCCCACTTTTGCTTTATTGATTTTCGTGAAACAGCTAATTTTTTCCATTTACCCCCAACAATAAATTATTTGGAATTTGATAAAAAAAAAAATACAACAAAACAATTTGGAAAAAACATATTTTATAATTTGGAAAAATTAAAAGCCTATTCCTAAAAGTTGAATGTAACCATGATGTACTCACTCAATTCATGGACCTTGATGGTAACCAAAATCGGCCGAAAGTCACCACGTAACTAAACGAAAATATGGTAACCAATTTTGGTAAAAAGTAACCAAAGTGGCAACGCTGATTACAACTATAAACTGCAAAAAAACAGTTTTGAAAAAATTGTCGTTTACAACGTTATTCGCGAACATGCTTCAATTATTGTTTTGATAACTCCTGCGGAAGTTACCTCGGAAATGGTTTTGTTGACGAATATGTAGAAGTGAATTTGGGTTACCAGTTACCTCTGTGCAACTGTTAGTGAATTCTGATATATGTAGCTTCGTTCATCGTGGTGAACGTTCCAGCCTGCATGATTGTTTTTACTTTATCATGGGAGCAATTTTTACACATAGCTAACAGCTGATTGTGTAGCATACTTGGTTGCTAACTCAGGCGTTAGTCCATCTGAGATGTGTGCTCCTTCCAATGATTTCGTAAGTTTTTCAATTTCGGTAGTATATTGATTTGCGGTTTTACTGCGCTGTTGGATATTCAGGAGTTTTGCTGACAACACTTAGACTGATTCGCCCTTAATTGGCCTTTTCAATTTTGCTTTTATTTCTTGTATTGAATTTTCGTTATTTATATAATTTCGTGATGTGCCTTTTAATTTGGTATTGATCATTGAGACCGCTAAGGCTTCGTGACTGTCTTTAATTTGACCTAATATGTCGAGTGCATCCAAAAACTGTGTAAGTTTTCTGGCTTGCCATCAAACTCAGTTGGAATTGACGATGCCGTCTTAATAAATTCTACAACTGTTTGTGCCATCTTGACTTTTTCTGTCTGAGAGCCTTGACTTTCGAATTCTTTCTGATTTTCGTCCTTTTCAGAGGATGGTTCTGGCAATAAACTGTTAAAGTCGATTGATATAACGCTTTCGAATGTGTTTGGTATCAATACATCAATATTGTATCTTGCTAATGAGGATACTAATTTGTCTCTAACACTGGAAAATATTTCCGATGCCTCTAATTGGTGAGCCTTAGTAAGTTGGTTGTGTTCTTTTCGTATTGATCCACCTAATTTATTTAGTGATTCTAATATCGTATTAAGGTGTTTTCTAATTGTCTCTGTTTTTATTGTTATACTAGCAAATACCCGTCCCGCTTCGCAGCGACAAACAAAAGCTTTTATGTTATAATGGGTCTCTCCCTTTACCTTTACATTTACCTTTACCTTTACCTTTACCTTTACCTTTACCTTTACCTTTACATTTACCTTACCTTTACCTTTACCTATACCTTTACCTTTACCTTTACCTTTACCTTTACCTTTACCTTTACCTTTACCTTTACCTTTACCTTTACCTTTACCTTTACCTTTACCTTTACCTTTACCTTTACCTTTACCTTTACCTTTACCTTTACCTTTACCTTTACCTTTACCTTTACCTTTACCTTTACCTTTACCTTTACCTTCACCTTTACCTTTACCTTTACCTTTACCTTTACCTTTACCTTTACCTTTACATTTACCTTACCTTACCTTTACCTATACCTTTACCTTTACCTTTACCTTTACCTTTACCTTTACCTTTACCTTTACCTTTACCTTTACTTGAACCATTTCTGGGAAACCGACCCAAAAAATAACAATGAAAATATCTGTATGTTGAAGCCCTGCTCGACACCTTTCATTTGATACCAATATCGCCTAGAAGCATTCGAGGGTCATCCGGGTCCACGTTTTGACCCATATTTGGGGACCCGGCCTAGGCATCGCAATGAAAATAACTCTATGTTGAAGGCCTGCTCAGCACCTTTCGTTTGATATCCATATTGCTCAAACACTTGCTGGGTCACTCTGGGTCCACATTTGGGCCTATATTCCGGGAAGTTCCCACTTTTTCGAAATTCTATATACCCTATTATGTGCGCTAGTACCACGTGAATCTACTGTGAAAATTTCAAAAAGATCGGTTGATTACTTTGGGAGTCCATAAAGGACACACACACACACACATTCATTTTTATATAATAGATTTTTATTTATGCACTTGTATGATTTTTCCGCTGTTGTTTTTTCTTCTACAAGTGTTTTAAAAATTTCATCCCATTTAGCCATTGAATAATAAAATCTATTTAGACTTTGTCCAGGCCGTCTGCGTGGCTTTGGTATCTTTTCTTTAAAAATTTATTATGGGTTGAGTACACTTTTATAAATAAATTGAGACAAGTGCAAATTGTCATGATCAAAAGCAATACTTTTATGAAGTCTAATGCTTCGCTATGGTCAATAACCTCAATTGAATTTACAACATTAGCGTTTGGCTTTTCTATTTTGGATGTTTTTCCAGCCATATCGGCTGATTTTTATCTAATCTTGATTTTTTATATGGAAAAGGAGGAAAATAAAATCTTATCAAAATTTGGCAATGCCTGAAGTCTCAAACATTCGTTGTATTTCTTCTACTCTTGTGGTAGGGTTGACAACGTCCTGTATTGTGGGTTCCCTGGTCATGCCTATGCTACGCCAAAATCTCCTTAAAAATTCGAATTCTCTTACTAAGTCCCTAGACTCAATCACATTGGGTAGTGAAGCTACTGGGTTCCTTGATCTGGGCATTTCCATAAAACAAGATACAAACAAAATAATTATAAAAAAATTTTTTTTTTGCTTATTTATTTATTTGAACATTTTTCTTATTTCCTTTAATTTTTGTTTTAGCTTCTTCTTATCTTCTAAATTAGTCGCTAACTTTATTTTTTCGTGGGTGATGGCAAGAGCTTTTCGCTTGTTGTACTTCTTGCCACCCCTCTTTCGTTTAAAGGCTATGGGCTTCGGAACTTTGGGTTCCTCCACCCTGCGGTTAGTCTGTTGTCTTTGCCGATACTCCTCGATTGTTATCGGCAAAGGACCTGCTCTAATGTTTTGTGGTGGTTGTTGATTTCTTTCGATAAAGAATCTTGACCACCTTTCAAATATTTCGTCAACCTCCTGTTGGTTGACCATATAGAGAATTCGATAGTTTTTTTTTTTTTTTTTAATGGAAAAAAAATTGTAGGCGAAAATTTTTCAATTATCGCCACTGAGTAGGCAGCCGTTAGGTCGCCACAAGGTTTGTTAGTAAAAATTATAAAATATAATTGTAAATATAATATAGGTGGTGGTTGCCGCTTAAGTGCAGCCTTTGACACACTTCATGCAAGTGGCGCGATGGCCGACTGGCTAACGCATGTGCCTTTCAATCTGAGGGGCGCGGGTTCGAATCCTGTCGGTGTCAAGGTGGATGATAACTTTTTTAAAATTTTTTTTAACTAATATTTTTTTATTTATTTATTTAATAAAAATTTACAATAATATTTAAAAAGTAATAAAATAAAAAAAAAAATTAAAAATAAGCCTGAGGGATCGGAAAAGCATAATTAGGGGAACATTTCATTTCATAAAAGATGCAAATAGAAAACTCTTTATATAAAATGCTTCATTAAACATCTGAGAATTGCAGAAATATACAAAGCCGACGGCAACTGAACGAACAAAAAATTTTCATAGAATTTTTGTCACTTCGAAATTGCATACAAATCAATGGTCACTCAATTCACTCCTTCTGAACTGGTGAGGGTCTAACTACAATTGATCTAGTTCCCTTTTGACACCTTTTCGTTAGTTCGCAACTAGAAATTTTGCTCACTAGTTATTGAGTTCCCTGCAGGGAAAACACATTTATTATACAATCCTTACACAATGACACCCTCCCTGTTGACAACGGCGCTCTTCCCCCAGAGTTGCCGCTACTACAATACTTATATTATTTTAGTGGAAATAATATTTGGTTTATGAAACTCACTCACATTCGTTTCATAGAAGATAGGTAATTTATTTTTATATTATTTTAGCAATGTCAAAATTCAAGAACTTACATTTATAAATTCTCTTATATTAAATAGAATCTGTTATACAAAAACGAATGTGTGTTTGTCCTTTATAGACTCCCAAACTAATCAACCGATCTTTATGAAATTTTTGCAGTAGATTCATGTGGTATTAACGCACATGATAGGGTATATAGAATTTCAATAAGTGGGAACTTCTCGGCATACAGGCCTAAATGTGGACCCAGAGTGACCCAGATAGACATTGAGCAATATTGGTACCAAATGAAAGGTGCTAAGCTTTCATTTTATTAAATTTTTTTCAATAATTTTTAGGTGATACGAAGAAAAAACCATAAAAGTACCAATTTGTGATACCAAATTGTTTGACGCTGCGGCAATACTACTACTCAGGCACGAACCAGTGATGGAAAATGACTCGTGCCTGTGCAGTTTTCGGTTATTTGGGAAGTAGCAAAGCACTTATGTATAATCAATTGATTTTCGCACTATTCTGCAAAACTTAATTCACGTTTAAATATTTTTTGATCACAATGCCATTTTTGTTTGCTTCATAATAAACAAACGGTTGTTTTTTTTCTTATGTAGGCATATAAACTTTATTATAAAGTAATCTTCATAAAAGTAGGACGCACAAATATGCGTAAGAAAGGTTTTGTATGAGATCCTTATTATACAATATGTACTGTAAACTTATTTTATCAAGGTAATGGTACCAACAGACGATTTTCAAATTGATTACACAATGAAATTCAAAAATTCACCACTTTTTGTACAAATTTGACACAATTGGAAACTTTCATTTTCCATCACTGCTACGAATACAGGCGGCGCCATACTCTCTCGTTCTCAATCTTGCTTATGTGTTAGTGAGTTCTTGCTCAGTTCTTCTCCCCTTATGCTGCACTTGGGTTGCGTCCCTAACCAGCACCCATATGTGCCGAGTCGGCTCCTAAGTGCAAAATGCTACCAGGAGCTACTTTGCCCAACGCTGATTTAGAGGATAACGCGATAACTCGATGGCTTTCTTGCCACTTAGATAAGCTGAAGACAAACGAATTCGCCGGGACTTTATCTGGCAAGGGTCGCCATGTAGTAAGTAAAAAGACGTTTACGGTTCAGTGTCGAAATACGAATTCAGTTTATTATCACATATTTTCCTCTTTTATACAAATTTTATTCTTATGTACTGCTTATTTACTCTAAATGTGTAAACTTAAAATAATAATGAATCTCTTTCCAACGGTTTTGTACATATTGTACATATGTATGTACCTACGTACATGTACATATGTATGCTCCTATGAGCACTTCCCTCACGGAAAAAAAGTTAGTAGCCCGTCAATTCTGCAGTTAAATTTAAATCACTGCGCCGCAGCCCAAGACCTGCTGAAGCAAACAGTTATAGAAGAAAATATCGATATAGCCATACTTAGCGAGCAATACACCCAGAGGCCTGACTGCACCTGGGTCGCTGACTCAAGCGGGAAAGCGGCAATATGGTCTTGCAAAGGCCGCCCCTTCCAATCTTTCGCAAGAGGCGCAAGTAACGGCTTCACGTGGGTGCAAATATTCGGTGTTTATATATTTAGCTGCTACGCTCCGCCTAGCGCTTCCTCAACGGAATTTGAAAGTATGCTGTTGAATTTAACAATGGACGCTAGAGAAAAGGTCCCAATAATCATAGCCGGCGACTTTAATGCCTGGTGTACAGCATGGGGAAGTTCACGCACCAACCATCGTGGAAAGCTCGTACTTGAATTTCTAAGCCAAGCGAACCTTACGCTAATAAATAGCGGATCAAAATGCACCTTTAGAAAGGGGGAAAAATCTTCAATAATTGACCTAATGTTTGCAAACGACTCCCTTAGTCCTAAAATAAGGTGGTATGTTTCTGAAATCTACACCAATAGCGACCATATGGCGATCGTTGCCGAAGTTTCACAACCCTCTAGTCCGCACCCAGGGGCCCGTACGAGATGCCAAAAGTACACCTGGAGGAGGCGTGATTTTGAGGCTGAATTATTTAATCTGGCATTGGACACATCACCACCAAAACATCGAAATGCTGAAAGCCTGGTGTCTGACATGGGAAAAAGGTTGGTCGCAGCATGTGACGCAGCGATGCGCCGTGGCTCTTCTCATCGACGTAGAAGACCAGTATACTGGTGGAATGATGAGATAGCAATGCTCAGAAAATCATGTATTGCAGCACGGCGTAGATACCATAGAAATAGGAGAGGGGATACAGAACTAGAACTACGGGAATGCTTCAAAACGTGCAAAAAAGCATTGAAAAAAGCCATTGCTCAAAGCAGGAAGAGCTGTTTTAATAAACTCTGTGAAGAAGCAAACGTCGACCCATGGGGGAAAGCTTACAAAGTATGTATGGCGAAGTTCAAATGTGAAACATGTTCAATGTTCCTTCTCAAGATAATTGAGACCTTGTTCCCAAAAACGAGCCACTACAAATTCCACGAGGTTACGCCAAAGAACGGCCTTCACTAATAACAGAAGAAGAACTCCTGGAGGTAACTAAAAGATTACAGGAAAAAAAGCGCCTGGGGTGGACGGTATACCTAACAAAGCCCTAAAAGAGGCAATAACTTCAAACGTAAGCATGTTTGCATCGATGTACAATGCATGTATAACAGAGGGTATCTTTCCCACCCCATGGAAAATCCAACGCTTAGTTTTGATACTTAAACCTAAAAAAGCATGCATGCTAGATTCAATTGGCAAGATATATGAGAAATAAATATGCAACCGATTGGAGATCGCTATCCAAAACGCCGGCGGACTGTCAGAAAGGCAATTCGGATTTCGAAAAGGCAAATCGACGATTGATGCCACAAGAGAGGTAATTAATATCGCAAAATCCGCCGTTAGTGGTAAAAGATGGAAAGGGGGCTCAAAAAAGTACTGCGCTCTTATTACGCTAGACGTAAAAAATGCCTTTAACTCGGCTGGATGGTCCCACATAATAAGGGCATTACGCAATTTCAAGGTGCCGCAATACCTCATGAACATTATTCTGAGCTATTTCACTGATAGAATACTCATATATGATTCTGACGAAGGCGTTAAGAATTACACTATTTCTGGTGGAGTATCGCAAGGCTCGGTCCTTGGCCCGTTGCTATGGAACGTAATGTATGATGATGTCCTAAAGCTCCCTCAGCCAACAAACGTGAAATTGATCACTTACGCAGACGACTTAATAGTCGTATGAGTCGCCAAACATCTTGAAGACCTCCGACGCGTTTGCAACGATACAATTAGTCGAATTCGTCACTGGTTTACGCTATTAAATCTTAGCCTGGCAGAAAATAAGACTGAGGTACTTCTCGTAAGTACAAGAAAAGTGCAAGAGGAAATTTGTGTATCTGTTGGGGACTGCGAGATAATCTCCCAGCCAACTCTGAAATACCTGGGAGTAATCCTAGATGGCAAGCTAACATTTAAAGACCATCTCAATCACACGGCAGAAAAAGCAATGAAAATGTATGGTGGACTCTCGAGAATGATGGCGAACAAGGGTTGCGTGCGCTCAAGCCGTCGGCATCTTATTTCAAGAGCAATTAGTTCAGTTTTACTTTATGCGGCCCCGGTGTGGATCGACGCCCTCGAGCGTAAGTCCTACGTGAAAGGAATACAGTCGGTGTATCGACTCGCCGCTCTGCGAGTTATAAGTGCATTCCGAACTATCTCTGGCGATGCTGCTGAAGTTCTAGCAAACATGCCTCCAGTTGATATCCAAGTACGAGAAGTGTGCGAGTTATATAACGCAACAAAGCCAGTCACATGCATCGAAAAAGCAGATATAAGAAGGTGCCGCCTAATGTGGCAGCAACGCTGGGAAGCCTCATCGAAAGGTCGATGGACTTACAGGCTTATACCGAACATCAGCAGTTGGGTAGATAGAATGCACGGCGAACCCAATTTCCACCTCACCCAGGTCCTTAGTGGACATGGGTGCTTTAGGGCCTACCTTTATAGGTTCAAGATAGATGAGAGTCCCTTTTGTCCTGAATGTCCAGGGAAGGTAGAAAGTGCAGAACATGTGTTTTTTGAATGTCCTCGATTCTTATCAGAACGTAGGCAAATACAGGGTATATCAGGAACAGATGTCACGGTGGAAAATTTGACTGCACTGATGTGCCAGTCCTCTGCTATATGGGATATAGTTAGCGAGGTCTCAGCCTCAATTATGAACCAACTGCGTTTAATAGATCAACGTAGGCGTCGGTCCGTCCGCAACTAAATTCTGGAGACTTAAACGTCTTATCCCCACTCCCAGGAAGTAATACCTTGTCCGGTGGTTCCGTGGGAGTATTGTATGGGGCGGGAGTAGGTTAGATTTAGCGGGTTGAAGTCTCGCACTGGTCGGCTTTTGATGCTTCCCCCTACTTAAAACAAAAAAAAAAAAAGCCCGTCAAAATTAAAACCCATGCATTCTTATGAAAGCAATTATAATAAAGACTACGCGACACGACGTCGTCCACCGACAAAATTACGTTGTAGTCAACTTAGGCCGATTTCTAATTTTGGTGACGACGACGAGCGGACGATGAGTTGCCACTGCATTATAAAATATGAAAATTTTGACAACTTAATAAATCTAACGAAACTTTATAAAAAAAAGCAGAAGTATTTATACACAACCAAATGTAATAACAGTTTAAAGCATTCAATTAATAACGATTTTTATTTATTTATTTATTTATGTCTACAACAGAGTTAACATGTTTCCACAGACATATCAGCAAAGTTAGAATTGTTTAGACCACGAGTCTAAATATTTCGACCATCCCTAATGCATATGCACCTATACATACGCATATGTATAAAGCCGTTGACTCAACGAAAATGACTTTTCTGCCGGTCAGCGCGCTTTCCCTTTTTCTTCTTTAAATTACTTGCGATTATATAGCCACAGCGGTAAGTGTACTTCCATATATTCCTATATATATATATATCATCACAATTATCCATATATTCCCATATATATGCATACATATTGAAATAAAGCCATCCATGCTATTTTCTAACTAAATCCGTTTTTCTTTTTATTTCATTTCCGGAATCCTTTATATAAATCCTCCTGAGCACCAACTGCGTCCAGGCGGATTTATTCATGGTCCTATCTCAGCAGCGTATAACCAAAATATCTTACCACAGCGCAATATCCAGCGAATTTGAGAATTTACAGTCCACAACTCGAATTATTCATCCATCAGTGAAAAGAAGACATTCATCCAACCACATACACACAATTATTATAAAATAAAATTAATACAGGTACGTGGATTATTGGTGTTGCAAACTAAAAAAAAATAAAATAAAAGTTCCTGTTTATGATTATTCTTCGAATTTAATACAAAGTGAAAGTGGGAGTGACCGAGTGTGTTTAGGTAAATCAGTGCCAACAAAAAAAAAAAAAAGTGCTAATCTTCAAGCAACGAAACGTTTTCTGCTCTCGAGTAATTTCCCCCACCAGTGGTAAGAGTTGCTCGATACAGCTTAAGGCTATCCGTGAGTGGTTTCCCCTGCTACAAGACGAAAATCACTGCACTTTTCATAACCTGCACATCTGCTGCCATATACATACATACATATGTAAATTCGTTGTTCACAACAACACTGTTTTCCATAAAATTTTTTTTAATTTCCGCACTGACATTATTGGCAGAAAAATTCACTCGGCCATTTTTATCACTATTCACAAAATACATTCATTTATATTGGTTGGGTGGCTTAGTGAAAAATAACTTATATTCACTGATAACGCACTGTGTCATTATACATAACCTTAGCCATTGCGAATTGAGGTTATAATTCGCGCTACAATTTGCACAGTGCATATATAGATATATACATACATTCCCAATTTACTCGTTAATAAAGGAAGTACAGTGGAACATTTGCGAAATTTTTCGAATAAAAATAAAAATTCTTCAGAACACATTTCCCTGTGGTGTTCCTCTTTCTAAATCCAAGCCAGTCAACACTTTCGAATACGACTTCCAAATCACTAAATCTTCCAATAGATTTCTATCTGTGCGCCTATTTGAATTGTCGTTTACATTCCATATACTCTCATATATAATTAACGCACTAAATCAGCAACTGATTTCGATTTGCGGTAGATTCCAATTCATAAATCGTTTTTCGCCAAATTAAAATGATGGAGAGCTACATTAGATTATCAGATCTTATAATAGAATTTGAACAGGCGTTCAACAGCGTCCCTGTCGAAGAGCATGCAAAGCACTCTCTTACAGTTGATCAAGAGGAGCTAAAATCATTACGGGTTAAGACTAAAAAATGTTACGAGAGTCTTATACAGTGTGCTCAAACGTCCAAAGAAGACCTTGCGTCACTTAAGGCGAAAAATAAAAGTTGTTACGCTGCATACAAAAAATGTATGGCTATAATAGCGTCAGAGTCCGAGCAGCTTACAACACCTACAGTTCAACAACCAAAAGCTGACGACAATGCAAGTCAAGAGCATCATATCCGCTTACCTCCCTGTGACACCGATGTGTTTAAGGGAGATTACTTGTCCTGGCCGTCCTTTAGGGACATGTTTACGGCCATCTACATCCTAAATAAACGTTTAACCCCAGTAGAAAAGCTTTTCCATTTAAACCAAAAAACTACTGGGGAAGCTAAAGAAATAGTTAAAAGATGTCCCTTCACTAATGAAGGTTTTACTACCGCATGGAAAAATTTGAGTGACAGGTATGAGAATAAGCGTATTCTCATCAACACTCAACTTAAAATTCTTTTTAATTTAACTGCCGTAGAGACCGAATGTGGTACAGCGATTAAAAAATTGCAAAGGGAAATCAATAACTGCATTTCTTCACTCCAATGTCATCAAATTGACATTTCAAATTGGGATGCAATTATTACCTATCTCTGCTCCACCCGACTTCCCGAATACACTCTGGCACTATGGGAGCAATCCATCGAAAATAAAACAGAGATATCAAAATGGGAAGACATGGACAGATTCCTTTCAAATCGTTTCCAAACACTGGAAACAGTCTCCGGTCTCCAAGGTACAAAAACCTCAAAGGCCAATAAACCGCAAAGCGGGAACAATTCCAGGGACACTTCACATGTAGGTGTTTACCAGGCCAACATCCCCAAAAGTGCGTGCACGATGTGCAAAACAAAGGAACACCAATTACGAGATTGCCAAAAATTTCTAAAACTACCGACGTCTGACAAGATTTCCTACATTAAGAACAACAGAGGTTGTCTAAACTGCCTTTCGGCTTCACATACAGTCTCTAAGTGTACGAGCGCATATAATTGCAACTCATGTCATTCCCGGCACATCGTTTCCAAACACTGGAAACAGTCTCCGGTCTCCAAGGTACAAAAACCTCAAAGGCCAATAAACCGCAAAGCGGGAACAATTCCAGGGACACTTCACATGTAGGTGTTTACCAGGCCAACATCCCCAAAAGTGCGTGCACGATGTGCAAAACAAAGGAACACCAATTACGAGATTGCCAAAAATTTCTAAAACTACCGACGTCTGACAAGATTTCCTACATTAAGAACAACAGAGGTTGTCTAAACTGCCTTTCGGCTTCACATACAGTCTCTAAGTGTACGAGCGCATATAATTGCAACTCATGTCATTCCCGGCACCATTCCCTGCTCCACCTCCAAACGAATGAGTCCAGATCCTCTGACGATGAACCGTCAACCTCACAGCAAGCGCAAGAACGAGCGAAAGGAAATTCAAATAATGTTTATTCGCTCCATGCGAATACGAGCAAAGGGGTATTGCTAGGTACAGCGAGGGTACACATCCATCATAATGGAAAAAACTTCCCGGCCAGAGCGCTTGTTGATTCTGGGTCAGAATGCTCATTCATGACAGAGCGACTCAGATCCAAAATAAACCTGCCAAGCAAAAGTGTTCATGTCCAAGTTTCGGGCATAAGCAACACATCTACAGCGCAGGTCCAAAAATATTGTGATATTCAACTTCGATCTCCCATAGATCCAATAGTTAATATCAATACAAGCGTTCTAATTCTGCCAGAACTAACGGGGGATCTTTCGACTTGCCAAGTAAGCGCAAATACTCGGCAAGCTTTCCCTAACATAATTTTGGCAGATAAAAGGTTCTTCACTAATAACCAGTTGATTTGATTCTCGGCGGGGACATTTATGCGAGAATCATACTGAATGGCATTCAAAAGAATCCGCACAATACGCTCATAGCGCAAGAGACAGTGTTCGGTTGGATCCTCACTGGCCAAGCCGAAAAGCAAAATGCAACCAACAGCAAAAGGTTTTCATTTTTTAATCGAATCCAAACGATGTCGACCGAACCAAATCATCAATTTAATAAAAACTCATCACAATGTAATAAAAAAGTTCGAACTAAATCAAGCGAATATTGTTACGCACATGCAAATAAATCAAATCTGCAAACAAATGTACATAACAAGTGTACAACAAAGCCTAGCAGATGTCAGAAGTTGTTTCCATCTATTACCAACCTCTTCCAAACTAGTCCCCCGAGGAGCTTACGCAAAACAGCATTTTACATGCATAACCCGCAAACACTTACAAAAACATAGAAATATTCCATAAGTCAATATGTGCATTCAAGTTGTACAAAGCACACTCTTCCGTATCGACCAGAAAAACAATACCAAACATACATTTACATGCATGCACATATGTATATCCATACATAGTCTGGGCATGCTATCCACTAAGCAACGAAAATTATACCCACTATGCTCAATTCATATATATACATACATAGATATGTACACGCAAGTTGTACCCCACACCATTTTTCAAATCTACGAAACAAAATTCCCGCTTCAACGTAAATATGAACATACATACTTATGTACACGCAAGTTGTACAAACATACCGACAAAGTTACACATTCGAAATTGTGTACACAATGCTCGCGACCTATCTTTACTCCCCATAGTAAAATCTGAACGAGTAACCGAACTCATAATACCACTATAAATCCCAAAATTAACCCGCTTCATTACAGAAGCCACATAAACTTAAAACTAGCTCACTTTGGAGCCCCAGAAACAAAAGCTTCCCGAAGGAGCCAACTGAATGTAGGCATGAGCCTTCCCCACTCCCACAGAGCCCAAAATACATAATTCTGCAAGGACCTAAATAAATAATACCTAAAGACATAAAAATACACATGTCAATGTGGGCAATACCTACTCACCTCCAAGTTGGCCCTGCAGCTCGGTAATCCAACATTTTCCTACAATTGGGCCCCACATGGGTTGGCTGAATTAGCGGGATATTTCTTCGGTGTTTTTTCTTCCACATTACTTGGTAGATCCTGGATATCGCAGGCAAACACCAAACATACTATTCAGAAAAGTCTCCTAACATTCGAAATTAAAAATTAATAACAAAAGTAAACATTTCACTACAACTATTGAAATGCTACCAACCCACCCATCCAAATACCAACACATATCTCATGAACTATAAGCTTCCGGCAGATTTTTATTTCCGTTTTGAGATCTGTAAGAGGCCCGCTAGACCCCTGAGAAAGTCATTATTCTCGGACCATGGTCTTTTAATGTAAAGCCAGCCCCCTTTTTTTACTCTACGCACATCTTCATATATGGATAAGGGGTCACATTTGCACACACATAATATAATATTCAAGAATAAAAAGCCTACACATAAATTTTACCACTTTTGTTTGTTAATATTAATCGTTTGAAAATTGTACATTATAAAGTGCGTTTATAAGTAGAAGCCTTTTAATTAATGTATAATTTTTAGGAATTTCAATATAAAACTATAGGAAATGCCGTAATTGGTAAATGGTTGATTTAATTGGGCTATTTTATAGCTGTTTGTGGTTGCTCAGATGGACGAGTGAATGGTATGATGCATGGCTGGATTACTGCAACATCTTAGGCTTTCAAGCCATGTGTATGCACCAAATCTTTAACCTTTTCGACATACGAGCGCATAGAATCGTCAGTGGTGCCTTTTAGATTATTCCAGGCCTCCCATTTGGCCTTGCCCTTAAAAACCAAAAAGCCGGGCTTACCCGTATTACAATCTCCCATTGTTGCCTGTTTGGTTAACTATATATATGGTGGGGCGAATGCGCCTGCGACATGTTCCTTGTTGTATTTGCAGAAACGCAGGAAGCCCACCAAAAATTGATCGTTCGTGCGCGCCGATAAATTTATTCATTCTTCTATCCACTGGCGTAATTTGGCAATGTCGTTGGTAATATGTACGTGATTCCACTTCGTTGTTTTAAAATTGTCCATGCATTCGATGAATCTGGAACAATTATTCTGCTGCCGAAGCTCCGAAAATATTTTGATGACCAATGCATGTCAATTTAAGATGATAAATTCCATGGTATAAAAATTCAGAAGGTAAGCTGATTCCACATAGAACTTTGTGTTGCGCTACGTGGCACTTTCTGCGTGACAGCTGAGATTAAAATACATGTATCAATATGAGGTTTCTTACATAACAAAAAGTAACGCAACGCCGAAGTTACGTAAAGCACAAAGTTGCCCAAATCTCAACTTTTGGGGGCGTTGAAATTATTTTTCAGTTTCACTTTAATTCAAATGTAAATAAACAAATTTAAATTTCACACAATTGAAAAATAATTCAATAGATTTTTATTTTCTTATTTACTTTTTTGTAAATAAAACGGAGAATGAAAGATTTTTCAGAAAATAAATATTTTTTGAGTGATGTTGCAGCGTTCATTGTGGCATAGTTTTTCAGTTTTGCGTTGTTTGACATTGAAAGCGGCGTAACGCAAAGCGGAAAAAGTTTTATGTGGAATCAGCTGTAATTTCACTTTAAACTTTTTGACGGCTATTGAATTTTTCTGAAGTATCTTTTTTGTGAGTGAGGCTGCCATATTGTAAAAATATAAAAATAGAGATTTTTTAAGAAAATTTTGGTAATTTTAGTTTTAGTTGAAGAAAGCTCAGAAATTATCAAAGAAAGTCATATATTATTATAAGGGATGTGAAAAGTGAGAAGTATTTGGCTCGAATATTTAATACAAAGCCTTACGCAATACAACAGACAGAGCATTTAACAAAGAAGTAAGGCTGGAGTCATCGTTATGTCCGAAAAAATTTTTTCTTTACATTTTGCTCGTTCTTTTTCACTTCTATCTTACAGAAAGGGAAGAGAAGGAGTACAATACAAGCAAAAATTTGGTGGAACAGAAATGCAGAATTCAGATTAAAAGAAACAAGAAGCTATATTTTGAAGTTCTTTATTAAACTCATTTAAGTTGTAATTTTTTTCATTTTTTTGTTTTTGTAATCTTTTTTTTTCAACAGGATGTCTTCGAGATATTTTCAATTAACGTATCTACAGCTTCGAGATTTTTGTTCTCAAAGCTTTCCACTAATTGCACTCTAAAAAATACATATTTGTATATGTAGCGTTTTGTTGTTTGTGCTACTAATATCGCTAGCACCGAAATGCACTGAGCACGTCAACGAGTTCTTTGGAATATCAACTTCCTCTATTTGGCACGCTTGAAGCCATTGATTCCTTATAAACGGAATTGCTGGAAACCTAAAAAACTTCATCGCTTGGCCTTTGCAAAAGTGCACGGTATTTTCGCATCCCCTGAAGAGGCAGCTCATTTTTCAAATCTTTTTTCACAAATTACGCGTATGAAAGTAAATTTATTTATTTATTTAGTTTGCACAAATCACAATTGCTTTTTTGAAAATAAATTAATTTATTTTCACAAACTTCAGATTTCGGCCCAAAAAAACATTTGCTGCTGTTTACTCTGGTAGCATGATTTCAATGAAATGTCATAAATTCAATAAAAGTCAAATGGCTAAGATGGCTGCCTACGTCAATAAGTGATTTTACCGTCTATTTTTCTACCATGATAAATTCTATATAAAATGCAACTAGAACACGTAGAATGCATAGCACGTGCACACTGCCCCATGGAAATCCGGAAATAAAAGTGAAAATTTCCATGCGGCAATGAAGAAGCAGAATAATTCTCTCTCAAAATCTCCAACCGGCGAATTCATTCAAAGTTCATTTTTTAATGAAATCGAAACTAGCCCATTGACAGTCTCACCATGATTCAAGTTCGTCTCCAAGATCCAATTTACTATTTAATTTGTACAATTTTACATCCACTAACTATTTGTTTCTACGGCGAATTTATTAGCAATGACGCAAACCTCACGTGAAAATCTCCACAACAAAGTGTAGGCCAGTGTAGCCACTTTCAAAGTCCAAAAGTGTGCGAGATTTTGTCAATATTAAAAACATGTTTATAGGTTGTACATTTCTTATTTCTTATACATATTAGTACATATTAGGCATAGGGTATTTTAGATTATTAGCGGTGTCAACCCACACAACATCACAATGCATTTTTATTATATTGCCAACAAACAAATATTAATTTTCATTTCAAATTCGGAAATGGACCAAAATAATACGAGAATGGCTACACTGGTGCAGGGACTGAAATCACAGCGATCAGTGGCGCTCAAACTGCTAACATACATTTCGCAGCTGTGGTGACCTTCAAACTGTGTTGCCTTACAGTTTTACAAGTGTGGTGGCATACCTTTCTGAAACAGTGTTGCCTTACATTTGACAAGTGTGGTGACGAGCGTTGCCGACTTTTTTGAAGAATAATCGTCATGTTTGCGAAAAAATCGTCAAACTCTGCTTCCTTTTGCTAAAAACACGTTACGAACAACATTGTTCAAAGAGATAATAATTCACATAAATACGTAGTATATAAATGCATTCATATTTAGAAAAAAGGGTGCACATTTATCTACACGCTTATAAATATAATGCTTCGGAAAAGAGTCCAATGACTATAAAATCGTAAAATTTCAACGCTGTTTACCATGAAGGGTTCCTGTTTGTTCGATTTTGTTTCTTCCGTGGTGTCAGTGTTTTTTGATGTATACCACATTAACTCTTTCACGCATTGAGCATGTGTGGTGCCATTACACAATAATTATATGCAGGTATATCCACCCCCTCATTCGACAAATAAATATTTACAAAAAAAGGGGGAGGGAGGACAAAATTATGGAAATTAAAATTTAAATTTTAGCGCTTCCACAAAAAACAAAGAATCGATTGTTGTCCAATGCTCGTTATTTCCATCCACCATATGAACTTACAAATTCAATACAAATAAACCCAGGTGGCAGCGCGACGTATTGGGGAGTGTTTTCTCAAATTAATTTCCTTCCCTTCCAATAAAAATTCATTCAGTCCAGTGTTGCCAAAACACTAAAATTACGCAAATTTCCGTAGCCGTAACCATTACGACATTCGTTAGTGATCAAAAGGAAAACGCTGAAAAATCTACATTCAGCTTTTCCACTCATTCAATCAGCCACCCACCAAACTAAAAACAAAAAATGCTAACGAATTATATATACGGGTCATTATTTTACAAATCGTACACCTTTTGGGATTTCATATTTCCGATTCGGCTCAAACTTTTTTTCTAAGTTACTTGCACGAAATTAGCAAACACCTATATCAGGATTTTGGCAAATTTTTTTTTTTCAGAGATCTGCATGTGTAAAAATTCGATGGTTAAGCAAACATGCCCACATTCAAAATTCCATATCTTTGGTTCGGCTCGTCGTATCTTGTTCATTTTTTTTTATTTTGAAGGTAATAATATTTACTTTATAACTGCGTTAAAGAAATATTTAATTTTACAAAATCAAAATAATGAATTCAAACTAAATTTTTTAAAGCATTATTACATACTGATCGGGTCAACGAATATTTTCGAAAAAATATACATAATATGCGCTGAACTTTCATCTAAAAAACGCATTTTATTTCAAGGTGGAGACTTTTATGGTTCAAAAGATATTAACTCATTTCTGACATGACCTCGAGCAACTTGCCTACGTTCCACTAAGGGTGTACCGCCAGCGTGTGCCTGTGCGCATGCATGGTGACCCTGCAGGAAATGAATCTAACGTAAAAGTAACTTTAAGTTGCTTACAAATCAACTGGTATTGACTATTTACTGTAAATTTTCATATACTCGGACTAACTATTTTTGTTTGGCGATGGCCACAATCCGGTCAACTATGGTTACTTCTGCATGAGATGTCAACCAACTATAATGTAGCTACTTTTCGAACACAAAAAAGTCAATGGCTATTTTCTGACTACATCTAAACCAGATAGTAGCTAGTTAGTTTGACATTACTTAGAAATTAGTAAAAAAAGGTTTACAATTCAACACACAATTTAACTTTTCACGCGGCCGGTTGAAAATTAAATTTTGTTTGACTTCACCAAACAGCTGATTGCTGTCATTGCCAGTGTGGCCAGGTTAGCATTTTCGAGGCTAGAGCTAACCTTTTTTTTGTCCTTTAGCCTCATAATTTTCGGTTTAGCTTCGTGGCTTTTTTTAGCCTTTTTTTACTAAAATTTTAATTTTACTAATTTGTACAACAAGATCTTTCAGTAATTCATATGAACGTACATCCCTCATGATATAGATTTTTTAATTTATGAGACTTACAACTACCACTTAGTAATGCAGATGTTGAAAGAATTTTTAGTGCCATGCACATTTTAAAAACTAAGCTAAGGAATGGATTAAAAATTAAAATGCTTAATATTAGATGTTCATTAAAACGTGTATCCAAATGTTGTGGTGATTTTGAAATTACTGATGATGTCATCATAATTTATACGAAGAGCTGTAACGTTGCGTTACAATTACCCTACAAACATTGCTGTACTTAGCTAAGACTAGCACCGCCGTTTCCGCTACCAACATTGCTGTACTTAGCTGAGACCAGCACCGCCGTTTCCGCTAGTCATATACCCCTAAAAGTATACTACACGACAACTCCTTTTTCTTCGATGTCTATCAACAACAACAGTATTGCTTACCAGTCACTAGCATTACGATTCACTTCTTCACTAAAAAGTCGCAGCCGTGTTTACATACACGGACAGCACAACAATTCTCAGACGTTTTAATGCATCGGACATATAAAAGCTCGGTAATTGGCAAATGCAAATCAGTCTCCGTAGGTAAGCCTGCGGGAGTGGACGTCTTTTGAGACGGTTAACCTTCTGCTAGCTGGCCTGGTGGATGAGGCGGCGTCATGGCGCTGGTCATCCATCACTTGGAGAGGGCAACGGTTGGTAGCTCACCGAGTCCTCGACTAAGTGATGGCGGACGTACAGCTCTATGACACTCCGCACCTCCTCCACTTGGCCTTGGCTTTGGCTGTGGACCAGCTACCAAGGGGGGATCGTTATGCCGGTCTGGTACACTTTCCCCCCGCCCGGTTATTAGCTGGCCCACAAGTTAAGGCAGGAGTGGACGTCTCTGGAGCGTGCAACTTCCTACTGGCTGGCCTGGTGGATGAGGTAGCGTCATGGCGCTAGTCATCCATTGCTTAAACTAGGGCAACGGTTGGTAGCTCACCGAGTCCTCGACTAAGTAATGGCGGACGTGCAGCTTTATGACATTCCGCACCTCCTTCACTTGGCCTTGGCTGTGGCTGTGGACCAGCTCAGATTACCGAGAGGGGATCGTTATACCGGTCGGGTACATCTTCCCCCCCCCCCCCCCCCCCGGTCTACTAGCTGGCCCACAAGTTAAGACTGGTACAACTCCGTCCTCCACTCCGCACCTTCTAGTAGTGTGCAAACATGGAGACTGAGGTGTCCAGCGGCAGAGCCAATACTAACCGGAGTCTCCGTAGTTTCCGTAGGCAAACCGATCCCGATCCTGGAAACGCCCAGAGCTACAGCCGCACCGATCCCGATCTTGGAAAACGCCCAGAGCTGAAGGTAACGACACTGGCCAACATCAAGGGGAAATACTGTTCCGTCTTCGGCTCCGCTAACACCGCTGCTGTCATCCGCCTGACGCTACTCTTCCCCCTCCGTCGCACCAGTACTTATCTTCCCCGCCGTCCGCTATCGTCATCATCGCCCGCTGGAATCTGCGTACTCACTATCGCCGAACCCCGACACCGACCGCTGCCAATCATCTCGGCTACTCTCTCTCTCTCTCTCCCGACTCCGCCTCTCGCTCTCTTGTGACGGAAAGCTGCGGCTCTCTCAACATCTCAAGCCGTGTGTGTGTTCGATCTTAACACATAAATACCGTGTTCTTTATTTAGTGGGAGTTTGTGGGACTTCTACTCGACCTTGGACAGGCTGAGCTTTACCCCAGCCTTTGACAAAACCCACCTCATAAATGCGCGGAAAAGCTCTCCAATGGTACCGCGTCCAAAAACACCAAATCAACCGCTGGACTGATTTCAGAGAAGAAGTAGAAAGATTTTTCCTGCCCAAGCGGCATCTGAGCCATCTGGAGGAAAATATCCGCCAGCGTAAACAACAGGGACGAGAAAGAGCCAAGGACTACATCCTAGCTCTGCAGACACTCATCCGCCAGCATCCGACCATGTGCCGTGAGAATCATTTGGAGCGCATCTACGATGGATTACGAGTAGAATACCGCCTTTTCGTTAAGCGGGGCGAATTCCAGACAATCCAAGAGCTCCTGGAACTGACCGAGGAATATGAGCTGCTCAAAAGCGAAGAAGCCAAACAAGGAAAGATGGTAGTCCACAGCCTCTGCCACCTGCAATCCGGATACAACAGCAAAACGTGCTGCTGGCGATGCAAAGAAAATGGACACCATCGGTTCCATTGCCGAAATCCCAGCAAGATCTTCTGCTCCAGATGTGGTCAGGATGACATCATGTCAAGGGATTGCCAATGCGATCGGAGCAAGGGAATGGAAATCAAAGCAATCACCAGCAAGACAACCAAGAAACGAAAACCAGCCCAATCCAACCAACTACAACCAAAAAAGAAGCCTTCGTCGCTACCTTCATCCACTGGAGGATTAGGAGACAGCCGCTTCTACATCAAAGTCACTGTGGAAGGGATGAGCGTACAAGCCCTACTCGACACCGGTGCCACCATGACGTACGTGGACGACTCCATTGGAAAGTATTTGAAAGAATGCAAAATTCAGCCCCGGCTCAGCCAACGGAGTATACAACTGGCAGACCAAACCTGTGTCTACAGTTCACATGCCTATCCAACAAAGGTATGGTATAACGGCCGAACAACCAACACGTTAATCACCGTCATTCCCAATCTCGCCGACAAAATGATCCTGGGAATGGATTTCTTACGC
This sequence comes from Urophora cardui, assembly GCA_960531455.1. Lineage (NCBI taxonomy): Eukaryota > Metazoa > Arthropoda > Insecta > Diptera > Tephritidae > Urophora > Urophora cardui. Next base: position 89,574,883 of record OY482673.1, on the reverse strand, counting down.
GAGAGGGAAGTCATCCTAACATTAGATGGCAAGCCACTGGTATGTACACCGATAGGAGGAAAAGATGGAACGGCAAGCTTGTACGCTTTAAGTTCCCGAGAGCATCTAACAAACGATCAGAACACCGAGCTGGATGACTTCTTGAAAAACCACCAGGAACGCTTCAGCCAAATCACCGGCCCAAGCGCCGCCACCGAACATGTAATCACGTTGAAGCACGACCGACCGCTAAAGCAACGTTACTACCCCCGCAACCCGGCCATGCAGAAAGTAATTGACGAGGAAGTCAACGAACTTTTGGCAGGAGGCAGAATCGAACCATCAAGGAGTGCATACAGCTCGCCAATCGTGCTAGTTAGGAAGAAACAAGGTACATGGAGAATGTGCATTGATTATCGCCAGCTCAACGCCGCCAGTGAACCAGACGCCTACCCCTTACCACAGATTGGAGCGATCCTAGACCAACTAAAGGAAGCCAAGTTCATCTCCACCATTGATCTGAAAAATGGCTATTGGCAAATACCACTCGCCAGGAACTCTCGTCCACTTACCGCGTTTACCGTCCCAGGAAGAGGATTGTTCCAGTGGAAGGTCATTCCATTCGGCCTACACTCCGCACCAGCCACATTCCAAAGAGCTCTGGATACAATACTAGGACCAGAACTGCAACCCAAAGTATTTGCCTATCTGGATGACATCATCGTTTTAGGTGACACATTCGAAGAACACATGGCTTACTTGCGGGAAGTTTTCGAAAGGTTACAGAAGAACAGGATGCAAGTCAATTTCGAAAAATGCAGCTTCGTACAGCAACAGTTACATTACTTGGGACACATTGTCAGCTCGAAAGGAATCCACACCGATCCTGAGAAGGTGACAGCAGTACGAGAGATGCCAGCTCCACGAACTCTCAAGGAACTCCGCCGCTTCCTTGGTCTCGCCTCATGGTATCGCCGCTTCGTTGCCGACTTCTCCACTATAGCTGCACCACTGAATCAGCTACTGAAGAAGGGTCAAGCCTGGAAATGGGACACACCGCAAGAAGACGCATTCCAAACTCTTAAAGACAAGTTAACCAGCGCTCCGGTACTCTGCTGCCCAGATTTCTCTCACCCGTTCTTCCTCCAAACCGATGCCAGTGGAGAAGGACTTGGCGTAGTATTATACCAACGCCATTCCGACCAGGAAAGGGTAGTGGCCTATGCCAGCCGTAGCCTATCCAAACTGGAGAAACAGTATTCCGCCACAGAACAAGAATGCCTTGCCGTACTGTGGGGAATACGTAAGATGAGACCATACCTGGAAGGGTATCATTTCACCGTGATTACGGATCATCACTCATTGAAATGGCTACACACGCTACAAAATCCGTCGGGACGTCTGGCCAGATGGGCGCTAGAGCTGCAGCAGTATAGCTTTGACATTGAATACCGGAAAGGAGCCCAGAATGTGGTAGCTGACGCACTATCCCGTTGCCCACTACCAGACATCGAAGCGGAACTTTTATACGCTATTGATAATGTCACAAGCGACTGGTACACGAAGTTAACAAAAAAGGTCCAGGAACAACCACAGGCAAATCCAGATTACCAAATCGTAGACAACCGCCTTTTCCGGCACATTCCACCGAAAAACAATATATCCTGTGCCCCGCGATGAAAACTATGTATCCCAATCGAGCGACGTGAGGATATACTTCAGGAAGTACACAACGCTGCGCCAGCCGGCCACTTGGGAGTGAAGAAGACGCTTAAGCGAGCCCAACAAAACTATTACTGGCCGGGAATGTTCCGCGATGTCCGAAAACACATCCAAAAATGCGTCACATGCGCTGAATACAAGGTAGACCAGAAACGTCCAGCCGGTTTAATGGCTACCATGCAATGCTCACGACCATGGGAGATCGTAACGTTGGACCACTCCCACGTTCAAAACAAGGAAATACAAGCCTCCTCGTAATAGTCGACAAATTCTCGAAATGGGTGGAGTTAATCCCAGTACGACAAGCAACAACAGCAAACGTCGTCAAAGCCCTCAAAGAGAGAGTGATCTACCGCTTCGGATGCCCGAAAATTCTCCTTACCGACAACGGGAAACATTTCGTCGGCAAATCGTTAGCTACACTCCTCAATGACCACCGAATTGAACACAAATTCACCGCCGCATACACGCCCCATGAAAATCCAACAGAACGAGTCAACCGAGTGGTCAAAACCATGATAGCACAACGTTCGAAGGAAGACCACCGCACATGGGATGAGGAAATACCACAAATCGCGTTCGCATTGAACACAGCACAACATGAATCCACGCAAGCATCACCGGCAGAAATAAATTTTGGGCGCGATCTGACCGCACCCCAACAAGTACGCGCGGAGGGGGCAGTACCGACAGAACCGATGACAGTTACGCCATCCATTACCGCACTATGGGGAGAGATTAAGAAAAATCTAGCCAAAGCTGCAAAACAACAAAAGAAATACTACGACTTACGCAGGCGGCCGTGGAAGCCAACCGTTGGGGAAAGGGTGATGAAGAGAGACCACCCCCTTTCATCAGCAACAGATAACTTCGCCCAAAAATTGGCTCCAAAATTTTCCGGGCCATACGTAGTGGTGAAATACGTATCAACCAACACGGTGCAACTAACCAACCCCGAAAACAAGAAAACAGCCCACGCACATTTACAAGATCTAAAGCACTGCAACTTTTAACCGCACGCCAACCATTTGTACATTCATTACAGATGAAGAGATCCAAGCGCCAACCAACACCACCGGACTCACCAAAAGCCGTAAAACCATGGCGCCCGCCGATGGAAGCTACACCGTGGCCTGCCAACAAACCACGGATACTAAGTATCAAAATTTTTCACGGTCCGCCAATCATACCAGCTCCATTCGGCACTACACCAGCACTCACCCCATTCATCCAACCTGGATCCATCGCAATAGCAGCAGACCAATTCTGCACTGAAGAACCTCCACCAATACCCACTCCGTTCACCACTGCTCCACGCTTAACACAAAGCAGTGCCGAACCGAATAAACCGATCCTAGCAGTGGCCACAAAAGAAGAGGGAAAGGTTGAAGAAAAGCTGCAGGACGAAGTAGACGTGGACACACTCTTCCAAAACTTCAAACTGGCACGACCACAAACCGCCAATCAGAAGACGTGGACACTAAAGTTTATGGGCAACCGCATACGAGTGAAGAGGAAGGGCCCCGACCACGCCATGATTTCGATGGGAAGCAGAAAACGGCTGGTACGATTCGAAAACCCATAAAACGTGGCAGAATGGCAGCACATATGTATATTTTTGATTTATTTTGCATTATTATATTTAATTAGTACGTATTCATTGAAATATAAGCAAAAAAAAAAAAAAAAACAAAACTCACAATTATATATATATATATATATATATATATATATTCAAAAGAAAAAGGGACAACGAACGACCCGAAAACGGTATAGTTGAGGGCCGTTCAATTGTATCCCGACAAATATATCTAAAAAAAATTATTATTTTTATACATTGAGATTTAATGAAATATTAATCAACGAATTTAAATTGTATATGTATATAAAACTGAAATAATAATATGTAAACTCTGTAACACAAAAAAAAAAAAAAAATAATAATAAAGATGAATTTCACACACACCGCTATATCTTAGGCCATGCCTGGCGGAAATTCTTTCTTTTACCCACCGTAGCTTCCCGTCACCCGAAGTGGGAGGGGGACTGTAACGTTGCGTTACAATTACCCTACAAACATTGCTGTACTTAGCTAAGACTAGCACCGCCGTTTCCGCTACCAACATTGCTGTACTTAGCTGAGACCAGCACCGCCGTTTCCGCTAGTCATATACCCCTAAAAGTATACTACACGACAACTCCTTTTTCTTCGATGTCTATCAACAACAACAGTATTGCTTACCAGTCACTAGCATTACGATTCACTTCTTCACTAAAAAGTCGCAGCCGTGTTTACATACACGGACAGCACAACAATTCTCAGACGTTTTAATGCATCGGACATATAAAAGCTCGGTAATTGGCAAATGCAAATCAGTCTCCGTAGGTAAGCCTGCGGGAGTGGACGTCTTTTGAGACGGTTAACCTTCTGCTAGCTGGCCTGGTGGATGAGGCGGCGTCATGGCGCTGGTCATCCATCACTTGGAGAGGGCAACGGTTGGTAGCTCACCGAGTCCTCGACTAAGTGATGGCGGACGTACAGCTCTATGACACTCCGCACCTCCTCCACTTGGCCTTGGCTTTGGCTGTGGACCAGCTACCAAGGGGGGATCGTTATGCCGATCTGGTACACTTTCCCCCCGCCCGGTTATTAGCTGGCCCACAAGTTAAGGCAGGAGTGGACGTCTCTGGAGCGTGCAACTTCCTACTGGCTGGCCTGGTGGATGAGGTAGCGTCATGGCGCTAGTCATCCATTGCTTAAACGAGGGCAACGGTTGGTAGCTCACCGAGTCCTCGACTAAGTAACGGCGGACGTGCAGCTTTATGACATGCCGCACCTCCTTCACTTGGCCTTGGCTCTGGCTGTGGACCAGCTCAGATTACCGAGAGGGGATCGTTATACCGGTCGGGTACATCTTCCCCCCCCCCCCCCCGGTCTACTAGCTGGCCCACAAGTTAAGACTGGTACAACTCCGTCCTCCACTCCGCACCTTCTAGTAGTGTGCAAACATGGAGACTGAGGTGTCCAGCGGCAGAGCCAATACTAACCGGAGTCTCCGTAGTTTCCGTAGGCAAACCGATCCCGATCCTGGAAACGCCCAGAGCTACAGCCGCACCGATCCCGATCTTGGAAAACGCCCAGAGCTGAAGGTAACGACACTGGCCAACATCAAGGGGAAATACTGTTCCGTCTTCGGCTCCGCTAACACCGCTGCTGTCATCCGCCTGACGCTACTCTTCCCCCTCCGTCGCACCAGTACATATCTTCCACGCCGTCCGCTATCGTCATCATCGCCCGCTGGAATCTGCGTACTCACTATCGCCGAACCCCGACACCGACCGCTGCCAATCATCTCGGCTACTCTCTCTCTCTCTCTCCCGACTCCGCCTCTCGCTCTCTTGTGACGGAAAGCTGCGGCTCTCTCAACATCTCAAGCCGTGTGTGTGTTCGATCTTAACACATAAATACCGTGTTCTTTATTTAGTGGGAGTTTGTGGGACTTCTACTCGACCTTGGACAGGCTGAGCTTTACCCCAGCCTTTGACAAAACCCACCTCATAAATGGCGCCCGAGCAGGGACGCGCTTCCGCAGATGAATGTGCGAAAGCAACAACAAGCACCAGCACTGCCGGAGCGGGTTCATCGAACACACCACCAACAACACCTAGCACACGCCAAGAGAATGGAGATACACTGAACACCGACTCACTCAACTGGATTTACGCGCTTAAAAAGGAGAGGCTAGTCGAAGTGTGCAAGCAACACAACATCTTCGTCGAAGGGCAAAGCGTCGCTAACCTGCGTTGCGCCTTGAGTGCCTACGTGCGAGCGAAACGAATGCGCAAGTCCAGCGAAAATCTGCTGAACGAGTTGGAAAGAGAGATCAACGAAGAAGAAGGAAAACCAGTAAAGCCGATTCCCTCCATTCACATCCATCAACCACCGCCCAGCCTTATGCAGCAACCACCGCTATGTCCTATAGCAAAGGAAGCTACGGCTCCAAAAACAATTGAGATGAGCGAAGCAGAACTAATGAATACAGTTCGCCGCTGGGATGTCCGGTTTTCAGGAACCGAATCGCTACATGAATTCCTCGAAAGAGTCGAAGAGCTAGCGCACTGCTACCAAATTCCAACTGACCGTCTTCTCTCCACCCTCCCCGAATTGTTGCGCGGAAAAGCTCTCCAATGGTACCGCGTCCAAAAACACCAAATCAACCGCTGGACTGATTTCAGAGAAGAAGTAGAAAGATTTTTCCTGCCCAAGCGGCATCTGAGCCATCTGGAGGAAAATATCCGCCAGCGTAAACAACAGGGACGAGAAAGAGCCAAGGACTACATCCTAGCTCTGCAGACACTCATCCGCCAGCATCCGACCATGTGCCGTGAGAATCATTTGGAGCGCATCTACGATGGATTACGAGTAGAATACCGCCTTTTCGTTAAGCGGGGCGAATTCCAGACAATCCAAGAGCTCCTGGAACTGACCGAGGAATATGAGCTGCTCAAAAGCGAAGAAGCCAAACAAGGAAAGATGGTAGTCCACAGCCTCTGCCACCTGCAATCCGGATACAACAGCAAAACGTGCTGCTGGCGATGCAAAGAAAATGGACACCATCGGTTCCATTGCCGAAATCCCAGCAAGATCTTCTGCTCCAGATGTGGTCAGGATGACATCATGTCAAGGGATTGCCAATGCGATCGGAGCAAGGGAATGGAAATCAAAGCAATCACCAGCAAGACAACCAAGAAACGAAAACCAGCCCAATCCAACCAACTACAACCAAAAAAGAAACCTTCGTCGCTACCTTCATCCACTGGAGGATTAGGAGACAGCCGCTTCTACATCAAAGTCACTGTGGAAGGGATGAGCGTACAAGCCCTACTCGACACCGGTGCCACCATGACGTACGTGGACGACTCCATTGGAAAGTATTTGAAAGAATGCAAAATTCAGCCCCGGCTCAGCCAACGGAGTATACAACTGGCAGACCAAACCTGTGTCTACAGTTCACATGCCTATCCAACAAAGGTATGGTATAACGGCCGAACAACCAACACGTTAATCACCGTCATTCCCAATCTCGCCGACAAAATGATCCTGGGAATGGATTTCTTACGCGAGAGGGAAGTCATCCTAACATTAGATGGCAAGCCACTGGTATGTACACCGATAGGAGGAAAAGATGGAACGGCAAGCTTGTACGCTTTAAGTTCCCGAGAGCATCTAACAAACGATCAGAACACCGAGCTGGATGACTTCTTGAAAAACCACCAGGAACGCTTCAGCCAAATCACCGGCCCAAGCGCCGCCACCGAACATGTAATCACGTTGAAGCACGACCGACCGCTAAAGCAACGTTACTACCCCCGCAATCCGGCCATGCAGAAAGTAATTGACGAGGAAGTCAACGAACTTTTGGCAGGAGGCAGAATCGAACCATCAAGGAGTGCATACAGCTCGCCAATCGTGCTAGTTAGGAAGAAACAAGGTACATGGAGAATGTGCATTGATTATCGCCAGCTCAACGCCGCCAGTGAACCAGACGCCTACCCCTTACCACAGATTGGAGCGATCCTAGACCAACTAAAGGAAGCCAAGTTCATCTCCACCATTGATCTGAAAAATGGCTATTGGCAAATACCACTCGCCAGGAACTCTCGTCCACTTACCGCGTTTACCGTCCCAGGAAGAGGATTGTTCCAGTGGAAGGTCATGCCATTCGGCCTACACTCCGCACCAGCCACATTCCAAAGAGCTCTGGATACAATACTAGGACCAGAACTGCAACCCAAAGTATTTGCCTATCTGGATGACATCATCGTTTTAGGTGACACATTCGAAGAACACATGGCTTACTTGCGGGAAGTTTTCGAAAGGCTACAGAAGAACAGGATGCAAGTCAATTTCGAAAAATGCAGCTTCGTACAGCAACAGTTACATTACTTGGGACACATTGTCAGCTCGAAAGGAATCCACACCGATCCTGAGAAGGTGACAGCAGTACGAGAGATGCCAGCTCCACGAACTCTCAAGGAACTCCGCCGCTTCCTTGGTCTCGCCTCATGGTATCGCCGCTTCGTTGCCGACTTCTCCACTATAGCTGCACCACTGAATCAGCTACTGAAGAAGGGTCAAGCCTGGAAATGGGACACACCGCAAGAAGACGCATTCCAAACTCTTAAAGACAAGTTAACCAGCGCTCCGGTACTCTGCTGCCCAGATTTCTCTCACCCGTTCTTCCTCCAAACCGATGCCAGTGGAGAAGGACTTGGCGTAGTATTATACCAACGCCATTCCGACCAGGAAAGGGTAGTGGCCTATGCCAGCCGTAGCCTATCCAAACTGGAGAAACAGTATTCCGCCACAGAACAAGAATGCCTTGCCGTACTGTGGGGAATACGTAAGATGAGACCATACCTGGAAGGGTATCATTTCACCGTGATTACGGATCATCACTCATTGAAATGGCTACACACGCTACAAAATCCGTCGGGACGTCTGGCCAGATGGGCGCTAGAGCTGCAGCAGTATAGCTTTGACATTGAATACCGGAAAGGAGCCCAGAATGTGGTAGCTGACGCACTATCCCGTTGCCCACTACCAGACATCGAAGCGGAACTTTTATACGCTATTGATAATGTCACAAGCGACTGGTACACGAAGTTAACAAAAAAGGTCCAGGAACAACCACAGGCAAATCCAGATTACCAAATCGTAGACAACCGCCTTTTCCGGCACATTCCACCGAAAAACAATATATCCTGTGCCCCGCGATGGAAACTATGTATCCCAATCGAGCGACGTGAGGATATACTTCAGGAAGTACACAACGCTGCGCCAGCCGGCCACTTGGGAGTGAAGAAGACGCTTAAGCGAGCCCAACAAAACTATTACTGGCCGGGAATGTTCCGCGATGTCCGAAAACACATCCAAAAATGCGTCACATGCGCTGAATACAAGGTAGACCAGAAACGTCCAGCCGGTTTAATGGCTACCATGCAATGCTCACGACCATGGTAACGGCAGACTTTGTTGGACCACTCCCACGTTCAAAACAAGGAAATACAAGCCTCATCGTAATAGTCGACAAATTCTCGAAATGGGTGGAGTTAATCCCAGTACGACAAGCAACAACAGCAAACGTCGTCAAAGCCCTCAAAGAGAGAGTGATCTACCGCTTCGGATGCCCGAAAATTCTCCTTACCGACAACGGGAAACATTTCGTCGGCAAATCGTTAGCTACACTCCTCAATGACCACCGAATTGAACACAAATTCACCGCCGCATACACGCCCCATGAAAATCCAACAGAACGAGTCAACCGAGTGGTCAAAACCATGATAGCACAACGTTCGAAGGAAGACCACCGCACATGGGATGAGGAAATACCACAAATCGCGTTCGCATTGAACACAGCACAACATGAATCCACGCAAGCATCACCGGCAGAAATAAATTTTGGGCGCGATCTGACCGCACCCCAACAAGTACGCGCGGAGGGGGCAGTACCGACAGAACCGATGACAGTTACGCCATCCATTACCGCACTATGGGGAGAGATTAAGAAAAATCTAGCCAAAGCTGCAAAACAACAAAAGAAATACTACGACTTACGCAGGCGGCCGTGGAAGCCAACCGTTGGGGAAAGGGTGATGAAGAGAGACCACGCCCTTTCATCAGCAACAGATAACTTCGCCCAAAAATTGGCTCCAAAATTTTCCGGGCCATACGTAGTGGTGAAATACGTATCAACCAACACGGTGCAACTAACCAACCCCGAAAACAAGAAAACAGCCCACGCACATTTACAAGATCTAAAGCACTGCAACTTTTAACCGCACGCCAACCATTTGTACATTCATTACAGATGAAGAGATCCAAGCGCCAACCAACACCACCGGACTCACCAAAAGCCGTAAAATCATGACGCCCGCCGATGGAAGCTACACCGTGGCCTGCCAACAAACCACGGATACTAAGTATCAAAATTTTTCACGGTCCGCCAATCATACCAGCTCCATTCGGCACTACACCAGCACTCACCCCATTCATCCAACCTGGATCCATCGCAATAGCAGCAGACCAATTCTGCACTGAAGAAACTCCAATACCCACTCCGTTCACCACTGCTCCACGCTTAACACAAAGCAGTGCCGAACCGAATAAACCGATCCTAGCAGTGGCCACAAAAGAAGAGGGAAAGGTTGAAGAAAAGCTGCAGGACGAAGTAGACGTGGACACACTCTTCCAAAACTTCAAACTGGCACGACCACAAACCGCCAATCAGAAGACGTGGACACTAAAGTTTATGGGCAACCGCATACGAGTGAAGAGGAAGGGCCCCGACCACGCCATGATTTCGATGGGAAGCAGAAAACGGCTGGTACGATTCGAAAACCCATAAAACATGGCAGAATGGCAGCACATATGTATATTTTTGATTTATTTTGCATTATTATATTTAATTAGTACGTATTCATTGAAATATAAGCAAAAAAAAAAAAAAAAAAAACTCACAATTATATATATATATATATATATATATATATATATATATATATATATATATTCAAAAGAAAAAGGGACAACGAACGACCCGAAAACGGTATAGTTGAGGGCCGTTCAATTGTATCCCGACAAATATATCTAAAAAAAATTATTATTTTTATACATTGAGATTTAATGAAATATTAATCAACGAATTTAAATTGTATATGTATATAAAACTGAAATAATAATATGTAAACTCTGTAACACAAAAAAAAAAAAAAAAAAAAAAAAAAAAAAAAAAAAAAATAATAAAGATGAATTTCACACACACCGCTATATCCTAGGCCATGCCTGGCGGAAATTCTTTCTTTTACCCACCGTAGCTTCCCGTCACCCGAAGTGGGAGGGGGACTGTAACGTTGCGTTACAATTACCCTACAAACATTGCTGTACTTAGCTAAGACTAGCACCGCCGTTTCCGCTACCAACATTGCTGTACTTAGCTGAGACCAGCACCGCCGTTTCCGCTAGTCATATACCCCTAAAAGTATACTACACGACAACTCCTTTTTCTTCGATGTCTATCAACAACAACAGTATTGCTTACCAGTCACTAGCATTACGATTCACTTCTTCACTAAAAAGTCGCAGCCGTGTTTACATACACGGACAGCACAACAATTCTCAGACGTTTTAATGCATCGGACATATAAAAGCTCGGTAATTGGCAAATGCAAATCAGTCTCCGTAGGTAAGCCTGCGGGAGTGGACGTCTTTTGAGACGGTTAACCTTCTGCTAGCTGGCCTGGTGGATGAGGCGGCGTCATGGCGCTGGTCATCCATCACTTGGAGAGGGCAACGGTTGGTAGCTCACCGAGTCCTCGACTAAGTGATGGCGGACGTACAGCTCTATGACACTCCGCACCTCCTCCACTTGGCCTTGGCTTTGGCTGTGGACCAGCTACCAAGGGGGGATCGTTATGCCGGTCTGGTACACTTTCCCCCCGCCCGGTTATTAGCTGGCCCACAAGTTAAGGCAGGAGTGGACGTCTCTGGAGCGTGCAACTTCCTACTGGCTGGCCTGGTGGATGAGGTAGCGTCATGGCGCTAGTCATCCATTGCTTAAACGAGGGCAACGGTTGGTAGCTCACCGAGTCCTCGACTAAGTAATGGCGGACGTGCAGCTTTATGACATTCCGCACCTCCTTCACTTGGCTTTGGCTCTGGCTGTGGACCAGCTCAGATTACCGAGAGGGGATCGTTATAACGGTCGGGTACATCTTCCCCCCCCCCCCGGTCTACTAGCTGGCCCACAAGTTAAGACTGGTACAACTCCGTCCTCCACTCCGCACCTTCTAGTAGTGTGCAAACATGGAGACTGAGGTGTCCAGCGGCAGAGCCAATACTAACCGGAGTCTCCGTAGGCAAACCGATCCCGATCCTGGAAACGCCCAGAGCTACAGCCGCACCGATCCCGATCTTGGAAAACGCCCAGAGCTGAAGGTAACGACACTGGCCAACATCAAGGGGAAATACTGTTCCGTCTTCGGCTCCGCTAACACCGCTGCTGTCATCCGCCTGACGCTACTCTTCCCCCTCCGTCGCACCAGTACTTATCTTCCCCGCCGTCCGCTATCGTCATCATCGCCCGCTGGAATCTGCGTACTCACTATCGCCGAACCCCGACACCGACCGCTGCCAATCATCTCGGCTACTCTCTCTCTCTCTCTCTCTCTCTCTCTCCCGACTTCGCCTCTCGCTCTCTTGTGACGGAAAGCTGCGGCTCTCTCAACATCTCAAGCCGTGTGTGTGTTCGATCTTAACACATAAATACCGTGTTCTTTATTTAGTGGGAGTTTGTGGGACTTCTACTCGACCTTGGACAGGCTGAGCTTTACCCCAGCCTTTGACAAAACCCACCTCATAGAGCTTCTTCTTATTCATCAGACAAAGAAGATATTATTTAATTTATTAGTCTTTGGGAACTTTTATACTATTTACATATACGTATTTATTTAAAAACAAAGTCATTTACTAGTCGAGAAAATGTGCCTGATATGTGTTCAAAAAAGAATAGTCCCTTTAAGTTACGTTTATAATTTTTATATGGAAATGAACAAAACCAAAAAAAAAAAATTTAATGGATTTCTTTAAAAGAAATTGCTGATTTTTTAGCTTCTTTTTTTTAATTTCAGCCTTTTCTAAGTTTTTTTTTCCAATCTAGCCTCACTGGCTTCGTGTGTAAAAGTCCACGTAAGTGGGGAAAGCTTCTGACTGCCATCCACCTGGGGGTGGCCAGAGCGATTCTTTTGCATGCGGAGCAAGCAGCTCACGACTTCCGCGCAGTGTCCTCTGGATAGCCACCGAACACCCGTTTGGTGGTGAACTAAAGTGAGAAGGCGACAACTCGACAAGGCCACTCCGACATATTCGGTTTAAGGGCTTGTTGAGGGGAATAACAGCAGCGTCTGTTCACCAGAAGGTGCGGCTGCGAGCGGGCGTCTGTCTTGGAGCAAGCGGCTCGCTATATAAACGTGTAACAATATACAACTCCCGCAGGGCGGGTTGTGCGTCGGGCTTGGGACCCACCACGTAAAAATCCTATCCAATGAAAACAACAACAAAGCCTCGGATGAGACCACCCCTTTCTGATGACAACCACGGCAAACGTTTAAAGGACTATGATTTGAGGGTAAGCACCTGGAACGTCCGGACCCTTAATTGGGAAGGTGCCTCTGCCCAGCTGGTTGATGTCCTCGAAAGAGTGAAAGCTGACATCACCGCCATACAAGAGATGCGGTGGAAGGGGCAAGGCAAGAAGAAATGTGGGCCTTGCGATATATATTACAGTGGCCATGCAGAGGAGCGTATATTTGGTGTTGGTTTTGTGGTGGGAAAGAGACTCAGCCGCCGAGTACTGTCGTTCACGCCAGTGAACGAGCGTCTAGCCACCATCCGCATCAAATCGAGATTTTTCAACATATCTCTTATCTGCGCCCACGCCCCGACGGAAGAGAAGGACGATGCGATCAAAGACACTTTCTATGAGCAGTTAGAGCATGCCTACGACCGCTGCCCCCGTCACGACATTAAGATTGTGCTTGGCGATTTTAATGCCAGGGTGGGTAAGGAAGGTATCTTTGGCAGCACAGTCGGAAAATTCAGTCTCCACGACGTAACCAGTCCCAATGGGACGAGGCTGATCGACTTCGCCGGGTCACGAAACATGGTCATTAGCAGTACCAGATTCCAGCACAAAAAAATACACCAAGCCACATGGCTGTCTCCTGATCGAAAAACGCGAAATCAAATTGATCACGTCATGATCGACGGCAGACACAGCTCCAGCATCCTAGATGTGCGCACAATCCGTGGTCCCAATGTCGACTCCGACCACTATCTTGTAGCAGCCAAGGTACGCACCCGCCTCTGTGCAGCAAAGAATGTGCCAGCAGGACAGCAAGGAAAGTTTGAAGTCGAAAGGCTGCACATGACGCAGACAGCCAATCAATACACCACTCGGCTCTCACTCCTGCTCTCTGAGAGCAACCCTTCACCAAACGATGTATCTGAGGAATGGGAACACATCGCTCGTTCACTTCGTATCGCCGCTGAGGAATCTATAGGATACAAGCGAGCCCACAAAAACATCTGGTACGACAAGGAATGTCGCGATGCCTCGGAAAGAAAGAACGCCGCCTACAGGGCTACATTGTGTGCGGGCGCAACGCGAAGCGTATGGGAGCGTTATCGAACGGCGAAGAAGGAAGAGAGGCGCCTTTTTCGAAAGAAGAAAAGGGAGGCTGAAAGGCGCGAGTGTGAAGAGCTTGAGATGCTGGCGGGTAGGAACGATGCTCGAAAATTCTATCAAAAAATCAGGCGGATGACTGAAGGTTTCAAGACCGGGGCAAATTCCTGCCGGAATGATAACGGTGATCTGGTAACTGATGTCCAGAGCATACTTAAGTTGTGGAGGGATCACTTCTCCTCCTTGCTAGATAATGGCAACAGTGAAAGTGCGGAAGGAGAAGATGTACGACCCGAATCCCCAATAGCAGATGATGGTAGGCATGTTCCACCACCTGATCATGACGAAGTGCGAATAGCAGTATCTAGGCTTAAGAATAACAAGGCCCCGGGCGCTGACGGCTTGCCAGCCGAGCTATTCAAACATGGTGGCGAAGAGTTGATAAGGAGCATGCATCAACTCCTATGCAGAATATGGTCGGACGAGCGCATGCCCGACGATTGGAACTTAAGTGTGCTCTGCCCAATCCACAAAAAAGGAGACTCCACAGTACGCGCCAATTATCGTGGGATAAGCCTACTGAATATCGCATATAAGGTCTTAGCAAGTGTATTGTGCGAAAGACTGAAGCCTATCGTCAACAATCTGATTGGACCTTATCAGTGTGGCTTCAGACCTGGTAAATCTACCATCGACCAGATCTTCACAATACGACAAATATTGGAAAAAACCCATGAAAAAGGATCCGACACACACCATCTCTTTGTCGATTTTAAAGCCGCTTTTGATAGCACGAATAGGAATTGCCTGTATGCCGCAATGTCTGAATTTGGTTTCCCTGCTAAACTTATACGGCTATGCCAAATGACATTGACTAACACCACCAGCTCCGTCAGAATTGGGAAGGACCTCTCCGAGCCGTTCGAGACCAAACGAGGTTTCAGACAAGGTGACTCTCTTTCGTGCGACTTCTTCAATTTGATGCTGGAAAAGATAATACGAGCTGCAGAACTTAACCATACAGGAAGCATCTTATATCACAAGAGTGTGCAACTGCTGGCGTACGCCGATGACATCGACATCATTGGCACTAACACGCGCGCCGTATGTTCT
Organism: Urophora cardui; assembly: GCA_960531455.1. Lineage (NCBI taxonomy): Eukaryota > Metazoa > Arthropoda > Insecta > Diptera > Tephritidae > Urophora > Urophora cardui. Next base: position 89,559,827 of record OY482673.1, on the reverse strand, counting down.
GCCTTCTCCAAGCTGGATAAAGAGGCTAAGAAAATGGGTTTGGCGGTCAACGAGGACAAGACGAAGTACCTCCTGTCATCACACAAAGAAACAGCACGCCTTGGCAGCCACGTCAATGTTGATAGCTACAAATTCGAAACTGTTAAGGACTTCGTCTATCTGGGAACCAGCATTAACACCAAGAATGATGTCAGCACGGAGATCCAACGAAGAATCACGCTTGCCAATAAATGCTACTTCGGACTAAGTAGGCAACTGAAAAGTAAAGTCCTCTCTCGACAAACAAAAATCACACTCTACAGGACGCTCATCGTTCCAGTCCTCATGTACGGCGCAGAAGCATGGACAATTTCAAAATCAGATGAGATGGCACTTGGAGTATTCGAGAGAAAAGTTCTTCGTAAGATTTATGGACCTTTGCGCGTTGGCGTGGGCGAGTATCGACGGAGATTTAACGATGAGCTGTACGAGCTTTACACAGACATCGACATTGTTCAGCGAATAAAGATCCAGCGGCTGCGTTGGGCAGGTCATGTCGTGAGAATGGACGAAGGCGCTCCGGCCAAGAAAGCATTTCTATCGAAACCCGCTGAACGCAAAAGAAAAGGGAGACCTCCACTGCGTTGGGAAAATCAGGTGGACAGCGATGCTGCCTCCCTAGGTGTTCCCAAGTGGCGCCATGCTGCACGAAACAGAAGCAATTGGCGCGCTCTGTTGGACTCGGCCAGAATCGTCTAGACGGTTAAGCGCCAATCAAGAAGAAGAAGAAGCCTCACTTTTTATCATTACCTGGCCACACTGGTCATTGCTATCTGTGCTGCCACATTGCCATTTTAATTTATTAACAAATAAACGTGGTAATCGAATTTTGGATTCCTCTGCATGACTTATGGTCCAATTAGACGTTAGTTATTCTAAGTACATTAAAAATTAACTATTTTCTGCAATTGCCACAAAGTAGTTACTTATAAGCTAGCTATTTTTCGCAATTGATATTTCTTTACTGCAGAGGATGTTAACCACCGCATACATACCTATGTATGTATGTGCATGTAATTCAATCTGCTTATCACTTAATAGGTAGCTAGTAGTTATATTTACCAAATCATTATTGTAGCACAATAGACGGTCTAGTAAAATAGATAATACAACTATTTATGTATTTAGGACCAAGGACGATCATTAAGATGAATATATTATGTTATACACATATTTAGGGGATTCACAACCTGGCACATTGCGTCATATCGTTATAAGTCATAATATTTTGTTGTTGCATTCTGGGCTCTATGTGTACTAAATAAATACAACTCTGCACGATATGTTTTTGGGTCGTCGTATTTGATCAGCTGTTTTTGTTTACTTCTTCACAGGGCTTCGGAAAAGTCTTTTATAACTCTTTCCGTACAATATTTTAATATGACATATGACTTTATGACACTTTGTGAATTACCTAATTATATGTTATGCCTGCGAGCCAGTACCTTTAGTATAAGTAGATATCAGATTCTAAATATGAAATTTGACAGGGAAAAAATTAAATTTTCACTTAAATATTTTCGTGAAACTGGCTGTTTAGTAATATTAGATATACTTATTTTGTTACGACGGTTATGAAGTGTACATCCCTATTACATTTGTCAATGAAAGTAAAATTTATAAAAGCATTAAAATAATAGAAAACATTTATTTACTTATTTGTATCCATATAAATATATATATTAGGGTTGGGCAAGCTGCATTCAATTTTGATTGCATTCAGCCTTGCAGCCCCCAATCAATTCAGTAGTGAATGGGAATGCAAATGTGATTTGCACTACCATTCAATAGTGAATGCGAATGCAAAGGTGAATGCATTCCCATTCATTGCATTCCCACTGCAAATGTGATTTGGACTACCAATTAAAAATGAGTGCGAGGGATTTGGACAACCATTCATCATTTAATAGCAGTTAAAACCTGTGACCATAGTTAAGGTATTAAGTGGCTAATCTATTTATTAACGGAAAGGAAGTTTATGAGATATTATAAATATGGAATTAGGCTTAGCAAAGTAAAGGGAAACCAACACGACATAGTAATATGTACATATGTTCTATGTTATACCTGTATGTAAAAGTATTTCTTTCAACTTCTGAGGTTATAATTACACAGTTCAACAAATTTGCAAAAATTTTACTCAACACGAACAAACGCTAGTTATTATGAAAGAGGATGCCTCTCAGACCAACTTTTCCGAATAGAGTACTAGGCCAGTGCAAATCACATTTACAGTGGGAATGCAATGAATGGGAATGCAAACCACATTTGCATTCCCATTCACCACTGAATGGTAATGCGAACCACATTTGCATTCCCATTCACTACTGAATGGTAATGCGAACCACATTTGCATTCCCATTCACCACTGAATGGTAATGCGAACCACATTTGCATTCTCATTCACCACTGAATGGTAATGCGAACCACATTTGCATTCCCGTTCACTACTGAATGGTAATGCAAACCAATTTTGCACTACCATTCACTATTGAATGGTAATGCACTTTGAATGGTTTGCAAACATGCCCATCCTTGATATATATATATATATATATACATCCATATACTAGCATCTTTGATCACACTACAGCCTCACGAAATGTACAAGAACGTCGCGCACACCCCTGCACATATTGCTTGCTGCGGGAATACATATGTATGTATGTACATAAATAGTTGCATTATCTATTTTACTAGACCGTCTATTGTGCTACAATAATGATTTGGTAAAATATAACTACTAGCTACCTATTAAGTGATAAGCAGGTTGAATTACATGAACATACATACATAGGTATGTATGCGGTGGTTAACATCACCATGCATGCGCACAGGCACACGTTGGCGGTACACCCTTAGTGGAACGTAGGCAAGTTGCTCGAGGTCATGTCAGATATGAGTTAATATCTTTTGAACCATAAAAGTCTCCACCTTGAAATAAAATGCGTTTTTTAGATGAAAGTTCAGCGCATATTATGTATATTTTTTCGAGAATATTCGTTGACCCGATCAGTATGTAATAATGCTTTAAAAAATTTCGTTTGAATTCATTATTTTGATTTTGTAAAATTAAATATTTCTTTAACGCAGTTATAAAGTTAATATTATTACCTTCAAAATAAAAAAATTAACAAGATACGACGAGCCGAACCAAAGATATGGAATTTTGAATGTGGGCATGTTTGCTTAACCATCGAATTTTTACACATGCAGATCTCTGAAAAGAAAAAAAATTTGCCAAAATCCTGATATAGGTGTTTACTTAAATTGCGAAAGGATTCCAAGAAATAAATTTGGTGTCTTTTAAAAATGTGAAATTTTTTTCAACAAATCCGTACGATTTGTAAAATAATGACCCATACATAAATTCAGTATAAAATTCCATACAAATCAATAAATGCAAACACCAATAGCCACGTACATATCCACGTTTATGTCTTAATTAGGACTAAACTTCCAATACATCAAAAGGAGCTTATCTCTGTGGCATAATTTCCATTCTGATAACATCATTTAGACATTTGGTTGTCGCAAGGGGGCCGGCATGTTTAGACCACGAGTCTAAATATTTCGACCATCCCTAATGCATATGCACCTATACATATGCATATGTATAAAGCCGTTGACTCAACGAAAATGACTTTTCTTCCGGTCAGCGCGCTTTCCCTTTTTCTTCTTTAAATTACTTGCCATTATATAGCCACAGCGGTAAGTGGACTTCCATATATTCCTATATATATATATCATCACAATTATCCATATATTCTCATATATATGCATACATATTGAAATAAAGCCATCCATGCTATTTTCTAACTAAATCCGTTTTTCTTTTTATTTCATTTCCGGAATCCTTTATATAAATCCTCCTGAGCACCAACTGCGTCCAGGCGGATTTATTCAGAATAAAATGTAATCAATTATCTATAAGGTGTAGAAATTAAATAAATAAAGCCATATAGGTTAAAATATATAACATATAGACATAATAAATAATATAATTGATAATGAACTTAAGTTCGAGTAAAATATGTTTTCAATTCTAAAGCAGTCTTTATTGGATCAGAAATATCCAGGTCTAGGAAATTTGAGAAATAGTTAAACTCAGTCAGCGTTCTGTTTAAAGGCGCATTAGCATTATAAACCGTTCTACTAAAGCCAACTTTGAAAACACTGAAACTACGAAAATTTCTGCTAGGGGTATAAAATTGTATTCTCTCAAGAATAGAGGGACAGTCAATTCTCCCCGTAACTATACCCATTAAAAACGAGATAGCCTGAGTAATTGCCCTATTACGCAAAGAAGGTAAACTAATTAGCTGACATCGCGAAGCATAAGGTGGTAAGGGTTCTTCAAAATTTAGAGAGCACAAAGCAAAACGTACAAATGTCTTCTGAACCCTTTCCAGACGATTTATGTGGACAAAATGATTAGGCCTCCAGATAAAGGCCGCATAATCTAGCTTAGATCGTACAAAAGCTGAATATAACATCTTATGGGTACAAGGATCCGAGAAATTTGTAGAATGTCTTCTTACAAAAGCAAGCGTAGCAAATGCGTCCGCTATGGTCTTATTCAAATGTGTGATAAAAGTGAGTTTAGAGCAGACCCCGGCAAAACTAAAACTGAGATTGTGTTAGTGAGAACAGAGAGATTTATGCAACAGTGGTGTAAGAACTAAGCATATGGGGCAAACGTACAAAATAGCAACGTTTTGAAAATAAAATTAATATTTGAATAATAACGAAAAATGTATTACATAGGAATTTTTAACTTCAAAAAATGTTTTATAAATTAATTTAGATTCACCAATTTAAATATTGGAAATTAACTTAAAAAAATGTTTTATAAATTAATTTGGATTCAACAATGTAAAATATTGGAAATTCCAATAATAAAAAAATATAAGGAGTTTTTAGTTTAAAAAATATACATTAAAAATTTATTTGAAGAATATTCATTCAGAAATAGTTGAGAGTTGATATCATTTACGAAATTTTTCCAAAAGTACATAACTAAACTTGTTAAGGTATGCAAGGATGGTGCGTAAGTTATAACTGAAGATTTAGTAGAACCTTTAAGAATAAGCAAATTTTATTATATGAATTGAAAAATAAAGCATTGCAATTTTGCAACTTGAAAATTTGGTTGCAGTACAAAATGATTTATTATTCATGGTCATACATACGCAATGGCACACTGTCGCATAACAAACAAAGTAACGCAGACAGTGCTTGTGTTGCTTCTTCGCTGTCTAAACCAAAGATGACTTGATACGAAACTCTTTTTTACTCTCTCACTTTTACGATTTTCCCACGGGTCTAATGTGGCTTTGTTGCCAGCATCAACACAACATAAAACCCGGCCGATCAGCTGTTTGTGCAAATTGCAGGTGCCAGAAAGGAAAACGCGCCAAAATAAATTGTCACTTTCGGTGGATTTTAATGTTTTGTTTTATGTGCCCAATTTTGTTGAAATAATAAAGAATTATAAAAAATACAGAGGTAATTGTATTGCTTGTGTGTAATATTCAGTGAAGTTTATTGTTTTAAGTGGAAAAAATTGTGTTTCAGTTAAAATTATAAAAAATATGTTAATGAGATGGAACGCGGGCAGCGTTCTTCAGTAGATTTATATATATATCCTGTTAAAAATTATTATATTTCAATTCTAATATATTCACATTTTAATAGAATTGCAAAATAGAGTAAAATATTTCTTAAAAAATACCACCCAACTGCATGTATTATCGTTCACCACTTTTTGTGCGTTATTCTTAATTTATCTGAGATTGGGTTTCGAACATGAATATTCGGAATGTGGGAAAATCATACTATCCTGTGCATCACTTTTGTGGTTATATCCTTATCTTAATTTGGTATAAACAAAATTTTATTATTGCTATAGTCTTCAATAACATAAGGAAGCCGAAAAACTCCCAGAAATAATATGTAAAATACCCATTTACAGTTTTCGAACAGAGTGGCACCAATGAAAAATGTTATAAAAAATGCGCATTTTGACAGCGCTCTCACGAAATGAAGAGTTTCGTATCTAGTTATCTATGGTCTAAACAACGACTGAATCACAGAGCGTAAGCCTATGTGTGTTATACTCATTAACTCACGTGAGTCGATTTTCCGGGCCTTGGTTTAGAGTCGAAATGTACACCCAAATCCTTAATCTCATTAACCGACTCCAGACAGATATTATTGATGACATATGATGTTACTATAGGATTTTTCAACTTAGAAAACGTGATTTTATGGCATCTTTATATATATTAAGCTAAGCGATTTTTGTAAGCACCATAACTTTTACACCGTTATACCGATTTTCGAAAATGTGGTGTCAGATGAAGGGGCTTGACCTGTAGATGTGCAGGAGGGTTTAATTTTTTTGAAAAGGGTTGCCAGATGTTTGAAAATTTAATTTTACTGTATAGTTTGTTTGATTTTAAAATTTTTGGTACCATATGAAGGGGCTTGACCTGATATTGAGCAATTTAATAAAAAAATTTCAAAAAGGGTTGCCACCTGTTCAAAAATTCAGTTTTACGCTATAGTTTGTTTGATTTTTAAATTTGAGGTGTCATATGAAAGGACTTGGCATGGAAATGAGTAATTTATTAAAATTTTTACAAAAAGGGTGCCACCGTTCAATAATCCATTTATACGCTACAGTTTATCTCATTTTTAAATTTGAAGTGTCATGCAAGGCCTAGCACTGAAGATGGGTAATAAAAGGAGAGGGAAGAGGAAAATGAAAGGGACGGATATGGCGAAGGACAGGAAGCGAAAGAGGAAATATGAAAAATAAAATGGATAAAGGGAAAATAAAGCGCAAATAAAGGGGAAAGGGGAAGAGAAAGAGAACTAGAAAGAAAAGGAGGAGCGCACCAAATGGCCTTTTGTAGGTCGCTTTAAGGTTACCATAGTCTAGAAAAATATTCGGCACAAAACTTCACTATGGGGCTCCTTGGTAAAAATCTATGTATAAAAAATCTAGGTCCACAGAAAATAAAAATAACCAGTAGCTATGAAGGTATATCAAAAAATTTTCAAATGTGGCAATAAGTGGTCTTCCACCCTCAAATTGTCGCACAGTGTAATTGAAAGCCACAGCATCGCGTGGTCGGGTTTACTAGTTTTTTAATATTAAGAAAGAGTTTATTTGCTAAACACCAAGTATAAAATTTATTGAGCTCAGATTGCAGCAATAATGAATCATCATAATGTTTAATTTCCGAATAAATTTTCAAATCATCGGCGTAAAGAAGAAAGCGGGCATTTGTAAAGCAAGAACTAATATCGTTAATAAAAAGAACGAAAAACAATGGACCCAAAATACTTCCTTGGGGGACACCAGAGCGCGCAATAAATGGTATTGAATGGATACCCAATGCGGCAAGTTTAAGTAAAAGTAATTTATGAGAGATTTTGTCGAAAGCATTGGAAAAATATGTGTAAATTACATCCATTTGGTGTCCATTATGGATCGTTGACATACAGTCCTCCGTAAAGACAGCAAGATTGGTAGTCGTGGACCTACCTGCTACAAATCCATGCTGATTTGGACAAATCAAATGTTTGACATTGAAATAAAGTTTTCTCTTGATTATGTTTTCGAAAATTTTTGCTACCGAAGAAAGTTTACTAATTGGTCTATAATTTTCGATATTGCATTTATTGCCACTTTTGAAAATTGGCGTAATTGATGTACGTTTCCAATTATTAAGAAAAATGACTTCAGATTTATTAAAAATGTGCATTAATGGTTCGGCCAAAGATATACAGTTTTTGAATAAAACAGCTGAGAAACCATCCGCATCTGACTTGAAAGAGCATTTTATGCCCCTAATACCTTCAATGATATCTTCCTCAGAAAGCTCAAGGGAGCCAAAGTCTAAGGCGGTAAGTATCTCCATATTATTTTCGCGGTTTAGATTTTCTAACAACAAATCATCATCAGACTCGAAATTTGACGAAAAGAATTCAGCAAATAAATTCGCAGCATCAGGCACTGATGCAGCACTAGTACCTTTGTAAAAAACCGATTTTGGTATATCTGAGCACGCTCTCCTTGATTTGATGTATGACCAGAATTGTTTAGGATTCACCTTGATATTGGCTTCAAAACCACGGATGTAGCTATTGTACCACGATTTATTTAATTTTGAAAACTCTTTTTTTATAATAACTATATTTCCCAAAGTAACAACGCCGTTTTGTTGATTTGAACTTCTTATGAAACTTATTTATCAAATTTTTCAGACGCTTTAGGTTTTTTGAAAACAAAGGAATTTTATACCTGACTGGTTTTAGAACTGGAACATAAAGGTATAATAAATTATAAGTATATGTTTTAAATATTTTAAAACAATCTTCAACACCACTATCTCTAAACACAGCCTCCCAATTTAGTTCGCTAAACATAGCATCAAGAGCATTAAAATCACAGCGGTTGTAATTAAAAGAAATATCATTATCATTATCCGTTAGGGAATCTTCAAAGAACTCATAGAATTCAAAATCCAAACTTAAAATGATGGAAGTTACATGGAGATATTGAGGAAGACGACTGTGATATAACAAATTTTATATTATCACTAATGAAAACTAAATCTAGCAAGCGATTCGAATTATTAAAAACACTATTAACTTGAGTTAAACCTATGCCTAGGAAATTATCAATCACATAAGATTCCACAAAACTAGTTACATTAGTAGGAGTCAAAAACAACTCATTATCAAAAACTGACCACTTTAAATTACACTCAGAAAAAAAATCATCAACACGATTCATGTAAAATTAACACGATCGATCTTTACGCATACACTCAGAAAAAAAATCATCAACACGATTCATGTAAAATTAACACGATCGATCTTTACGCATAGAACAGCAACAATTTTTTTTTCAAATTACACGATGTTTGAAACATGATTTTGGCTTTGTAACTGTCATCTGAAAATTTGGTAAATTCAACCAAATTTTTTTGTTGATACAACATGAAGAAATTTTAAAATATACCAGATGATTCAAATATAAAATTTTATTCCTAAATGTCATTTGGAATTTGGTTTATTTAACATGATGATAGTGTCAATATAAACTAAAAAAATTTTAGATTTTTTAATACAACATGAAGACAAATGTGAAAACAACAAGAACCACAATTAACAATAAAATTTGGTTGATATAACACGAAACAATGTTCAAACATAAACGTCATTTGTAATTTTGATTTATTCAACACGATCATAGTGTCAATGTAATCTAAAAAAGTGTTAAAAAAGAACGTCAAAACTATTTTGAAACATACATAATTCTTTTGATCATTTGAAGTCTGATTTTCGTGCAAAACGCAAATTATTTTAAAAAAAAAAAAAAAAAAAAAGAAAATTTTGTGCCGTGGCAGTGATGCGAGTTTAGCATCATTGTCAGTTCGCGATAGTGGGTTTTCGATTTATATTTTCAGTTTGCAGGTGAGTTAAAAGAGGATTACATTTTTGTTTCTAAAAGTATTTAATGTTCAATATTTTATTTTTCCTCTTCATAGGTTGCAATATCACGAGGAGGTTTTTTAGCGAATGCGGGTTTGCGTGCAGCATGCGGTTGTTGCATTAGCGGCCAAACATTACTCGGTGCAAATGATAGTGCTATCGCCCATGTATAAACTATCGCCGGTACATTTGTGTTCGTATGAGAAGGACGCCTTCAATTTGGTCAGTTGTGCGGGTGATGTACGAATGTGCTTAATTGAAGTGATGATTATATATTTTGTTTTATGTTTTTTTTATTTAAAAAAATAAATTGTACAATCAACAAGACTTTCTAGTTAATTTAACAATAAATTTAATGTAAAATCAAAAAGATGTTATTGTTAATTCAACAGGACCATTTCGTGTTAATTTAACCAGCTTTTATTGTAACATTAACTAGTTAAAATTGTAAAATCAACAGGAAGACTCAATACTTTTTAGTGTTAATTCTACAGTTGTCATCCTGTTAAACTAACACTTGACAGTAGTGTTAAATTTACACGATTACATGATGGCATACATTATGCATCGTGTTGAAAAAAATTAACCACAAAATTTGTTGATTTTTTGTTGATTTCACACTATTTTTTTTCTGGGTGTACTTAAATTAAAATCACCAAGTACACAAACTTGGTTATCACCAATTATTTTATGAAGTGCTAATACATTGACAACATGCTTCTTGTATATGATATCAGAGCTAAGCGGAGGTATATAAGATACACAGGTATACAGCACGCCAAGTGAGCTACAAACGCGTAAACATAATTGATGAATTATGGTATCATTATAATTAAGCGGGAAAATCGAAGCTTGAAGATGATTACGAGTAGCGATTAACACACCACCACCTCTATTGCATCCAGTTTTTAAAGCATCCCTATCCTTCCGAAATACGTCATACTGCTTTGGGTCGAAAAATTCCGCATCAAAGAAATTCACATTGAGCCAAGTCTCAGTAATCACAATTATGTCATACTCTAAATGAGCGCTGAACATTCGAGCAATATCAGACTTTCCACGGAGTCCAGATATATTCGATGGCCACACATTCGGGTCTAAGATTTTGTCATAAAATGCAGGATCAACACCAAATTTTAGATTTACGTATTTCAGATCCCGTAATTGAGCACCTTTTTCAATAGTTTGTAGCAGATTAAATGTTACTATTAATCCCTGCTTGCCTAGATACATAGTCAACAACCCTCTCCTCAGATATGTCAGGCTTAAATGATGAAATATGCAACCATTTCTTCTTTTCGACTTCAACCACGCCCAGGTCACAATTAGCATTACGGCCGACAACCACATTACTACGTCGAGCCCTCTTGCTTGTCACTTTAGTAAAACCATCATCAGTGGCCGTCGAAAACTTTTCGGGATTATTAGCACCAGAACTTATAATTGACTTGACGCCGTTGCCACTGCCAGCAGCAGAACTATTAGAGGCAGCAAAGCTTACAGAGGCAGCATTTTGTTTTGCTGTTGAAACAATTTGTTTTACGGGTGAAGGCTGTTCGGGATCAGCAGCGCTAGTACTCAGTGCCGACTTTGCGTTCTTGTTGCTGCTAGTATCAGAACTCGTGGATGCAGCAGAATTTGTAGAGGCAGCAGAGCCTGCAGAGGCAGCAGTTTGTTTGCAGCAGAACTAGTAGAGGCAGCAGAGCCTACTAACACAGCATTGCGTTTTGTAGGCGACGACTTTTCGGGATTAGCAGCGCTAGTATCCGGAGCCGACTTGACGCTCTTGTTTCTGCCAGCAGCAGAGCCTGCAGAGACAAGAATTTGGTTTGCAGGTTGATCACATGGTGAAACAGAAATACATTCATGATGTGATGGAAAATTAAAAAGCGAATAGCAAGCATTACAGCCAGAGCGAGACAAATCTACAGTAGGTGTTTGAGCCCGCGAAAAATTCTGAACTCGTTGAGCTGACGTAAAAGGAAGCGAACAAGCAGCATTGTTTTTAGGAACATTCGGCGAACAGTGATTAACATTATAATGATCATTAGCAAAATTAGATGGATATGCTTCATTGCGTGGGTTAGAAGCAACAGCACTCTTTATTATACTAACTTCATTTACTAACAAATCAATTTTATTAACAACAACAAATCAATTTTATTAACTACTTAATTTATTTTTTTACATTAAAAAATTACGATATGAACCAAAAAATTTTTAGCTGTGAATGAAGAACTGTAATGTGGCAGCAACGAGCCTTCTGTACGGGCGGTCGTTGCCGCATTTATTATGTTTCAGTCGCTGACTTCGCACCGACATTTTTACGTCAAGGCACTGTCGTTGTCGCAATGTCGTGTCGTTACGTACCGATTCTGTTTTCACCCTATGTTTGCGCTTGTGTAACTATATTTGACGCTCTACACATGTAGATTTTTATTTTCCACAAATTTCAAAGATGAATCTCAAAGCATACCACCATTAACTGAATTTCTATTCACGATTGGTATCCCCATATGACATCTTAAAAATGTATCGAAATACAATAAAGTAGTGATGGGCAAGAGCTCGTAGCAGAGGGGCTAAGCGAAGTTATGGAGGATAGGGGAACAAAATTTGAACCGGGGGGTAAGAGTGTACGTATATTTTTCTTTTGCATATGTGTTTGTAAATAAGAGAGCATGGCAGAGTTTTACTCTAGGTTGCCAGATATGGAGACTACCCATTTTAAGGGATTTTCGGAAACATTTAGGGATTGATTTTTTTGTATGGATATTTTTTTGAAATTTGTTAAAGCGTGTATATAACAATTTAAATTAATTTTGCTTTCAAAATTGTAAACATTAGTTTGAACTTCGGAATGAAAAAAAATATATATATTTTGTTGGGCAATTATAGACCTAATTGGAAGGTTATAAGCATGCAAAATGTATAGGAAATGTGGCAGTTACAATTGATAGTACGACATAAAATCAAAAACGTATTGCGATTTATGTAGATGGAATTTGCGGGTCATGCTCACTATTGGGATCAGTTTGAGGTCATATTGGGATCATGTTAGGGTCAATTTTGGATAATTTTTTTGTTATTTTGATATCATTTTGCTACTAAATTGCGTTCATTTGACCCCAAAATGACCACAAATAACCACAAAAAATAGAAATAGAAAGAAAATATACATAATATCGATTGAAAACAAGAGCCCTAACATATTGACCCCAGATATCTCAAAAACTGAGGGACTAGTCTGCGTTCAAACAGACAGACGAACAGGCAGACGGACATGGCTAAATGAACTCAGCTCATCGTCCTGATCATATCGGTGTACTTATTGGTTGGTCTATCTCTTCTTCTTCTCATACTTACAAACATCGGATCAAAATTATAATACCATTTCATGCTCATGAAAGGTGTAAATATATCGAAGTCCAAATGAAACCCGTGGCCTTCCCCTTTCGTTTGATACCCATATTGTAGGCAATGATAAGGTTTATGTACATTTTAATAATAAAACAAGCTGTATTGACTAAGTTGTTACTTTTGGTTTTAAGCAAAGAAAAAAGCTTATACTGTTGGTAAGTAAGATTAGCGCAAACTTGATAGCACCGAGCAAGGTCGGTCACCCAGGTACTGAAAGTCATTAAAGGAGGAAGTTTCTTTAGCTACTGGCTCCTAAAAAAATATTAAACAAAGCTGATTCGCGAGTCAACCCACACATAATTTAACAAAGTCTACTTGTGGACTAAGGGAGGTTCGTAACCGTGGATCGACCGCTAAGACAGCCAGAGGACTTCTGCATCGGAATTGCTCCTTGCTCTCCACTTTCGGCGCCCTTTATTGCCTTTACGTTTAGCAGTTTAGGAACTAATTAATTAACTCAGAAAAGGCCAAATAAATAAGGAAGGTTCCTCATAGAAAGTGGTCCTGAACACTTACTGGAGGTAAACTAGAAATACCAAAGTTCCCACTGCACTGGAAATAGATTGTGAAAATGATCATAAAGAAGATAAGGCCAGCGCGCCTTTTTGGTTACTGCCAGTGTTGCCGCTCAAAAATTTCAAAAGGTGGCCCAAAAAATTAAAAAAGTGGCCCCAATTTTTTTTTTAGCTAAAATACATTTTTATATATTTTTGTGGTTTATTTAATGCTTAAAGAAAATGGAATTTAAAATATTCTCTACACTAACGCAGCGTTAATATGATCGTTCGTTGAGCAGACGGAATAACCCGAGAAAGGCAAGGAATTTCCTACGGATCAACGAACGCTATATGTGTTTTTGTGTGTCTGGACTGCTCCGTGCGTTTTTATTATCTTAACGAACAGCCCAAATTTCAAAGTATTCAAGGGTAGTGTTGGCAAACAAATTAAATATAGAATCTTTCGAAACGGAGAGTTGCCAATGCAAAGTAAAATAGTAACAAAGAGATTTTTTGTTCTTATATTTAAGAAAAAACTAAAAATTATTTAATAATTATAGTTTTCAAAGTAAAAAAGGACCAAAGGTGGCCTGAATTTTTAAAAAGGTTCAAATATTGCATATTTTCAAAAAGTTGGGTTCAGGTGGCCTGGCTTTAAAAAAGGTTTAAATTGCCACTTTAGTGGCCCAAACGGCAACGCTGGTTACTGGCTTAATAGTATATGATTTTATTTGCTAAATAAGAAAGATAATATTAAATAATATGTAGTATGGCTACACACAACCACTCTTTTAATCGCAAATTAATTGTATACGCATATGGACCTTCATTAGTTTTTCAATTACTTTTGCAATTCCTTTGAGGAATGGGAAATCCTTAAGTACATTTTCCATTCCTTGTAATGTAATTGGAAAAATTTCAATTACATTTGCAATTCCTTTCAAAAGTAATGGCGCGGCAATTACATTTTCACAAAGTAATTCTTTTTCAATTCCAAAAAAAAAAATACCTTGTACTTGAGCCTCAAAACGATGAAATACTTTTGGTATTTTTTTAGGAATTGAAATGTAATCAATTCCTTTTCTTTTGATGAAAGGAATTGATTACTTTTCCCAATTACATGTAATGGGGAATTGGGAGTAATTTAATGATTACTACCCAGCTCTGTATGTATGTATTGAAATCGCATAGTTTTTAATTTTGATTTATTATTAATAAATGGGCTTTAAAAGAAATACATTAGATTTAAAAAGAATATATATAAAAAATGAATGCAGGCGTGATGGCCGTTGTGACTCGCGGTTGACTACTGATTTCTTCTCTTCGTTTTGTTTGTCAGCTAGGCAAAGGTTGCCGGTTTGATAGCCCCGACACGTAGCATACGTCAATCCGTCTACGTCGACGTATGTGACTGACAGCTCACGTACTTGACGGAGAGGTTGCCACATAGGAAACGTTGACGGATATACATAAATCAGCTGTTTGATTAACCTTTAACTACAGAGGTGGTGGCAAAAATTTAACTCTTTAGAATATTTTGTAATTTCTCTTTTAAGTTGCCCTCTTGAAATTCAGTTTTCAGTAACTTCACATCTCCTGATAATTATTGACCATTTTGGTTTTATGGAGGAATGTTTTACAAATGAGAAAAAACTCGAAAAGCAAATTGCAAAAAAAGTAAAATTCAAGAGTAGCTAAAGGTTAACAATCAAAAGCAATCAGCTGACATAGCGACGGATTGACGTATGCCAAAAGTTGAGTGTTGGGCAACTTTGGTACGTTGCGGCGACGGATTCGTCGTACTTGTACCGATATACATTTAAATGCCCACAGTTTACTGAGCTGTCAGTCACATACGTCGACGTAGACGGATTGACGTATGCTATGTGACGGGCCTATGACTTTGCTAGCACAGTTACTGCTGTTACCCACACATGTAATGCTTTAGCGTTGCCTTACAGTTCGGCTATCCTGACTCTGTATAGCGCCCTCGATGTACTCACTGATTTCATCGTTACCGTCATAATCGGTTTCGAAATTCGGGGGAAGTTGGCACCATAACTTCAGTTTATCAGAAGCGTGAACTGACGTGATGTTCTTTCAGAGTTCGGTAAGTCTTCTATTAAGTAGCGATCTTTACCAAGAATTCGTTTGATTGTGAATGGACCTTTGTAACGAGGTTCTAATTTTCGTGATGTGCCAGTGCTAGACGGTTCATTTTCAACTAGCACAAGGTCATTAACGTGGAATATTGTAGGTTTTGCGTGATGTTTATCGTACCGATTTTTCGCTTTTTGTCTTTCCTGATTTACCCACTTTGCTGCTTCTGCTCGTACGTTTTCCAGATCTTCTTCGCTTGATAAGTGATTTTCATGTAACGCCAATAAAACTTTGTTCTGGAGTATATCCCTTGGCGAAAAACTAAACAATAATTCATGTGGGCTTTTTCCAGTTGTTTTATTCTTCATTGTGTTCATTGACCATTTTATATTAAAAAGATTATAGTCCCATCTCTTGTCCGTAGTTGTAGTTGGAAGTAACATTGACAGAAGAGTTCGATTAACTCGCTCGGCATGTCCGTTCGCACGTGGTGTACGTACCGCATTTAATACGTGTTTAACGTCGTTGTTAGCGCAATAATTTTTGAAGTCTTTGGATGTGAATGCCGTACCCCTATCAGTGATGATACGTTCAGGTACACCAAAATAACTCGTAACGTTGCTAATACATGGTTTGTTGCTGTACTCTTTACCGCTTTGATGATTGTATATTTCGTAAAAGAGTCTACTAATACCAATATAAATTCGTTTCGGTTTGAACTTTTTACAAATGGGCCTAAATGGTCCATGTGTACCGGTTTGAAAGGTATCGGATCTATATTACTAAAATGATACTGTCCTTCCTTCTGTCCGCCTCGATCTTTATTATAAGCACATTCAACACATGCCTTCAAATATGATTTGATAAAATTTCGCATTCTCGGAAACCATAGATATGTTTTCATTTTATTAATCGTTTTTTCCAAACCTAGATGACCATTTTTATCGTGACATTCTTCAGCCATTTTATGTCTTAGCGCTTTCGGAACTACCCATAATTGATTACCATTTTCGATTTTGAACAATCTACCTTGCTTAATACAAAACTCTTTCAACAACTGTTTATTAGTGCTGGAAGCGATATCGATATAATATCGATTCATCGATGTTTTTGAACTTTTTCGATATTTTTTTCCGATATTCGATATATCGACGGTCATGGATCCATCACTGATAAACGCGGAAAGAAGCTGGTAAAAGGCAGCATTGCCGTTTTGTGGGTAATTACCCAAATTTGGAGATTTTTTTTAAATTTGATTCCTATGTAGAAATTCCTGTGTTTAAAAGTAATGTAAATACGAACATTTCTTTTTAAATGTTCATTGTAGAATTGCAAAATCAAGAAAAAACATTTTAAATTTAAAAATTGTTATTTCTATTTTAAGCACTATGAGATTTTGAACCAAAAACTTACGTTTTTTTCCATTCATTTTTATTATACCTTTCATGAGAATGAAATGGTATTATAACTTAGTGCCAAAAAATTTTTGTCGAAAGTACCAGAAGGAAGCGTGGGGGACCCACCAAAATATATACCGATATGATCAGAATCACGAGCTGAGTCGATTAAGCCATGTCCGTCTGTCCGCCTGTCTGTCTGTCCGTCCGTCCGTCTGTGTGAACGCAAACTAGTCCCTCAGTTTTTGAGATATCTGAATGAAATTCGGAATACAGGTATGCTGTTATATGCAGCTGATCATTTGTCGGAACCGGCCGAATCGGACCACTATAACATATAGAAAACAACCGATTATTCAGATATACATGAAATTTTTGGATGTAATTTGTGCATAACTTCCCCATTTAAACAGCTAAGAACATGAAACCTTGAAGTAGACGTGCCCATTTTGGCCCAAAGAAGGTTACCGAAAATTGTCACGATCGGACAACTATAACACATAGTTCCACAACATCCGATTATTCAGATATACACATTTTGGTGTATAACTCCTCCATTTTAACAGATAACGGCCTGAAATTTTGAAGTATTTGTACACATATGGACCCAACCGGGATTGCTGAAAATTGTTGAGATCGGACCACTATAACCTATAGCTCCCCTACAACCGATTGTTCAGATATACACATTTTGGTGTATAACTCCTCCATTTTAACAGCTAACGGCGTGAAATTTTGAAGTGTTTGTACCCATATGGGCCCAAACAGGGTTACCGAAAATTGTCAAGATCGGACCACTATAACATATAGCTCCCCTACAACCGATTGTCCAGATATGGCCATTTTGGTGTATAACTCCTCCATTTTAACAGCTAATGGCATGAAATTTTGAAGTATTTGTACCCATATGGGCCCAAACGGGATTACCGAAAATTGTTAAGATCGGATCACTATAACCTATAGCTCCCCTACAACCGATTGTTCAGATATGGACATTTTGGTGTATAACTCCTCCATTTTAATAGCTAACGGCGTGAATTTTTTAAGTATTTGTACCCATATGGGCCCAAACGGGGTTACCGAAAATTGTCAAGATCGGACTACTATAACATATAGCTCCCATAAAACCGATTGTTCAGATATCACGAATAATCGTGGAAGCCAGAGACCCAACAAAATTCTGTTAGTGCATCTGGTGAATAAAAAATTTTAATTCAACACAGCTGGCTGTTAAAATAACAGAAGTACAGCGAGTTCGTCTGTAGAAAGGAATGTTATATTAAATTTCTGCACATCTGCTGATATGGCTCATTATTCCTCCCATACACCAATTCCATCGATGCACTAATTTCCCAAAACCGCTGGTGTTTTAACTATTTCCTTATCGAATTTGAATTATAAATAAATTAAAAATTAAAAAAAAAATCAATTAAAATTAATTTCAATTTGACTTTACTGGGACTCGAACCTGCGCATCAATGCATTTTCTGTATTAAAAGCCATACAACAATGCATCAGTTTACTACAACCGTTGAGTATTTTTACAATTTCCACATCGATTTTTTAATTATTTTAAAATTTTCGAAATTTTGAAAATGTAAAAACATTTTGTTGTCCATTTCATCTTGTTGATGGCCAACCCATCAACCTCGTTGATGAGCAACGATCAACCATCTCTATACCTATGCCAATGAAATTTAATTGTCACCCTCTCTGAACAAATAGATGATGCATCAATACATATGTACATACATATGTACATCTATTGAGCAATAATAAATTGGTGGCTGCTTGAAAACCCTCACCATTCAGTTTGGTGTATCGGGGCACAGTAGCTGCTAGACTCTGATGACTGATCAACGAAAATCCTACTGTCCCCCAAACATATCAAAAAATTGTTGTGTACACAAAAGCATCTATTGAATTATAATTTTTTAATACAGAAAGATATGCACATAGAGGCGCAGGTTCGAGTCCCAGAAAAGTCAAATTGAAACTAATTTAAATTGATTTTTTTTAATTCTTAAATTTATTTATAATTGAAATTCGATAAGAAAATTTTAAAATTACTTTGCTGTTTTAGGAATTTGGTGCATTGGTGAAATCGGTGTATGTGAATAAAACTAAGAATATCAGCAGATGTGCACAAATGTAAAGTAACATTCCATTCTATACCGCGCTGCTAATTTTTTCAACTTTTCTCTCAAATCTGTAATTCACCATCACTCAACTCTGGTAATGTTAACAAGATGCAATAAGCAAAAGCAGAAAAAATGCAAAGACAACTAATTGCTGGAAGTAAAATGAAATCCCCCAAATCGCGTTGCTTTGCTTTTGCTTAACTATACAAGCAAACACGGCTCAGCTGAAAACTGAAGCGAATGAATCGTGTTCTCGTTTTTTACTCGGCTTGCCGAGTTTGCTATTTTTGGTATACAAGAAAATATGGAAGTGATAATAGGACAATGAGAATATTTTGGAGCACTGACTGTTCATTGTGAATGTGCACAGGCAAATAAAGAAGAGCATATCTCCGATTAAAAACTGAAATAGTTTTTCTTCGATACACACAGTACATATTAGTTGATATTTTTTCGTTTAGACTTCATTTTTGAGCTCTTATGACCAATGTTTTTTTTCTTTATAAGGAAAAAATGTATGTGAAAAATTAATATTTTTGGTAGAAGTTATAAATACATATGTATGTAGATCTATTTCGGAGATCACCACATCCCTTCATCAGACTTCTTTTTACTTTTATTCTTGCGTCCGCATAAAACATCCTTTAATGAAAATTTTCACTAAAAAGTTAAAAATAAATAATAGCTTAAAAAAACTAAAAAACACGCTTTAATCTTAAAAATCATACTAAAAATTTTCCTTAAATACTTATATTTTCGTTCATCATTTTGTTTCTAATTAAATTATTTCTCAATTTTTAGTACGATTTTTAAGATTAAAGCGTGTTTTTTAGTTTTTTAAGCTATTATTTATTAATTTAAACATTTTCTTTTTAAATCCCAAATACATTTTAATTCCAAAAATTTCATTTTTAAAGTAAAATGACTTGGTTGAAAACGTGCGTTATAAAAATAAAAATTTTATTTTTGATTTATTTTCTAAGTGTAAAAGGTATTTAGAATGCATTATTAATTTGTCTATTTCAAACCTTTTAGTCTTTAACATGGTTTTTTAAATAACTTAAATGCGAAATATTTCAGTGAACCACTGTAATTGATACCTACTCTTTCTGGCTGGAACAGAATTTACCTTTTTTGTTTTTTTTTGATTATTGAATTCCCTTTTCAAAAAAGATTTCTGTTTATAATAAATTGAAATATTTAGTTTAAATGTTTATTTAGTTAATTTTTAGAGTAATATAAATGACTGTCACTCTCGTTCAATTCAGGGCACAATAATGAATGCAGACATTTCGAAAAATAAAGCTGTTATATATAGATATGTTAAATTAAGGTTTATATAAAGTAGAGCTCTCGATTTTTTTTGAACATTTTCGAGTAGCCGGAACAAATGCTGTTCAAATTCTCGAACACTTGTTTGTTTGTTTATTATGTATTTTTCGTTTGTTTATTTTTTTTTTGTTGTCTTCATATGTATTTTTTTATTTTTGTTTTCATGATACAAATTTTTTTGTCTGTAAGCTCGAATGCTCGAATGTTTGTACGGGTATTTGAACAACAAACGAGCCTCAGACAAATTCGATCTTTTCGAATTGTTCGATACCCGGGTATCTAGAGCTCTAATACAATGATGCCCAAACATTTCTTACGGGCGAGCAATATCATAATTTAAAGAAAAAAAATTTGTTTTCCTATATGTTTGTTTTTGTAGTTTTCTACAACTTCATTGATATCTCGATAACCCAGTAAAAAAATTAGGACACAAACATATGTATACATTTTTAATTAATAAAATTAATATTAATATTTATAAATAAATAATTAATTAATATTGATAAGTGGATTGTTTTTAGAAAGCTTAAAAAATATCTTTAATACGAGATTTATGGACTTTGGCTACTATTACTGAATTTATTAATTAATTTTCAATGCCCTCCTCTAAATTTTTCAAAATATATAAATAAATAATTAATTAATTATTAGTGTGAAAAAGTTAAATATCTTTGCCTCCGAGCGTTTATTTTAAAACTTTCGTCAATGTTTTTAGTACGTATAAATGTGAGTGTATTTTCAAAATTAAAAATTGTAAAATCAAAACACAGAAACCGGATCTCAGACAAACACCTCGAGTCAGTTTTGCAACTATCAACCACAAATGTTGAAATAGACATAGATAACATTCTCGAAAATATGAACGAATCAAATTAATATACATATCGCACACTAAATCAAAAAGCGTTACAACTCAAAATTCAAAAATTTTCAGGAGAGGCAAAAAAGTTTTTAATTTTTATAGGCAATGATATGGGAAAAGGCTACGTATAATAGTTATTTCTCAGTTAAAAAAGATTCTGATGGAAAAGATTTTTTGGCAGCCGCTAGAGATATATTCTGTGTACCAATTTATGGAAGAAACCCGATTTCGAAAAATTTTGAGTTGTAACGCTTTTTGATTTAGTGTGCGATATGTATATACGTATATATTCCACATTTCATTTTTTCATTACTGGGTTGGACCTGTTCGAATCAAAATAAAAAATTGTTTTTGTGTTTCCATAAAAATGTTTCGGGAGTATACAAATTTTGTTTTCCTATGCTCGCCATATACACAAATTTCTTATGAAAGTGTATAGGCGAGTGAAGTTCAATACCTACGAGCACTACAAAAACAAAATGTGTATGCGAGTATAGGGCTTGGGCAACTATGCTCTAATATAAAGGTCGATATATCGATAATATCGATGTTTTTTCTCAAAAATATCGAAAATATCGATACTCGTAAACATCGATGTTTTTCCAGCACTACTGTTTATCTTTATTTTGGATTTTATCAATAATTTTCTTTAATTTCTCGTCTTGTATTTGCATTGAAAATAACCAGTCGTCTCGTGCTATCGTTACTTTGTCTACCCTCAGTGTTGCAACATCGGTTTCTTTCGCACCTTCAGTTGGACTCCTACTCAACGCATCGACGTGTTCCATACGTTGACCCTGGCGATGTATAATGTCGATATCAAAATGTTGCACTCTCAACCACCAACGAGCAATTCGTGGAATCAATTCTCGCTTACTCATTGCAGTTTTAACAGCACCACAATCGGTTATGACCTTTACCATTTTACCATCGATATAATACCTAAATCGGTCCAACGTTTCGACTACAGCTAAAGTTTCAAGTTCGTAGCTATGAAAAACTTTCTCAGTGTCGCTCGTCGATCTACTATAATACGCAACTGGCTTTAAACCATCATGTTCTTTTTGCAACACCACTCCTGCTAAACCAATTGAACTTGCATCAGTATGCATTTCGTGATCCGCATCAATTCGATATGCAACCAGTAAAGGTGAAGACGTTAATTTTTGTTTGAGTTCGTTAAATGCTTTGTCTTGATCAGAACTCCAGATGAACATCTGATCTTTACACAATAATTTTCGAAGAGGTTCAGATATAATAGCGTACCCTGGTATAAATTTTCGAAAATACCCGCTTAATCCTAAAAATCTTCTGACTTCGGTAACGTTGGTTGGTCGTTCATAATTTTATATTGCAATAGTCTTTGCTATACCCGGAATTATACCATTTGGCGATATACGATGCCCAAGAAAATCGATAGTTGTTTTCAAAAACTCGCAGTTTGAGATATTTAGAGTCAAATTTGCTTCGCGCAGAATCGTTAAAACTATTTTAATTTTTTTAAACATTTCGTCGTACGTATTTCTACAAATGAGTATATCGTCCATGTAGTGAATCATAACATCTTTGTCGCTTTTTCTTGAATTTTTGACATCAAGCGTTGAAATACTACGGGCGCGTTCTTAAGCCCAAAAGGCATTCTTTTAAATTCAAACAAACCTTCTGTAGTAATAAAAGCAGTGTACTTACGGCTTTCCGGTTCGATTGCAATTTGATAGTATCCACTATTAAATCAAGGGTCGTGAAATATTTATATTTCGCTGCGTGTTTTAAACATTTTTCGATATTCGGTTGTGGAAATATTTCTTTTACCATCAACTGATTTAATCGGCGATAATCTATACACAACCTATCGTTACCGTTCTTTTTTTTAACAAGCACAACCGGGCTTGCATATTCGGATTCAGATTTTTGTATGATATCGTTTTGCAACAAATCATTTACCATTTCCGCGACAATTTTCTTTTTTGGTTCTGGCACACGATATGGAGATTGTGACACTATATCATTTGATTTTAACGTTATTTTCATTTCTACCAAATCCGTCTTTCCTAATTCGTTTACACCGTTCGCAAACACATTAGAATTGTCATTTATGATTTTCATTAAATGTAACTTTAACGATTTTTCATTTACCTCACAGTTTATTTCGTCTTCACTGATCAATATTTTACGATTTTACATGCTATTTCCTTTTCATTAACACTTTTTGTTGTAGTTTCGTTTTTGTTTTCAACTTCATTGTAGTTTGCGTTTGCGTTTTTGCTTTCATATTCGTTTTCTTTTTCTATTTTTACATTTCCATTTTCAAAAATTAACCGCAGCTTGTTATTAATAAAATTATCTTGCCCTAATAACACATCACAAGGCAATAATTCATCGTCAACTAAATACATAGTAATAATTATATTAACATTGTTAATTATTACGTTTGTTTTCACCAATTCGTTTGCACAGTGCATACCACCACACAGTCCAGTAATTTGTATGGCACACCTTTCAAATTTGCCATCAATCGTTTTACCCAAAGACTTTCGAATCATGCTACACTGTGCACCAGTATCAACAAATGCTTTTAGTTGTAAACCATTTATTTCAACATCAATTTTAAAATGTTCATCATTTACAAAAAATGCATTTCGCACTTTTGCAGTGGGTTTACATTGTGTTTCACCTTTTGCATGTACTTTGTTACATTTTTCGCATCTTTTTTTGCGTTGCGGCTTTTGAAAATTGCCCCAATTCATCACAATTGTAGCACTTCACCGTTTTATTTGTTTTGGTTTCTGTATTCTTATAGTCGCTTTTATACACATTCTTATTCTTTCGCTCAATTTATACCGTCGCCCAAGCGCACAAATACGAAAACAATAATCAGCTACTTTTTCATTTGGTTTGCGCACAGCACTTTGCATTTCAAAGTGTATGTCCGCTTCGTCGGGAGATTTGCCAAATTCAATTATTATTTCTCTCGCAAAATCACTCCAATTAGAATATAGCTTTTCTGTCGCGTCAAGCCACAAGCGTGCTACTCCTTTCATACGACTGTATACCGTGAGCAGCAAACATTTTTCGTCCCACCCGTATGCTTGAATTACGCTGTTTACTCTTTCAACGAATTGTTCTGCCGATAATGAAATATCATTTGTCGGATCGAAATCGGGTATTGTCTCAGATATTTCGCGTACCGAATAGTTATTTCGCAACATTGATACATTTGTATTTGTATGAGAGCAACTACGATTGCAACATTGCAAAATGACGTTCGAATCCCTACAGGTGTCTTCCTTAGATCTGTTTATTATTATTATATCTTCTACCCCATGTCTCCCACATTCCCTCGCATTAACATTAAATTCATGTTAAGTATTATTTATGTTCAAAAAATATATCAGTAAAATAAAAAAAAAATGAAAAAATATATATATATTTAATGCCATTTCTTTTGTCCTCTGGAACATAATATATACATATGTATCTTTTCTTACATGAAAAGTAATGCAAGAAGTCATGCATCATTTAAATGATAAGTTTTCATACATGAAATAAAAACTTACTTGGAATGCATCATTTCGATTACCTTTTTCAATACAACTTTTCTTACATGAAAGGTAATGCAAGGGGTCATGTAACGAGCGATACATTACTTTCCTAGGACATAGACTGTGTTAGGATTCATCGAAGAAGTAAGGTCTCAAATACATGGCATATGCATGAATTCTTGCATTACCATACATTATCGTTTCCAACTGGGTATGTATGTATGTATATGTATTTGTTGCGCATTATTATACTGAATAATATTGGAGGTAGCAATTGTGGAAAAAGAAATCGAGAAAACGAAAATATATTTACCGGCATGCTAAATGGAGTTGTAAAATTGGAGGCTATATGATAAATCATGTAAAATATTTAAATCGATTCAAATATTTATACCATCGTCATATATTGGTCAATATACTGGGCCCCTAATAGATTTATATATGTATGTACATATGTACATATCAGTGGCGGAGCTAGCATAAATTGTCTGGGCAAGCCTATGTGTGAAGCATAACCATTAGTCATTTATGTAATTTTCTTTGCTGTATTATCTAGAAGTCTGATTGCGTTCCGTTATTGAATTTGATTTAGAGCTCTCGCTTTTTTTAACATTTTCGAGTAGCCCGAATAAATGCTTTTCAAATTCTCGAACACTCCTTTGTTTGCTTATTACCCGTATGTTTGTACGGGCATTCGAACAATTCGGGTATTTGAAGTTTGTGTTTTCTCGTTTATTATCTTTTTTTTGTTGTCTTCATATGTATTTTTTTATCTTTGTTTTCCTGATACACATTTTTTTGTTTGTACACTCAGAGAAAAGGAATTAAAAATAAAATTTTTATTTTTATAATACCCGATTTAAACCAAGTCATTTTTATTTTAAAAATGAGAAATTTTTAAATTACAAATTGAATTTTTGAAATTAAAATATATTTAGGATTTAAAAAGAAACATGTTTAAATTAAAAATGAAAATTAATGGAATAAAAACGAAAGTTTTTGATTCAAAATCTCATAGCGCTTAAAATAAAAATAAATATTTTTAAACTTAAGATATTTTTTCTTGATAGATATAAAAACGTGTTTAAAAATAATGTAAATACAATACATTTTTAAATTTAAAAATCTTTATTTTTATTTTAAGCACTATGAGATTTTGAACCAAAAACTTTTGCTTTTATTCCATTAATTTTAATTTTTAATTTAAAAATTTTTCTTTTTAAACCCTACACATTTAATTTAAAAAAATTTATTTTTTAAATAAAAATGACAGTTTAAAACGTGCATTATAAAAATAAAAATTTTATTTTTGATTCCTTTTCTCTGAGTACAAGCTCGAATGTTGGTACGTGAATTTGAACAACGGTCTTCAAACAAACACGATCTGTTCGAATTGCTCGATACCCGGGTATCTAGAGCTCTACTTTGATTATATTCGATTTGCATATTTGGTTAGTTGTTTATATTAATAACATATGAAACTGAATGTATTGCATTAAATCGAGAAAATGAGGATGATAAAGAATTTTTAAGTTTTTATAGGTATACAATGAATATTATGAAGATATGTAGGTTAGGTTAGGTTAGGTTGAGGTGGCTGTCTCCGCAATTCATGAAAGCGGGGACACACTTAGGCCGAGGTGGCCCATTGTGATACCACACGGGAGCCCTAGCTTCCTTATCCCTATTTACAAACCTTTCCGGAAAAATTAGATTCAAAAGTATGATAAGATTAGATGCCCGTGAAGCTAAACCAGCGCGTTTGTTTCATGAAGCGCAGAAAATCTAGTGTCCTTGCATTTTCCATCTCCGCCAGGCACTCGAAAAAGTGTTTATGGAGGAAGCGGTACCTGGATAGCGACAGTGCGGGGCAGTGGCATAGATAGTGCTCAACACTCTCTATTTCCTCCACGTCCCTACAGCTGCGGCAGAAGTCGTTTTTATATAGGCCCATGCGAGAGGCGTGAGTGCCCATAAGACAATGGCCTGTTAGAAGTCCCACCAGCGGACCTATAGAGAGCCGATTCAGATGCAGCACCGATACAGACCTAGCCTCATCCAGTCTAGGCCAGATTTGCATAGAAATCACACAAGTTGACTCCTTGGCCCATCTAGCGTTAGCCTGTTCAATGGAGCGAGATCTCAACCAATGCTTGCATGAGTTAAGCGGGGGGCCAACCCATGTCGCAGATGTGATATCCTGCAAGCTTGTGCCTTCCCTTGCTAACTCATCTGCAATGCAGTTGCCCCGAACGTTGCTATGGCCTGGAACCCAAATGACGTTCAGGTCGCACCTTTCGGCTAGTTTGTTCAAAGACTCCCTACATTTCATTGCAACTATAGATGTAGTATTGTTACTCTGTAAGGATTTTATGGCAGCTTGGCTGTCAGAGAAGATTTTGATAGAATTTATGTCTGGCAGATCTGTCAGGCGACGAGCTGCTTCCCATATGGCTATGAGCTCAGCCTGATAGACGCTGCAGTGATCAGGTAGGCGCAAACTTACTTTCAGATGAAGCTTTTCGCAGAAAAACCCACTTCCAACTCTATTGTTCAATTTAGAGCCGTCCGTGTAAAGGTGCAGTGTATTAGGGTCGGGATCCCCTAAGTTCTTCCACTCGCTCCTCTCCGGGTTTTCGTGTCGAGAATTTGTTATCCCAACAAAAGGCTGGTATTGCATAGTCCAGCTTTAGAAAATTGGCAGGGACGTTACTAAGAATTTGAGCGTGCCCGAATCTGGTGTCCCTCCAGGGTTCGGTTGCATTGAGCCTTGCCGCGTTGCAGCTGGCAATGAGTTTCCCCTGTATATCCGTGGGGAGAAGAAATAGGATGGTTTCGAGAGCTTTAGTTGGGGTGGAGGGAAGGGCTCCGCTAATAAGCATGGAAGCCATTCGCTGCACTCTAGTTAATTTGCTCTTATTGGTTTCGAGTTCCAGTGCTGGCCACCATATGGTGACTGCATAGAAGAGAATAGGTCGCACTACCGCTGTGTACAGCCAATGGACGATTTGGGGGTTAAGTCCCCATCTCTTGCCTATCGCTGATTTACATGCGTAAAGTGCTAACATGGCTTTTTGGGATCGTACTTCTACGTTCCGTTTCCAGTTTAGTTTTCTGTCTAGAATAACACCAAGGTATTTAACCTCGGTAGAGAGTTTAATCTCCTTCCCATTTATGGACGGAGGTAGAAGATATGTAGGTACATATGTTTTTGACTTTTGGTATTTTAGCTGTAGCTACTTTTGGTCAGCATATCAACAAGCCTGGCTAAGTCGAAAGTAAATTCAAGTTTTTTACCATCAGAATTATCTACAAAAGCAGAGAAGAAATTATTAGAATAAATTGGGAAGAACTCAATTGAATTGATTGATGACGCCAAACTTATAGGGAAATCTCACACGAAAGTGCAGAGGTATTTTTAGTTTCCTTATACCGACGGAAATTTTAGTAGTAGCAAGTGTATTTACTTATTATCTAATATCTAAAAAAAATGGGTGCTTTAGTGTTTGAAAAACTGAGGTCCAATTACCAAAAGTCGTGAAATTTTATTTGATTTTGATTTCCGTCACTTTTTAAAATTAGCTTGATATTTTGCCAATAGTCGCCAAATATCACAATCAGCGCTTTTATAATCTGGTATTTGATACATGCACATGTAAGAAATTACGTGCACATGTACATGCACATGCAAGAAATTACGTGCATAAGTATGTATGTACATGCAAACGAAAATCAAATCAAATATGCATATGGCTGTGAATACTGAATGCCGAAGCCAGCTTCACATTCGCATACAAGTTTAATGTGAAAAAATAAAAAAGTGCTTTGCTAGTTTTTTTTTTCAATTTCTCCTTAGAGAAAGCGAGAAAACAAGCTATGTTATTCTGTTTTGAAAGCTAGGTAAAAGCCAATGTGTGGAAACGTTAAAGCATGCTCACTGTGTCGTGATTGGCTGTACAAACAAAATACACATTGTGAGGTGGATTGGTGGTGTATTTGCGCTATTTTCTTAGCATGCTTTTAGGCACCGGATGTACAGTGGGGGCTATATTATTGAGAACTTAAATAGTAAACGCATTTAAAACGTAAAATAACCAGATTTTAAAGAAATTTGTAAAATGAAATGAACGAAAATATGTACGCAAGCCGGGCTTCTCAGCTTGTATGAAGCGCCCGCCTCTGGTACATATATATGTATACATGAATAACCCCTGCAGTAAATTTGTTTCACTGCTGAATGATCATTGATGATTCCTTGTTGAATAATCATCACTGTCGTCATAACTGAGTACAATTTTTATTTTTTTGTTTTTTTTTTCTGAGGAAAGCAAACCGTTTATATGAAAAATTCAGCAGTCTTTATATGAAAGTATTCACTGATGCAGTGATTCATTAAGGATTCATTGCGGATGTTTACTGCAGGGACCTAGCTAGATATTTCTCCATCTATCATTGCTTGAATAATGAAAGAACATGTATAGAGGCGCCATAGATTATACATATATGCAAAAAACTCAATGTAAAAAAAATTTGAGTTGTGTCACTTTATGATTTAGGGTGCGATATGTTTGCTTGACTCTCAAAAGAAATTTTTATAGGCAAACTTCAAAAACCAAATAAGGCCACCACAAAAATATTTCGGGGGAGACCTTGATTTTTTTCGAATATTTATGTTCACCATATTTATATGTACATATGTTTTATATTTACCAAAATAATAATCAGTGCGTAAAAAGCAGGGTACGGAAAAACTCACTCATGAACGCTCAAAAACACATTCTTCTCAAATTACAAACAAATATTCAAAGAAAAACGTATAACCACTCAAATAGTGAGCGAACTAACGCACAACAGCCATCGATCGCTCATAGCGGTGGCGATAAACTCAATTCATAAATTCACTCAAAAATGAATTATCGTACAATTTCTCTGGTAAATTCATTCTATGAGTTTATTTTATAATTTTTTGCGCTAGCGATCATTTTTTGAGTTTATCATTTTTTGATCGCTCTTTGAGTTATCATTTTATGCGTTCACAAGGGTTTTTTGTGAGGTTTAAGCAGCTAATGGCATCGTGAAGGCGCAGTTTTTGGATGATGGCATGCGTTTATTAGATCATAAATATGATATATGCATGTATGTACATACATATGAATGCATTTGTCTACGTATATATGTATGTATGTACATATGTATGTATATATTTATAATATTTTAAAAAGCCTTAGGTCTTATAGCGATATATATGTACATATGTATATTGAAGTTGCACTTTAACAATTTTATTATGTATTTATTCAATCTAATAAAAAGTTTATATATGTATGAGTTTACATACATATTTGTATTCATTCGACACATACATACATATGTATGTATATGCATATGAAATAGGACGTTATTGAAAAAAATTCTGAAATAAGACGTTTTCAAACAATTTTTGAAATAGCCGTCGATATGTAGTCTAGGTATGTATATAAATATTTTATTTAACATAGGTACCTACATCTTTAGATTTTACTTTAAAACAGGAATTGCACAACTGAGCGTACGTTCAAAATACAAGTTCGGATTTTATTAAATTGTACATATGTATGTATGTACGTATATAATATTAATGCATGCACATATGTATGTCTATTCAATAATGGAATGCGGGTAATGATATTTTCCATTTCGAATGTATATACATAGTACCTACATGTGTACAAATAAATAAAACGCGAACTTATTTTTTTAATGCTCAATTGTTGTATTCTAGTTTTCAAGTAAGAATTAAATACATACATATATATGTAGGTATTTATGTTAAATAAAATATTTAACAACCCTGCAGTAAATTTGTTTCACTGCTGAAGGATCGGTGATGATTCTTTGTTGAATATTCATCACTGTCGTCATAACTCAGTATATTTTTATTTGTTTTTGTTTTTTTTTTTCTGAGGAAAGCACACCATTTACCTATATGAAAAATTCATCAGTCTTTATATGAAAGTATTCACTGATGATTCCTCGTCATAGGTGAATTGCATCAGTGATTCATTATGGATTCATTGCGGATTTTTACTGCAGGGAACCCTTAACTCATACATATAGACTACAAATGTACATAAATATATATGTAGGTACATCGGTATGTAAATATAAATTTTTATAAATATTAATTTAAATAAATTGAATAATTTAATTAGTTTGAATAAATACATACTTAATAAAATTTAAACTCGATATACCTACATACATATACATACCTATCGCTATGAGAGCTAAGGCTTTTTAAAATATTATAAATATGTACATACATATGTATGTACATCCATATATACGTACACACATGCATGAATATGTATGTACATACATACATACATCATATTTATGGTCTAATAAACGAACGCCATCATCCAAAAATTGCGCTTTAACAATGCCATTAGCTGCTGCACAACAAACCCTTGTGAACGCATAAAATGATAAACTCAAAGAGCGATCAAAAAATGATAAACTCAAAAAATGATCGCTAGCGCAAAAAATTATAAAATAAACTCATAGAATGAATTTTCAAAAAATGAATTTTCAAACGATCTCTCATTTTAAAATGAATTTATGTAAGAGTTTATCGCCACTGTAGAGACCCATCGATCGCTGTTGACGTGCGTTCATTGTCACTGTGTATTTGCGCTCATGAGAGCGTGGCATAGCTCAGAATTATAGAGTGATAATTCGTTTGAGTGAGTTTATTTTGAGCGTTCTTCGCACCCTGGTAAAAAGCGAAGAAGACTAACAATATCCAATATATATCTATTAATATATACATATGTGGGCAATTCCGTAGAAAGGTATGACTAAAAATTAAATTTTCAAACTCAAGGACATATTTGAAAAATTCGGTATATGGATATATTTTTATGACTTGATGATCATTTGTCGGAATCGGCCGAATCGAACCACTGTAGTATATAGCTCCCATACAACCGATTGCTCAGATTATAGATTTTGGGGTATAAGTAACTTCTCCATTTGAAAAGCTAGGGACAAGAAACTTTGCAGTATTGGTAACCATACTGACTCAAATAATGTGACTAAAATTGTCGACATCGGACCATTATAACATATAGCTGCCCTACGACCGATTTTTCAGATATAGCCTTTTTGGGGTATAGCTTCTCCATTTAATCTACTAGAATGTTTCTAAATAATCTTTATCCAGGTAGCCTTCCGAATTAACAATGAAAATTAGTAAATATTTGACAATGTAAAATTTAATTTTTCCGCGATTTTGCGCGTTCTTCTTAACTATTATCCTTATACCACATTCAATTTTCAGTAGTATTAAAAATTAATGTGGAAGTCCCTAAATTTCTGAGGGGGATGTAACCCCCTCAAAACCCTCCGAATACGTACCTGCCTAGTAGTACATATTTGTATCATGGATATAAGAATGAGCACAGTGTGACAAAGTCAATAAAATATCGTTAATATAAAATAAACATTTTTTATTTCAAAATAAAAATATTTTGTTAATTCACATTTGGAATTAACTGATTTTAATACATACATTTTATATTAATATTAAAGAAATCCAAAGAATAATGAAAAAACATGACAGGAAATAAACATTAAAATGTCATTTTCGTTACCTTTTTTTCGTTAGCTCCTCTTTATTAGGAGATATTTTCTTCGCTACAGCTAGTCGCATAATATCTCCTACATTGGTATCAGAAAGTAGATTAATAGCTTAATTTTTTTATTAAAATTTACTAATTTTATTTTATTTCATTTAATACACATTTTGTAAAACATCAAGTGACCGCTGTGGTACAGTGAGTAGAGTGTTGCCTGCTATACCAGAGGCATTGGCGCACACAAGGGGGGTTTTGTGGATAAACCCCCCCCCCCCCCAAATTTTACAACACCATAAAAAAAATAATTTTATAAAAGATGGGTACTTACCTGGTTTCTGGCTATCTATGTATTTGTATCTATGTATATTATATCAATATTTTAATATCATGTTAAAAATAATATATTACTAATTAAATCCAAGATATTCATATGTATTTATGTATGTACGTAATGTCAGTTATTGTACTGTTATCCCGATGTAATGTCTGATGTACTATAAGCACATCTCACACTGAAAAACTCCCACTCAGTGTATGAATACACACGCTTTTGCGTTAACTTATGCAATGCAAAAAGGACTCTGCTACATAAATGCGTACAAGCAAACATACAGTGAACTACACGGCGTATACGTAACTTGTTTACATACATACATACATACATACATACATACATACAGGTGAAACTAATAAAAGCGTGTTAATAAAAGATCAAACTGGATCTTATTGTACTAATTTTTATATAAATAAAAATAAAATAAATAAAAAAATAAATAAAATGGTACATGCAAAAATATTTGTGTAAATACATGTTGTAAAATCTATGAATATTCGTGGATGTAAATTGCCAATATTTGTCAACAACTACTGATTATGTTTATAAACAAGCAGTGTGGAGCATTTCCCTAAAAGTATGCTGTGGATATTAGTTGAGGTTTGTTGTACTCAGCTGTACCAGTACACACAGTATTATAGTTTTAATCACATAACGGTGGATTGTAACAGAGTGAAATAATCGAGATAGATATGGACTTATATATATCAAAATGATCAGGGTGAAAAGAGAAATCGATTGAGCCATGTCCGTCCGTCCGTCTGTAAACACTAACTCGCGCAAAAATTTAGATATTTTGATCAAATTTGGAATGCAAGTTGGTATCGAGACTGGGACGGTTGGTATTCAAAATGGGCGAAATCGTATATAGAAAAAATCGGAAATTTGGTATCTCAGCCACTAATATAGCTGGAGAGATGAAATTTTACCCACGTGTTGAGCTCATGCCCCTATGAAGAAATTTGATGAAATTTTGGAAAATGGGCGGTGCCACGCCCACTTATTAAGGGTCAAACATGGAAAGTTTTATATGTCATAACTCAGAAACCATTGAAGATATATCGATGAAATTTACTTACTTAGGGAAATGTTTGGACGAAAAATTGCCAAAATTGGTTGACGACCATGCCCAAATTTATATATGAGAACTATTAAGGGGCCAAATAAAAACATTTTAAGCGATATCTTTGTCAAATATAAAGATATGTCATTGAAATTTTGTGTCATGAGTCCAACTATAGACATAAAACAAAAAGTAGCAAAATTTTGGAAAATGGGCGTGGCACCGCCTCTTTTCAGACAAATGAATCTACGAGATTTCGGAACCCATAAATTTAGCGAAATCGGTTTATGACTACGCCTACCTTTTAACAAAGACGTTTCTGGAAAACCCTTTGGGAGATTGTAACGTAACATCTTTATAATTAGAAGTCATAAAGGGTTGCAAATTTGCACTAACAATAATATTTATATGCTTAGTTAAATGATTGATAAAAATTTTGAAAATGGGCGTAGCTGCGCCCACTTTATGCGGCACTCGATTCATATAAAATACGACCTAATCGAACAAACGCAAACAAACAATGAAAGCATACAGCTGAGTATCTAATGTTCGATTCCACTCGAACTTAGGCTTCCTTACTTGTTAGTTTTAGTTTAAATATACGTAAAATGCAATGAATTGAGATTTAAAAGGTGCCTTTGTTTAATGTGTCCATACGTAGGTCCACTCCCCAAACATAAATTTAAGTAAAAATTGTCTGGACGAGTTTTAAGTATTTTTTTTAATTTTCCGTTGGATATTGAAACATCTGTAGTTGCATCTATGCTTAAAATTTTTTTCTAGTTTCTAAAAAATAAAAAACAAACGAATTTTGGTTTAAGCCGTAACGCTAAAAATTAAAATTAATACAAAATATGATAATTTGGCATGAATTTGGATGACGAAAAGTCGCAACTTTGACTTTTGGCTAACGAAATGCAGAAATTTCGCTCAAACCACAACAATTTTAATGTATAAACAGTATATAATTATTGCTACTTTTCGCAAGCCAAAAATTTAAAGTCCTACTTTTCGTCCGACAATGTCAAATGTGATAGTTTTCGTATGGTACGACCAAATATCAGAATATTCTTAAAATATAAAACATAGTAATTAACATGTTTGACAGCTGAATTGGTTTTGTGTAAAATTAATAAATAAAATAAATAAATAAATGAGGAGAGCAGAAGAAAATAAAAATAATTTCAAGGCCAAATCTTTGAATATTTTCAAGGCCCCGAGACATAAATTTGCTATTAAAACATGTATAATATTAGTAAATTTTTGGATCATTTTACTGCTTCATAGAATTTATTTTCTTAAATATTATATAAGTAATTTATGCATGAATTTATTTTTAAATAAATTTAAACAAAATCCACCGAAAAAATTCCTAAATTGAAACTGAATTTGGCATCCCTGGTAATAATTCATGAGATACAGAAAATTAACCCATTAAAGTTTTATTATTTATATCTAAAATAATGTTTAGTGTGAATTAGTTCAACGAAGCAAAAAATGCAGAAGGGGTCCCGAACATTTATGTGGGTGCAGTTTGTAGGTCACGAAAGTCGTTCGCTTTGGTTTTTTCCTACATTCAAAAGTCTTTTCAAATCAAGTGATTCCCATCACAACTTAAGGTTTTACTGATTCTAGGTTCACATCCATTGTATTTATTTCTAGAATTTTAAACAGCCTATTGAATTTAACCATAACATTCTTATGTGCGGTTTTCGACATGTTTCTATAATATGTACAGCGAGTTGGAAAGATCAATACTATGATAAAAAATTAATTCATTAGTAAAAAATCTAATCGCAAATGGATGATTTTTGTGAAATTATCTACACTTATGTCTTTAAAGCTTTTTTGATAAATAGTACGGAGCGAAGCGAATATTAGACCACATAGGGTTAATTGAAAATTTTGTAACAAAAAAAATATCAATTGTCAATTAATGAATAATTTTTCTCTCATTATGCTCACTAATACAGACACAACTCGCTCAAATTTTCGTCCCCCTCCTTTGTGTGGAAATCTTTCTTACCCAGGAAAGTCTCAGCTGGCAGAATTTTTGAGGGCAAATGGGCAACTTTTGCCCATCCCAACCCTACAATATGGGTATCAAACGAAAGGGGATGACCCCAGGTTTCATTTGAACTTCGATATATTTCGATAAATTTATCGATAACTGAGTTATCGGTCAAAACACGATTCCACAAAAACCTTAATATTGCCCTACAATATGGGTATCAAACAAAAGGGGATGGCCCCAGGTTTCATTTTAACTTCGATATATTTCGATAAATTTATCGATAACTGAGTTATCGGTCAAAATATGATTGCCCAAAAACATTAAAATTACCCTACAATATGGGTATCAAACAAAAGGGGATGGCCCCAGGTTTCATTTTAACTTCGATATATTTCGATAAATTTATCGATAACTGAGTTATCGGTCAAAACACGATTGCACAAAAACCTTAATATTACCCTACAATATGGGTATCAAACAAAAGGGGATGGCCCCAGGTTTCATTTTAACTTCGATATATTTCGATAAATTTATCGATAACTGAGTTATCGGTCAAAATCTGATTGCACAAAAACCTTAATATTACCTTACAATATGGGTATCAAACGAAAGGGGATGGTGATCTCATTTAGCGATGGCAATTTCTAGAATACGGGTATTGGTTAACCACGGAATATTTCTGAGCAATATTGGTATCAAATGAAGGTTTGTACGGGACAAATTGTACGAATTTTTACAGATTTCGATTTGAATTAAAGGCACACCAAAATGTTAACCAACAGAATATCTGGTGCATTATTACTGTTTGATAATACTCTTATTAAAAGCAGAAACTTGGTTTTGAAATATTCGTGTATGTATGAAAAATCTTAAAAAAGTTATGTGTTTGTACGGGACAGGACTGGTCTACCATGATCCTTGGTCTATGCGAACCAGGTGCAATTTTAGTCAAATTAATTGTATTAGAAAGAAATAAAAAAGTAAATGTGGTAGCACTAATATCAAGGTTTATTCAAACAACAAAAATATTAGAAATAAGGTTATTCCAAAAGAATTAAAAATGCTGTAATGTAATTTTTTACATTGTTTGTACGGGACAAATGGTATAAATGTTTACAATTTACAGACAAGCCAAAAGGTTATCAAACAAAGTTTCTGGTACATCAATATTGTGTGGCTAATTTCTAAACAAAAGCAGAAGCTTGCATTTGAAAAACTGGTATATGTGTGAGAAATCGAAATGTTTGTACGGGACAAATTTACCATTTCCCATGGGATGCTCCTGAAAGGTGTTGTGCAGGGCTTTCACGTAGGATGTACTGATTACACTGGATCACAAAATGAAATTTTTTGTCTGTACTTTGGACGTGACTATCCTATCTATATGTAAAATCGGTCGCTGATTCCGAAAATCGGGTTCATTTTTAATTCTATGGGAAGGTTTTTGAGATATCGGAAATTTACCGTTATTTGGCCAATGGGTACACTTAATCCAGTATAACTCTTTAACACAGTGAGTTATATTCCTTAGGGTGACACCAAACGAAAGAAAATTAAATTTCCTTTTCATGGCTCCTATAACATTTTTCTCTAACTCTTATAGTTTCTGAAATATTGACGATTAAATTTTAATTTTTTCGATTTTTTACGATTTTTTGAAGAAAAAATTGACTTTGTCAGACAATATCTTTAAAACCAATGTCTTCACCTTCGGTTTTAATCTTTTACGTGAAGCTCCATTCCATTAGCAAAAAAATAAGCTATCAACGAAGAAAATCCATGGTAAAATGGAAAAGTTATAGGCGATCAAGTAAATACAGCCAAGTCGCACAATGCCTCTACACGGGTATATTTTATGCATGTTATACCCGTAAATGGGCTTGTATCTACTGCGCTGCCAATGTGCTGCTACTGCAGATGTGTAGGTATTGGTACAATATGCATAGAATGTACGCGAGTTATGTATAATGCCAATAACCCCCCAATTACCAATAATTCGTCAACTTATGTAAGTGCAGACTCAGCACCAGACGATATCGACAAATTCATATTAAGTATAACAAAATAAGTAAAAGTAACTTCCGGCCCAATAATTAATAAATAAAATGTAGAGTCAACAACAATTAATATTTCCCAATTCTTGTTAACTATAATGCAACTAAATAGCAAACAACATCCGGCCCAACACAAAATTATAGCTAGACTAAGCATTGCCAATTTAAGTAAACAATTCACGTTAATTAGTAATATGCACTTTTATCAATGTTCATTTACAATTTCTTTTGATATTGAATAAAGAAAAGAATTCAGTTTGGATTTGAGTCTCTCCAGAATAAGTTCATTCGTTTTCAATTGTCTTAAGTCTTTTTTTAAAAATTCGCCCCTTGCTCTCCACGACAAATTTGGCGCAGTCGGTAGGATCGTGATACGAACAATTTAAAAAAAAAAAAAAAAGAGAGTGTCAGCTAGTGCAACAGTGACTACCAACAGCTGTCCACAAAAACTGAAACAAACTCTAAAGAAAAAAAAGTGGTAGTAAGTGTAACAGTGATTATAAAACTGCTATCCACAAACAAATTCTACAAAAAGTGGCAGTGCAGTGGCATAATATTGAATTATAGCCACCACCCATAATCGTATAAATTTGAAATTAAATAAAGTGGCAGTGCAGTGGCTTAATACCAAATTTAAGCCGCCACCCACAAAGTAAGAGGCAAAATTATATCAAGAAGACAGCAAGAATTTGATACGAGGAGAATGGCTCAGAACCAACCTCAAATCCCGCCTTTAGAATTGGTGGAAGAGCTCGCCAGGAGGGAGCAACAATTAGAACAACTCAGAAATGCCTATATTGAGTTACAACGCAGACAAACCCCTGATTACAACAGGACAGATCGCCTATTCAAAAACATAGCCCAATTGCCAATCTTCACAGGATACGGAGATGTATCAGTTAACTCATTTTTCAGCAGTAGTGAGTACCTACTGTCTACAATAACAGACGACGACTTAAAGAAAGAAGCAACAAGAATGATATTCTACAAGGTGGTACAAGGAGAAGCGAAAAATGCAATAATAAACATCCCACAACCAGATGACTGGAGGTGCATAAAGGAAACTCTGAAGATGCGGTTCAAACCCGACACAGAGCCACACGAGATCTATAGAAAAATTACGTCACTGAGGGTAAACTCGGTAAGTGAATTAGCGATAGAGATCCAAAAAATTAAGTACAAGTCAGATGAGTTAATTGTGTATTATAGGGGAGGTCAGGGCATTGATCTTACAAACATAGATAGTTTACTAGTAAACACAACAAAAGAAATGACACAAGGGACCCTATTGGACAAAATCTATGAGTGTAGGGATCTAGGCCAAATCATATCAATCATGAACCAAAGAAGATTCGAGGATACTTGCATAAG
The DNA here is from genome assembly GCA_960531455.1 of Urophora cardui. Lineage (NCBI taxonomy): Eukaryota > Metazoa > Arthropoda > Insecta > Diptera > Tephritidae > Urophora > Urophora cardui. Next base: position 89,520,532 of record OY482673.1, on the reverse strand, counting down.
GCCAGAATACCGAAAAATAAATAGAAGGGAAGAAAAACCACACTATAGAGAATGGCCAAAGAGAAATCAAAATGCTGACTATAGGAATTACAATCAAACCCCACAGTTCAATAGCAAAAATATGGAACAAAATTCAGGTAATGTTAGGCAGAATCAAGCACACTTTAATAGGCCAGGTAACTAAGGGCAAGTGAAGCAAAACCAACAAAATGCATATCAGAATAGAGAAAATATGTCATTACAAAGGAGGCAGAGTCCTCAATATAATTACCAAAATAAAGGGTATCAAAATAATTCAGGTCAATACCATAGGGGCCCACAAGAGGTAGGACACCCTAGGCCAAATTCCGGCCAAAATCGCTGGAATCAACCTAGGCAAGACCGTGCGGAGCCTATGGAGGTTGATAATTTAGAAAAAATTGAAAGAAAAAAAGAATTAAATAATTGTGAGTGTTATAAAAAAGAAAGAAAAGAAGAAGTAAATAATTGCGAATATTATGAAAAAGAAAGAAATCAGGAAGATTTGAATAATTGTGAATATTATGAAAACGAGGTTAATCAAATTCAAAATGCAGATGAGCAGAATTTTTTCGAGGGACCAGTTCGGACTGTCTTCCCACCATAACACTCAGGTTTCGAAAAAATGAATATAAAGCTCTAATCGACACAGGAGCAAGTATAAGCCTAATAGATAGCAGTATAAAGGATTTTGAAAAAGTTTTATTAAAGAAACCGATTGCGTTTAGCACAATAACGAAAAATTATGTAATTAAATATGAAGTGCTGACAGAAGCACCTAGGGAATTTAACCTACCAAATTATGCAAAAATTAAATGGAAAGTAACTTCATTAAAAGGAAGAAAATATAACTTTATTATAGGAATTGATTTATTGAATTGTTTTAATACAACAATTAATTTAGTAGATGGATGTATAATACATAATGAAAAGATTACTTTTTTTGAAAGCAATCCCTATACTAATCTTGAAATTCAGACCTTAGAAGCAAAAGATTTTGATTGCAGCAGAATAAATCTTGAACATTTAAACAAAGAAGAAAAAGAAGAGATAGGAAAAATTATAAAAAGATTCAAAAACTTATTTTTTAAGGAAGGTGATCAGTTAACAAGCACAACGAAGGTTGTACATGAAATCAGGACTACGACAGAGGAACAAATTAACAGCAAATTATACAGATATCCCCCTCAACATGAAGCAGAGGTTAGAAAACAAATAAGGGAAATGGAAGAACAAGGGATTATTAGAAAAAGTCGTTCACGATACTCTAGCCCATTAATTGTTGCACCCAAAAAGATGGATAATTCAGGAGAACGAAAATACAGGATTGTGATAGATTACAGAAAGTTGAATGAAGTAACCATAGACGACAAATATCCACTTCCAAACATTGAGTCAATCCTAGACAAGTTAGGAAAAGCCCAATATTTTACAACACTAGACTTAGCAAAGGGCTATCATCAAATCCTAATACGAGAACAAGATAGGGAAAAGACGGCATTCGCCACACCACATGGCCTATATGAATTTATTAGAATGCCATTCGGACTGAAAAACGCACCTGCAACATTCCAGAGACTGATGAACGAAACTTTACGTGACTTTATTAATAAAACATGCGTAGTATATCTCGATGACATCTTAATTTTTAGTACATCCCTACAAGAACATGTTCAAACAATAACGGAAATTTTCAAAGTCCTAGAAAAGGCTAATTTAAAAGTGCAAATAGACAAATGTAATTTTATGAAAAAGGAGACGGAATTCTTGGGACATATTTTGACAGAAGAAGGACTAAAACCGAACCCTGATAAAATTAAAGTAATAGAAACGTTAAAATTGCCAAAAACAGAAAAACAAATAAAAAGTTTCTTAGGTATTACGGGTTATTATCGAAAGTTTATTAAAGATTATGCAAAGATAGCCCAACCTATAACGAAATATTTGAAAAAAAATGTGAAAATTAATTTAAAGGACCCAACTTATATAGAGGCATTCGAAAAACTAAAAATTTTAATTAGTACCCACCCAGTTTTGCGATACCCTAACTTTGACAAACCATTTACATTAACAACTGACGCACAATGGGAACGTTTCATACAAAAAACGGTCATAAATAGTAAAAATGGACCTAGAGTGCTCAAATTTTGAAAATAAGCTTTTTTTATGAATATTAGTACATGGTGTAAAAATGAACTTAATCTGATGACAAATACTCCCACCCCCCATATAACGGGTGTCGCGAAAAACCACGAAATTGCAATTATTTTCGAAATTAATCAAGTTAGAATGCTCAAATTCGGTATACAAGCTTTTTTGATGAATATTAGTACATGGTGTATAAAGGAACTTAATCTGATGACAAATACTACCACCCCCCATATAACGGGTGTCGCGAAAAAACATGAAATTTCAATTATTTTCGAAACTAATTAAGTTAGAATGCTCAAATTCGGTATACAAGCTTTTTTGATGAATATTAGTACATGGTGTATAAAGGAACTTAATCTGATGACAAATACTACCACCCCCCATATAACGGGTGTCGCGAAAAAACATGAAATTTCAATTATTTTCGAAACTAATTAAGTTAGAATGCTCAAATTCGGTATACAAGCTTTTTTGATGAATATTAGTACATGGTGTATAAAGGAACTTAATCTGATGACAAATACTACCACCCCCCATATAACGGGTGTCGCGAAAAAACATGAAATTTCAATTATTTTCGAAACTAATTAAGTTAGAATGCTCAAATTCGGTATACAAGCTTTTTGATGAATATTAGTACATGGTGTATAAAGGAACTTAATCTGATGACAAATACTACCACCCCCCATATAACGGGTGTCGCGAAAAAATATGAAATTTCAATTATTTTCGAAACTAATTAAGTTAGAATGCTCAAATTCGGTATACAACCTTTTTTGATGAATATTAGTACATGGTGTATAAAGGAACTTAATCTGATGAGAAATACTCCCACCCCCCATATAACGGGTGTCGCGAAAAACCAGTAAAATGCATTTATTTTCGAAAGTAATTAAGTTATAATTCTCAAACTAGATATATGAAATCCATATTATGGATGCATTTCTTTCTTGAAATATGACAATTTCTATAAAATCTTAACCTAAAATATATATGTATGTGGGATCTGCTAAAATCAAAGCTAGTGTTGAGGAAATCATGGTAAACCTTAAGGCATCGCGATTTGTGCTTATGGGCAGCGGTCCATATTTTTTTAAATCTTAAATTCAAAAAGCTTATTTCTTGATTTAATTTTTGCAAATTGATATTTACATCAGTCTTGCTTATAATAAGGTTTTCCATGATTTTAATTTTGTCTTTATCTCCTTCATTTGAGGCTAGCCACACTTCGAATAACTCAGCTATTTTAATTGAAGTAGTCACTATCGAATAAATAAATAAATTGATTACAACACCACACAATTTTTCAACATAAAGATGACATACTTGCAATAAATTTTATCGAAATTACTTATTCGGAATTTAATTAGAAATATATGTAATTAACACTTTTAAACCACTTGGACTTCAAACTTGTTTTAAAACTTCACTTTAATATAAAAATTAAATAAAGGCAGTGACAAACAATTTTTTTTTATCAGAGGGGTAAAAAATATAAAAATGTAAAGTAGTCACTTTTTCACTTCGCTGTTTAAATTTTAAACACCAGAAGAAGCAATCATAAGTAATTATATATATATTAGTATATATTTGTAAATACTTGAAAAATCATATAAATGTAATTGTCTACGTCATACTTATTTAAAATTTGTACTTTTGGGGCATGGATCCCCAAGCAAACTCCCATTTCTTACGACCCTGCCAAATGCAGTTTGCATTTAAAAGGTAACGGTACAGGTGGGAGACAAATAGATAAGTGCAATTATCAGCAAGTAAAATGCGTACCGAAGACGTTATACCATTCATGAATGAGAGAAATAAATTTTATCTGTTTAATTGAAGAAGGTGTACTCAAAAATATCTATATCTAACAATCAGTTGTATGGGAGCTATATGTTGTACTGGTCCGATTTGGCCGATTCCGACAAATGATAAATTGTACATAAAAATACGTCGTGTTTGGCACAAAGTGATAATACTACTTCAGGTTCATGAATGGTATAACAAACAGCAAATGAGAGTATATCTCTCACTTACTTCAATACTATCATATCTCAGTAACCTTATTTTACGAAAAAAAACCTTTGAGTTTTCAGCCGCTATATATTTCAATAGTAAATCAAAGATAATTTTTTGATCTCAAACTGTCAATTTTCAATCTATCAGACCGAAATTTCGTCATATAATGCACATACATATACATATACACACATGCATGCATGCCCATACTTAGCTGAAAACTCGCGTTTTTGAGTTATGATACTTTTAAAGTAAATAGGCTAAAAGTAAGTATATATGTATATATTCTATATAAAATTGCATTAATTAATATATTAGCGATTTTAAAGCATAAACATCTGTCAAAACTGCTCATCAATGCTTTTCTCTCTAGCTACACATGTATGCATATGTATGTACATCCATAGTGATAGCGCGCATATACACCTCGTCGAAAAATATGAATTAGTGAGAAGAGCGCGGGTGAATGGTAAAACTGACTATGGGGGGTTTTTAAGCACACCTGGGACCAACATATATTAAAAAATTGAGGATACGTTTTTTTTTATTTTTTTTTTATTTTGTTCTAAAGTTTCCCAATTTTTTTTTGATAATTTTTTTTTTACCCTGTATAAAAAACAATATATAATAAAACCTGTGCAGCTAATTCAAAAGTGAGCTACTGTATTTCATAATATGAACTATTTTCTATATTACAGAGAAATATTGAGGGATAAATCTCGTATAAACATTTTTTTTTTTAATGCCGAATATGTCATGATAAATGTAATTTCAAAAATGCACTTTTGGCCCATTAGGAGAATAATTAAAACTCGCGAGAGCGCGGGTGAAATTAATTTCTGTTAATGTGATATGATAAAGAATATGTTAGTTCATCACACAAAAAAAAATCCAGGATACGTTTTTTTTTGTTTTTTTTATTTTATTGCTTAAATTTGGCGAAGAAAAAATATTTTCGATATTTTTTTATCCTTATTTGAAAAATCATATAAAATCAGGTTTCGAAGATAATAAAAAAAGGATTACTTCCTGAAAAAGTAGAAGCCATTATCTATATTTAGGTGTCAAAACCAAGTATATGCGTCAATAAATGGTTTAGATAGAGCATTTCGTATCAAGTCATATAATTCATAATTCAAATGGCACATTTTTTGTTCAACTTTGGGCACCCTGTACGGCTAAACGAAACGAAACTCAGAAAATTTTACATGAGCTTTTTTTTTGTCCTATAAAATATCTGTCGATAGCTGGTAAAAAAAATGGATTTACGACTACTTTAATTTCGACTTTATTTTTGGCCACGAATTCCCATTGTGTGACGCTTCAAACTATGCATTAGGCGCCGTATTATCACAAGAAGGACACCCGGTGTGTTTCATTTCAAGGACGCTTAATAACCACGAGAAAAACTACTCCGCAACGGACAAAGAATTTTTAGCCATTATATGGAGTGTAAACTACTTAAGACCATATCTATACGGAAAAAAGTTTACAATTTTAACTGATCACCAACCAATAAAATTTCTTCATACCAAATATAAAGGAAAGGATATGTCACCAAGACATCAAAGATGGCTTCTAAAGTTAGGAGAATACGATTTCATAATAGAGTATCTGAAAGGGAAAGAAAACCAAGTAGCAGATTTTTTAAGTAGACTAGAAAATAATACAGGTAACGCGGAAGAAGGAAATTGTGATGAAAAGGATAACAAAATTACTATTTTAAATCAAAATTATTTACAATCAGGTATAAATGAAGAAAATAATTTAGAAGATAACGAAACAATAGCAACAATGCATTCAGCAGAAGAAAACCTTCAGGACCATTTTTTTATTAAAGAGGAAATAGTAAATAAGTTTAAAACACAAATAATTTTGACCAATAATAAAATAGAAGAATTTAAATGTTTACATGGAAAAAAAATAATTTTTATAGCAGAAAGCGATTTCGATAGATTAGGAGAAATATTCCGAAATTATATCACAAAAGGGATTATAGGCATATACTCCGAAATTTCTGAGCATAGCTACAATATAGTGCAGGAAAAACTAATTTCAATGTTTTCCAATGATTCAAATATAAAATTTTTCAAGTGCACAATGAGAGCACAGGATTTAGAAACGGAAGTAGAAGCAGTAAAACAAATATCGCTATATCACGTTAGAGAAAGCCTTCATTCAGGTATACAACAAACATACAACCAAATAAAAAATAAAATATATTATCCCAAACTATTGGAACTTATCCAAATAGTAATTAACCAATGCGACATATGTCAGGAAGTAAAATACGATAGAAATCCAGTTAAACCAAAGTTTAATCTCACTGAAACGCCAACAAAAAAAAAATGACATTATTTCGATTTTTTACGATTTTTTGAAGAAAAAATTGACTTTGTCAGACAATATCTTTAAAACCAATGTCTTCACCTTCGGTTTTAATCTTTTACGATCAAGTAAATACAGCCAAGTCGCACAATGCCTCTACACGGGTATATTTTATGCATGTTATACCCGTAAATGGGCTTGTATCTACTGCGCTGCCAATGTGCTGCTACTGCAGATGTGTAGGTATTGGTACAATATGCATAGAATGTACGCGAGTTATGTATAATGCCAATAACCCCCCAATTACCAATAATTCGTCAACTTATGTAAGTGCAGACTCAGCACCAGACGATATCGACAAATTCATATTAAGTATAACAAAATAAGTAAAAGTAACTTCCGGCCCAATAATTAATAAATAAAATGTAGAGTCAACAACAATTAATATTTCCCAATTCTTGTTAACTATAATGCAACTAAATAGCAAACAACATCCGGCCCAACACAAAATTATAGCTAGACTAAGCATTGCCAATTTAAGTAAACAATTCACGTTAATTAGTAATAAGCACTTTTATCAATGTTCATTTACACTTTCTTTTGATATTGAATAAAGAAAAGAATTCAGTTTGGATTTGAGTCTCTCCAGAATAAGTTCATTCGTTTTCAATTGTCTTAAGTCTTTTTTAAAAAATTTGCTCTCCACGACAAATTTGGCGCAGTCGGTAGGATCGTGATACGAACAATTTAAAAAAAAAAAAAAAAAAGAGAGTGTCAGCTAGTGCAACAGTGACTACCAACAGCTGTCCACAAAAACTGAAACAAACTCTAAAGAAAAAAAAAGTGGTAGTAAGTGTAACAGTGATTATAAAACTGCTATCCACAAACAAATTCTACAAAAAGTGGCAGTGCAGTGGCATAATATTGAATTATAGCCACCACCCATAATCGTATAAATTTAAAATTAAATAAAGTGGCAGTGCAGTGGCTTAATACCAAATTTAAGCCGCCACCCACAAAGTAAGAGGCAAAATTATATCAAGAAGACAGCAAGAATTTGATACGAGGAGAATGGCTCAGGACCAACCTCAAATCCCGCCTTTAGAATTGGTGGAAGAGCTCGCCAGGAGGGAGCAACAATTAGAACAACTCAGAAATGCCTATATTGAGTTACAACGCAGACAAACCCCTGATTACAACAGGACAGATCGCCTATTCAAAAACATAGCCCAATTGCCAATCTTCACAGGATACGGAGATGTATCAGTTAACTCATTTTTCAGCAGTAGTGAGTACCTACTGTCTACAATAACAGACGACGACTTAAAGAAAGAAGCAACAAGAATGATATTCTACAAGGTGGTACAAGGAGAAGCGAAAAATGCAATAATAAACATCCCACAACCAGATGACTGGAGGTGCATAAAGGAAACTCTGAAGATGCGGTTCAAACCCGACACAGAGCCACACGAGATCTATAGAAAAATTACGTCACTGAGGGTAAACTCGGTAAGTGAATTAGCGATAGAGATCCAAAAAATTAAGTACAAGTCAGATGAGTTAATTGTGTATTATAGGGGAGGTCAGGGCATTGATCTTACAAACATAGATAGTTTACTAGTAAACACAACAAAAGAAATGACACAAGGGACCCTATTGGACAAAATCTATGAGTGTAGGGATCTAGGCCAAATCATATCAATCATGAACCAAAGAAGATTCGAGGATACTTGCATAAGGCCAGAATACCGAAAAATAAATAGAAGGGAAGAAAAACCACACTATAGAGAATGGCCAAAGAGAAATCAAAATGCTGACTATAGGAATTACAATCAAACCCCACAGTTCAATAGCAAAAATATGGAACAAAATTCAGGTAATGTTAGGCAGAATCAAGCACACTTTAATAGGCCAGGTAACTCAGGGCAAGTGAAGCAAAACCAACAAAATGCATATCAGAATAGAGAAAATATGTCATTACAAAGGAGGCAGAGTCCTCAATATAATTACCAAAATAAAGGGTATCAAAATAATTCAGGTCAATACCATAGGGGCCCACAAGAGGTAGGACACCCTAGGCCAAATTCCGGCCAAAATCGCTGGAATCAACCTAGGCAAGACCGTGCGGAGCCTATGGAGGTTGATAATTTAGAAAAAATTGAAAGAAAAAAAGAATTAAATAATTGTGAGTGTTATAAAAAAGAAAGAAAAGAAGAAGTAAATAATTGCGAATATTATGAAAAAGAAAGAAATCAGGAAGATTTGAATAATTGTGAATATTATGAAAACGAGGTTAATCAAATTCAAAATGCAGATGAGCAGAATTTTTTCGAGGGACCAGTTCGGACTGTCTTCCCACCATAACACTCAGGTTTCGAAAAAATGAATATAAAGCTCTAATCGACACAGGAGCAAGTATAAGCCTAATAGATAGCAGTATAAAGGATTTTGAAAAAGTTTTATTAAAGAAACCGATTGCGTTTAGCACAATAACGAAAAATTATGTAATTAAATATGAAGTGCTGACAGAAGCACCTAGGGAATTTAACCTACCAAATTATGCAAAAATTAAATGGAAAGTAACTTCATTAAAAGGAAGAAAATATAACTTTATTATAGGAATTGATTTATTGAATTGTTTTAATACAACAATTAATTTAGTAGATGGATGTATAATACTTAATGAAAAGATTACTTTTTTTGAAAGCAATCCCTATACTAATCTTGAAATTCAGACCTTAGAAGCAAAAGATTTTGATTGCAGCAGAATAAATCTTGAACATTTAAACAAAGAAGAAAAAGAAGAGATAGGAAAAATTATAAAAAGATTCAAAAACTTATTTTTTAAGGAAGGTGATCAGTTAACAAGCACAACGAAGGTTGTACATGAAATCAGGACTACGACAGAGGAACAAATTAACAGCAAATTATACAGATATCCCCCTCAACATGAAGCAGAGGTTAGAAAACAAATAAGGGAAATGGAAGAACAAGGGATTATTAGAAAAAGTCGTTCACGATACTCTAGCCCATTAATTGTTGTACCCAAAAAGATGGATAATTCAGGAGAACGAAAATACAGGATTGTGATAGATTACAGAAAGTTGAATGAAGTAACCATAGACGACAAATATCCACTTCCAAACATTGAGTCAATCCTAGACAAGTTAGGAAAAGCCCAATATTTTACAACACTAGACTTAGCAAAGGGCTATCATCAAATCCTAATACGAGAACAAGATAGGGAAAAGACGGCATTCGCCACACCACATGGCCTATATGAATTTATTAGAATGCCATTCGGACTGAAAAACGCACCTGCAACATTCCAGAGACTGATGAACGAAACTTTACGTGACTTTATTAATAAAACATGCGTAGTATATCTCGATGACATCTTAATTTTTAGTACATCCCTACAAGGACATGTTCAAACAATAACGGAAATTTTCAAAGTCCTAGAAAAGGCTAATTTAAAAGTGCAAATAGACAAATGTAATTTTATGAAAAAGGAGACGGAATTCTTGGGACATATTTTGACAGAAGAAGGACTAAAACCGAACCCTGATAAAATTAAAGTAATAGAAACGTTAAAATTGCCAAAAACAGAAAAACAAATAAAAAGTTTCTTAGGTATTACGGGTTATTATCGAAAGTTTATTAAAGATTATGCAAAGATAGCCCAACCTATAACGAAATATTTGAAAAAAAATGTGAAAATTAATTTAAAGGACCCAACTTATATAGAGGCATTCGAAAAACTAAAAATTTTAATTAGTACCCACCCAGTTTTGCGATACCCTAACTTTGACAAACCATTTACATTAACAACTGACGCTTCAAACTATGCATTAGGCGCCGTATTATCACAAGAAGGACACCCGGTGTGTTTCATTTCAAGGACGCTTAATAACCACGAGAAAAACTACTCCGCAACGGACAAAGAATTTTTAGCCATTATATGGAGTGTAAACTACTTAAGACCATATCTATACGGAAAAAAGTTTACAATTTTAACTGATCACCAACCAATAAAATTTCTTCATACCAAATATAAAGGAAAGGATATGTCACCAAGACATCAAAGATGGCTTCTAAAGTTAGGAGAATACGATTTCATAATAGAGTATCTGAAAGGGAAAGAAAACCAAGTAGCAGATTTTTTAAGTAGACTAGAAAATAATACAGGTAACGCGGAAGAAGGAAATTGTGATGAAAAGGATAACAAAATTACTATTTTAAATCAAAATTATTTACAATCAGGTATAAATGAAGAAAATAATTTAGAAGATAACGAAACAATAGCAACAATGCATTCAGCAGAAGAAAACCTTCAGGACCATTTTTTTATTAAAGAGGAAATAGTAAATAAGTTTAAAACACAAATAATTTTGACCAATAATAAAATAGAAGAATTTAAATGTTTACATGGAAAAAAAATAATTTTTATAGCAGAAAGCGATTTCGATAGATTAGGAGAAATATTCCGAAATTATATCACAAAAGGGATTATAGGCATATACTCCGAAATTTCTGAGCATAGCTACAATATAGTGCAGGAAAAACTAATTTCAATGTTTTCCAATGATTCAAATATAAAATTTTTCAAGTGCACAATGAGAGCACAGGATTTAGAAACGGAAGTAGAAGCAGTAAAACAAATATCGCTATATCACGTTAGAGAAAGCCTTCATTCAGGTATACAACAAACATACAACCAAATAAAAAATAAAATATATTATCCCAAACTATTGGAACTTATCCAAATAGTAATTAACCAATGCGACATATGTCAGGAAGTAAAATACGATAGAAATCCAGTTAAACCAAAGTTTAATCTCACTGAAACGCCAACAAAAAAAAAATGACATTATTCATGTAGACACTTACGTTATAAAAGGGCATCATTTTTTAACAGTCATAGATAAATTTTCCAAATTTGGTGCAGCGTACCCACTAAATGATAGAAATCATGTAACGATTATTGAACAACTGGAAGACCACTTTTCTAAATTAGGGAAGCCAAGGAAAATAGTAGCGGATAATGAATTTAAAACTTTGAGAATAAAAGAATTTCTGGACAATGAAAATGTCGAAATTCATTTAACAAAACCAAACAGTCATACAGGAAATTCCGATATAGAAAGGTTCCATAATACAATAGCAGAAAAATTTAGAATTTTATACAAATTGAATAAAGAATTAACAGTAAAACAACTTATGCATAAAGCTATCAGAAATTATAATGATAGGTTTCATTCCACGATAAAATGCACACCAAACGAAGTACAGATGAATAAAGTAGATCAGGATTTAGTAAAGGAAAACCTACTATCAGTCAAAAAGAAAAATATTGCTAGAGTCAATGAAAAAAGGGAAAACTATGCCGAAAAAAGGAAAGAGGGATTTATTAAAAACTACAAAGCGGTTAGACATAAGGAGCAACCCAAGTATAAGAAAAAACATTTACATAATATTCACCCATGCAACATTAAACGGCCTCGGAAATTTACAGATATTAATAATCCTCACGCTGTTGATGGCAATGGGGATACCTCAAACTAAAGCGAATTTAAATGTGACCAAAATACAGGACGAAAACGGATTTACGGATATTCAGATAAAAGAAGAACAAATTGTTAAGGACACGGAAATAGTAATACATAGAATAAACGTGAGCAAAATAGAAGATATATTAAATGAAATGACGGACAATATTGTATTAATGAAATCAAATTTTAAAGACTTATTGCAAATAGAATTATTGGACGTTAGAAATAAATTATCAACTTTAATACCCAGAAGAAACAGACCGAGACGTGGACTAATTAACGGTGTAGGTACTTTATCCAAATGGATATTTGGTACGATGGACGAAGAGGACAGGCAAAACATACAAAACCATCTTACTCAAACCAACGACAAAATTAGTAAACAAATACAAATTAATGATTATTTTGAAAACTCATTTGAACAATTACATAAAACGATAAGTAGCGATAGGAATAAGCTAGAGCAAGAATTCAATGCCATAAGTAAGTGGGCTAATGAAGAAGAAGAGAGAAATTTATATTTGGAACAATTAATTAAAATTCAACTATTAAAAAGTAAAATTGAACACATTCAAGACAACATAGTAGCATCAAAGTACAATATCTTGCACCCTAATATTTTGACGAGCGAGGAAATAATAAAATACGATATTGATTATACAAAGTTAAAGTACATGCAATTAGGAACAGCTCTCTTTAATAACACATATGTAATATTTGGAATCAAAGTACCAACAAATTTTGTAAATGTTAAAGTTAGATACATCATTCCAATACCCAATAAAGAGCATAATGAAATAGATTCAAACATTGAAAAAATATTTGAATATAATAGCAAAATGTATAAATTTGAAGAAAATAAGCAATTAAAAACTATGAAACAAGCAACAAATTGTGTAATAAAGAATTCATGTCAAACAATCAAAAATAAAGAGCTGGAAATTATAGAATTAGATATAGATAAAATAATTGTAAAAAACGCAGAGAATCTATTAATAAATCAAACATGTACGGAAGATGAAATATTAATAAATGATAATAATTTGATAATATACACGAATTGTTCAATTCAAATCAAAGATTACTACTTTTCAAATTCTATTGAAGATTCACAAGAAAATATTGTAAGCATGAAATATGAAATAAATACAAATTTTTCAAAAAAAATTACATTTGATGAAGTAGTAGAAGAAAGCAAAATAAATGTCAAAAGAATTTTTAATCTAAAATATCTTATATATGCAACGTAGCAATTTTTTTTCTCATAATAACTCTAATATTGATTATTGTACTTAAACACAGATATATAAAAATTCAATTAAACAATAGAATCCAGGAGAATTCTAATCTAAAAGGGGGAGTAGTTATGTATAATGCCAATAACCCCCCAATTACCAATAATTCGTCAACTTATGTAAGTGCAGACTCAGCACCAGACGATATCGACAAATTCATATTAAGTATAACAAAATAAGTAAAAGTAACTTCCGGCCCAATAATTAATAAATAAAATGTAGAGTCAACAACAATTAATATTTCCCAATTCTTGTTAACTATAATGCAACTAAATAGCAAACAACATCCGGCCCAACACAAAATTATAGCTAGACTAAGCATTGCAAATTTAAGTAAACAATTCACGTTAATTAGTAATAAGCACTTTTATCAATGTTCATTTACACTTTCTTTTGATATTGAATAAAGAAAAGAATTCAGTTTGGATTTGAGTCTCTCCAGAATAAGTTCATTCGTTTTCAATTGTCTTAAGTCTTTTTTTAAAAATTCGCCCCTTGCTCTCCACGACAAATTTCGCGTGCAGAGGCATTGCGCGACCTGGCTGTATTTACTTGATCGCCTATAACTTTTCCATTTTACAATGGATTTTCATCGTTGATAGCTTATTTTTTTGGTAATAGAATAGAGCTTCATGAAAAGGAGTAAAACCGAAGGTAAAAGTATTGGTTTTAAAGATATTGCCTGACAAAGTCAATTTTTTCTTCAAAAAATCGTAAAAAATCGAAAAAAATTTAATCGTCAATATTTCAGAAACTATAAGAGTTAGAGAAAAATGTTATAGGAGCCGTGAAAAGGAAATTTAATTTTCTTTCGTTTGGTGTCACCCTAAGGAATATAACTCACTGTGTTAAAGAGATATACAGGATTAAGTGGACACATTGGCCAAAAAACGGTAAATTGCCGATATCTCAAAAACCTTCCCATAGAATTAAAAATGAACCCGATTTTCGGAATCAGCGACCGATTTTACATATAGAAAGGATGGTTGCGTTCAGAGTATTTTTTGGCTGTAGAGCAGTGTTATTATTCCTGGGTCGGGTACCCAGATATGGGTCAAAGGTATACTATTTTTTGCTATTTGTCTGAAACCATAAGCGTTTTATTTGTATAGGATATCTTACTTCATTTTGGATTAATTTAACGTGGTTTAAAAAATTTAATAAAAGCAAAACAAAGTAACAAGCTTACACTCAGAGAAAAGTTGCGGGCTAAGAACAAGCTGTGTCGTACTTGAATTAAAAATTATGGAAATTAAGGAAAAATAAATTCAATTCAGCGTTGCCGTTTTAAATTCTTGAGATTACCCAAAAAAATATTCAAATTACCCATAATTTCCCAAAATTCCCCATACAAATTTTCATATTACACTACCCAACAAAATTTCAAAAATTTTGATATCCTCGACATTTTATACATTTTGTATTTAACTTATTTTTTGCATAAAAACAAATATTTTGCCCGCCATAATTTCGTCACTTTAACGTCGATTTTATGTAGAATTGGAAAGGGTATTTCATCCTCTCAAAATGAAATGAAATAACATAAAACTCAAGACGGTAATGGCGGAGATATTGACAGATTAGTAATCCTCCTTTTCTTCTTAGTGCGAAAACCGAAATTTCAAAATATCTCAAAAACTGTTCTACTTTAGAACCATTTGATTACATATTTGGAATCAGCAGGAATACATAGGAATTAAATGTCGAGGATATTTTTTTTGTCGGGTAGTGTTATCAAGAGATTTCCAATAAAGAAATATTTTTGAAATTTATTTTACTTTATAACGGTTTGTATTTTTAAATTTATGTGCATATATGTATTTATATGTGTGGTTAAAAAAAGTTATAAAGAAACATAAAACAAGTTAGAGAGAAATGAAACATTAAATAGTCCAATTTTCTTTAATTAATAGGTACCTCCAATTCTGTAGGTTGTTTATGCAAATATTTATAAAAAAAATTGTAATGATATTAGCAAATTAAGTGGAGAAGTTTTACCCCAAAATGTATGGTTGGTTGTAGGGGAGCTATATGTTATAATGGTCCAATTGGGCCGATTCCGACAAATGATCAGCGTATCTTAACAACTGAGGAACTAGCTCATGATTCTGATAATATCGGTATATATTTTGGTGGGTTTAATTTTTCTCCTTCTGGAACTTTCGAAAAACCTGTTTTGGCTCAATGTTATAATACCATTTCATGTTCATGAAAGGTATACAATTGCTTATTTTTTTCCTGGCTAACTTCTTACTTTAATGGGCTTATGAAATTTGCTTGTACATGTTCGACCAGCCGGTAATTCAAGATTAAATAAATGCTGCAAAAACTCATGCACACTTTCACACAATGCGAATGTAATAGAAACTCATGAAAATAATTAATTTTTTTATAGGCATTATTATTCATATAAAATTATTAAAAGGCGAATTCCCCAAAATTACCCAAATCATAGCACTCCCCAAAAATTACCCAAATATTAAAAAAATCCCCAAATTTGGGGAATTACCCACAAAACGGCAACGTTGATTCAATTTCAATTTCCCCATTCTTGAATCAAGAACGGCATTCTTGAAGCAAGATAAAAAACTGAAAAATGCTTGTTTTAAGAATGAAATTATTAATGTAAGAATACTATGACCAAATGTTCGTGTGACAAAGAAAATTTTTTCAATCAAAAGAAAAAATAATTTAGCAGGATGGAAAAAATCGGGATATTATGTATTTATTAACAAACGGACAAACAGCTGTAATATTTACCGCGAGCACAAGATTTTCCCGTAATTGAAATTGTCGCTCTTTCCCTAATTGAAAAACCATTGAGGTTAGTTATTTTATTCAATAATTTTGTAAATATATACATATATGTATGTATGTATAATATAAGAATTAAATGTGTGCATCTGAAATGCCTCTTTTTTCCCCTCAGGGAATAAAAAAAACAAGACGAAGATGGTAGTGGAGATGATGCGAACCAAATACCAAACTTTATACGAAACCGCAACCGAATTTGATAAAGATTGAATAGTAAACGAAATATCAGCTATGAATACAAATATGACGCCAAAACCGAATTCCTCTTCTAACAAAGATTTGCATAACTAAACTTTTTTTTTTAATTTGTAACTTTACGATGTATTGCGGAAAGATTCTTTTAGTTTGGTTTGGAGACAAGCCGGTTTCAGCTGATATGTGTCATTTTCAGTGTCTTTTTTCGTTTTTCAAACAAAACATTATAAGCTATGACGGAAAATCGTTCCACAATACATGATATTCCTACCCTGTGTGAAATGCAAGCAGCCAAAAAGTAATTGTAACTTTACTTTTACAAGTATATTATATTAAATATTTGTAATACGAACTACATAGTTCTAACACTATCTTAAGAACCCTATTGCATATACAATTAATTTTTGCTTTATAATCTACACATGCATATCTATGTATGTATGTAAAAACAGAATTATATATATTATATATATAACAAGAATTACATATTTACATATGTGTACATAACCAAACCTTTTATTTTTTATTTTTGTTAGGTGGGTTAAATGATTTCGAATTTTGAATTTCGAAAAAGGGGAAATCAAGTATAAGTATTCTTAAACCAAAGTTGAACATTTTTAAAATAGGAATGTACATTCCTAAATCAATCATGGGAAGTGCTTAAATTAACTTTATATAAGCTTATTTCAAAATGGAATATTCTTAATAATTCTTAAGTTGCGGGCTAAGAACAAGCTGTGTCGTACTTGAATTAAAAATTATGGAAATTAAGGAAAAATAAATTCAATTCAGCGTTGCCGTTTTAAATTCTTGAGATTACCCAAAAAAATATTCAAATTACCCATAATTTCCCAAAATTCCCCATACAAATTTTCATATTACACTACCCAACAAAATTTCAAAAATTTTGATATCCTCGACATTTTATACATTTTGTATTTAACTTATTTTTTGCATAAAAACAAATATTTTGCCCGCCATAATTTCGTCACTTTAACGTCGATTTTATGTAGAATTGGAAAGGGTATTTCATCCTCTCAAAATGAAATGAAATAACATAAAACTCAAGACGGTAATGGCGGAGATATTGACAGATTAGTAATCCTCCTTTTCTTCTTAGTGCGAAAACCGAAATTTCAAAATATCTCAAAAACTGTTCTACTTTAGAACCATTTGATTACATATTTGGAATCAGCAGGAATACATAGGAATTAAATGTCGAGGATATTTTTTTTGTCGGGTAGTGTTATCAAGAGATTTCCAATAAAGAAATATTTTTGAAATTTATTTTACTTTATAACGGTTTGTATTTTTAAATTTATGTGCATATATGTATTTATATGTGTGGTTAAAAAAAGTTATAAAGAAACATAAAACAAGTTAGAGAGAAATGAAACATTAAATAGTCCAATTTTCTTTAATTAATAGGTACCTCCAATTCTGTAGGTTGTTTATGCAAATATTTATAAAAAAAATTGTAATGATATTAGCAAATTAAGTGGAGAAGTTTTACCCCAAAATGTATGGTTGGTTGTAGGGGAGCTATATGTTATAATGGTCCAATTGGGCCGATTCCGACAAATGATCAGCGTATCTTAACAACTGAGGAACTAGCTCATGATTCTGATAATATCGGTATATATTTTGGTGGGTTTAATTTTTCTCCTTCTGGAACTTTCGAAAAACCTGTTTTGGCTCAATGTTATAATACCATTTCATGTTCATGAAAGGTATACAATTGCTTATTTTTTTCCTGGCTAACTTCTTACTTTAATGGGCTTATGAAATTTGCTTGTACATGTTCGACCAGCCGGTAATTCAAGATTAAATAAATGCTGCAAAAACTCATGCACACTTTCACACAATGCGAATGTAATAGAAACTCATGAAAATAATTAATTTTTTTATAGGCATTATTATTCATATAAAATTATTAAAAGGCGAATTCCCCAAAATTACCCAAATCATAGCACTCCCCAAAAATTACCCAAATATTAAAAAAATCCCCAAATTTGGGGAATTACCCACAAAACGGCAACGTTGATTCAATTTCAATTTCCCCATTCTTGAATCAAGAACGGCATTCTTGAAGCAAGATAAAAAACTGAAAAATGCTTGTTTTAAGAATGAAATTATTAATGTAAGAATACTATGACCAAATGTTCGTGTGACAAAGAAAATTTTTTCAATCAAAAGAAAAAATAATTTAGCAGGATGGAAAAAATCGGGATATTATGTATTTATTAACAAACGGACAAACAGCTGTAATATTTACCGCGAGCACAAGATTTTCCCGTAATTGAAATTGTCGCTCTTTCCCTAATTGAAAAACCATTGAGGTTAGTTATTTTATTCAATAATTTTGTAAATATATACATATATGTATGTATGTATAATATAAGAATTAAATGTGTGCATCTGAAATGCCTCTTTTTTCCCCTCAGGGAATAAAAAAAACAAGACGAAGATGGTAGTGGAGATGATGCGAACCAAATACCAAACTTTATACGAAACCGCAACCGAATTTGATAAAGATTGAATAGTAAACGAAATATCAGCTATGAATACAAATATGACGCCAAAACCGAATTCCTCTTCTAACAAAGATTTGCATAACTAAACTTTTTTTTTTAATTTGTAACTTTACGATGTATTGCGGAAAGATTCTTTTAGTTTGGTTTGGAGACAAGCCGGTTTCAGCTGATATGTGTCATTTTCAGTGTCTTTTTTCGTTTTTCAAACAAAACATTATAAGCTATGACGGAAAATCGTTCCACAATACATGATATTCCTACCCTGTGTGAAATGCAAGCAGCCAAAAAGTAATTGTAACTTTACTTTTACAAGTATATTATATTAAATATTTGTAATACGAACTACATAGTTCTAACACTATCTTAAGAACCCTATTGCATATACAATTAATTTTTGCTTTATAATCTACACATGCATATCTATGTATGTATGTAAAAACAGAATTATATATATTATATATATAACAAGAATTACATATTTACATATGTGTACATAACCAAACCTTTTATTTTTTATTTTTGTTAGGTGGGTTAAATGATTTCGAATTTTGAATTTCGAAAAAGGGGAAATCAAGTATAAGTATTCTTAAACCAAAGTTGAACATTTTTAAAATAGGAATGTACATTCCTAAATCAATCATGCGAAGTGCTTAAATTAACTTTATATAAGCTTATTTCAAAATGGAATATTCTTAATATAAGCTTTTTATTTTCAAAAAAATCGTTCTAAAAATAAGAATATATTCTTGATTTTAGCATTTTCAAGCTTAACAGACTTTCATGACGTTTTCGGCTTGATTCAAGCCCGCTAGACTTAAATTTAGCTTGCTTTTTCTCTGAGTGTAGACGTCATTTTACTTCAGATTTTTTCGTTATAATTACCCTTAGACCAGCCACACATGACGGCACAGAACGCGCAGAACTTGGGCAGAAAGCCATAAAAACGCGCGTCTTCATGTGTGCACATTGGCAGAAATACAAGGAAACCGAGGGTTTCTGTAAACCGGCGTTTTCTTCCTGCCCAAGTTCTGCGCGTTTTCTGCTATCATTTGTGGCTGGTCTTAATGTAATAAGTTAACTTCCATCACGTGTACTGTGCTACATGCGGGTTTTTTTTCTCAGAACATATTTACAAAGATTATGATATTTAAGCTGTATTATATAGGAAAGAGTTCAAATTAATATAGTACTGCTTTTTTGGCATAAAATGTGCTAAGTTTCTACAACAAAAGCATATAAAGTGACAGAAAAAATTTGGTCGATATATCGTACAAAATTAGGTTTTTGGGCAATCACATTTTGACCGATAACTCAGTTATCGATAACTTTATCGAAATATATCGAAGTTCAAATGAAACCTGGGGCCATCCCCTTTCGTTTGATACCCATATTGTAAGGTAATATTAAGGTTTTTGTGCAATCGCATTTTGACCGATAACTCAGTTATCGATAAATTTATCGAAATATATTGAAGTTAAAATGAAACCTGGGGCCATCCCCTTTCGTTTGATACCCATATTGTAGGGTAATATTAAGGTTTTTGTGCAATCGGATTTTGACCGATAACTCAGTTATCGATAAATTTATCGAAATATATCGAAGTTAAAATGAAACCTGGGGACATCCCCTTTCGTTTGATGCCCATATTGTAGGGTAATATTAAGGTTTTTGTGCAATCATATTTTGACCGATAACTCAGTTATCGATAAATTTATCGAAATATATCGAAGTTAAAATGAAACCTGGGGCCATCCCCTTTCGTTTGATACCCATATTGTAGGGTAATATTAAGGTTTTTGTGCAATCGCATTTTGACCGATAACTCAGTTATCGATAAATTTATCGAACTATATCGAAGTTAAAATGAAACCTGGGGCCATCCCCTTTTGTTTGATACCCATATTGTAGGGTAATATTAAGGTTTTTGTGCAATCGTGTTTTGACCGATAACTCAGTTATCGATAAATTTATCGAAATATATCGAAGTTAAAATGAAACCTGGGGCCATCCCCTTTTGTTTGATACCCATATTTTAGGGTAATATTAAGGTTTTTGTGCAATCGTATTTTGACCGATAACTCAGTTATTATTATGCCGGGTACCTGGGCATTTTAATACCCGGGTAGGGCTTCATTCACTACCCGGGTATCTCATTACCCGGGTCAAATCATCAGCCCTAGTGTATATACATTAATGTACTTTTCGTTCCAACCTCACAATTCACATTTAACGTTTTTTGAAGTTTTTATGTACATTACGAAACGTTTAGTATATGTCGCACTTTATGTACATACATATGTACATCATGTACTACGTATGTATTAGAAAAATATATTAACACCAGGGTGCGAAGAACGCTCAAAATAAACTCACTCAAACGAATTATCACTCTATAATTCTGAGCTATGCCATGCTCTCATGAGCGCAAATACACAGTGACAACGAACGCAAATGAACGCACGTCAACAGCGATCGAGGGGTCTCTGCAGTGGCGATAAGCTCTTACATAAATTCATTTTAAAATGAGAAATCGTTTGAAAATTCATTTTTTGAAAATTCATTCTATGAGTTTATTTTATAATTTTTTGCGCTAGCGATCATTTTTTGAGTTTATCATTTTTTTTATCGCTCTTTGAGTTATCATTTTATGCGTTCACAAGGGTTTGTTGTGAGGTTTAAGCAGCTAATGGCATTGTGCAGGCGCAATTTTTGGATGATGGCGTGCGTTTATTAGACCATAAATATGATATATGTATGTATGTACATACATATTCATGCATGTGTGTACGTATATATGGATGTATGTACATAATTATAATATTTTAAAAAGCCTTAGCTCTCATAGCGATAGGTATGTATATGTACATATGTATGTAGGTATATGTATGTAGGTATTCGAGTTTTTTTCCACTTACCCCAACAATTAAAAATTGAATTAAAAATAAAAATTTCGTGCTAAGCACTAAAAACTCTTTCAAGTAATATCGAGTTTAAATTTTATTAAGTATGTATTTATTTAAATTAATTAAATTATTCAATTTATTTAAATTAATAGATATTTATAAAAATTTATATTTACATACCGATGTACCTATGTATACTATCTATATTGATGTACATTTGTAGTCTATATGTATGAGTTAAGGGTTGTTAAATATTTTATTTAACATAGGTATTTAGTTCTTACTTGAAAACTAGAATACAACAATTGAGCGTTCAAAAAATAAGTTCGCATTTTATTTATTTGTACACATGTATGTATGTACATACATATGTATGTATATAAAATGAATGTATGTACATATGTAATATGTATGTATGTCTATTCAATGATGGAATGTAGGTATTGATATTTTCCAGGTTTTTTATACATTATTGCCCTTTTTTGTACCTACACAGTAAAAAAGGATAGTTTATTTCTAATATCAGTTGGTACTTAATTTAATCATTCCTGGAATTAAATCTGTGCCCGCAAATTAAAGTAGCCTAACTCGAGATAATGCGAAATTGAGTTATTGTTATAGTGTTAATCTTTGGAGGAAAACCCATCGATCTGTCTTATCCCCATTTAAATTGGAGTAATATTTAAAAAGTTATTAAGATATAAAAATTATCCTAACTCAGATAGAAACATTTTGCACCAGTTAAAACAACTTATCTTCTAGCAAATCTCTTAAGTCTAGTATTGTATGAAAAATCGTTTTATTAAAACATCCTAACTAGAGTTATGTGGGTACTTCATGGACGTATTTATTTGCGTTTTCAGTTTATTAAAAAAACCTAACTTGAGTTAGGAATTATAATTTTTTTTGTCAATTTTGTTTTCATAGCCTAACTCGAAATAGGTTATTTTAAGTGATTTTTTTTTTATTTTTACACAATTTATCTCGAGTTAGGTTTTTTTGTTAGAATATTATTCTCATTTCATGCGTTATTATCTTCAGTTAGGTTTTTTTGTTGGAAGCAAGTGGATACGATAAACTGAGATAAGAGATTTTTCAAGGATATATATTATAGAAATTCAATTAATTATTATACACTGTATACATAAAACACCTTTTTTCATCAATTAAACTTTAATGTGGCCGCTGAGGTGTAGTGCGTAGAGTGCTCGCCTGCTATACCAGAGGTCTCGGGTTCTAACCCAGTCCAGACAAACACCACAAACAATTTTTCTAATTGATTAAACCCCAATTATTGGGTTTTTATAAATAGCGGTCACCTCTCTGTAGTGGGCGGCATACCCTCCGAGTGTATTTCTGCCATGAAAAGGCTTCTCACAAAAAAGCATTCGCCGTTGGGAGCTCGCATAAAACTGTAGGTCCACACAAATTGTAGGAAAAACAATAGTTAAGAAGCACACCTCGAATTGGGAGAGAAGCTCGGCAATAAAACTCGTTAGAGTTTTAATATCGCCAGTGTATTATTATTGTTATTTTTTTTATTTATTAATATTGATAGTTAAGCTTAAAAGCTAGAAACTAACAGATATTTTTTATATAGCACTGACAACTCAGGCCTTCGGCTAGTTATTATTGTTATTAAACTTTAATCGTGTAGCCTTTTACAAGGTATGGATCCTGGTAACATGGAGAAAGAAGACTTTCTGAATATGGATTATAGTAGCGACGACTCAATTAAGGACTCATTTTTTAACGATAGTCAGTCGGACACGGGGTCAGATAGTGCTGATTAGCCAATGCCTTCCTACACCTTTTTGCGATCTTCTGAATATTTTTATAAACGCTTTATACACTTTTTATTTAACTTTACATGACTGTGTTTCCGGACAACCTACGTGTTATATGTGGCATGAGACCCTTGCAAATTGTGGTGGCAATGGAATAGCATCGTGCTTATTCAAATACTTAAATAGTTTACAATTCAATATTAAACATGTCGTTTTTTATAGCGATTGCTGTCCTGACCAAAACAAAAACTCTTTTATTAGTACTATGTTTTAAATCTTCATGCAAGGTGATACTAACATTGACAAAATTTACCACAAGTTTTTGGTTCATGGTCATACGCATATGGAGTGTGCTGTAGACATGCCTTAATTGAACGAAAAAAAAAAAAAACAAACGAATATAAAGATTCATCACTGGGTTTATAAACATATGTATTTTGCACATAAATCTATATGTCGATTCCATCACAATTACCAGCTATTTTCTATCAAACAGTAGTGCTACCGCGCCCCTTTTTTCGGCGGTTCCAGATGTTATAGCTTTGAACCTCTCGCCTGGGAATCTTCATTAATCAATTCTGGATAAACCAAGCTTCTTGTGGTGATTTCCCTAGTACCATGCCTTTTTCAGTATTCGGTAAAATAAAACGCAAATTCAGTTCGGATTGAAAACGATCCGCGGCGTAGGATTATGGATTATTTTTTTCAGGCACAAACAACAATGATTAGCGAAACGATTTTTATTTTATTTCATTCATTTCAAACAAAAATTAAAAGTCAAAAACTCTAAGACTTCTAATTCCACTACTTACTTAGTTATATCCACTTAAATTATCGTTTCGGGTCGTTTTCGACTCGAACGTAGGTCTACGCTTAAAAACACTTAACTAGAGTTAAATGGAAAAAAAAACCTTATTGGGAAGAATTCGACACAATAAAAGAACTTAACTCGAGTTAATTCTGCTTTTCGTAAAAATTGCATCCAATAAAAGCACTTAAGTTATAAAAGACATTTTTTTGCAATTAACCTTGCTTTAAGATTTCTGGTTCACAACTATTCCTTCTCTAACACTACAAATCCATTATTTCCCCTTTTAAAAACCCGAATTGGTCCAATGGTTTGAATTTTGACAAAACATTGAGTTTTCTCCGTTCACCATATTTTGAGTTAGGCTACTTTAATTTGCGGGCACAGAAATATATTATAATACCGTCACAGTATTTTTGGTTTAAAATCAAAACCAAAAAAAATATTAGAAAAAAAAACCAGAAAAAGGTATAACAAATTAATACAAACTGTTTCTGAAAGTGAAATAGGAAGAATAAATTAAACTCATATTTATATATATTACGCTAAGCGATTTTTTGTACGCACCATAACTTTTACACCTTTATACCGATTTTCCAAAATGGGGTGTCACATGAAAGGGCTTGACCTGTAGATGTGCAGGAAGGTTTAATATTTCTGAAAAGGGTTACCAACTGTTTAAAAATTTAATTCTCCTGTATAGTTTGATTGATTTTTAAATTTCAGGTAGCATATGAAAGGGCTTGAGCTGAAAATGAGTAATTTATTAAAATTTTTACAAAAAGGGTTGCCACCTGTTCAAAAATTCAGTTTTAGGCTACATTATGTTTGATTTTTAAATTTGTGGTGTCATATGAAAGAAAACTAGAAAGAGAAAAACTACTGCGACAAATGGCCTTTTGGAGGTTGCTTCAAGGTTAACATATTCTAGAAAATTATTCGGCATACAACTTCACTATGGGGCTCCTCGTTAAAATAAATGGCCCAAAAAGCGAATTCTTCATGTCTGATGTAGAAACTAATACAGGAGATTGGTTAAATATCTTATCGTGAAAACTGCGGGATGTGGGACATACGCATATGAACATACACACATACGCATGTTGGTATTTGCTCTCGTCCTTTTACTTAATGATGGGCGGTACAATCTTAACCAAAAATTATAAATTTGCTATTGTTCGGAAAGCTCATGCAAGATTACAATATGTGAATATGTGCATATGCATATTTTTAAGTACAAAATATATATGCCATATATTTCAATAACTGGTTAGTGCCTTTGAGTCTAGTCTTATAAAATACTCAAAAAGATAAAAATGGCGGAAATAGAAGTGATTTTGTAGTTAGCCGTAGAAGGAAACTATTTGAAATTATAAAACTTTATTTGCGTTTTCCCAAAAAAAATTTTTTTGAGTTAAATCCCTATTGCATAAAACGTGCGATATGTATGTTAAATAAAATATTTATATAGACTACATATCGATGGCTATTTCAAAAATTGTTTGAAAAACGTCTTATTTCAGACTTTTTTTCAATAACGTCCTATTTCAGAAAATTATTCAAAACGCCCTATTGCAGAGAAATACATACATATATACATATGTATGTGTCGAATGAACACAAATACATATGTATGTAAACACATGCATATATAAAATTTTTATTAGATTGAATAAATACATAAAATTGTTAAAGTGCAACTTCAATATACATATGTACATATATATCGCTATAAGACCTAAGGCTTTTTAAAATATTATAAATATATACATACATATGTACATACATATATACGTACACACATGCATGAATATGTATGTACATACATACATACATCATATTTATGGTCTAATAAACGCACGCCATCATCCAAAAACTGCGCCTTCACAATGCCATTAGCTGCTTAAACCTCACAACAAACCCTTGTGAACGCATAAAATGATAACTCAAAGAGCGATCAAAAATGATAAACTCAAAAAATGATCGCTAGCGCAAAAAATTATAAATTCAAACTCAAAGAGTGAATTTACCAGAGAAATTGTACGATAATTCATTTTTGAGTGAATTTATGCATTGAGTTTAACGCCACCGCTATGAGCGATCGATTGCTGTTGTGCTTTAGTTCGCTCGCTATTTGAGTGTTTATACATTTTTCTTTGAATATTTGTTTGTGATATGAGTAGAATGTATTTTTGAGCGTTCATGAGTGAGTTTTTCCGTACCCTGATTAACACACATTACGTCTTATACGCGTGGTGAACCGTCTCACTTCTGAAATTGAAATCGCATAGTTTTTAATTTTGATTTATTATTAATAAATGGGCTTTAAAAGAAATACATTAGATTTAAAAAGAATATATATATAAAATGAATGCAGGCGTGATGGCCGTTGTGACTCGCGGTTGACTACTGATTTCTTTCTTCGTTTTGTTTGTCAGCTAGACAAAGGTTGCCGGTTTAACTTTGCTAGCATAGTTGCCGCTGTTACCCACACATGTAACGCTTTAGCGTTGCCTTACAATATGTATATGTATTTTTTGCGCATTATACTGAATAATATTGGAGGTAGCAATTGTTAATTTTTCTGACTTTTTATTTCATTTGAACAAAAAATGAAACCATAACCAAAAAAACAATATGACAGCGAAAGATTTTGCATATCTTATATTTAGGGGATTCACAACCTGTCATATTACGTCATATCGTCATAAGTCATAATATTTTGTTATTGCATTCTATGCTATATGTGTACTAAATAAATACAACTCTGCAAGATATGTTTTTGCGTCATCGTATTTGATCAGCTGTTTTTGTTTACTTCTTCACAGGGCTTCGGAAAAGTCTTTTATAACTACTTTCGTACAATATTTTAATATGACATATGACTTTATGACACTTTGTGAATCACCTAATTATAAATGTGAAATGGAAATTGTGTTTAAACTCAATTGGCGCGAAAACCGCAGAACGGATCCTCACGAAACTTTGCACACCTAGGTATTTTCATCCGGTAATTACTATAGGCATATTTTTAATCTCATTAAAAGGCAGGGATGGGGCACCTCCCATACAAAATTTTCCTTTTTTTTCGTAATATCTCTTGAAATATTTCTACTAGAATAATGAAAATTTGTGTGAAGGAATAATACATAATTATGTACTCAACGGATAAACAATCTAGGTCTTGGTAAAGCAGGGATGGGCATATTCCTTCCATATAAACTGGAAATTTCACAGCGAATATCTCTTGAAATATTTGTAGTAGGGTACTGAAAATTTGTGTGAGGGCATATGAGATAATTATATACTCAACGGACAAAAAAAAAAAGGAAAACTATCTTTGGCGTCAATAATGATATCTTTTCTGTGTAACTTTCTAGAACAAACTCAATATGCACGTGGTGTGAAACCCGCGAGTAACCTCAAGTAACTTCATAAATTTATCTATCCAACAAGTGGAAAAAGAAATTGAGAAAACGAAAATATACTTACCGGCATGCTAAATGGAGCTGTAAAATTGAAGGCTATATGAGAAATCATTTAACCCTAATCCTCTAAAGTGAGCCTCTCAGTCTCACTTTAAAGTTTAAAAGCGAATTATTCCTAAACCAAAAAAGCTTTTTGCCTGAAATTTTGGGTATTCCTCCATTTGTGTTCATAAATTATGAAATAATTTTGATCTTTGGGCTATTTATTTATTTTAACCATTTTTTTTTTTCAATCGTATAAAATTGTAACGAAAAACCGAAAGTGAGCCTCAAAGACTCACCTTAAGTATCTTTATCGTAATAAGTTTACATTTCTAGAATTCAACTAACTTTTGAATCCGTTGTTTGCCAAGATTATCCAGTGAGGTTTTTACATTGTGAACTCACCACACTTCCCCTGGATTTTGGTGAATTCGTCGTATTTCACCATTGATCTTTAGATCATATGATGTCATAAAATTGTGGAGAACGGTAAAGTCAGCAATTTCAAAACCATTAAAATCTTATCATTTTCTGTTTACTGAGATTCTAAATTACGGAAAAGATGGGTTCAGATAGAGAAATGAACGATCGTCTGCTTATATGCATCAGTAATTTCACCACGAACGTCATGTTTTAAAACTTTTAAATTTGATCTCGGAAAATATATATTAGGGGCGATGATATGAAAAAAGTATTCATATTCATTTGATTCGTAGTTTTTCTCATTGTGTGCACAAAAACAAATTTATAACAGATGTAATAAAACCATTTGTAATGAACATTCAACAACTACAAAAATGTGTGAAAATTGCAGTTCATTAATATACCCTATTTTATGAAATTACTTTTTTATCTTTATACACTAAAAAAATTCCCACAAACCGTTATAAGAATGTATAAAAATGCTTCTGCATTCATTACTGCATAAATAAAAGTAAAACACGAATACCAAAATAATGGGTTTCAAAATTTCCCCATAGGTGAGCCTCAGAGTCTCACTTTCGGTTTTACGTAACTTTTCAAAATTCGGTGATTAGGGCTAAATAAGGCGGCCAACTTTATGATGCATCAATGCGGGACACCTACCTCTATTCACAATAAGACTGAGGATTTCTTGGTGATATAATTGATTTAGAAACAAACAACACTACTATTGAATTAACATTTAATTTTAAAGTCATATTTCTCGCATGGGTTTCATTTTTGTACAAGTTCTGGGTTTTGCATTAGAATGTCCAAAAAGTTTTCACAGCTGCCCATATTAAATTTTATAATTAGCATTGCACGTAATTTTTCTACTTTTAGTGAGGACTTTTCGGATGTCCATAAGTTATTCATTAAGGAAAATACTCGCTCCGTAGCACTATGGTCTGGCGAACTACATTTTCTGGCTAAAATTGAAAACTTGCAATTCCACAATTGTTGATTAAATCTGTTAGTAAACATTGGAAAAATACGTAAACAACACTTTTTATTTGCAAGTGTCAGTTAAATATTATTCTATGAAGGGCCCAGTGGTGCCAGATTGAGGGAAATTTCCCTTTTTGAGGGATAATTTACTGCAAAATTTTTAAAGAGGGAAAAAGGGATATTTTGTTGTCGTCCATATAAAAAAAGGGATTTTTTGGTTGCAAAAGTGTTTACATACCTACATATGTATAATTTGTAGTATAACTTAAAATAAGCAAAAGTATAGTATAACCAAGGCAGATCTATACCGGTAATATAAGCTCAGCAGCTGATTCATTTTCATTTTGGCTAAATTGTCAAAAGCTCAGTATGTCAAAACATATTTCAAATCGCTGTTTTTTTTACTAATATTTTTATTTTGACTTTTTTGAGATTTCATATAACGTACTGTTTAATTTCGCAACTAGGTATTTATATTTTTTTACTAGTTGTACGAATCGAATATTTTCATGTTCAAATATTATTGAGCACCCCCACGCTTTTCCTTAAATACTTATATTTTCGTTCATCATTTTGTTTCTAATTAAATTATTTCTCAATTTTTAGTACCATTTTTAAGATTAAAGCGTGTTTTTTAGTTTTTTTAAGCTATTATTTATTTTTAATTTTTTAGTGAAATTTTTCATTAAAGGATGTTTTATGTGGACGCAAGAATAAAAGTAAATTTTTCACATACATTTTTTCCTTATAAAAAAAAACATTGGTCATGGGAGCTCAAAAATGAAGCCTAAACGAAAAAATATCAACTAATATGTACTATGTGTATCGAAGCAAAACTATTTCAGTTTTTAATCGGAGATATGCTCTTCTTTATTCAGTCAGCGCTCCAAAATATTCTCATTGTCCTATAATCACTTCCATATTTTTCTTGTATACGAAAAATTGTAAACAACTTCTTGAAAATAAAAATAGCCAAACACATGTGAAAGTTACCAAGAAACCAACAGCGAAAAAATAACCTATTTTGGTAATTACCAAGTTCGGCAACCGTGCTATAAATAGAATTTGAACAAACAAAAGCAGTTCTTGCTTTGCATACATATGTATGTACATGCGATTGTTTTTATTGCAAACACAACAACAACAAAACAGAAAGCTTGTTACACAAAACACAAAACCAGTTCTTGCTTTGCATACGTATGTATGTACATGCGGTTGATTTCATTGCAAATACAACAGCAACAAAACAGAAAGCTTCAAGCTTCATTTTTGAGTGAATTTATGCATTGAGTTTATCGCCAACGCTATGAGTAGGGACACGATATCGAATCAAAAGCATCGATCTCGTACTCATTTAAAATACCGTTTAAAATGAATCGCGCACCCGATAATATCGAAACTAAACTACTCGATACTCAAAGTATCGGTATCGAAAGCGGTAATTTTCTAGAAGGTGCAACCAGTGTTGCCGCAGCCTCAAAAAATTTGGTATCAAAAATTGATACCTTCATGGTTTTTTTCGTATCACCGAAAATTTTTTTTGGAAAAAACACTTCAATTAATCAAGGAAGCTGTTTTCGAGCTTTTAACCCGTATAATAATTTGATAGGTCCATTTTTTTTTTCGTATCACCAAAAAATTTTTTACAAAAACCCTAGATTTCCTTGTATTTCGGGTAATGAGCATACATGAAGACGCGCGTTTTCTACCGTCATGTATGGCTAGCTTTAGTGAGCCGTGCTCATTCCTTCCATGGGCAGTGATGCCTACTATAAAGTTTGATAAAATATTGCCCTTTTTTGAATTTTCAAAGACCTTCACAATACATGTTTTTCGTGGCATACACAGGTTGTTAAAATTTTTAAGAAAATCTTAAAAATGAAAAAGAATCGGTTAATATCCTTTGATTTTGATTAAATTGTATCAAAATTATTTGATACGGATTAAAAATGTATCAAATTTGTTCTACGGCAAAATAAAAAGTATCTACGTATCTTCGGCTTAAAAAAGTATCACATTTAATACGATTGTATCAAAACGGCATCACTGGTTGGGCCTTTCGGACCAAATCTGGTCCGATAAATTTACTTTGGGCTGTTGGGCGGCTAAAATCAATTTTGGTCCGATTTGTAATATGAATATTTTTAGTGGAGACAATTTCTCGGACGCTAAACATTTTATCTTTCCCGTGTAAAGTTCTTTTATAGTTAGTGAAACTCACTATTTGTATATCTATTAGAGTTGGGAAATTTAGCTCACTTTGTTGAGCGCTCTCTTCAGTGAACTAGTTCACTTTAGTGACTTTGCATAGGCTATCCAGGAAGAAAGTCCCAAGAAAACGTTGTCTGCCGCTGTTAAGAGCCGAGCAAAGCAGTGGCAGATGAGGTGTTCGATTGTCTCCTCGCCTCAACCTTATGCAGCATCTGCGGTAGGGTGCACCTAGCCTCTCTGCGTGTTTCCCGATGAGGCAGTGTCCTGTGAGTACCACCATAAGGTTCGAGATGTCATCT
Organism: Urophora cardui; assembly: GCA_960531455.1. Lineage (NCBI taxonomy): Eukaryota > Metazoa > Arthropoda > Insecta > Diptera > Tephritidae > Urophora > Urophora cardui. Next base: position 89,488,738 of record OY482673.1, on the reverse strand, counting down.
CTCCTTAGAGTACTTATTTGATGGGATTGCTTGTGAACCCATTTCTGCCAGATTTGCCTTGATGTTCGACATACTGGCTTCTGTTGCCATCTATCGCTTGCTAGTTTATAGACATGCTGTTAAGAATTAGCTCGTTTGTGGCTAAGGCATACCTATGCCTTATGGAAGAACCTGCTCGGTAGTGCCCTGCCTCGCAAGTTCATCCGCCCTACAATTGCCATTGATATCCCTACGTCCCGGGACCTACACGAGGTGCAGACAGGTCTGTTTGGCCATCTCCTTTAGAGATCGGCGACAGTCTAGTGTTAGTTCTGAATTAAATGAGTGGGAGTCAAGATTACTTAGTATGTACATATCGTCGTACCATACGAAAACTAACATATTTAAAATTTCTGGCGAAAGCTATTAATAAAAAAATTCTGTACGAAAAGTAGAACATTTGACTTTTGGCCGACGAAAAGTAATAAAATCGAGTTTTGGCTGACGAAAAGTAATAAAATCGACTTTTGGCTGACGAAAAGTATCAGTAATTAAATACTGTTTTTACATTAAAATTACTGTTGGTTAAACGAAATTGATAGTTTTCGTCAGCCAAAAGTGGATTTTATTACTTTTCGTCAGCCAAAACTCGATTTTATTACTTTTCGTCGGCCAAAACTTGAACTTTTTACTTTTCGTCAGCCACAAAAAATCTGATGTTAATTTTCGTATGGTACGACGATATGTATTTAAAAATAAATATCTAATTCCATTTTAAGTTGACTTCTGATTTTTGGGCCTTTTTTGGCGGAATTGGTCGGTAATTTGGTCGGTAAATTTTTTCAGTGGCAACACTGGGTGCAACCTTAAAATTTCCTCTAAAATACTTGAAAGAGTTTTTAGTGCTTAGCACGAAATTTTTATTTTTAATTCAATTTTTAATTGTTGGGGTAAGTGGAAAAAAATTCAACAACTATTTACAGCGAAGGTTGAGTGTATAGCTATTTCACGAAAAACCATTTTCGATCATCAGCACTCTTTTCGGAAGTGGATGCTATTTCCGAAAAGAGTGCTGATGATCGAAAATGGTTTTTCGTGAAATAGCTATACACTCAACCTTCGCTGTAAATAGTTGTTGAATTTTTTTCCTCTAAAATAGTTAAAAGAGGTACCAATCGACGCGTTCTGACCTCTAGATCATGAATTCGAAAGCGGAGATAAAAGATTTTTCCACATTTAAAAGATTTATTGAAACTGTTTAAAGTTGCACCGTCTTCTAGAAAGACGCAAGAAAACTGCATGCTGAGGCATACGCATATCGCTGTATTAGTGCTAGTTCCATGGCATAGTATGCCATGGCTGGTTCCAAAGTTTTGATTTTGACGTAAATCCTTTTCCAACTCATAAGAATAGTTCAAGCTGATTAAAAAAATTATACAAGTTTATTAAGTTTTTGAAAACATTTTTTACAAACCAACAGCTTTTACAAAACAACAGGTGTATTTAATGCAATCACAGTTGTAAAAAGATATTTGCAAAATATTTAGTATTTTGAAAAATAAACATCTTAAATACTTAACATTAACAATTCATTTTCATTGAGATTATATGTATCCATCATTGATTTTTTTTGGAAATTTGAATTTAAATTATCGAAACAAAAAAATTATGAAACTCAAGTGGCAGAATAGCTGTGCATTCCATGTTATAAAGAGAAGCCATTGTGCGGTATGATTTTTCTTAAAAAAAAAAATTAAAATTTAAATATTAAAATGGGGTGGTTTTTTGAAATGTAAAAACTTCTGAGTAAGAGTTGCCGCAGCTACTGATTGCAGAGATCAATTTTGGGCATTTTTAGTTTTACTATTGTTGATTATGTACATATGTGCAAAATATACTAAATTTGATCTCCTGGCAGTGCATTGTGGTAGTATATGCGTATTAAAATACATATCGCCCGTTTTATGCAATAGGGATTTAACTCGAAATTTTCGATTTCTGGGATTTTGCCATATATTTCAATAACTGGTTAGTGCCTTTGAGTCTAGTCTTATAAAATACTCAAAAAGATAAAAATGGCGGAAATAGAAGTGATTTTGTAGTTAGCCGTAGAAGGAAACTATTTGAAATTATAAAACTTTATTTGCGTTTTCCCAAAAAAAATTTTTTTTTAGTTAAATCCCTATTGCATAAAACGTGCGATATATCTATGTATGTTCATAGTTAGTACATATTGCTATTAGACCTCTGCACAATACCATTTGCTTCTTCTATATTTCCGAATACTCTATGCATTGTACAATTAGTCACAGCACAATTTCAATGCAGCTACGAATAAAACCCATACTTTTCATTTGGAATACAAATATTATTTCTATTTGCTCTGTTGGAGCGATTAGTGTACAGCAGTTATCGGCATTCCAATACATGCAAAGAAATTATTAGTTGCATGTGTATTAGTGAGAGAGCGTTGTCGGGCAATGTCGGCAGCCGCTAGCATTCGATCAGTTGATGTCAGACTGTTGTTGACAACAGACGTTTGTCCAATGATGTGCGGGCGTACGTATGAAAACACGCATATGTGTTTACATACCTACAAACAAACATATATACGTATGTAGGAAACGTACACGCATTGCTTGATCCGCCATCGACCTGCTAGAATGGCAAACCGAATGATACTAAGCACTTTGTTCGGATTTAATTATTGCGCTCGCATGAAACTCACGTATTAAATACGTGTGAGAAGCTTGTTCTCAGCACCAGCTCAGTGAGCCAGGTCGTGCCGATATTTGGTGTACAGCAGGGATGGGCACACAAACACATTCAAACAATCTCCGAAAATTAGTGTGTATTGGTGCGCCTACTGTAGGCCAAAGTGCAAAACGACAAACAATAATCAGTCTGCATGCAGATGTTGAGCGAGCAGTGTCATGCTGCGCACGCCTTGCGAAATTATGAAACAACGTACGTATACAAATACATACGTATGTATGTTGTATGCAAATACTTGATAGTTTTGTTTGTTGTCTGGCTTCTGCCAATAAAACAAAAAAATTTCAAGCGACGACCACTTGCTTTCACGACAGTCGAAGGCAAATTAATTCTGTTTGCTAAGCGACGATCGCCTGGTCCCATCGTAAGCGCTCGTTTTACGCTCTTTATTTGTCTGTATTAGTGACAATCGGTGAGTATACGTGTGAATCGCAAACAGCTGGTCTGCCCGCGGGCAAGAGGCTGCGCATCGCTGGTGTACAGTATTCGCCACGATCGAGTAAAACATAATAATAACCATGTTATGAAGTATTCGCAAAACCTTGCTTCTTTGGTTTGTTTGTTTATTTAATGTGCATATGGCATTAAGGTGGACCAAAAAATAAACATATATATTTATTTATTTATTTATTTAAGGTTTCGTACATAGTAAGACCAAGTCTTTTTGTAGTACATCTTATGGTAGTAACATTAACGAAGTATTCCATTTTAACTTATAGACTAATGATGCTTAATAAAGAAGCAGAGAGAAATTGATTGCCTACGATAATAAATAAATTTGAGAAAATATCGAGAATTTTGGATCGAGTAAAATGTAGAAGGTTAAAGAAAATTTAAAATTTAGGACTGCCTTTTTAAAACACTTTGGATGCCTTATTCGCTTTATATTAAGTGGTAAAGAATTCCATAACTTTATTGTGCTAACAAAGAACATGCGCTCCGAGGCGAGGTGTTCGTGTTTTGGGACAATAAGATTTAATGTTCTGGGACACTGACCTAGCTTAATATTATTATATAAGTAAGATGGCTTTTGGGTGTAAATGATCTTATGCAAAAATATAACCGTACGCATTTTGTAGTATGAACTTAGATCGCAACAAAGAATCTTTTTAGAATAGTACGAGATATGGTCATACTTTCTTTTTTCAAATACAAATCGTGCCACATTGTTTAAAGCAACTTGCAAATTATGATGTGATGATGCGTCGAGGTTGCAGTATATGAGTTCAGTATACGAGACATGCGGAATGATGAGTGCTTTAACGATCTTTAACTTAGTCTGCTGAGGTAGCTGGTAGGCATTATGATATAGCATTTTCAGGTCAAATGAAACCTTTTTGAAGTCAAGTGAAACTTTTTTCAAGTCAAGTGAAACCTTTTTCAAATTAAGTGAAACCTTTTTCAAATAAAATGAAACCTTTTTCAATTTAAGTGAAACTTTTTTCATTTAAAATGAAACTTTTTTCATTTCAAATGAAACTTTTTTCATTTCAAATGAAACCTTTTTCAAATTAAACGAAACCTTGTTTACTTGAAAGAGTTTTTAGTGCTTAGGACGAAATTTTTATTTTAATTCAATTTTAATTGTTGGGGTAAGTCGAAAGTTAACAATTCAAAATATTTTACACGATTTGCACTCTAAGCTAGCAATATGTATAAAAGTTCGACATCACCTCAGAACTTTTTGCATTTCAATGTTTTTGTTGTTTTATTGTTTGTATCCCAGCAAACATTCGGACTCATATAAGCGTCAGTAAACATTTCTTAAGCTTATATACCATATAAGCCGCTGTGGTGCTGTGGGTAGAGTGCTCGCCTGCTATGCCAGAAGTCTCGGGTTCAAACCACAGTCCGAGCAAACACCAAAAAAATTTTCTAATTAGTAAAAATCCAAATATTGGGGTTTTTAAGAGCAGCAGTCTCTCGGCAGTGGGCGGCATACCCTCCAAATGTATTCCTGCCATGGAAAAGCTTCTCACAAAAAATGCATTCGCCGTTCGGAGCCGGCATAAAACTGTAGGTCCACCCAATTGGTAGGAAAAACAAAAAAGGAGCACACCTCGAATTGGGAGAGAAGCTCGGCCATAAAACTCGTCAGAGTTATAGTAATAGCGCCATTGTATTATATTATTATTATTTTATACCACATATGTCACACCTATATATTTCGGACTCATATCAGACTCCAAATTATGAGAATTTCAAGAATGTTTGCTGGGCTGAAAGAGCTTGATCTACTTAATTTTAGTACATATATAAATATATCATGTACATATATAAAAATAATGAAACCAATAACAAACTAAACAATTAAAGTGTTGTTGTGATTATTTTGCAAATATATATATATAGGTACATATGTATATATTGTTGTACATAGTTACCACTACTAACATTCAAAGTTCAATAACTTTCGATGTGTAAAAGCCGTGTACAAAAAATTTATATAAGAATGTTATTGTACTAACTAAACAAGGTTTCATTTAATTTGAAAAAAGTTTCATTTGAAATAAAAAAAGTTTCATTTGAAATGAAAAAGGTTTCATTTGAAATGAAAAAAGTTTCACTTAAATTGAAAAAGGTTTCATTTTATTTGAAAAAGGTTTCACTTAATTTGAAAAAGGTTTCACTTAACTTGAAAAAAGTTTCACTTGACTTGAAAAAGGTTTCGGCGGGGTGTAATAAGGCCTTTTGAAATAAGGCCTTTAAGGCCTTATTTCGCAACCAAAGTGAAATAAAGCCTTTATTTTGTCATTTTCAAATAAAAGGTCTTATTTCACATTTAAAGCGCAATTAGGCCTTTTTTGAAATGTGCAATAACGCCTTTATTTATTTACGCGATAACTTATCCGTCTACGTCGACGTATGTGACTGACTTTGGTACGTTGCGGCGACGGATCCGTCGTACTTGTGACGATGTACATTTGAATGCTTTGTGGCCTACGCTGAAGGGTGTACTACGCAGAGGGACATCACCGTGGCGGTAGCCACGGTTGGGGCACACGTCCGGACGGATGGCGTAGCCCAGGGTTATTTTTTATAAGCGCGGCCGAAGGCCGCCAACGCAGAAAAGTGTTCTGCGCAAAAGCACTGTGGACCGGGCCATAGATATTACTCCGGAAAGAGAATTTTTTGTAAGCGCGGCCGAAGGCCCCCAACGCAAAAGCTGTTCTCCGCAAAAGTTTTTTCTTTATCTTCTCTTTCCTGAGTTATATCTATGGCCCAGTCCACAGGGCTTTTGCGCAGAACACTTTTCTGCGTTGGCGGCCTTCGGCCGCGCTTATAAAAAATAACCCTGGGCTACGCCATCCGTCCGGACGTGTGCCCCAACCGTGGCTACCGCCACGGTGATGTCCTTCTGCGTAGTACACCCTTCAGCGTAGGCCACAAAGTGAAATAAGACCTTTAAAACCTTATTTCACATTTGAAGTGAAATAAGGCCTTATTCTTAATAAAGGCTTTATTTCTCAATCGATAGCGAAATAAGGCCTTAAAGGCTTTATTTCAAAAGGCCTTATTACACCCCGCCAAAGGTTTCATTTGACCTGAAAATGCTATATAGCTTCCTAAGAATGACGTAAATTTTGCTAACTATATACTTGATGTGGTCCACACATGATAACCTCGAGTTTATTCTGAGAACGTGGAAAACAGCGATTATTTCCAAAAAATGAACTTTTGAGTAATGCTTTTTTTTATTTCAAAAACTGACCACCACGTCTTGTTGCCAAATAAGTTTCCTAACTAATGCCGAAAAAATCAAAAGAATCGAAGCATTGGTTACCGAGTTATTTTAAAATATATAGAACAGTTGGAAATATGTAATATATGTATGTACATCGTAAAAAGCTCTGGATCGAAATTTATTTTAGACATATGGTTTCTTGGGCAAAAAAGCTTGAAATTACCCAAATTTTCATAATCGCCATGTGTCCCTGTTAATTTTTTTTGGACCCTACCAATCGACCCGCCCTAGTGTGTATGCATATGCACATACACACACTCACACTAGCAGCGTAATTTTGCTGAACACAACGTCTGAATGTGTGTTTATGAAAATATGTACATACCCTGCAAAAAATGCGATTAATCCGGGACGTGCGACTAATACAATTTTACATCCCTTTATATGGAGTGAATTGATCGCATTTGTTCGAGCATGTCCTATGAAGAGACTAATTGTTCACCTTGTATACCCGAACGGGTACCAATGTAGATTAATCACTAACATACCGAACGGGTACAAATGTAGATCAATCGCTTACATCCCGAACGGATAAAAATGTAGATTAATCGCTTTCATCCCCAATGGGTACAAATGTAGATCAATCGCTTACATCCCGAACGGGTACAAATGTAGATTTTTCCAAGTTGTTCGCCAAGGCAATTTTTAATAACAATCTTTAAAAAATTGTTAATGTTCATGTATATGTATATAAATAAAGATTATATAACGTTTTACTTTTGAAAAAAAATCTCAATAAATAAATAAAAAAAATTGTAAGTTTTGAGTATGCATTATATGAGCGTAATGTAAAGGATTTTTTCATAGAATATTTTAGGCAACATTTTGTTAAAATTATTATTCATCATTGTTTTTAAAAGAAACGGTGTTCAATTCGTTTTACCGATTGTTCTACAATTTTTTAAATACATTACATATTTTTGTAAAATTTCTACATTTAAGGAATCTAGATTTGTACCCGTTCGGAATGAAAGCGATTAATCTACATTTATACCCGTTAGGGAACAATTGGTCTACAATTAGTCTACATTTATACCCGTACGGGAACAATCGGGGACTAATTGTGGACCGATTGTTCTCGAAAGAGATCAATCCGGGACAAATATCTTTCGGTATTAATCGCACATTTTTTTGCAGGGTACATACATATATTTCGATTATATTCGAAGTATTCGCAAGTACTGTTAACTTATGGGGAAGAGTACTTCCGTAAGGTCAATGATAACTTCGTGAAAAACCGTAGGTCGTTCTATACCTACCAAATAAAAAATAGTCGTACATTGTCCGAGTTCTAAAAGGAATAGAAAGTTCTGTCGACCCCTCTGAAATAGAGAGCGCATTAAAAGAAGAAGGTTTACGAGTGAGATATGTTTATAATATAAAAAACAAATCAAATATACCACAGCCGATGTTTACGGTTGAGATAGAACCGGATTTCCAAAATCTAAAAAAGGGAGAAGTACATCCCATATACAACATATGATATCTTCTACACCGTCGAATTTCTGTGGAAGAGCCACATAAGCATAAGGGCCTGTGCAATGTCATAACTGCCAAGAATTCGGACACACTAAGCTTTATTGCACATTGCCTAGTGTATGCGTAATTTGTGGTGATTTATACAGCTCCAAAGCTTATCCGCAACCAAAAACAGACCCGGAACTAAAAAAAATGCAGTAATTGCGGTGAAAACCACACTGCAAATTATAGGGGTTGTCCAGTATACACATCTCTTAAAGAGAAGGTAAATAAACAAATGTGAACAATATACCGGTTCCAAAATCCAAAACAGTACTAAACCATGCTAGCAGTATACCTCCCCGAAGCTATTCCGGTACATATTCCGATGTTCTTAGAGGCATTCCACCGTCTGCGGCGCAAGAAAATCCTACTCCATCGACTTCCCTCGAAAAAACCCTGAATAATTTTGTGCAAATGCTGCAGGACCATATGAAGTCAATGCAAAACATGATGCAAGAATTGATTAGGAATCAGAACCTCCTACTTCAAACAATTTTGTCAAGACCATGAATTCTCTCAATATAGGTTTCTGGAATGCTAACGGCATAGGCCAACATCACAATGAACTTCAAATTTTCTTGGAAAATCACCTAACTGGCATAATGTTAGTATCTGAAACTCATCTTACTGAGTTTAATAATCTTAGCATAGATGGCTATGTGTTCTATAATACTAAGCACCCCGAAGGAAAAGCTAGAGGCGGAACCGGGATACTTATAAGAAAGGGGATCAAGCACCATGTGCTAGAAGAATATTGCAAAGACTATATACACTAAACATTAGTGCACGTAGATGACAACTCTGGCGGAATAACTGTATCTGCGATATACTGCCCTCCCCGTTTTAATATAGCAGAGTACCAATTCACTGAATTCTTTTCCAAGTTAGGCACGAGATTTCTAGCAGCAGGTGATTACAATGCTGAACATAATTTTTGGGGATCTAGGTTAATAACCCCAAAGGGAAGAAACCTGTTCAAAGCAATCCAAAGCAATGGTAAAGGTTTTAACACCCTTACGTCCTAACAGAACCCAGCAGCAAAGCTTTAGTAATTTCAAAGAAAACGATATCACTGAAAAACGAGCTAAAAAAATGTACGAAAGAACTCCAAATACTCCTAGAAGAGAAAAGGGAAGCAAAATTTCAAAATAGAATTAAGTCCCTCACGGCCCCATCCTGTACAGATTATTCCTTGTGGCGCCCTCTCAAATATCTAAAACGGCCGGTCCAGCAGGATCCTCCAATACGAATGCAAAATGGTGGATTTGCTCGCAGTGACCACGAAAAAGGAATAGCCTTTGCCACCCATCTTTCAAATGTATTTACTCCAAATGAAGGCCAAAATGTTCTCCCAGAAAATAATCCACAATTACCAGCAGTGCCACTTGGATTTAAACTAGACGACTTGAATAAAACTATATCAAAAGACATAGAGAATGAGAAAGCACCAGGTTATGACAGAATAACGGGTGAAATGTTAAAAGCGCTTCCAATTACTATACATTTTCAACAGTATCCTCCGATTATGTCATTTTCCTAATCCATGGAAACTATCTGAAATTATTATGATCCCAAAACCAGGCAAAGACCCGACAATAGTAAACTCTTACAGGCCAATAAGTTTAATTTCTATCTTTTCCGACTATTCGAAAAATTATTGCTGAAAAAAATCCAGCCCATCTTAGAACTGCACGAAACCATACCAAGTCACCAATTCGGATTTAGAGAGCAGCACGGTACGATAGAAGAAGTGCATAGAATAGTTTCAGAAATAAGGTCGACTTTTGAAACCAAACGATATTGCACTGCCCTATTCCTAGATGTGGCACAAGCTTTCGATAAAGTATGGCTAGAAGGGCTGTTGCATAAATTGAAACAAACACTTCCATATAATCTCTGCGGAATCTTAGAAAGCTTTTTAACAGGTAGAAAATTTCGAGTAAGGCACACAAGTTTTACAACCGAAAGCCATCCAATTTCTGCTGGAGTTCCACAAGGTAGCGTTCTAGGGCCTGTATTATACTTAATTTACACAAGCGATCTGCCAACTAACGCGAGCCTTGTCACGTCTACCTTCGCAGATGATACGGCTATACTGAGTGTGCACACAAATACCATAACTGCTACTATCCAATTGCAGAGACACATAAAAACTTTAGAAGAATGGCTTACTACGTGGAGAATTAAGGTCAACGAATCTAAATGTGTACAAGTAACTTTTAGCCTAAAAAAAGACACATGCCCACCAGTCTCAATAAATGGAAAAATAATAACTCAGAAAGACTTCGTTACGTATCGTATCTTGGAGTCACATTGGATAGAAGAATGACTTGGAAAAATCACATTGACAAAAAGGTTATGCAATCTAAGTTGAAAATAAGCCATCTGCAATGGTTAATTATTCCAAGTTCCAGACTGGGATTAGATAATAAGATATTAATATTTAATATGGTTTTAAAACCAATTTGGATGTATGGAATACAACTATGGGGCTCAGCATCGAAATCTAGCGTAGAAAGAATTCAAAGGCCACAGTCCAAGATATTAAGAACAATATGCAAAGCGCCTTGGTATGTGAAAAATTCAATTATACATAGTAACCTAAAGATAAATACGGTGACCGAAGAGAAAATGCAAACAAGTTATGCGAAAAGATAAGCCAACCATCCTAATTCATTAGCAAAAAGTACCCTGAAGAAAAACTATCCTAGGCTGTTAAAGAGAAAGGATGTAAACCTCAATTGTGTATAAGGTCATATTCCGTTAGACCAATATCTCGAGAGTCGCTTTAGATAATGATGAGTGTCGCCGAAACGACCGACCAACGGCCATCGCGATGAACGTCACCTATGCCAATTTCACGAACACCGAACGAACTACCGAAACGCCGAAAGCCACGGTGCCGAACTCGTCGAAAATCGTATCATCTACCCCGTCGGTTCGTAGTTAAGTGTTGCCAACTATATGAACTATGTTCGAATCAGCGTTACCAAGTGCTGATGCGAAATTGAGCGGGTTTTTCTCAGGTTTCTTATCTTCTTGATAAAACCAAATACATTTTTACTTTATTTTACTAAAAACAATTTATCTAAATAATAAAATAATGGATTCTATTACGATAGCAGCTTTATTAGTAGAGGAAGAGGAGCACAGGATTTCTTTGAACGAAAGAAAGTTTTTGAGAGATCATCAATCATTTTACTTTAAGTAAACAAGCGTAAATTTAATTAGAGGCTGAAAATAAAAAAGTCTTAATTTTGCGTGAAAGAAATCTTTACCTAGTCTTTTTTCCGTTTTTCATAGAACTATTTTGAACAACATAAAAGCAAATTGTATACAAAAACAGGGAAAAATTTCAATAACAATGTACCCTGCACCGGAATTTTTCGTTTTTTTTTTTTTTGGCGATAGATCACTAAAATGCAAACGTAATCTTGCGGAAACTTATAATTCATTAATAACACAGTATTTTTGCGTAGAGCACCCACCCTTATGCACTGCAAAGGCCGCCGCGCTTTGAAAAGTAACCCTCAGCGGACAGAACTCCCTTTTTGGAGTTAGATCTGGAAAGATTTATAGTAACTTTGCGTAGTCGGGAGTGTTATAAATAGTAAAATTATCATTCACAGAACTTTTCCTGAAGGATTCATTGAAACATTCTTAGTGGTTTGAAAATAAATACGGCGGGCGCATTATTCTGAAGTCGACCTTTCACCACCTGCAATATTTATTTGAACGCGTCTTTATTGAGACGAAAGTTTTTACTGAAATGGTAAATTGTTGGTAATACACATTAATAATTCGTTAGTTGCTTTTTTATAGTAGTCAAACAATAATTATCAACTTCAGAAAATGCATTATTATTCTTGGGTGAAAATATATTTTAATTTCCAAAACCTACATACTTACACACGTAAATCGCGGTTATTATCATTATTTCACAATTTTTTCTCTGAAGTTTTTCTATGCATATAACAGCAATTCAAGCTCGGTGGAAAATGCAATGGACCCTCGCCATGTTTGTGGCTTCTCGCGACCGGTTGATTAATGTATTTACATATATTCACACTTATTAACACTTATTCCAACTTCATACATGCATTTACACAATTTACTTAAACTTTTATTGTAATTTTTTTATATTCTGTTAATATCGCCGAATACTTGCGGCAAATTTCGGCACGAAAAACTGTCAAAATGTTCGTTCATTCGGTGTTAATAATGCCGATTTACCGAACTTCGAAAGATTCGGCGCGCCGTCGCACAATGGGTGATTGCGGCCAAAAATAAATTCAAAATTAAAGTATGAGTAAAACAATTTTTTTAAATAGAGATCGACAGATACATCAAATTGTAATAAAAAAGCTTATATAAAAATTTTTGAGTCTCTTTTTTGTTTAGCCGTACAGGGTGCCCAAAGTTGAGCAAAAAATAGGTTATTTTTTTTCTCAATGAACACACCGCATACAAAATGCTCTATCTCATTTAATTGTTAACATACGAACTCGAGTAATACATCATTACATAGATAAGATTTTCTCTTTCAGAAATTATAACGTAGTTGTAAATACCGTTCACTATTGAATTTATATGAATTTTCAAATATTGACAAAAAATGTCGATAAGAAAAAAATTTTGCTCGACTTTGAATAAAAAAATTAAAAAATCAAAAAATATGACCTCCTCAAATTTTTTTTATGCTTTGAAATAATATAATAATAATACAATGGCGCTATTATAACTCTGACGAGTTTTATGGCCGAGCTTCTCTCCCAATTCGAGGTGTGCTCCTTTTTGTTTTTCCTACTAATTGGGTGGACATACAGTTTTATGCCGGCTCCGAACGGCGGATGCATTTTTTGTGAGAAGATTTTTCATGGCAGAAATACTCTCGGAGGGTATGCCGCCCACTGCTGAGAGGAGACCGCTGCTCTTAAAAAAACCCAATAATTGGATTTTCACTAATTAGAAAAATTGTTTAGGTGTTTGGCTCGGACCGTGGTTTGAACCCGAGACCTCTGGCATAGCAGGCGAGCACTCTACCCACTGCACCACAGCGGCCACATGAAATAATATATTTTTAATCAAACTACATTTTCATTTTAAAAATCCACTTGCTCCATTTGCTTTTATAATTTTTTTCCCATTGACCTAAAACTGCATTTTTGTAAACGCATTAATTATGTTAGTTTTGACATTATGAAAAGCTTTTATATTTAGGCGAATAATCGAATATTTCTTTATCTTCTTGCAGTAAAAGGTGCATACTTTCAAATTATGAGGTAATCTTTTTTTATCAGCGTTAATTAATATCTTTGACATCTTTTTCCTTTTGGAATATAAAAAAAAAATGTGTAAAAATTGTAAAACTTTAAAATGAAATAAAAAAAAAAAAAAAAAAAATATGACCTCCTCAATTTTTTAATATTTCATAGTCCTAAATGTCTTTTATAAACAGGTGAAAAAATTGTAAAAATTCGTTTGCTCCATTTTGTTTTATGAACATTTTTATGGAATGTCTTTTTTGAGTTTTCGTACATTTTTCCCATACAAAATGCCCAGAAGTATGCTTCAAAAAGTTTACATTTTTTTGTATGGGGAATATTTGTCAAAATGGTGAAATTTAAATATCGATATTTCCAATTCTAATTAAGATATTCGAAAAAACTAAACGCTGTTTTCAAGGGTATTGATTGTGCTTTCAACTGGATTAATCGAATTTGAGTGGAAAGTAATTACATTAAAGATATTAAGCAGGGAATAGAGTCAAAAAACGTGTTTTTTGCCAATTTGGGCATGAATATCTCAGAAACTAGAACAAATTTGGAAATTCTGACTCCATATTCAGGTTTAGCACACTGAAATCCTTTAGAAAAGTGTAATTTCATTTCTGGTATAAAATTTTTTTGTAATGCGATTTTTTTGTATGAAAGTTTTATGATAAATGCTTATAACATACTTAAAAGTGCATATATTTTTAATTTAAAAACGGTGAAGTGCTTTACCCCTTTTCCATTTGATTTATATTTCGAAAATGTATACACTAATCAAAATGGAGCATTTTAACTATAATAGTTAGGAAAATGCTGAAATTTCAAAAATACCGTTATATGGGAGGTGAGCGCATTTGTGGGTGGATTTTGTTCAAATTTTCACAGTTAACTAATTTCAATCAAAAAAGCTTAAGTTCCGAGTTTCAAAAATCTAGCTTAATTATTACTATTTTTGGCCGCGTTTGTATGGAGGTGCCCCCACTGTGCGTCGGTTGTCATAATGCCGATTTGCCGAAAACGTTGGCTGTTGGTGATAGTGGCACTAGTCCCTGTCGTTCATCGCACAGGCTAGCGGAAATATCGTACAATACAATAAACGTCGCCGAAGCTACCGACCAACGGCCATCGCTAGGAGCGTCACCTAGTTCCTGTCGTTCATCGCACAGGCTAGCGGAAATACCATGCAATACAATAAACGTCGCCGAAGCGACCGACCAGCGGCTATCGCGATGAACGTCACATAGTCCCTGTCGTTCATCGCTCCAGCCCGCGGGAAGACAAGCGCCTCTAGGATCATCGCGCTATGGCTGTACATATAATACATATATGTACATAAATGTAAATGAAAACTTAAACTGCTTATCCACTTTTGAGAAAAAAAAAACAAATTATAATAACAATAATAATCTAGGCTAAGATAAGCTCCAATACCCAGCAAGGTTAATATTACACTCCTAAGATACATGCCATATGATGATACGTAAACAGATTCTTTGCCAAATGACTTATTGTATTAGTTTTTTAAGATTTTCTAAATTATTGTTATTTTCCACACAAGAAAGATTCAATAAAACAAGTACGAGAAAAAAAAGTTAGCAGTTTAAATGTAGAAGTTATACCCCAAAATGTCTATATCTGAACAATCCGTTTTATGACAGCTATATGTTATAGTGGTCCGATCTTAACAATTTTCGGTAACATTATTAACCCATTAGTGGTTGCCATCCAGTTTGGGGAACCCGAGCCCTCCTAATTTGATGAAATTTTGCATAGAGGTACGTCTTATCTACCCAAACACAACCAAATTTTTAGAAATTGCATTTTCGAAAAATTGTGGGCGTGGCAAGGTACCGAAATATTCGAAAAATGATGATAATAGGTACTTTTAAAGTGTGATTACTAGGGAATGGCTTCACCGATTTAAAAGATCTTCATACCATTAGAAAGGTATTGAAATTAGCTAATTTTTTTTGTTTTAGTACATTTAAAAAAATGTTTTCCAAAATAAAATTTGAAACTGAAAAAACACTTCAAAGATCAAGCGATTTTGAAAAATAAAATTTTTTTTAGAAAAGTCTATTAACCCTCGAGCACTCGCGCTATAAGCATTTTGCTCAAGCAATTTTTATTTCGCGAAATTTCTACGTGCCATGGATTTGTGGCATTTGGAGTGTTGAGTACCTTCGGAAGTGATTGTGCTTCACACTTTGACGAGTATATCTCTCCGTTAGGACACTATCACAGCTTCAGATGGGAGATTGTTTTTTTGAGAGCGGAATTTTGCTCATTGCGCGAGAAACGGTGTAAGTATTTTATGTTTAACCTTTTTGTTAAAAACCTAGGGTTTAACGCTGATATTTATTATTTTTACAATATTTTCATTTGTATTTGCAAGTACTGTTGAAATGGAACACATGCGTGATTGTGGCAGGACCTCTTCACAACTTTCTTCTTGGTTGGAAGAAGTGCTTATGACGAAGGCTTAGACAATGACGAAAATTAATTATTTCAACAGAGTGATGGCGAAACAGAAAACAAGTGATCACAACACTACCTCTGAACAATCCGTCGATAGTTTGGAGAAGGAGGACAACATAAGTGAGAATACTAAAAAGCCTTGCTTTGCGAGCTATTCATCAGAAGTAAAAATAAGCGTTGAAAAAAGAGGGTGAACTTTATGTGCAAAATTGCTCTGCACGGAACGTAACATATACGTGCTCATTTTGCTTCGAAGGCAACATTAATGTGAATCATAACGCAGACTCATTTTATAATTTTATGTAGTTATTTTTTTACAATATATATTTTTGTTAATGTTCTATATGTGAAATGTGAAATAACCAATTTATGTTTTATTCGCTTGATTTAATAAAATTTTAAAAGGTGAATTCCGTAAATAAATATGCTATTTCAAAAACAATTAATTAGTATTATTTCTGCGACAAAAAAGGAAATGATTAACAATGTAAATGCATTAAAAAATTACATTACAAGAGCGAGTGAGCAAAATGCTCATGCGCGAGAATCCATGTTGCTCTACGAGGCGCGAGTACTCGAGGGTTAATATATATAACATATCTTTATTTTTTTTTTTTATTTATTTAAGTAAATGCATCTCTTGGTTATTTTCTTATATTTTGATATCACGCGTAAACTAATCAACCGATTTCAAAAATTTGTATGCCGTTAGAAAATCACCTTTTGAAAACATACACTGTAAAAATTCTATATTAACCTAAAAAAACTGGGTCGGGTTCAACGCATATTGCGTTTGATATGAAATTCATCATACCTGCTTTCCATGCTCAACATTTTCTGGTGAAATTTTTCACCGTGCTCATCAGACACTTCGCCATTATTTTCGGGGAAAAATCTACGTGGCTATGAAGCATATGAACTTTTGGCGACATTAAAACATTGAACTCATGGAAAGCAACGATCATATTTTTTATAATTTCTCTGTAATTTTGAGCTCTGTGAATACCTGAATATTTTCTATTACATACCTAATGCTACTCCAGACTTTTCGTTCTTGTTCGCTCATTTGATTTTCGAAAGTAAAATCTTCCATGAAGGTACGAATATTTGGCAACTCTACAAAAAATATATATCAACGATCTCTTAGTCCTCTTTAATTTGATATACATAATTCCACATTTCATGGCTTCTTATAAATATGATTAAGCTTAAAATTTTGAAAGAAGTGGCAACCCTTAAAAATAAAAATTGCAATGAATGTTATTAAGTCTCATCGCCGAAATAAAAAATATGTTAATTATGTAATCTGTTTATATAACTTTTTATATAATCTAAACTTTTAAAAAGGTGCCAACTCTACATTTTTGTATACCGAAAATATTCCTGGTATTATAGTGAACAATTCAAAGAAAAAATCATACAACTCGCTTAAACCAGTCTCGAGTTTTTTAGCACACAACATATCTATGTATATAAGTTAAATTTATTCACGCACAAGTTAAATTTATTCACGCACAGACGAGCTCCTTTATTCGTTCGCATTCAACTTAGAACTAACTCTTTACAATTATCATTTCTTAAGCTCAAATTAGTTATGCAATAACAGTATCGTTATAAAACAGATGATCAACCAACCTTATGGGAAACAATGTATTTGATTAGTGATTCGCTAGTCGGTAACGCTATCGGTAACAACCAAATGAATTTTGGTTTTCAGCAGTAACGCTAACCAGCTGATCGATTGTTTGTTTCAGTTGTTCACTGTCATGACCCAATAATAATATGGTCGTAGCAATCAAAAGAGAACACGCAATTAGCATTAATACAAAATATGATAATTTCGCAACCTAAAAAACCAAGAGAAGAAGAGCGACTCTATTGCTATGGTCACCTTTATTGGGCTATGATCACTGTTCAGCTGTTTACTGTTACTGCACCAATAATCGACCAAATTAATACCGATACTGTTACTATTATGGAAATAAAGTTAATGCATAACTAATTTAAGCTTTAAATCTAACTTATTCTGCCGTCTGTTTTGCCGCCACGTCTGTTGAGAATTTGCCGACGACGCGATTCCCACCATTCGCTGCATTCCTCATTGACTGAAGGTGTTGTGTTCCAGTTGTTTGTGCATTTTGGTGTATTCTTGCACATAGGAATTTCTATTTACGTGTTTGTGCAATATTGTATCTTATTGCACACAGGAATGTGCATTTTATCTAAGTAAATAAACTTGTGGCGGGCTAACGGCCCCCCCCCCCCCCCCCCCCGCTGAGATTCAAACATCCTCGTTTGAAGTTTTCGTTTTTACAAATATTTGATTACTTCCTTCTATTTCAGCTTATCTTAGTTCGATAGTTGGCTTTTGGTCGATACTTTCTTTCAGCCATAATTTTTTAAATAATGTTAGGGTAATGATTATTAAAATTGTGATAACGCTAATACTACAAGCGTGTTTAATTTGACTTGGCGACTCCAGATAGCCGATTTCTTTTATATTGTTCACATTTAATTCTTTTAACATTTGTAGAGACAGTATTTCTTCGGTATTATTTGATTCCGATAAAGGTTGAAGTATGGCGGGAAGGGGATTGCTAGTTAATTCCGCATTAGAGAATTTGTTCCCGTTAATTTTAATTGTAGCATTATTGTAATGTATTAGAAATGTGCCGTTCAGGGGTGTTAATTTTTCGTCAATTTGTATTTTTCCTTCAAAATTATTCAAAAATATAATATCTGGTGGAATTTCTTCGATTTCTGGAATATGATGACTGTTGCTTATTGTGCAATTTGGCGGGCGGTTTCTCAGCAGATTACTTATACAATAGTCTGTACTTATATCTAATAAACTATTTTTAGGGCAAATTTGGAGAGAGTTGTATTTTTTACATGGTTTAATTATACCATACAAGGTATTTTTGCAGTCAAATATTGTATTAAAATTTATTTTAAAAATTGTATTATTCTTTTTCACTGCATTGATATCTATTTTTTACATGTTTGGTTTCCTACTGTGGGCAAACTTATGATGTAGATTATAATTTTGCCATTAGTTGCTATTTTTATTTCAGAGAATTCAAGAGCTTCATCTAAATTTACGAATGGGATATCGTCTTTGTCAAATATTTGTTTTGCAATGTCTATTTCTTCACTCGACATAATGTACGAGTTAATTATATTAGCTTTTGCCCAATATATCGCATAGGCGATATTTACGATCTCGTCTTTTAAAATTTCCAATTTATATTTTAATTTAAAAAATGCTTCTACTTCCTTATTTTAGTCATTTTGTAATTCTTTGGTTATACTATTGGTAATATTTGTAATTTCGGTTATTTTTTCTATTGTAAGTTTGTTTATAAGTAATTGTTTATTGTTATTTTCAAGGACATTGTTTAGTTTGCTTATTACAATTTCGTGATCCTCGTGGTCCGGATTTCCTGCAAGCCATTTCCACGCTCTGCCTATGAATCTAAGTTTTTTTTTATTATTTAAAGTGTTTTTAAATTATTTAAATGGACTTGTATTTGGGATATAAGGAGGGATATGAATGGATAGTTTGAATCCCTGGTGATGTCCTTAATGTCCTTATCTTTCAGGATATCTTCATATTTGTCGATGTCAATTCCGTGTATAATTCTAAATGTTCCGGGTTGTAGTTTAGTAGTCCGCTTTTCTATCGTAACTAGTTGCGTATTGGAATAGTCAAATATCTTTACCTCTGCGAGGCATAGTCGAATAAATAAAAGTTTGAAATGAAATTTGTCTCGTTTTGGTTTTGTATCCTGCTTTTGTGTACTACCTGACCTTTCTCTGTTATAACTGTACTATTTCTATCTTCTCTAACTATTTCCTTACTATATGGTTTACTAAGTTTAGTACCTAATCTCCTATTTCTCTTAACATAAATTATTTGTTTCGTGTTTACTCTTATTATGGAACTCCATATCCTTTCTTTGCTTCTGAGCAAGTTTTTGAAAATTGTTTTGTTGTTGTTGTTGTTGTAGCCACCAAGATACTCCCCGAAGGTTTTGGGGAGTGTAGGGGATGTGACAGTCCTTTGCCGGATAAATCCGGTACGCCCGGGTACTAGTCCCTTATGACACTAGCCCGACTGTCGTGCGAACGATTTTTTTTGGCCATAATCAACCTTCTAGGCCGGTGGATTTTAGTCGCCTCTTACGACAGGCATTCCTTACCACGGGTATATTCTAGGCCCCCTAACCCGCTGGGGATGTTTGTCGTGTTCTTTTTATATCCTGTGTGTAAGTCACGTTTCTACAAAAGAATAGGTCTACCGGTCTTTTTCCTGTAACTGTATGGATAGTATGGTTATATTCCGAAACGGATATCTCCAGAAGCTTTTCGAAATTTCTATGTCCGCCATTATCCTTTATACAGCGCATTGTTTCCGTTAGTGTGTAGTGGAATCTCTCCACTTGTCCGTTTGCTTGACTACTGTAGGGTGGTGTGGTGTATACCCCGATCCCTAATTCGTCCTTCATCATGAACGTGATTGAGCGGGAGTTGAGTGATGGCTCATTATCGATCACTACTATCCTTGGAACGCCGAAAGAGAACAAAATATCCCTTAAAGGTCTTCTAACATCTTCTATGGCCCTGCTATTTAACATCTTTGTTACTGCATATTTTGTAAACTTATCTAAAGCGGTCATAACCCTTTTTCCTTCCGTTAAAAAATATCTATATGTTCCGTGTGCTTTTGGCTTATTGGGATGTCTTTCGTATTTATTTTCTTTATACACCGTGCAGTTCGTTAAAAGCCGCTTAATTTTATTTATCATTCCTGGGAAATAGCTTTTTTTTGAGAATCTGAATCCTATTCTCTTTCGCGCTCCTATGAGCTCTCAGGTGTTCTCTAAGGATAATTTCCTCCTGCTCCTGCTCATTAGTAATCTACAACCTTTTGGGTGTCTCTGCACTTGTAGTTGCTAAAGTGTTGTGGGTAGATACTTTGAATAATTCCCATTATATTCTCCTAGGGTACTCTTCTTCTATAGCTTCTTCGTACTCTTCTTCTATGGCTTCTTCGTTCAGTTAAATTTCTATTTTTCTAGAATTACGTTTTGAAACGTTACCAGCATCTCCTCTAAGGAGTGCTGTCAAGGGCTTGGCAATTTTCGAATAGTCCTTAATAAATCGTCTGTAATATCCTGATATTCCCAGAAAGGATCTTAGTTCTTTCAGATTGCGGGGAATGGGGAACTTCGCAACCGCCTCCACCTTTTTTGGGTTGGTATTTATTCCTTCTGAGCTGCCGATATATCCTAAAACTTCTACTTCCTTTTTTACAAATTCACATTTATTTAACTGCACTTAGCGTTTTCTAAGGTTTTAAATACTAGTTCTAAATTTTTAAGGTGTTCTTCCTCGTTTTTTCCAAAAATTATCACGTCGTCGATGTAAACATAGCATTTTACTCCTATATGTTGCCTCAGAAAGTCATCTAAAGCTCTCTGAAACGTCGCCGGGGTATTTTTCATCCCGAAGGGTAAGCGGAGGAATTCATATTTTCCGTTATTAACGGAGAATGCGGTTTTTTCTATATCCGATTCACGTAGTGGTATTTGATGAAATCCAGTCTTTAAATCTATTACTGTAAATAGTTTATTGTTGCCTATGTTCGACAGGACCTCGTTAATTTCGGGAATGGGGTATTTGTCTGGAACAGTCACCGAGTTAAGTTTACGGTAGTCGATAACCATGCGATATTTCTTTTCGCCGGCCGCATCGGATTTTTTATTAACTATCCACACGGGTGAGTTGTATGGGGATTTGGACTTTCTTATTATACCGTTGTCGAGGAGCTCTTCTACCTGTTTCTAAATTCTTTCCTTTAGTGCCATGGGGTAGGGATAAGGTTTGGAGTGCACAGCGTCATCAGTGGTCGTTCTGATTTCGCCTTGGACTACATTAGGAAAGGTGAGTTTTTCGTCAGGATCGGAAAACAAATTTGGACAACCTGCTATTATATTATTTATTTTTTTTTTGTTGATTTTCGGAAAGATCTGGTTTCCACTTCCACATTATTAACTTGTCGCGATACTCTCTGTTTGAGTGGAATAGTAATAATATACTACAATGGCGCTATTATAACTCTGACGAGTTTTATGACCGAGCTTCTCTCACAATTCGAGGTGTGCTCCTTTTTGTTTTTCCTACTAATTGGGTGGACCTACAGTTTTATGCCGGCTCCGAACGGCGAATGCATTTTTTGTGAGAAGCTTTTTCATGGCAGAAATACTCTCGGAGGGTATGCCGCCCACTGCCGAGAGGTGACCGCTTCTCTTAAAAAACCCAATAATTGGATTTTTACTAATTAGAAAAATTGTTTTGGTGTTTGGCTCGGACCGTGGTTTGAACCCGAGACCTCTGGCATGGCAGGCGAGCACTCTACCCACTGCACCACAGCGGCCACTATGTGGAATAGTAATACCTGGAAAGATAGTCATGATACTTTTCTCAGTATCTATTATTGCTTTGAGCTTCCTCAACGTGTCGTTACCGATAATTCCGTGGAAGAATTTAAGAGGTGGCAGGATATAAAACTTAATTTTTTCGATGTTAGGTCCGAATACATCTAAGAACGCGTGATTCGTTATTTCTATGATACCGGCAATGGATTATACCTTAATGGTTTATTTGGTATGGGGTTGCTTATCCTGGTAGACTGGATATAGTTCTTATTGGATCCTGTATCTATCAGGAAGTCTACTGTGTCCCCGCGCATCGTAGTGAATTCATAGTATGGGAGCGAGGACGGCGTTAATCTAAAAAATTGATCAGATTGGGTTCGGTTTTAGCAGAGTCCGTTTGTCCGTTTTGTTGTGTCGTCTCGTAATTATTATAATAGTTATCAGAGTACCTCTGATCGCAGTATGGTTCTCCTGCGTAATCTCGTGCATATGGCATTCCCACATTTGCATGATAATTTCTTTGTAACTTATTGAGAGTTGGGTGGACGTTTTTGTGGTTGGGAGTGTGCGTTAGCATTGGGCCTATTTTGGTAATTTACTTGCCGAGTCTGTATGGAAGGGTCCACTTCCATAGGAACTGGGGGTTTAGGGGGTAAATTAGGACTATTATTATATTCTGACCCGTATTGTTGTTGTGGGCGATTTCCGAAGTTCGCATTCCTAATTTGGGAATTGCAATTCGGTTGGTTGTTAAAGGTATTAGTAAAGCCTCGATTCGGCTGATATCTAGGCGTTGTATCAACCGGTCTATTATTATAATTGTTATTATTGTACCGTGAAGGATAATTGTAGCGTTGAGGTACAGAGTACGTTAATTCGGGATAAAGGGGTCTATTGTTGCTAATGATCTGTCGCGTTGGCCGAGGTGGTGGTTGGTTTAAATATTTATTTACATTGTGTGCATGATTCATGCGGAAGGACATATTGTCCAATTTTTGGCACAAATTTAAAGCCTGAGGCAGAGTTGTAGGTTCTCGAATGCTAAGAAGACGGGGTAAATCACCATTGAGTCCCCGTAAAAATGTATCGAGGGCCTTGTCTCGATAGCAATTTGTCATCGCTATAATTGCCTCATCCCCCAGATCGAGGCATGCAATCTTATCAAGGATAAGTGATAGGTGCTGGTAAACCTTCCGGTAGAAGGTTGAAATGTCATCTTGTCCTTGAGCCAAAGTTGTCATTTGGTACTCTAGAGTACCGATATCCCTCTTATCCGAGTAATGCATCATCAAACATTTTCTTATTTGACTCCAATCTAGTGGAGTGCTGTACGACTCTAGAGTATTGTCGGCATCGCCGACAATTTTGTGCTGTATGGTGTGTAAAATAGCAAAATACTTAGGTGTATCGTTCAACCCTTCATAGGCTTTTAAAATTCTGTCGACACTTTTCCGCCAGGAGCTAAACTCTCCTGGTTTTCCCGAAAATTCGCGTAAAGATTTCACCATGTCGGGTATACGCTCTAGGTCATTCATGTTTCCTGCTGTCAAAGTTACGTTAGATTCGGTTTCCCTAAAATCTGCGATATTCGGTGTACTCATTTGCTCGAGCACCGCGCTAATTACTGATTCTAACATAGTGGGATCGGGGTTAGAAGGATTTGGAGCTATAGGGGGGCTTATGGGATTATTGTCCCCGGGATTACGATTCCCGTACTCAATTCCTAATTGATTCAACTGTTCTGCAAGTTCGTCTGCTGAATTTGTCATCTTTCCTCTTTTTTATTTTAAAAATTTTCTTTTTCTTTTGTTTTGCAAATATTATGTTCCTTTTTTCTTTTTCAATAACTTCCTTCGTAAGTATCAATTCATCTATATTTTCTTTCTTATCTTTAGTATTTTATTCGAAATAAAAATCTTCCCTGATTAATTTTCTTCCTAATACTGATTTCAGACAGAAAATTAATGTAGTACATTACATTTATAATTTAACAATAAATTTTTATGTTTCACACACACTCAATTAACAAGGAGATGTCACTTTTCATAAAATAATTTTTTGTTATTGACAAGAATTTTTGAATAAATAATCCCAGTAAACATTCGGATCCATAAAGGAGTCAGAAAAGAATCCTGAACCGGAGCGTTCACACTCATTATGTGTTCATTTTGGAGTCTGAAATGTACATATGTATTTCTGTTCTTAAGGTGGTCCGCTGATATGAGCCTAATTTCATACATTTTATGAGCCTGAATAAGTAGTAAAACAAAAATAAACTCTTGTTTTTGCATTTTCCTTCCCCTGACCCAATTCTCTTCATCCTCTCTCTCCATTCACCCCAGCTTATTCTCCTCTTCTCTTATTGGTCGCGTTCAGAAGTCGCAACTGCTGAGCAAAACTGTTGTGTAGATATCACTGATCGGAAAGTGATATAATTTACGCCTTCTGAACGAGCTGATACAGAAATTAAATAAGTGTTATAATTACATATCCCCAACATAATCGGCAATAATTTTCCTGCTTTATATTTTTGTACATACATATCGCACCCTAAATCATAAAGTGACACAACTCAAATTTTAAAAATTTTCAGGAGAGCCAAAAACTATTTTTCTTTACAAGCAATCGTATGGCAAAATA
This sequence comes from Urophora cardui, assembly GCA_960531455.1. NCBI lineage: Eukaryota > Metazoa > Arthropoda > Insecta > Diptera > Tephritidae > Urophora > Urophora cardui. Next base: position 89,463,887 of record OY482673.1, on the reverse strand, counting down.
CTACGTATAATGGTTAATTTTCGATCAAAAGCACACTTAATGAACGTTTTTTTAGGAAGTTGCTAGAGCTATGATCTGTGTATCCGTTTATGAAAAAATCTCGATTTGAAAAAATTTTGAGTTGTGTCTCTTTATGAATTAGGGTGCGATATGTCAAAATCGTAAGCACAACATGTTGTCCGAAGTGAGCATAAACAAGTAAGGAAGCCTAAGTTCGAGTGGAATCGAACATTAGATACTCAGCTGTATGCTTTCATTGTTTGTTTGCGTTTGATGGAAACACGGTGTATTTTATATGAATCGAGTGCCGCATAAAGTGGGCGCAGCCACGCCCATTTTCAAAATTTCTATCAGCCATCCAACTAAGCATATGAATATTATTCTTTGTACAAAATTTCATTCCTTTATGACTTCTAGTTACAAAGATGCCACGTTACAAATTCCCAAAGGGTGTTCCAGAAATATCTTTGTTAAAAAGTAGGCGTGGTCATAAACCGATTTCAATAAATTTTTGCGTGTCTATTAACACAAGTTATAAAAGTGTATAAACCAAGTTTCGTCATAATATCTCAATTATTTGTCGAGTTATGGGCTCCGAAATCTCGTTGATTCCTTTGTCTGAAAAGAGGCGGTGCCACGCCCATTTTCCGAAATTTTTCTATTTTTTGTTTCCGATCTATTGTAGAACTCATGCCACAAAATTTCAATGAATTATCTTTATATTTGACAAAGATATCGCTTAAAATGTTTTTATTAGGCCACTTTATAATACCCATATATAAAAGTGGGCGTGGTCGTCAACCGATTTGGCTAAAATTTTCAACATGTATTACCACAAGTAATAAAAGTGTACACACCAAGTTTCATCATTATATATCAATTATTTGTCGAGTTATGGGCTCAGAAATCTCGTATATTCCAGCTTCTAAAAAGAGGCGGTGCCACGCCCATTTTCCAAAATTTTTGTGATTTTTGTTTTATGTCCGTAGTTAGACTCCTGCCATAAAATTTTAATGATATATCTTTATATTTGACAGAAATATCGCTTAAAATGTTTTTATTAGGCCCCTTTATAGTTCCCATATATAAAAGTGGGCGTGGCCGTCAACCGATTTTCACAATTTTCCGTCAAAACATTTGTCTAAATAAGTACATCAGGCATACCAAATTTCATCGCTATATCTTCAACGGTTTCTGAGTTATGACATATAAAACTTTCAATGTTTGACCCTTAATAAGTGGGCGTGGCACCGCCCATTTTCCAAAATTTCATCAAATTTCTTCCTAGGGGCGTGAGTTCAACACGTGGGTAAAATTTCATCGCTCCAGCTATATTAGTGACTGAGATACCAAATTTCCGATTTTTTCTATATAGGAAAAGTGGGCGTGGTCATGGTCCGATTTCGCCCATTTTCAATACCAACCGTCCCAGTCTCGATACCAACTTGCATTTCAAATTTCATCAAAATATCTCAATTTTTGCGCGAGTTAGAGTATTTACAGACGGACAGACGGACGGACAGACGGACGGACAGACGGACGGACGGACATGGCTCAATCGATTTCTCTTTTCACCCTGATCATTTTGATATATATAAGTCTATATCTGTCTCGATTATTTCATTCTGTTACAATCCACCGTTATGTGATTAAAACTATAATACTCTGTGTACTAGTACAGCTGAGTATAAAAATGTATGATGGAAAAAAGTCTCCAAACTCACCACATGTTGTGTTGATCAGAAATACTCAACTTTGCGTTCAGAAGATAAAAACACAACTGTTGCGCAGTCGCTGCGACTTCTTATAGCAACCATTGTGGAACCTTCATTACTTACTTGCTTTATAGTGGGTGAGTTCCCGTGGCAGTGATCCAGATCCGGATAAAATTTTGTATGCAAATGCAACAATTTTGTGATCCTGATATTTATCCGGATCCGTATAGATTGTAACAAATATTTTTTATCCATATAATTATCAGGATTACAAAATTGTTGCATTTGAATACAAAATTTTTATCCAGATCTGGATTACTGCCACGGGAACTCAGCTAGCGTTGTCTATTTATATTTTCCTCCTGATTCGAACCTGAAATTCAATCCAGCGTCATCATATAGTGGAACATTCAACATTATATTGAACTTTAGTGATACTTTTATACCTACTTAACATTTTTCGAAACAGCATACATTAATTACAAATGTCATTTTAAAAAACAAACAAAAAAAGATTATAAAAAAAAAGTTCCTAAGCTCATATTTCACACATATTTGGGATTCATATCCGACTCCAAATTATGAGTGCTCTGAGAATGTTTGCTGGGATAATAAATTCATGCCAAAACCAGGGTTGGGCATGATTCAACTAATTTTGAGTGCACTCAGCCTGCAAATTGAGTGGTAGTTAAATCTTGAAATTAACTACCATGGAAAATTAAGCTTCATTATTGACTTAATGAACAAAATGTGGAAAATTATTCCATTAACCGCCTGTGTGAAATCAGTATAACTATGCTACTGTCTTGAACAATTTCTTTCGCAAATATTTTTCAAACAATTTTATTATATTTCATATATTTATTTATTTATATAGATTAGCACAATAAGATCTTAAACGATCTTTTATAGTACAACAAATGACAGATTACAATGAATAACCAAAAATTTAAAACTAACAAACATGCTTAAGCATATAGAGACATAATACATACAGACGTACTTATCTTAGGATATATTATAACTAGGGAAGCTAAAAATATGCAAATGCATATTGCATATGCAAATGCATATTTAGACCTAAAATGCATATTTACGGTCAAAATGCATTTCGTGCTTATTTTGGCACTTAATCGAGCAATATCGAAAAATATTAAGCTGGCAACATCTTATCTGTGGTTAATTCAGATAGTTGCGTATACATACAAACAAGGCTATTTAACTATTGATCTGGGCCCCGGAGCGGAGCATTTTCCGTCATAAAAATTCACGAATATTGCGATATATTTCTTGATCTGAAGTTTAAAATATTTTACTTCCGTCCTTTTCACACTTTCACTTCCAATTCGTTTATTGCCAATATTGCGATCCAGATCACGGATTTCAAAATTTCTAAATATACACGCATTTTGATGGGTCGCAAAATTTTCATGCTACACAGTCAATCCGTATTGTCAATATTGTGATCCGGAATCGCGATTTACGGTCAATATTAATCGATTTCCCATACAAGAGCTTTTTCTCGGAAAACCGCCAAAAATTCACACTGGAAAATATAGTAAAACATACGGTAGTTCTCATGTATTTACATAAATACAAATCTAAAATTAATTTAAAGTATTTTATAGTATTTAAAAACAAATTTTTTAAATGTTGAAGATGTGAATTGTACGTTTCAGTTCTTATATTTTTATTATTTTGCAAAATTCGTTAAATAAAAATGTAAGCTTGAAATGAAATACATACATTTTTTGAGCATATTTCAGGTATTTTTTTAGGCATATATGCATATAATGAGATTTTTTCGTGCATATTTACGAGCATATTTCAGTTATTTTTCGAGCATACTAGCATGCATATTTTGAAATTTTTCGTGCATATTTTTAGCTTCCCTAATTATAACTAACATTAAAACTACAAATAAAGATGAAAAGTTGATAAATGAGCAAATATACATAATATGACTATGACAAGAACAAAAAAACAACATTTGACTAGTTTATTTAAGTAGAAAGCGAAAACTCAGCATCTAATATATCATTTATATATTTATTATTATTATTTTATTTTATATGTTCACGTATATAACATTTTTGAAGTTGCTCTTATTCATGCTACTGCGGATGTACCCAGGTATAGAATTCCATATGCGGATAGCATTGACAAAAAATAGCCTTGCAGAGCTTAGATAATTATACTTAGGAACAATCAAATCATTAACACGTACAGATTTTGTAAATTTTAATTTAAGATACAAGTAGGCAGGCACTCTTTCTACCATTATCCTATATGGAAGAATACAATTTCTTGCTTTAAAATAATCTTGAATTTCACAGCCTAAGAGACGCTTCCTCAATTTTATGTGCAGATTTAGAACTCAGCTTGCTGTAAATGCGCTCTGTGCAGGAAATTATTGGTAGTATTAATTGTATAGCAAGCTGCCGTCGCATTCTAACTGGGGTAAATGACGCTGATATTCTCAGATTACGCAAAACATAGTAGACTTTACTAAGAATAGAATTAACATGATCATCACACGATAGGAGTTGATAACAAACCCAAGATTTGTTACCTTAGATACAAATTTAAGACATTTCCCGTTAACATAAAGACAAGGAAGATCCAAAATATTTACAGATCTTTTGGCTATAGGTAACACATACGATTTTTCACTGTTTAAAGAAAGACAGTTCTCAGACACCCACAAAGAAATAGATGACAGGTCACTATTAAAATTAGCACATAGTTGAGAGACTTCACTTTGTGTACCAGACATGTACAATTGCACATCATCAGCATATGCATGCATTTGAGCAAAACGACAGGTTTTAAAAATGTCATTCACAAATAGAGTAAATAGCAACGGTCCCAGTATTGAACCTTGAGGTACACCAGTAACCAGTTGCTTAATACCAGAGAGCTCAGACCCCACCTTCGCACATTGCGATCTGCTATCCAGATAGCTCATCATTAGCCTAACAGCAGCATCACCAAATCCGAAATAAGCTTTCAACTTCCTGCAGAGAAGCTCATGATTCACAGAGTCAAACGCCTTAGAAAAATCTAATAAACACAACAGTGTAATTTGATTGCAGTCATATGGTGTTCTTATATCATCTAAAATTTCAAAAATTGCAGTTGAACAGCTATGATTTGCTCTAAATCCTGACTGAAAGCGGAAAAGTAGATTATTTTTATGAATATGCGTTTGAATTTGTTCTGATAACAGTGACTCGAAGGTTTTTGACAGGGCAGGAAGAACACTTATAGGACGAAAATCACACGGACTTATTTTTTAGCAATTGACAGCACAGTTGCAACCTTCCACACATCAGGAAAACTTGACGTTTTAATGCAATGATTGATAATATGAGTTAGAGTTGGCAGTATAAGCGGCAAAATTACTTTGACAAATTTATTCGGTATTCCATCCGCACCAACCGCATTAGAGCGTATCCTATAAACACATCTTGCCACATCAAGCTCCGAAACTGCATAAAATTGAAACATTTCACAGGTACTCGGCGACAAATTTTCACAGGAAAAACGAGAGGAAAGTAAAGAGTGGGAGTTATTAGTACTGGACGGTAGATTAACAAATGCATCATTGAGCTCATTAGGGTCAACAGAACAATCAGGACTGCTTTTAACATAAACATGAAGGTTTTTCAAATTACGCCACAGTACTTCCGCTTTTCCCGTTTCACAAATGAGTTAGTTTCATTCCTGATAGCTTTATATACAATCCAATTAGAGTCTATCGGATTCTTTTTCCATATGGAATATGCTTTATTTCGCTTTTTTATCATATTACAAACAGACTTATTGAACCATGGACATGAAGGTAATCTACGCTGATTAGTGCGCATCGGTACATGGCTGTTAAATGCATTTAGTACAATATTATTTAAGAAATTAAGTTTGTCATTCACAGATGTTAAGCTCCAGCATATAGTCCAGTCAGTGCAGTTTAAGTCATTTGTCAAATCACTAAGGTTTTTTTTCTTTCAAAAATATTCTTTGGAAATATGTATTTTTACTATTATTCTTACAAATACCCTAAGCAGATGGAATTATCTGCTAATTGGTGGGCGCCGGCAGGACGCCGCAGATTTCTAATTTAATGTTATGTTACTTCTTTAAGATTCACCAAAATAAATAAAATTCTTTTAACAAATTTTTTTTTTAATCGTTATACAAATTTCTACAAAATTGAAATTCTTTAGGCTCCACAGATAATAATAAAAAAAAAATTTCTTATACTACTAGTAGCATCCTCGGCCGCCAGCAGAGATGGGGTTTTGACGTTTTGGGTATTATCCTTTTACTAATGATAATGTTTTTCAGGCACTCACTACTTTGACACGCTCTGGCGGTCCCTGCTCGGGCGCCAGTTAAATTTATTCACGCACAAACTTGTTAAAAAAATATTTTTTTGGGAGACGAGCTCCTTTATTCGTTCGCATTCAACTTAGAACTAACTCTTTACAATTATCATTTCTTAAATCTAACTTATTCTGCCGTCTGTTCTGCCGCCGCTTCTGTTGAGATTTTGCTGACGATGCGATTCCCACCGTTTGCTGCATTTCTCATTGACTGAAGGTGTTGTGCTCCAGTTGTTTACGCATTTTGGTACGCCATCGTGATCAGGAGGAAAAACCACGTCAGAAACACTTTTCAAACCCCATGGATTTTTCAAAAAGTGCAAAATTGTTGTACAGTGTTATAGATCCACATCCATTGTATCTATTTCTAGAATTTTAACCCTAACTTTCTTATGTGAGGTTCTCGACATGTTTCTATAATATGTACAGCGAGTTCGAAAGATCAATACCATGATAAAAAATAAATTCATTAGTAAATAATCAAATCGAAAATCAATGTTTTTTATGAATTTATCTACATTTATGTTACCTACTTTTATGTCTTCAAAGGTTTTTTGATAAATAGTAAGGAGCGAAGCGAATATTAGACCACATGAGGTTAATGAACAATTTTGTGAGCAACAAAAAAAAAATTCAATTGTCAATTAATGAATAATTTTTCTCTCATTATGCTAACTAATACAGGCACAACTCTCTCAAATTTTCGTCCCCACCTTTGTTTTGAAATCCCCTCTTGCCCATCAAAACAATAAGCAACTGCTCGTTACTGCAGCAACGAGGGTTGTTCAAACAATTTGTACTGAATGATTGGCCCTGAATGGGGAATGAACACACTTAATGATTTGAATCTTCTGAATTAGCGTTTGATTTAAATTCAATCATTGGAAATATGTTTCGTTTGGATGAGTGCTGAGTTAAAAATTTCAATACCACATTCCGCAACAAGAATAAACAAATTGAATCATTACCAAACAAATTCACTGATTTCGAATCGCAAATGATTTGAATCTTTTACAGCTGTGCGCTGCAGCAAGTAGTCCGGTGTAGGTCATTAGTCAATAAACTCATATTAAGAAAGCGATTACACTCAACCAAGATATATTCGGTTGTACCTCCGGATGACTGAGAATCCAAACGAGTTTTTATATGCTTCTTGCAGTAGATAGCTAGTTTTTTTTCATCTAACATGAATCATCTCTGATGACGCTTAAAATTAAAAGTTTCGTAGAACTTTATTGTTTTTACTGGCCGTTTGGACTTCCATTCTCGAAAGGGCCCCTTTCAAAGGGGTACTGATGAGAAAAGATTAAAACCTTTTCCAAATAGCTATATACCAGTGGTCGGCGAAATCTGAAATGAGGTGGTGTTAGTGAGAACAAACAAGTTTCTCCGCATGAGCACCCCAGTAAGAAATTGAACCGCTTCAAGCGGAATATACATATGTACGTACATATATGTAGAACAGACATTTTTTGCTTTTTATTGGTTTGGTTTTTTTATTGTTTTTTTTCGCTTTTGTTGTTTTTTTTTGCATTTTCCATCATATAAACTTTCTCGCCGGGCATTTCATTTGTGGGCATACATACATACATTACCTGTATAAAGTCAATGCTTGCATTCAACAACGAAGCGACGTAGACACAATGCTTATCGTTCGACAGTTGGCGAACGACTGATGATAGAGAGTAAGAATACACTTACCCAAATCAATATTAATTGATATGATGATAACTTTTCACATCACAATTTTTCTTTAAAAAAGAAATTGGTCAATAAAAAACTCAAAATGGAGTAATTGTTTCGCTGAACATTTTAATGACCTTCCTGACCAACCGGTTTGAGAAAGAGTTAAACATAGTCATTACCGTACGCGTTAGAGGGTTAAAGTCTAGCACAAAAAATTGGAGAAGAAATAATAGCTCTGTTTAATAACAAAAAACTTTTCAAAAATGACAGTTCTCCATATGAAAATGACATTTCTTAGGAAAAATTCGTAAAATTTGTAATTGAACACAGGTAATATGATTACCTATAACAACTTTATTTTTATTCCGACATGTTTAGATAGATTCTGTTCACGACATGAATATGCACGGTAGGCAGGAAGCGACGATAGGTTGCATGAAAATGTCGAGAAAAAAGGAAAGTGGGGTTGTGTTATGTGATGTTTATAGATGGAACATCCGTTGAAATTAAAATCCGAGCTGCTCCTTTTTCAAGGATATCCACATTTTTTGTTTTTTTTGAAAGGATCAAATATTGAGAAAATCGAAAATTCGCCACCGTCCAAATTTTTCCGATTTCAATACATTATTTGGTCGCTAAGGGATACAAAAAAAGGTAATAAAAAGAAAAATGGACACCTGTAGTGGAAAAATCCAATGTGAACAGGATCTAAAGGATAACCACTGAAATATAAAATAACACAAAAAGTACCCACTTTAATTTGCGTATAACTCCTAACATGTTAACTCTACGTGAAAATTCCTTATAATATGTTTCATTCAGAATAAATAAAGGAATATTTCTTTGATATACAATTTTGATGTACCTGCAGTGGTTAATGCACTTTGGTCCATCTAAAGTGAAAATTTCAAAAAAAAGTACGTTTTTTTTATGGTGCTATTTTAAGTTCAAATATTTTTCTAGTTTATGTAAATATTTTAATCTAATGATCCAATTCTCATTCTTACATATCTATACGTTAATATTAAAAAGAATTAGAGCTGAAATACGCGCTAGCTGTGCACGGTGGGCGGTAAGCAACAATAGGTTGCATGAAAATATCGAAAAAACGATCGCCGGCTAAACACTTACGTAAAATGATATTCTAATATACTTCATAAACACACAGCAAACGTGAATAAAATCTCCAACATTTTTTTTAAACGAAAATTAGTACCAGCACACAGCTAGGCACATATTCGTTGGGCCATCGTTTTTACGATATTCCCATGCAACCTATTGTTGCTTCCCGCCCACCGTGCACAGCTAGCGCGTATCTCAGCTCTAACTCTTTTTTAGTATTAACGTAGAGATATGTAGAAATGAGAGTTGGATCATTAGATTAAAATATTTACATAAACTAGAAAAATATTTGAACTTAAAATAGCACCATAAAAAAAACGTACTTTTTTTGAAATTTTCACTTTAGATGCACAAAAGTACATTAAGCACTGCAGGTACATCAAAATTGTATATTAAAGAAATATTTCTTTATTTATTCTGAATGAAACATATAATAAGAAATTTCCACGTAGAGTTAACATTTTAGGAGTTATACGCAAATTAAAGTGGGTACTTTTTGTGTTATTTTATATTTCAGTGGTTATCCTTTAGGTCCTGTTCACATTGGATTTTTCCACTACAGGTGTCCATTTTTCTTTTTAATACCTTTTTTTGTATCCCTTAGCGACCAAATAATGTATTGGAATCGGAAAAATTTGGACGGTGGCGAACATTCGATTTCCTCAATATTTGATCCTTTCAAAAAAAACAAAAAATGTGGATATCCTTGAAAAAGGAGCAGCTCGGATTTTAATTTCAACGGATGTTTCATCTATAAACATCACATAACACAACCCCACTTTCCTTTTTTCTCGACATTTTCATGCAACCTATCGTCGCTTCCTGCCTACCGTGTATGAGAACCGGCGTATTTCTGATTACATCTCTTTATACTCAGCTGTACTAGTACACAGAGTATTATAATTTTGATTTCATAACGGTGGATTGTAACAGAATGAAATAATCGAGAAAGATATAGACATATATATCAAAATGATCAGGATGAAAAGAGAAATCGTTTGAGGGATGTCCGTCCATCTGTCCGTCTTTGCGCGCCCTAACTCGCGCAAAAATTGAAAAATTTTGATGAAATTTGGAATGCAAGTTGGTATCAAGACTGGGACGGTTGGCTTATGAAGACATATGGTGAAATTTGGTAAAATGGGCGGTGCCACGCCCACTTATTAAGGACAAACATTGAAAGTTTTATAGGTCATAACTCAGAAACCGTAGCAGATATATCGATGAAATTTGGTACGCGTGATTTACTTACTTAGGCAAATGTTTGGACGAAAAATTACCAAAATCAGCTGACGACCACGTCCAATTTTATACATATATGGGTATTATAAAGTGTCCTAATTAAAACATTTTAAGCGATATCTCTGTCAAATATAAAGGTATATCATTGAGATTTTATGGCTAGAGTCCAGTTACAGACATAAAACAAAAAACACAAAAAATTTGGAAAATGGGTGTGGCACCGCCTCCGTTTAGAAGCAGTAATATACGAGATTTCGGAGCCCATAACTCGACAAATATACGTATATTGTCACTTGCGAAGCGAATGAAAATTTAGGCGAACTTCGCGGTCTCGAATTGTGGGATGCGAATCTGCAGCGAATTCGCCGACAAATTGCGAATGAGTGACGAAAATGAATTTTGCGAATTGCCGGTAGCGAAAAAATTTAATTCGCTTCGCTAGATCTGTCAAAATCTGGCGAATGTCTAATTTGTTCGCTTTTGCACGTCTTTGCATTTATTTCGGTAAAAAAAACTAAAAAAAAGAAAGTAGAAACTATTTAAAAGTGAGTATTTAATAGCATTAAAGAAAACAAAAGAGAGTGTATCATTTTTTTAAACTTCAGGATGAAACGCACAACACCACAGCAGTTCCAAAAGCTGGTTGCTCTTACGAAAAACAATCCATACGTCTCAAGGGGGCAGGAGAATTTTGGGTCCACCAGGAAGAGCGGGGTGATCATCGCTTTATTTATTTTATTTATCACGTTTATATTAATTTCTTAAACTTTTGTTTAATACACAAATAAATAGATACATATATTGTAAACAAATCAAAACATATGTAGTAAGTGATAGAGTTGGGAAACTATCGATGGCACTATCGATAGTATCGATATTTTATTTTTTTCAGACTATCGAAGACCATCAGTGGTTTTTTCAAAACTATCAAAAACTATCGATGGTAATGTGTACTATCGATAGTTTTACAACCTTTACACACCTCCATATTGCACATTGCTATTTCAGAGTAACAGCTATTGAAAGTTGTATGAATTTAGTGTGTACATATTTACAAAATGTTTTGATTTATACATTTGCAGACTGAATAAAAGGCGGTTCCAGTTTTGTAGATTTTTTGAAAGAAACAGTTTTCGAAATATTTTAAAGTTTCAGTTTTTGAGCTAAGCAAAAAAAATACGCTTACAAGTCTGTCAATTTCTTCGCTATTACCAGTTTTTATGTTACGATTGCAGAGGATGAAATATCATTTCCACCAAAGCAAAAATAATTAAAATCGACGTTAAAGTGACGGAGTTATGGCGAACTAAACATTTTTTTTGTAATTTTTTATTAATTATTTTTCCGGCATTCATCTTCTTTTTTCATTATTTTAACGAAATATTAAATATCATCCTGATTTTGCACTGTGATTTAATAGCTGTTTTCAGTAGAAAAATTACAATGTTATAAGAGATTCAGTGAACAAATCTATATTTATTTCAATACGATAGTACTATCGATATTGCTATCGATGGTTTATTTTTTTAATAGGCCATTTACATATACGAGATTATCTACTTTTTTCGAGGTTGATACAAAATCTTCGATTGAAATTCGAGGTTTGCCGTACAAAAATATTTTAACGAAATATTAAATATCATCCTGATTTTACACTGTGATTTAATAGCTGTTTTCAGTAGAAAAATGACAATGTTATAAGAGATTCAGTGAACAAATCTATATTTATTTCAATACGATAGTACTATCGATAGTGCTATCGATGGTTTATTTTTTTAAGACTATCGAACACTATCAATAGTTTTTTTAAAACTATCAAAAACTATCGATGGTGGGACTATCGATAGTTTCCCACCTCTAGTAAGTGACAGAAACGTCAAATTCGGATGAACTTATTCAATTTGTTTGAATGGCAACATCACAAGGCACGCGAAAAAGTTCATTCGCCACTCACAATGCAAATTTTAGATGTGTTCGCTAACCTGTTCGACTCGCCAAATATATTCGCTTCGCTAGTGACAATATGCGTAATAATTGAGATATTATGACGAAACTTGGTGTATACACTTTCGTAACTTGTGATAATACATGTTCCAAATTTTAGCGAAATCGGTTGACGGCCACGCCCAATTTTATATATGGGTATTATGAAGTGGCCCAATAAAAGGAGTGTTTTATTGGGCACTTCTCTGCTCGCTTATACTCGATTCTGCTCTCTTGGCTGACAGTTTCCATACAAAATGTTAGAGACTTTAAGAGACCTTTAGAGAGTATGCCAGCTACTCATTAAACTGATCTTCACTGATTATGCCAATTTTTTCTGTTGTGAATAAGTGAATTGGTTTCAAATTTTTGTCAATAGATGTCTCCCCTATCTTCGAAATCAACGCAATACCGTTCGTTAGAAAATTTTCTCCAATTCCGTACCAAAGAACGTATATTGTACAACATATGTTCTTTGTCCGTACTTTTCGAAGATAGGGAGACATCTGTCGATAAAAAATTGTAAGCAATTTCATCAAATAAACACACCTTTTTTCCAATTTCCTTTACTTTAACGATCGGTCGTTTAATTTTCACTTGTTTTTATACCAATGGTTGTTTTTTTCGCAAGTCTCTAACTCTTGCCGAAACGAATACGGCTAAAAACATTTTAAAGATATCTCAAACATAAAGATAATTCATTGAAATTTCGTGGCATGAGTTCCACAATAGACCGGAAGCAAAAACCAAAACAATTTTGGAAAATGGGCGTGGCACCACCTCTTTTTAGACAAAGGAATCTACGAGATTTCGGAGCCCATAATTCGAAAAATAATTGCGATATTATGACGAAACTTTGTTTATAAACTATTATGACACGTGGTAATGTTCAAAATTTTAGTGAAAACGGTTTATGACCACGCCTACTTTTTAACAGCGATATTTCTGGAACACCCTTTTGTAGTTTGTAACGTGACGTGTTTGTAACTAAAGGGATAAGGATAAGATAATCATAAAGGGATGCAATTTTGCACTAACAATAATATTTATATGCTTAGTTGGATGATTGATACAAATTTTGACAATGGGCGTGACTGCGCCCAATTTATGCGGCACTCGCTTTATATAAAATACACCATGTTTCCATCAAACGCAAACAAACAATGAAAGCATACAGCTGAGTATCTATAATGTTCGATTCCACTCGAACTTGGGCTTCCTTACTTGTTTTTATTATGTGAATGTTGAATAGTAATGTCAATCAATTTTCTTAGGAATGCTGTTATTCTTAAAGATCGTGATATATCTGGAGAACTTAAAGATGTGTGGAATGCTGTACAAGTTCAAAGAGATCGAGAGCGCGAAGAACAAATGGTACAACAACGACAACAACATGTTCATAATATTACCACACAACAGCTGTTGCCAAAACCACTTGAGGGGAAAGCTATTTCTAACAATGGCGGTTCTTCACAGATGGCGAGTAAAATGACTCCAGATAATAAAAATGAAGGATTCAAGGCAATGAAAGATAAAAGTTTGCTCTTGGAGAGTGAAATTCAGTCTAATTTAGAGTATAATCCTGAATTTTCTGGAAATGGGAACATTAGTACAATTACGTTTAAGGAGACTGGCGATAAGCATTCTAAAAACTCAGCTAACGAGAGTAAATGTGATGTCTATGATTATTCGTTAGATAAGTCCACCGATGGAAATGACCAAATTGATGCGGCTAATTGCTTACGATCGATTAGACGTGTTGATGGTAATATGGAAGGCTCACTGCAAAGGACTTCTAATTCACATTTGTTAATTCAAAAGGACGTAATTAAAAATAATGAATCTAAAATTAACTGCCACTCGCTTTCTGAAACTGTTATTGGTAATACAGTAATAGGCTCAACACAAATTACAGCATACAACTCTATCACAACCACTACGCTTGTTACTAGTATTGCTTCGGCGCCAACCTCTACAAAAAAGGATAAGTTAGTTGGGTTTTTACCTAATGGATATATATTTCCCCGATTTAAGAACAATAAAAGTAAAGAAAAAGAAAAGGAGGGAAAAACAAAAGATAAAGAAAGAACTCTTTTGAATGTCTTAAAAAGAAATAAGGATACAAAAGTGTTATCTATTGAAAATGATGAAAAAGAGGTAATCGGAACTGATCCGCAATTTATATACGAAAATAACTGTATCGCCTTAGAAAGTGAGGTGGAAAAATTGGATCTAAATAAAATCGAAAGACCTTCAAGTGGGGGAAACGTGTTTGTTAAACTGAAAATAACTACCAGCCCTACGGCAGTAAATAAGCACGCACTATAACTGGCTTTCCCATATGATATTGTATTACTACTTAGATATATATTTATTTGTTTATATGTATGTACATTATTGTGGTCCAAAATTGTATGAAGAAAATAAAGTTCTCCCGAAATCCGCGGAACAACCTCCTTTTCATACGACTGCACTACGGAAATTTATAACTAAAATTTTGCCTTAATATATTTAGGTCCAAAGGTCGCGAAAATGCCTCCTTTTACACAGTGATGATTAGTAAATGCTTTATAAAATTTCAAAATATGTGTTTAAATATGCTCCAAAAATCACAAAAAATAAATCTTCTCCTAAAATAGACTGCAAATTAGAGAATTTTTTGTACCAATATTTGTGGAGTTTCGAGTTTTTCCGTTCCCCGCGTATTTTCTGCGAGCTTGAGGATACAAAATAAAGTATCAAAAAAACAAAAAAAGACGGACCTTTGTAGTGAGAAAATCCCAGGCCCAAAGGTAAAAAAGATACAATGTGGCCCAAACAACCATTTACCTTTATTTGTTTCTAACTTCGAAAATAGTCATTCTGCGCGAAAAAGCCATATAACCACTATCGTTCAGAATAAATACGCAAATAATTTTCTCATACGATTTCGACATATGTGCACCAAATAATGCATTTTTATGCAACCAAGTCGAGATTTCATCATAAAATTTTTTTTAAGAATTAAAGAAATATGCAATTTTTAAATCTAAAAAAATATATGCACCTTTAATAGGGTTGCCAGATACCTTTCCCGAAAAAATCAGTAGATTGCCTTAAAAAAAAAAACAATATATGTATGCGGAGCAAATCGTCTTTATTACTGGCAATTTGTTTTTGTTTCCGTATCGTTAACTGTCAATCATGTTTCTATGACATTTAACGTTCGCGTTGATGCCTCCTTCCTAATTGTTTCATGGTTACAAACGTCAAATGAAAACAGTTGGAAATTTAAAAAAAAGCGCAGGGTGATAAAAATGAATTTTTGTTAGTGTTGGTTAAAAATCAGTACAGTACATTAGACCTCTGTACAATACCATTTGCCTCTTCTATATTTGCTAATGCTCTATGCATTGTACAATTAGTCACAGCAATTTCAATGCAGTTACGAATAAAACCCATACTTTTCATTTGGAATACAAGTACTATTTCTATTTGCTCTGTTGGAGCGATTAGTGTACACTATTCGCCACGATCGAGTAAAACATAATAATAACCATGTTATGAAGTATTCGCAAAACCTTCTTGCTTCTTGGTTTGTTTGTTTATTTAATGTGCATATGGCATTAAGTTGGACCAAAAAATAAACTTATGAGAACGTGGAAAACAGCGATTATTTCCAAAATTGAACTTTTTGAGTAATGCTTTTTTTAAATTTCAAAAACTGACTGTTGCCAAATAAGTTTCCTAACAATGCCGAAAAAATCAAAAGAATCGAAACATTGGTTGCCGAGTTATTTTAAAATATATAGAACAGTTGGAAATATGTATGTACATAATATATGTATGTAGATCGTAAAAAGCTCTGGTTCGAAATTTATTTTAGACATATGGTTTCTTGGGCAAAAAAAACTTGAAATAACCCAAATTTTCATAATCGCCATGTGTCCCTGTTAATTTTTTTTTTGGACCCTACCAATCGACCCGCCCTGTGTGTATGCATATGCACATACACACACACTAGCAGCGTAATTTTGCTGAACACAACGTCTGAATGTGTGTTTATGAAAATATGTACATACATACATATATTTCGATTATATTCGAAGTATTCGCAAGTAGTGTACACTATGTATTTGTAGAACCTTTTTAAGGTCATGTAATTGTCGCTAAGAATAAGTATTGTATTGGCTCTGTTTATGGTTGTGCTCTACTTGCGCTTATTCGCAAACGACAAACAAGTAGGTACTGTAATTGGACGGCCGCGAATATTTTGTTGGTCGTTTCAAATCCATTCGTGCAGCCCTCTAATTGCTATGCACAATAAAAATGCTCAAAATAAATCGTCGTACCATACGAAAACTAGTATACGATTTTTTGTGGCTGACAAATACAAGCACTTTAAATTTTTGGATGACGAAAAGTCGCAACTTTGACTTTTGGCTGACGAAATGCAGAAATTTCGTTCAAACCACAACAATTTTAATGTATAAACAGTATATAATTATTGCCACTTTTCGTCAGCCAAAAATTTAAAGTCCTAGTTTTCGCCCGCCAAAGTTAAATGTGCTACTTTTCGTACAGAATTTTTTTATTGCCAGCTTTCGTCAGAAATTTTAAATGTACTAGTTTTCGTATGGTACGACCAAATATCAGAATATTCTTAAAATATAAAAAATAGTAATTAACATGTTTGACAGCTGAATTGGTTTTGTGTAAAATTAATAAATAAAATAAATAAATAAATGAGGAGAGCAGAAGAAAATAAAAATAATTTCAAGGCCAAATCTTTGAATATATTCAAGGCCCCGAGACATAAATTTGCTATTAAAACATGTATAGTATTAGTAAATTTTTGGATCATTTTACTGCTTAATAGAATTTATTTTCTTAAATATTATATAAGTAATTTAAGCGTCAATTTATTTTTAAATAAATTTAAACAAAATCAACCGAAAAAAATCTTAAATTGAAACTGAAAGTTGGCATCCCTGGTAATAATTCGTGAGATACAGAAAATTAACCCATTAAAGTTTTATTATTTATATCTAAAATAAAGTTTAGTGTGAATTAGTTCAACGAAGCAAAAAACGAAGAAGGGGTCCCGAACATTTACGTGGGTGCGGTTTGTAGGTCACGAAGGTCGTTCGGTTTGGTTTTTTCCTACATTCAAAGGTCTTTTCAAATCAAGTGATTCCCATCACAACTTAAGGTTTGACTGATTCTAGGTTCACATCCATTGTATTTATTTCTAGAATTTTAAACAGCCTATTGACTTTAACCATAACATTCTTATGTGAGGTTCTCGACATGTTTCTATAATATGTACAGCGAGTTGGAAAGATCAATACCATGATAAAAAATGAATTCATTAGTAAAAAGTCTAATCGAAAATGGATGATTTTTGTGAATTTATCTACACTTATGTCTTTAAAGCTTTTTTGATAAATAGTAGGGAGCGAAGCGAATATTAGACCACATAGGGTTAATTGAAAATTTTGTGAGTAACAAAAAAAATTCAATTGTCAATTAATGAATAATTTTTCTCTCATTATGCTCACTAATACAGACACAACTCGCTCAAATTTTCGTCCCCCTCCTTTGTTTTGAAATCCCCTCTCACGCAGGAAAGTCTCAGCTGGCAGAATTTTTGATGGCAACTTTTGCCCATCCCAACAATAAAGCAAATATGTAGGTATGTACTGAACCTCTACAAAACCATTTGGCTCGGCTGCAAGTTAATAAGTCGTTCCTAAACCACTGCATATTTTTAAATGAAATTCACAGGAGGTATAGTGGGAGTGTCTATTACCAAATATATTTACAATTTTTTATGAAAATGTTAACAGTTTTTCCTGCATTTGTTAATAAAAAAAACCCTTCTTCTCTTTTTGTATTTATTTCACTGAAAACACTGAAATTTCACTTTGTTTACAATGTTCGACATTTTACCTGGTATTTGCGAATTCATTTATACACATTTTCACATTTTTATTTCAAAAATACGGAATTAAATTATTTGTTACCAAGAACTTCTTGCTAGCAGCTTTAACTGAACATACACTCAGCCACGGAATACTCCCAACTGTCAGGTGATTACTGCGAAGAAATAGTTGCCGGATGCTAAGAAATTTAAATTTGTGGCCGCTGTGGTGTAGTGGGTAGAGTGCTCGCCTGCTATACCAGAGGTCTCGGGTTCAAACCCCAGTCCGAGCAAACACCAAACAAATTTTTCTAATTAGTAAAAATTCAATTATTGGGTTTTTTAAGAGCAGCGGTCACCTCTCGGCAGTGGGCGGCATACCCTCCGAGTGTATGTCTGCCATGAAAAAGCTTCTCACAAAAAATGCATTCGCCGTTCGGAGCCGGCATTAAACTGTAGGTCCACCCAATTAGTAGGAAAAACAAAAAGGAGCCCACCTCGAATTGGGAGAGAAGCTCGGCCATAAAACTCGTCAGAGTTATAATAGCGCCATTATATTATTATTATTATATATTATTAAGAAATCTAATACAAATAAGGGACCCATAATAATCGTTATGCCTTATATTTTCAATGGAAAAAATCAAATACTTGCAAGCATCGTAGAAGAGTATCTCGTACCTATGTGTGTGCGCTTGTCTGAAAAAGCACTATCCGAATCCACTATTATCGAAATTTTTTAAGCGATATCTATAAAACTCAAAAATAATCATTATTTTTTTGTTTTATTATTATTTTATTTTTCTCGATCAGAAATAAAACTTATTCCTTGGGCGATATTTTATTTATCAGAAATTATCATTATTCCTTGAGTTTTATTTTTTTCGATCAGAAATAAAACTTATTCCTGAGTGATATTTTATTTTTTTCGATCAGAAATAATCACACGGTCGACGGCCAAAATTTACCACAGATGCCGTTATGAAATTCGTATGTAAAACCATCTCCTGATTTCGAAAATCGAGTTTATTTTTGATTCTATGCTACCGTTTTTGAGATATTTGCAATTTACCGTTATTCGAAAAACCAAAAAGATGGCTCCCTTTAATTACGTATATCTCACGAACGGGTCAAGCAATTGCAAAACAGTTTACAGAATTTATTTTCTATAAATGCATCATACATTGTTTTTTGCTCAACCAGATAGTTTTCGAGATATTAGCTTATCATTTCAGATTTTTGTTTTTTTATGAAAAAATAATAAATACTTTACGTAAAGCTCTGTTTAATTAGAAAAAAGATAAGCTATCATCGAAGAAAATCGATGCAAAACTACGTAAGTTATAAGCAATGAAATAATAAATAATAGCTTAAAAAAACTAAAAAACACGCTTTAATCTTAAAAATCGTACTAAAAATTGAGAAATAATTTAATTAGAAACAAAATGATGAACGAAAATATAGTATTTAAGGAAAAGCGGGGGGTGCTCAGTATGTCAAAAAATATTTAAAATCGGTGTTTTTTTACTAATAATTTTATTTTGACTTTTTTGAGATTTCATATATCGTACTCTTTAATTTCGCAACTAGGTATATTTTTGTACTAGTTGTACGAATCGAATATTTTCATGTTCAAATATTATTGAGCACCCCCACGCTTTTCCTTAAATACTTATATATTCGTTCATCATTTCTAATTAAATTATTTCTCAATTTTTAGTACGATTTTTAAGATTAAAGCGTGTTTTTTAGATTTTTTAAGCTATTATTTATTTTTAACTTTTTAGTGAAATTTTTCATTAAAGGATGTTTTATGCGGACGCAAGAATAAAAGATTCCAGCACAAAAAAATACACCAAGCCACATGGCTGTCCCCTGATCGAAAAACGCGAAATCAAATTGATCACGTCATGATCGATGGCAGACACAGCTCCAGCATCCTAGATGTGCGCACAATCCGTGGTCCCAATGTCGACTCCGACCACTATCTTGTAGCAGCCAAGGTACGCACCCGCCTCTGTGCAGCAAAGAATGTGCCAACAGGACAGCAAGGAAAGTTTGAAGTCGAAAGGCTGCACATGACGCAGACAGCCAATGAATACACCACTCGGCTCTCACTCCTGCTCTCTGAGAGCAATCCTTCACCAAACGATGTATCTGAGGAATGGGAACACATCGCTCGTTCACTTCGTATCGCCGCTGAGGAATCTATAGGATACAAGCGAGCTCGCAAAAACACCTGGTACGGCAAGGAATGTCGCGATGCCTCGGAAAGAAAGAACGCCGCCTACAGGGCTACATTGTGTGCGGGCGCAACGCGAAGCGTATGGGAGCGTTATCGAGCGGCGAGGAAGGAAGAGAGGCGCGTTTTTCGAAAGAAGAAAAGGGAGGCTGAAAGGCGCGAGTGTGAAGAGCTTGAGATGCTGGTGGGTAGGAACGATGCTCGAAAATTCTATCAAAAAATCAGGCGGATGACTGAAGGTTTCAAAACCGGGGCAAATTCCTGCCGGAATGATAACGGCGATCTGGTAACTGATGTCCAGAGCATACTTAAGTTGTGGAGGGATCACTTCTCCTCCTTGCTAGATAATGGCAACATTGAAATTGCTGAAGGAGAAGATGTACGACCCGAATCCCCAATAGCAGATGATGGTAGGCATGTTCCACCACCCGATCATGACGAAGTGCGAATAGCAATGTCTCGGCTTAAAATTAACAAGGCCCCGGGCGCTGACGGTTTGCCAGCCGAGCTATTCAAACATGGTGGCGAAGAGTTGATAAGGAGCATGCATCAACTCCTATGGAGAATATGGTCGGACGAACGCATGCCCGACGATTGGAACTTAAGTGTGCTCTGCCCAATCCACAAAAAAAGGAGACTCCACAGTACGCGCCAATTATCGTGGGATAAGCCTCCTGAATATCGCATATAAGGTCTTAGCAAGTGTATTGTGCGAAAGACTGAAGCCCACCGTCAACAAGCTGATTGGACCTTATCAGTGTGGCTTCAGACCTGGTAAATCTACCATCGACCAGATCTTCACAATACGCCAAATACTGGAAAAAACCCATGAAAAAGGAACCGACACACACCATCTCTTTGTCGATTTTAAAGCCCCTTTTGATAGCACGAATAGGAATTGCCTATATGCCGCAATGTTTGAATTTGGTTTCCCCGCAAAACTTATACGGCTATGCCAAATGACGCTGACTAACACCACCAGCTCCGTCAGAATTGGGAAGGACCTCTCCGAACCGTTCGAGACCAAACGAGGTTTCAGACAAGGTGATTCCCTTTCGTGTGACTTCTTCAATTTGATGCTGGAAAAGATAATACGAGCTGCAGAACTTAACCATACAGGAAGCATTCTATACCACAAGAGTGTACAACTGCTGGCGTACGCCGATGATATCGACATAATTGGCACTAACACTCGCGCCGTATGTTCTGCCTTCTCCAAGCTGGATAAAGAGGCTAAGAAAATGGGTTTGGCGGTTAACGAGGACAAGACGAAGTACCTCCTGTCATCACACAAAGAAACAGCACGCCTTGGCAGCCACGTCAATGTTGATAGCTACAAATTCGAAACTGTTAAGGACTTCGTCTATTTGGGAACCAGCATTAACACCAAGAATGATGTCAGCACGGAGATCCAACGAAGAATCACGCTTGCCAATAAATGCTACTTCGGACTAAGTAGGCAACTGAAAAGTAAAGTCCTCTCTCGACAAACAAAAATCACACTCTACAGGACGCTCATCGTTCCAGTCCTCATGTACGGCGCAGAAGCATGGACAATTTCAAAATCAGATGAGATGGCACTTGGAGTATTCGAGAGAAAAGTTCTTCGTAAGATTTATGGACCTTTGCGCGTTGGCGTGGGCGAGTATCGACGGAGATTTAACGATGAGCTGTACGAGCTTTACACAGACATCGACATTGTTCAGCGAATAAAGATCCAGCGGCTGCGTTGGGCAGGTCATGTCGTGAGAATGGACGAAGGCGCTCCGGCCAAGAAAGCATTTCTATCGAAACCCGCTGAACGCAAAGGAAAAGGGAGACCTCCACTGCGTTGGGAAAATCAGGTGGACAGCGATGCTGCCTCCCTAGGTGTTCCCAAGTGGCGCCATGCTGCACGAAACAGAAGCAATTGGCGCGCTCTGTTGGACTCGGCCAGAATCGTCTACACCTTTTTCATTTTATATTCAGAAAGTTGCAATTGATATTCAGAAAATTAAAATTCATATTCAGAATTTCCATTTCATATTCAGAAAATTACAATTCATATTCAGAATTTCCATTTCATATTCAGAAAGTTGCAGTTCATATTCAGAAAATTAAAATTGATATTCAGAAAATTACAATTGATATTCAGAAAATTACAATTAATATTCAGAAAATTACAATTCATATTCAGAAAGTTACGGTTCATATTCAGAATTTCCATTTCATATTCAGAAAGTTGCAATTGATATTCAGAAATTTACATTTCATATTCAGAAAGTTACAATTCATATTCAGAAGCTTCATTTCATATTCAGAAAGTTACAATTGATATTCAGAAAATTTAAATTGATATTCAGAAAATTACAATTGATATTCAGAAAATTGAAATTGATATTCAGAAAATTAAAATTGATATTCAGAAAATTACAATTGATATTCAGAAAATTAAAATTGATATTCAGAAAATTAAAATTGATATTCAGAAAGTTGTTCAGGTACTTTTTTATACTTTGCATTCAAGGAAAATCTAACATGTTGGATGCATTGTATAGCTTCACATAAATGTAGGCTTTATGTATGTCGGACTTTTGGAAAAACTGATTGGAACTGGTCTGCTGTGAGCTTTCGCGGCTTTTTACCGCCGGCACTTTGTTTTTCCAGTCTTCCACTTACAGCCCAAGTGTAGGCCGTTTTGTAGGCGATGCCCAGCGATTTGGCTAGGGTTGGCCAATCCTCCCCTTTGTTAGCGACATTGACAATGCGCTCCCTGTCCATCAAGGAGTAAGACTTGTAATTGCTCCTTTCAATATCTTCGGTGTCTGGAAAAAAAAGAAAAAAAAATGAATTGTTAAAAAAGGTTCTGAAAAACCTTACTCAAGTTTCAAATACTTACCATCAATTGAAGCTCTGCATATTGCGCAGAGCTTGGGAATTGCCATGAGCAGCACATATGTATGTATCTATTATATAAAAATGAATGTGTGTGTGTGTATGTGTGTGTGTGTGTGCGTTATTTATGGACTCCCAAAGGAATCAACCGATCTTTGTGAAATTTTCACAGTAGATTCATATGGTATATGCGCTGGTGATAGGGTATACAGACTTTCGGAAAATTGGGAACTTCCCGGAATATGGGCCCAAATGTGGACCCAGAGTGACCCAGCTGCTCTCCAAGATATGGGTCAAAGCATGAACCGGAATGACCCCTGAATGCTTCCGAGCGATATTGGGATCAAATGAAAGGTGCTGAGCATGCCTTCAACATAGATTTATTTTCATTGCGATGCCTAGGCCGGGTCCCGAGAAATGGGTCAAAACGTGGACCCGGATGACCTCTGAATATTTCCGAGCGATATTGGTAGCAAAGGAAAGCTGTTGAGGAGGACTTCAACAAAAAGCTCTTTAAATAGTTACACCTAGGCTGCTCTCCAAGATATGGGTCAAAGCATGAACCGGAATGACCCCTGAATACCTCCGAGCGATATTGGTAGCAAATGAAAGGCGTTGAGCAGGGCTTCAACCTACAGCTTTCCCAGAAATGGCTCAAATAGTGGGCCCAGATGGTGATGGATGGTCTCGGTAATGTAAAGATAAAGGTAAAGGTAAAATTAAAGGAAAGGGAAAGAGAAAGGTAAAGGTAAAACTAAATGAAAAAAAAAGAAAGAGAAAGGGAAATGTAGAGGGAAACCCTCATTATAACATAAATTTTGCGTCGCTGCGAAGCGGGACGGGTATCTGCTAGTACAATATAAAATTTACACTCGTACAGTGAAATTTTCTGAATATCAATTGTAATTTTCTGAATATCAATTTTAATTTTCTGAATATCAATTGTAATTTTCTGAATATCAATTGTAATTTTCTGAATATGAATTTTAATTTTCTGAATATGAATTTTAATTTTCTGAATATCAATTGTAACTTTCTGAATATGAAATGAACATTCTGAATATGAAATGCAACTATCCGAATATGAATTTTAACTTTCTGAATATCAATTGGAACTTTCTGAATATCAATTGTAATTTTCTGAATATTAACTGCAATTTTCTGAATATCAAATGGAATTTCTGAATATCAATTGTATTTTTCTGAATATCAATTGTAAATTTCTGAATATGAACTGTAACTTTCTAAATATGAATTTTAATTTTCTGAATGTGAAATGGAAATTCTGAATATGAATTTCAACTTTCTGAATATGAAATGGAAATTCTGAATATGAATTGTAATTTTCTGAATATCAATTTTAATTTTCTGAATATAAATTGTAACTTTCTGAATATAAACTGAAAAAGGTGTAGACGGTTAAGCGCCAATCAAGAAGAAGAGGAATAAAAGTAAAAAGAAGTCTGATGGGATGTGGTGTTCTCCGAAATAGATCTACATACATATGTATTTATAACTTCTACCAAAAATCCCAATATGCAGTGAAGTAAACTAGCTTATTATGCAATATTTGCCAAACCCTTTTATTCAAGGTTTTCCAAACTAGTTTGGAAATACAAAATTTCCCAAACGTTTTGTTATACATATTTTACAATCAGAAAGTGAAGAGAAGTTGAGGTGAAGCATTTGAAAAGAACAAAAACAAGTAAGGAAGCCTAAGTTCGACTGGAATCGAACATTAGATACTCAGCTGTATGCTTTCATTGTTTGTTTGCGTTTGATGGATTTTATATAAAGCGAGTGCTGCATAAAGTGGGCGTAGCCACGCCTATTTTCAAAATTTTTATCAGTCATCCAGCTAAGCATATGAATATTATTCTTTGTGCAAAATTTCATTCCTTTATGACTTCCAGTCACAAAGATGTCACGTTACAAATTTCCAAAGCGGGTTCCA
Source organism: Urophora cardui (assembly GCA_960531455.1). Taxonomy (NCBI): domain Eukaryota; kingdom Metazoa; phylum Arthropoda; class Insecta; order Diptera; family Tephritidae; genus Urophora; species Urophora cardui. The sequence goes on along the minus strand of OY482673.1, from coordinate 89,438,782 downwards.
GAAATATCTTTGTTAAAAAGTAGGCGTGGTCATTAACCGATTTCAATAAATTTTTGCGTGTCTATTAATACAAGTTATAAAAGTGTATAAACCAAGTTTCTCATAATATCTCAATTATTTGTCGAGTTATGGGCTCCGAAATCTCGTAGATTCCTTTGTGTAAAAGGAGGCGGTGCCACGCCCATTTTCCCAAAATTTTACTATTTTTTGTTTCCGGTCTATTGTGGAACTCATGCCACAAAATTTGAATGAATTATCTTTACATTTGACAAAGATATCGCTTAAAATGTTTTTATTAGGTCACTTTATAATACCCATGTATAAAAGTGGGCGTGGTCGTCAACCGATTTCGCCAAAATTTTGAACATGTATTACCACAAGTAATAAAAGTGTACACACCAAGTTTCGTCATTATATATAAATTATTTGTCGAGAAATCTCGTATATTCCTGCTTCTAAAAAGAGGCGGTGCCACGCCCATTTTCCAAAATTTTTACGGTTTTTGCCTTATGTTCGTAGTTAGACTCCTGCCATAAAATTTTAATGATATATCTTTACATTTGACAAAGATATCGCTTAAAATGTTTTTATTAGGTCACTTTATAATACCCATATATAAAAGTGGGCGTGGTCGTCAACTGATTTTGGCAAATTTTAGTCCAAACATTTGCCTAAGTAAGTATATCACGCATACCAAATTTCATCGATATATCTTCAACGGTTTCTGAGTTATGACTCATAAAACTTTCAATGTTTGCCCCTTAGTAAGTGGGCGTGGCACCGCCCATTTTCCAAAATTCTTGTGTTTTCTGTTTTAAGTCCATAGTTGAACTCATTCGACAAAATTTCAGAGATATATCTTTATATTTGACAGAGATATCGCTTAAAATGTTTTTATTAGGCCCCTTTATAGTTACCATATATAAAAGTGGGCGTGGCCGTCAACCGATTTTGACAATTTTCCGTCAAAATATTGGTCTAAGTAAGTAAATCATTCATACCAAATTTCATCGCTATATCTTCAACGGTTTCTGAGTTATGACATATAAAACTTTCAATGTTTGACCCTTAATAAGTGGGCGTGGCACCGCCCATTTTCCAAAATTTCATCAAATTTCTTCCTAGGGGCGTGAGTTCAACACGTGGGTAAAATTTCATCGCTCCAGCTATATTAGTGACTGAGATACCAAATTTCCGATTTTTTCTATATAGGAAAAGTGGGCGTGGTCATGGTCCGATTTCGCCCATTTTCAATACCAACCATCCCAGTCTCGATACCAACTTGCATTCCAAATTTCATCAAAATATCTCAATTTTTGCGGGACTTATCGTGCGTACGGACGGACGGACGGACATGGCTCAATCGATTTCTCTTTTCACCCTGATCAATTTGATATATACAAGTCCATATCTATCTCGATTATTTCATTCTGTTACAATCCACCGTTATGAAATCAAAACTATAATACTCTGTGTACTAGTACAGCTGAGTATAAAAAAAACAAACCTGATTGAATAAATTCGAATTTAGACAACAAAGTTCCGAATACGATTGTAGCGTAATGGTGAGGTATGCTGCCTACGGACCAAGGAGCTCAGTTTCGAGTCCCGAGTGGCGCATTTTTTTTTTGTTTTTTTTTCTTTTATTTTTTTTATTTTTAGAGAAATTTTTTTCACCTCACGTTTACAAAACATTGTATAAAAATTGCTTTCCAAACGTGAAATGCAATTATAGAATTAGGGTTCCTTTTCGTTAATTCAGCACTTACTATTAAATGAATTACAAACAAAACCAGTTCTTGCTTTGCATACGTATGTATGTATGTACATGCGGCTGATTTCATTGCAAATACAACAAACCCAAAACAGAAAGCTTCGAGCTTCATTGAGTTTATCGCCATCGCTATGAGCGATCGCTGGCTGTTATGCGTTAGTTCACTCGCTATTTGAGTGGTTATACGTTTTTCTTTGAACATTTGTTTGTGATTTGAGATGAATGTATTTTTGAGCGTTCGTGAGTGAGTTTTTCTGTACCCTGAAAGCTTGTTACTTATTGGCTTGTATACGGGAGTGAATTGAAATTCATAGAGGCTATTTTGAAGAAAGGTAGCTTAAAAGCCGCAATGAAGCATAAAGCATAATGTTGAATGTCCTACTATATGATGCCGTTGGGCTGTTGATGTCATGTTTCGAATCCGGAGAAGAATAGAAATATAATAGAGAGAACACAATAAAAGTGAATGTTTGAAAGATATAATAATTTAGTTAAATGTTACAACTTTTAGGATGGGATGAAGTTACATACATACATACAGGGTTGCGTGATTTTGATTTGACTGAATCACTAATCAAAAATATTTTCTGATTCTTGATTTAAAATATTTTCAAATCAAAGATAATTTTTATTTGTGATTCGTTTCAAAAAAGAATCAGAAATACCCTTTGATTCGTGATTCAAACTATTTTCAAATCAAAGATAAATTTTATTTGTGATTCGTTTCAAAAAAGAATCAGAAATACCCTTTGATTCGTGATTCAAACTATTTTCAAATCAAAGATAAAATTGATTTGTGATTCATTGCTTAAAAGAATCAAAAATCTTTTTTGATTCTTGATTCAAACTTGATTTCGAATCAAGATTCTTAATAAATTTTTGATTCGAATAAAATTTTTGATTCGAATCAAACTTTTGATTCGAATCAAAAAATAATTTTGAATCAAAACTTTATTTCAAATAAAAAAATACTTAGTACGTGATCCCACCACCCCCGCGAGTTGAAATGCAAAAAATCTAAAATTTCAACAAACGTCTACGTTGTATGGGAGGAAATGCAAGCAGATTTTCGCAGTTGCTTAGCCAAGCATTTGTGCATATATATGTATGTATATACTTACATACATATATGTAGGTATATAACGAATAAATGAATGAAAGGATGAATGAATTATGGTTAGGTGTATGCATACAAAGAGTGGTTTCGATATGTAAATATGTATGTGCATACGTTAGGCTGGGTCAATTTTCTAAGCCATACTGTTCGTAGAAAAATCGGATTCTGCATTAAATTCTATGAAAAATGTGTTCTAGAGCATGCCTCTAATATCAATTTCGAGCTTGCCCATTTTCGATTGAAGTTTACTAGGTATGTAGAATTGTTTTAAGCATAGTAACCCATATACTTTTAAATTCAACCAGTGGTTTTAAATTTATCTCTTTACATTCTTTTTCATTGTTACTTAAACGACTTTTAATAATGCATGTATATAAGAGTTTGATTTCGTTGTTGTGGTTTTGTTGAAAAACGAAAATATTAAAAACAACTCCCATTCGTTTTTAAACGGTTTTATTTAGCTCACCCCGTTTGTTTTATTATTTATTCTTTATTCTTGGGTCAAATTTAGTAATTCAAATTTCACCCTCTTCCTGTCAACCGATTAATCTGAAATTTTGCACGCATGTATAACCCCGATGACAATGCAATATTATGAAAAAAAAATTCCGATAGGTGGCGCGTGGGTCGCTATATTTACAAAAATCGCATTTATGGTCCTATTTGGCTGAAATTCGGAACATGTATTACTACCTTGAAAAGAAATATTTTCTTAAAAAAAAAATTCCGCTAGGTGGCGCGTGGGTCGCTATATTTACAAAAATCGCATTTATGGTCCGATTTGGCTGAAATTCGGAACATGTATTACTACCTTGAAAAGAAATATTTTCTTTAAAAAAAAATTCCGCTAGGTGGCGCGTGGGTCGCTATATTTACAAAAATCGCATTTATGGTCCGATTTGGCTGAAATTCGGAACATGTATTACTACCTTGAAAAGAAATATTTTCTTAAAATAAAAATTCCGCTAGGTGGCGCGTGGGTCGCTATATTTACAAAAATCGCATTTATGGTCCGATTTGGCTGAAATTCGGAACATGTATTACTACCTTGAAAAGAAATATTTTATTTAAAAAAAAATTCCGCTAGGTGGCGCGTGGGTCGCTATATTTACAAAAATCGCATTTATGGTCCGATTTGGCTGAAATTCGGAACATGTATTACTATCTTGAAAGGAAATATTTTCCTAAAAAAAACTTCCGATAGGTGGCGCGTGGGTCGCTATAGAGGCGTTGGACTGCAATAAACTAACGGGCAAGAAACCTTGCAATAATGAAGCACTAAATGAATTAAACAGAATGCGAAATAAAAACTAAAAACTAGAAAATAAAAATAGGTAAAAAAACTTTTTAAGTTAAACGGTTTTATTTTATACATACATTGCAATGTTTAAGATAAATGTACTAAAAACCAAAAAATAATAAAATAGATACAGTCGTGGGAATTATAAACATTTGCATAGACTAGACTAAAATAAAACCGGGGGGCACGTCAATTGTCTACAAATTATCGACTTAATGTGCGATAGAAGAATCGTTTAATTCGTCGTTAGGCAGTTGGCCCGCAGACGGTGAGGAAAATACTTACTATTTTCTTGCTCATGGAAATTCCAATAGTTATACACTCCATGTTAATAAAAGAGATGTTTCAACTAGTTTATCGTTGGACATTCACACGAGGAATCGTTTCACTGCTCGTAGTTTGTCTTTAATCGACAAAACATATGATAAAAGTACTACTCGCTCACCACTATGAAACCCTAAAACTCGCTTATAATCGAGCTTGCTAGCTTTTTTCCACATTCTAGCCCTACTTATCACACGTCCATCGTTGTCGGTTGAACAACTGCCTAATTATAGTGTAACATTACAAAACAAACATTTTAATCAACGATTGTAGACAATTGACGTGCCCCACGGTTTTATTTTAGTCTAGTCTATGCAAATGTTTATAATTCCCACGACTGTATCTATTTTATTATTTTTTGGTTTTTAGTACATTTATCTTAAACATTGCAATGTATGTATAAAATAAAACCGTTTAACTTAAAAAGTTTTTTTACCTATTTTTATTTTGTTTCTTAACCCTCTCAACATTAGCTTAAAATTTAGGGGAGACTTTTATAACTTTTTTTTCGCATGGGGACCAACACTTACCTCCTGACTTCATTTCCATATAAAATACAGATGTAATCTAACACATACATATGTACATACTTACATATATATGATGTATGTACATATGTACTTACCCCTTAATATGTAAATGAATATACATACATATGTAAATTTCTCTTATACATATCCACACACATGTACTTACTTATGTACTTATATTTTATATATTTTACATACATTGAATGAACCCAAAAAAAGAATAAAATAACAGAATTTAAAAATAAATAATAATAATGCATTTACCCAAAATGATCTCGTACTAAAAGTATCTTTTATTTGAAATATATTTAGGATTCACTATACCTAGGTACATACATACATATGTATATTTTAAACCCGTTCAAATTAAACGAAAGTGGTTTGTTGTATTGCTTTACGAACAGCAATTCAATCAGGGAATTTATTGGTAAAATTGATTCTCATTTACCTATACACAAAATTTCTTATGTACATACTACTTAGTTACTATAATACATGTATGTATATCTACTCTAATTCTTACTTCTATGTAGATATATACATATATATGTTCGGCTAACTACGACCCTGCAAAAATTCCGAGTACTCCATTCGCTAATCCATGGAGTGCTCGCTATGGACCAACCGAGTACTCCATAACTTGCCACATTTCATACAAAAAATACGGTCCATTTAACATTGCATGTCATTGCAATGGAGTATATACTCCAGTCCCGCATAACAATCATATTAATCCATGGAGTACCTACATTGGATTAATTGATGGAGTACCTAACAGTTAGCCGAACATAACAACAAAAACCAAATGTTTATCGCGACGACGACGAATGACGTGTATACATTCAAACATATGTATGTATGTAGCTATGTATGGATACACATATCGTCTTCGTCGCGATAAAAATTTGGTTTTTGTTATGTTCGGCTAACTACGAACCGATGCAGATACATGAATCACTTTGAAAGTACTCCAACTTACCACAAATGGAGCATATAATCCAATGATTTTTGCAGCGTATGCACCCAAGTTCCTATGCACATAAATACATATGTATGTATGTATGTACGTACGGCGTAGCACAAACGTAAATACGACAATCAGAAATATGTATATATGTACATACGTCAGCATACAATTTGGCTGTTGTTGCACTTTTGGTGCATTTTATACATTTTTGTGTTTTAAGTTACCGAGAATGTACTTGAATATTTCTGATATGCTACAGTATTTTTGATTCTAAATAAATTTTTGATTCGAATAAAATTTTTGATTCGAATCAAATTTTTGATTCGAATAAAATTTTTGATTCGAATCAAATTTTTGATATTTTTTGAATCAAGAATCAAAAAAGATTTTTGATTCTTTTGAGAAATGAATCACAAATCAAATTTATCTTTGATTTGAAAATGGTTTGAATCACGAATCAAAGGGTATTTTTGATTCTTTTGAGAAAAGAATCACAAATCAAATTTATCTTTGATTTGAAAACAGTTTGAATCACCAATCAGAGGGTATTTTTGATTCTTTTGAGAAATGAATCACAAATAAAAATTATCTTTGATTTGAAAATAGTTTCAATCACGAATCAAGTTGATTCTTTATTTGAAAGTTGATTTTAAATCAAAATTGATTCGAATCACGCAACGCTGCATACATACATACATACAGGTGAAGCTAATAAAAGCGTGTTAAAAATACCCAGGTATGGGAGCCATCTTTTTGGTTTTTTCGAATAACGGTAAATTGCAAATATCTCAAAAACGGTACCAAAGAATCAAAAATGAACTCAGGCTATGTTCAGAAACTCAGCATGAAACGCAACAGCGGCAGTAATTATTTTTTTTGATGATTGTGATGAGCGACGCTTCATGCAAAATTTGCGTTTATGAACGCTCTGCTTCTACTACAAAAGCAGGTTGCGCTTCAAACTGAGTTTCTGAACAAAGCCTTAGTTTTCGAAATCAGGGGGTGGCTTTACATACGAATTTCATAACGGTGTTTCTGGTAAAGAGAAAAAGTTGAAATTCGTGGTCCAGTGTCATTATTCCTTAAGTTTTATTTTTTCGATCAGATGTGATATTTTATCTTTCAGAAATAATCAGCAAACTTATTCCTTGAGTGATATTTTATCTTTCATAAATAATCATTATTCTTTGAGTTTTATTTTTTATTGGGTCGAAAAATTCAAAACATTTCTGAAGTGCTCTGACACATACATATACATATGTGCCGTTAAATTAAAGTAGCTTAACTCGAAATATGTTGAACGGAGAAAAATTCATTTTTTGGCAAAAGTTAAACCATTGGACCAATTCGGATTTTTAAACGGGGAAATAATGGATTTGTAGTGTTAGAGAAGGAATAGTTGTGAACCAGAAATCTTAAAGGAAAGTTAATGGCAAAAAATTTAAGTGCTTTTATTGGATGCAATTTTTACGAAAAGGAGAATTAACTCTAGTTAAGTTCTTTTATTGTCTTGAATTCTTCCGAATAAGGTTTTTATTTCCATTTAACTCGAGTTAAGTGTTTTTAAGCGTAGACCTACGTTCGGGTCGAAAACGTCATTTTGAGTGCTTAGTTAAGATGTATAGAATGTATAATATTCATTTTTCAGCGTTTTATTAATTTTTCACGTCTAAATTTAGTAAAAGTGCAACTGTGTGTCGCCGGTAAAACAGAAAGGGGTGTATGAAGAGGTAGATCGGATGCTCAAACTGGAGGTTATAGAAGAGAGCGATAGTGCGTGGAGCTCACCTGTTGTACTGGTACAGAAACCGGGGAAGAACAGGTTCTGCGTGGATATGCGCAAGCTCAACGACTGCACCAAAAAGGATGCATATCCGACGCAACACGTGGATGGAATTCTCAGCAGGCTGAAGGAAACGTTTTTCATATCGGGCATCGACCTGAAAGATGCGTTTTGGCAGATACCCCTGGAGAAGGCGTCGCAGGAGAAGACTGCATTCACGGTGCCGGGGCGACCCTTGTACCATTTCAAGGTAATGCCTTTCGGCCTCTGCAACGCCAGCCAGAGGCTTTGCCGATTGATGGATCGTGTAATTCCTTCCAGACTGCGAGATAATATATTCGGGTATATAGATGACCTGCTCGTTTGCTCGCCGGATTTCGACTCCCACGTGCAACATCTATCGAAGGTGGCAGAGTGCTTGTCCAGAGCTGGATTGACAATAAATCTCCGTAAGTCCAAGTTCTGTTAGGAGGAGATAGAATACTTGGGCTACCTTATTGCTCAAGGTAAACTCAAAACCGACCCAAGCAAAGTACAAGGTGTGCTAGATTTTCCAGTTCCTAAACCCATTAAGCAGTTGCGACGATTCCTTGGGCTTACGGGATGGTACCGAAGGTTTATTCCTAGCTTCGCAACGATATCGACGCCGCTAACAGACTGTCTTAAGAAGAAACCCGAGTTTTGTATGACACCCGATGCCATAGCTGCATTTGAGGAGTTAAAGCAGTCTCGCTTCGCCCAAGGGTCTCGTGAATCCCGAGTTCTCAAAGCGGTTCTATGTCCAGTGTGACACCTCCACAACAGGCATCGACGCTGTGGGAAATGAAAGACCTATCGCATACATTTTGCAAAAACTCAATGCAGCACACATATAGCGAAGTTTGAACTACGCCGATCCTCCGCTCTCCTGCGGCAATGTGACTACGCGAGGTCCACAAAGCAAAAATTGAATTAATGATTATCATATGTTTGTAAAGAGGTGAATGTAAACTATGCACATACATATGTACCGGCATACGTAACCATTGTAGAGGCAAATAGAGTATGCACATACTTATATTTCCATACAGATGTACATATATGGATGCATACATGAATTAGAATAACTATTTGTATAGAGAGGCAATATGGAATGCCTGAATCTTGCACATGAATTGTAGAAACAAGAAGGGGGAGTATATCTTTGTATTCATACAGACGAAATAAGACTACATACATATGTATGTACGCAAACAGGCATATGGGTATATATGCGAAGAAGAAGAAATTGTTATACGAAGGAATGTGCATACATATCGAGCCGTATGCGCCGGAAAGATGTAAAGGCCAAATTCAAAAATGTTCAGGAGAAGGTTTTTTAAAAAATTTTTTACTTTCATTTCTTTATTTCGATTTCTTTTTTTTGCTTTTCGACAATTTTTAATCAACTTTAACCACCAAAAATATAAAACTATACTTTTCTAAAACGAAATTTAAAGCTGATCCCGAATAGCATATCCATTTTTTTGTGGCAGACCCTGTTTCTGAGATATCGGTAAAAATGTAGAAAAACCCGTATATACAAGACATTGCATGACATACATAAGTGCATAAAAAAATTGTATTAGCCACCGTAGCGATTTGGCATCTAATAAGAACTGGTAAAGAGAATCCCAACAAACATTTTTTGCCTTTGCACTTAAAAATTGGTCAAGTAGTTTGGTTACAATGGCAAAAAGAATGAAAAAATATAAGTTTGTATAAGGAATTTCAGATTCGACTCCTATCTATCCCATAAAGAATTTAAATGTGAACATTTTGAGACTAATTTTGCAATAACACTGTGGAACAAATTCAGGTCAACAAAAGTTAACTCGGTTCTGAAAGTTGGGGGTGAAAATAGAGGCTAAATTAGAAGACCCGTATCGCGGCGTTTGCTTAGGTTAGTTCGAATTTGTTTTTAATCGACCTTTGAACTTTGCAGGCAAATGCCGATTTTCAGCATACTGTTTGTATGGTTTTTTTGCTATAACTCGTCGACTAATTGATTGGATTGACAATAAATCTCCGTAAGTCCAAGTTCTGTTAGGAGGAGATAGAATACTTGGGCTACCTTATTGCTCAAGGTAAACTCAAAACCGACCCAAGCAAAGTACAAGGTGTGCTAGATTTTCCAGTTCCTAAACCCATTAAGCAGTTGCGACGATTCCTTGGGCTTACGGGATGGTACCGAAGGTTTATTCCTAGCTTCGCAACGATATCGACGCCGCTAACAGACTGTCTTAAGAAGAAACCCGAGTTTTGTATGACACCCGATGCCATAGCTGCATTTGAGGAGTTAAAGCAGTCTCGCTTCGCCCAAGGGTCTCGTGAATCCCGAGTTCTCAAAGCGGTTCTATGTCCAGTGTGACACCTCCACAACAGGCATCGACGCTGTGGGAAATGAAAGACCTATCGCATACATTTTGCAAAAACTCAATGCAGCACACATATAGCGAAGTTTGAACTACGCCGATCCTCCGCTCTCCTGCGGCAATGTGACTACGCGAGGTCCACAAAGCAAAAATTGAATTAATGATTATCATATGTTTGTAAAGAGGTGAATGTAAACTATGCACATACATATGTACCGGCATACGTAACCATTGTAGAGGCAAATAGAGTATGCACATACTTATATTTCCATACAGATGTACATATATGGATGCATACATGAATTAGAATAACTATTTGTATAGAGAGGCAATATGGAATGCCTGAATCTTGCACATGAATTGTAGAAACAAGAAGGGGGAGTATATCTTTGTATTCATACAGACGAAATAAGACTACATACATATGTATGTACGCAAACAGGCATATGGGTATATATGCGAAGAAGAAGAAATTGTTATACGAAGGAATGTGCATACATATCGAGCCGTATGCGCCGGAAAGATGTAAAGGCCAAATTCAAAAATGTTCAGGAGAAGGTTTTTTAAAAAATTTTTTACTTTCATTTCTTTATTTCGATTTCTTTTTTTTGCTTTTCGACAATTTTTAATCAACTTTAACCACCAAAAATATAAAACTATACTTTTCTAAAACGAAATTTAAAGCTGATCCCGAATAGCATATCCATTTTTTTGTGGCAGACCCTGTTTCTGAGATATCGGTAAAAATGTAGAAAAACCCGTATATACAAGACATTGCATGACATACATAAGTGCATAAAAAAATTGTATTAGCCACCGTAGCGATTTGGCATCTAATAAGAACTGGTAAAGAGAATCCCAACAAACATTTTTTGCCTTTGCACTTAAAAATTGGTCAAGTAGTTTGGTTACAATGGCAAAAAGAATGAAAAAATATAAGTTTGTATAAGGAATTTCAGATTCGACTCCTATCTATCCCATAAAGAATTTAAATGTGAACATTTTGAGACTAATTTTGCAATAACACTGTGGAACAAATTCAGGTCAACAAAAGTTAACTCGGTTCTGAAAGTTGGGGGTGAAAATAGAGGCTAAATTAGAAGACCCGTATCGCGGCGTTTGCTTAGGTTAGTTCGAATTTGTTTTTAATCGACCTTTGAACTTTGCAGGCAAATGCCGATTTTCAGCATACTGTTTGTATGGTTTTTTTGCTATAACTCGTCGACTAATTGAGATTTTTTTGTTAGAGGGACAGCAAACGAAAGAAAATTAAATTTCCTATACAAGGGGTCTATAACATTTTTCTCTACCTCTTATAGTTTCTGAAATATTGATAATTCAATTTGAATTTTTTCGATTTTTTAAAGAAAAAATTGACTTTGTCAGGCAATATCTTTAAAACCAAAATTTTCACCTTCGGTTTTACTCGTTTACGTGAAGCTACATTCTATTAGCAAAAAAATAAGCTATCAACGAAGAAAATCCATGGTAAAATGGAAAAGTTATAGGCGATCATGTAAATACAGTCAAAATCTCAATTAGTCGACCAGTTATAGCAAAAAAACCATACAAACAATATGCTGAAAATCGGCATTTGCCTGCAAAGTTCAAAGGTCGATTAAAAACAAATTCGAACTAACCTAAGCAAACGCCGCGATACGGGTCTTCTAATTTAGCCTCTATTTTCACCCCTAACTTTCAGAACCGAGTTAACTTTTGTTGACCTAAATTTGTTCCACAGTGTAATGGGATGTATCAGTATTTAGGATAAATTATGAGGGATGTAAGTACTTTTGACTATTCTTTTGTAATTTTCTGGATTTGTCTCCCATCATATCCTTTTTCCAAGATCCTTGATATCGCCTTTCAAAAACTATTAAGTTCTGATGAAATCTCTCGCCATGTTCATCACTTTCAGCATCTACGTTTGGAGGGAAATTATCGAGATTCAAGAAATTAATTTTGGAGAAATTTTAGAAATGCACAACCAGTTTGTTTAAAACTGCTCTAAGCAGTAACAAAAGGTAACTATCGTGAAATCGTTAGAACTTTATTCCAAAATTATGGAGCAATAAAGTGCAATATGCCGCACAAGAAAACCATATTGGTCATCGATATGTAATAAAATACAAAGTAGAAGTCTCCAAAGTGATAAAACCCTTAGTTAAATTCCAACCAAACCCCGTTAAATTTATTTATTAGTCACTACACCTTTTTCAGTTTATATTCAGAAAGTTGCAATTGATATTCAGAAAATTAAAATTCATATTCATAATTTCCATTTCATATTCAGAAAATTACAATTCATATTCAGAATTTCCATTTCATATTCAGAAAGTTGCAGTTCATATTCAGAAAATTAGAATTGATATTCAGAAAATTACAATTGATATTCGGAAAATTACAATTAATATTCAGAAAGTTACAGTTCATATTCAGAATTTCCATTTCATATTCAGAAAGTTGCAATTGATATTCAGAAATTTACATTTCATATTCAGAAAGTTACAATTCATATTCAGAAGCTTCATTTCATATTCAGAAAGTTACAATTGATATTCAGAAAATTACAATTGATATTCAGAAAATTACAATTGATATTCAGAAAATTGAAATTGATATTCAGAAAATTAAAATTGATATTCAGAAAATTACAATTGATATTCAGAAAATTACAATTGATATTCAGAAAATTAAAATTGATATTCAGAAAATTGTTCAGGTATTTTTTTATACCTTGCATTCAAGGAAAATCTAACATGTTGGATGCATTGTATAGCTTCACATGGATGCAGGCTTTATGTATGTCGGACTTTTGGAAAAACTGATTGGACCTGGAGGGAGAGGAAGAGGATGAAGAAGACAGCCCCGGGGAGAAAGAGAGTCAGAAATGAAAAACCTTTCCACAAATAAACACGGCAACGAACACTATAATTCTTTATTTTCATACAACGCAAAATATTCACATAGTAACAATATATGTAGAAAGTGTAAAAAAAATTATGTTAAGTATTTAGCGGAGGGTAAGGCTACAATTAACTTTCAGCCAGGTTAGCACCTGCTCAACCTGGTCTGCTGTGAGCTTTCGCGGCTTTTTACCGCCGGCACTTTGTTTTTCCAGTCTTCCACTTACAGCCCAAGTGTAGGCCGTTTTGTAGCGATTTGGCTAGGGTTGGCCAATCCTCCCCTTTGTTAGCGGCATTGACAATGCGCTCCCTGTCCATCAAGGAGTAAGACTTGTAAGTGCTCCTTTCAATATCTTCGGTGTCTGGAAAAAAACAATGAATTGTTAAAAACGGTTCTGAAAAACCTTGCTCAAGTTGAAATACTTACCATTAATTGAAGCTCTGCATATTGCGCAGAGCTTGGGAATTGTCATGAGCAGCACATACATATGTATACAATATATAATTTACACTCGTACAGTGAAATTTTCTGAATATCACTTTTAATTTTCTGAATATCAATTTTAATTTTCTGAATATCAATTGTAATTTTCTGAATATCAATTATAATTTTCTGAATATCAATTGTAATTTTCTGAATATGAATTTGAATTGTCTGAATATCAATTTTAACTTTCTGAATATGAAATAAACATTCTGAATATGAATTGCAACTATCTGAATATGAATTGTAACTTTCTGAATATCAATTGTAACTTTCTGAATATCATTTGTAATTTTCTGAATATTAACTGCAACTTTCTGAATATCAATTGTATTTTTCTGAATATCAATTGTAAATTTCTGAATATAAACTGTAACTTTCTGAATAAGAATTATAATTTTCTGAATATGAAATGGAAATTCTGAATATGAATTTCAACTTTCTGAATATGAAATGGAAATTCTGAATATGAATTGTAACTTTCTGAATATCAATTGTAATTTTCTGAATATAAATTGTAACTTTCTGAATATAAACTGAAAAAGGTGTAGTCTTCAATAATTTGAAAAAAAAAAGACGTAAAAGCCACTTCGTACTCACAAAAAAAGTAAACAAACTGAACTTATGTACTTACATCAAAATTGCCTTTCATAACGGTACATTTTTGAGACATAAAATTTCTGGAGAAGGTGTGGGTGATGACAAGTAAGCCATTTCTACAAAAAAGTGAAAATCGGAAATCATGGCCTTTACATCTTTCCGGCGCATACGGCTCGATATGTATGAGCATATTTAACGAGGGCACGACGTTGTCAGTGAATGAGCAGGTAATTAATCAAACAAATATTTTTACGTATATAGAGATATAATCAAACCATATCAGTAAGTTCTGTTATGTATAACAAATTCTACGGAGGAAGTTCAGTTACATGTCCAAGAGAGATGAATATCGAACATCGGCGCACATACATATATACGACGTGAAGTACCCTGCAGTAAAAATCCGCAATGAATCCTTAATGAATCACTGATGCAATTCACCTATGACGGGGAGGCATCAGTGAATACTTTCATATAAAGACTGCTGAATTTTTCATATAAATGGTTTGCTTTCCTTAGGAAAAAAAAACAAAAACAAATAAAAAATATACTGAGTTATGACGACAGTGATGAATATTCAACAAAGAATCATCACTGATCCTTCAGCAGTGAAACAAATTTACTGCAGGGTATATGTACTTACGTAGCTATGTATGTAGGTATTAAGCATATACATAGTTTTTATTGCATCATTCTTGGAGAATACGACAATTTTTTATAGAATCTTAACCTACATTACAATGACGTTATTCGTTGCCACTGCTTCAAATAACATTTGGGTGAAAGGAAATTTTATTTGATATAAAATAAATATGTACTTAAGAATACATTTATTATGTGTACACAGGGTTTGAATTTGCTTGCTGCAAAATAGCAATAGCCGATGTTTTTTGCTTATTGCTGAATTCAGCCGAGCCAAAAACGAAAACACGAATCATTCGCTTCAGTTTTCAGCTGAGTCGTGTTTGCTTGTATAGTTAAGCCAAGCAACTCAATTTGAGAGGGTTGATTTTACTTCCAGCAATTAGTTGAGTGGTAAATTTTTGCTTACAGTTGCTTATTTTGCTGAAACTAGTTTTAAAGCAAAATTCAACATGAAAAGATGTTTACAAATGGACATACATACATATTATGTGTACATACATACATTCATAAGTAAATATGTATAAAAAATCGAAATATGCGTTAACAAATCGTTTCAGCAAAATAAGCAAAAGCAGAAAAAATGCAAAGACACAACTAATTGCTGGAAGTAAAATGAAATCTCCCAAATCGCGTTGCTTTGCTTAACTATACAAGCAAACACGGCTCAGCTGAAAACTGAAGCGAATGAATCGTGTTCTCGTTTTTTACTCGGCTGGCCGAGTTTGCTAATTTACTTTTCGTTAGCAAAAGCAAAGCAAAAGCAAATGCAGCAAAAGTAGTTAAGCAATTTCAAACCCTGTGTGTACATATGTGAATGTTTTTGGTTTTACTAAAGCCGAGATCACACGATTTACGCATTTGTACAAAAAATGACAAATTTAAATTTGTCCACATTTGCCCATTTTGATATCGATGTGCAAATGATTTGCTTTGCGTTCACACGATTTGCCCGATTTATTAGCTTTTGATTTGCCACACATTTGTACATTGAAGTAAAGTGGCAAATTTGTTCACATTCGTTCACACGATTTAACCAATCATGATAAAACATTCGTATGAAAAATATAGAAGCACACTTTTGGGCGAAATTTTTTTTTTTTGCAAGAAAATTTTATGAAAAATTAACAAACACAAATTAATCAAATAGGTATTAAATCACTGGATAGTACTTGTTTTAATTCTCTGTAAGATGATATAAAGCTAATTTAATTCATTCAATAGAATACGTGTGTTAAAAAGCTCCAAAAAAATGGTCATTGTGAAATGTTTACTTTGGGCCTTTTCACATTACTCGGTACGACATCGGATCGACATTTTTTGCTCGGTATTTCCAGCTTACCGAAACGATTCCGCGTTGTTGTGTTTTTCACACTTGTGGGAATACTTTCGTTGCGTAATCGGCAGAAAATAGGAAAACAAACATCGAAATTTGCAAAACAAAATTTTTAACTTCAAAAAATCACTCAATAATAACAATAATGTCTTCTAGCGAAGACGAAGACATTATAACTTGCTACATTTATTACCGAAACGAGTTTTTTACTGACTTTGTTCTTCTTCTTTTATCACGCCGCAAAAATGTATGCAGTAATTCCTCAAATTTTACTGACCGGTCTTACCGCGTTGCGGTATACCGAAATTAATCCGCTCCGATTGCATGTATGCAACACTAATGTGAAAGTGCCAATTGAAATACATGTGGTCGGTAAGGTTTCGGTATACTTTCGGTAAAAACCAAAAATGTCGATCCGATACCGCACCGAGTAATGTGAAAGCGCTCTTTGGTTGCACAAAAGTGAATTAAATGTTGCAGATACGTCGAAATCGTATACGAAGAAATTGTTTATGTATTCATTTTGAATGAAAGTAAAGGATCAAATCCATATATCGATTTCGATTATTTTTAGAAATGGTTAGGGTAATAGTAGGATATAGTCACGTGCAAATTTTTGTTAAATTCGCCCGGAAACTGACTGAGTTATTACCAGGGGTTCATGTTTATTTATATTCGGTTCGGATTCGGGAAATTATTAGAAAAATAATAGGTTAAGTATTCGGGTTCGGTTTCGGATCTGGTATTTGGAAAAATATTCGATTCAGAGTCGGGAAAGCATTTGGGAAAACATTCGGTTCAGATTCGGGCAAATATTCTTTCCCGATTTGGGAAAGTATTGGGGTTCGGTTTAGGATCCGGAAAGTATTTGGAAAATTATTCGGTTAGGTTTCGGGAAAACATTTGGTTCAAATTCGGGCAAATATTCTTTCCTAATTTGGGAAAGTATTCGAAAAATCACTTTTTGAAAAAGTATACTTGTGTGACTAGCAAGAATAATTGAATAACGTCAAAAATGTATTCATTATACAAAATTATCTCAATAAGGAATAAAAAATTATTCCCAATTTTTTCTAGCTAAACGTTAAAAAATGCTTCTTCGGCCGACTTCGTTTTTTCTCTGGTATATTTGGTTTGAAAAACCCGCCGAAAGTCAAAATACAAAAACAATTCTTGAAAAGAGACAAAGCCTGTGTTCAATTATTAAACATTTTTAATTTATTGGGGTAAGTGGAAAAAAATTCAACAACTATTTACAGCGAAGGTTGAGTGTATAGCTATTTCACGAAAAACCATTTTCGATCATCAGCACTCTTTTCGGAAGTGGATGCACCGGGGATTGAACCCGAGTCCATTCCAACTTCAGCCGCAATGACCCAACGGATAAACACACTCGGCCATTGAGACTCTGTGCAAGCTGTTGGATTTTCCCCACTTTTGCCTTTTTCATTTTCAACATTAACGTTAGTGTGTATATGCTTTTGCATATATTCTCCACAAACGTGCTGAATTTTTGTTGTAGGCAGTTCGCAATGAACATTGTTGTTGGTATTTATTTTATGTACACAGAGTCTCAATGGCCGAGTGTGTTTATCCGTTGGGTCATTGCGGCTGAAGTTGGAATGGACTCGGGTTCAATCCCCGGTGCATCCACTTCCGAAAAGAGTGCTGATGATCGAAAATGGTTTTTCGTGAAATAGCTATACACTCAACCTTCGCTGTAAATAGTTGTTGAATTTTTTTCCACTTACCCCAACAATTAAAAATTGAATTAAAAATAAAAATTTCGTGCTAAGCACTAAAAAAAACTCTTTCAAGTAAAATTGTTAACGTTGTTTGGTATATACATAAAATAAATACCAACAACAATGTTCATTGCGAACTGCCTACAACAAAAATTCAGCACGTTTGTGGAGAATATATGCAAAAGCATATACACACTAACGTTAATGTTGAAAATGAAAAAGGCAAAAGTGGGGAAAATCCAACAGCTTGCACAGAGTCTCAATGGCCGAGTGTGTTTATCCGTTGGGTCATTGCGGCTGAAGTTGGAATGGACTCGGGTTCAATCCCCGGTGCATCCACTTCCGAAAAGAGTGCTGATGATCGAAAATGGTTTTTCGTGAAATAGCTATACACTCAACCTTCGCTGTAAATAGTTGTTGAATTTTTTTCCACTTACCCCAACAATTAAAAATTGAATTAAAAATAAAAATTTCGTGCTAAGCACTAAAAAAAACTCTTTCAAGTAAAATTGTTAACGTTGTTTGGTATATACATAAAATAAATACCAACAACAATGTTCATTGCGAACTGCCTACAACAAAAATTCAGCACGTTTGTGGAGAATATATGCAAAAGCATATACACACTAACGTTAATGTTGAAAATGAAAAAGGCAAAAGTGGGGAAAATCCAACAGCTTGCACAGAGTCTCAATGGCCGAGTGTGTTTATCCGTTGGGTCATTGCGGCTGAAGTTGGAATGGACTCGGGTTCAATCCCCGGTGCATCCACTTCCGAAAAGAGTGCTGATGATCGAAAATGGTTTTTCGTGAAATAGCTATACACTCAACCTTCGCTGTAAATAGTTGTTGAATTTTTTTCCACTTACCCCAACAATTAAAAATTGAATTAAAAATAAAAATTTCGTGCTAAGCACTAAAAAAAACTCTTTCATTTTTAATTTATTTTTCATAAAAACTGTCATTTTCATATGGAGAGCTGTCATTTTCATATGGAGAGCTGTCATGTTTTATGAAAAATTCGTAACAATTTTTTGTTATTGAACAGAGCTAAATAATAATATAATAATAATACAATGGCGCTAATATAACTCTGACGAGTTTTATGGCCGGGCTTCTCTCCCAATTCGAGGTGTGCTCCTTTTGTTTGTCCTACTAATTGGGTGGACCTACAGTTTTATGCCGGCTCCGAACGGCGAATGCATTTTTTTGAGAAGCTTTTTAATGGCAGAAATACACTCGGAGGGTATGCCGCCCACTGCCGAGAGGTGACCGCTGTTTCTAAAACCCCAACAATTGAGTTTTAATTAATTAGAAACAATTTTTTTGGTGTTTGTTCGGACTGGGGTTTGAACCCGAGACCTCTGGTGTAGCAAGCGCGCACTCTCCCCACTGCACCACAGCGGCCACGAACAGAGCTAAGTACTCCATCAAAAACAATTTGACATTAAACTTCAAACTAAATGAAAATAATATTTATTTCAAAAATTAATTTTTTTCGAAATTGGAATTCAAATTACTGAAATAAAAAAATTATGCATCTCAAATGGCATGATATCTGTGTATTCTATTTTATAAAGAGAAGCCAGTGCGCCGTATAATGTTTTTTCCGGACTTCTTCTTTCCCCTTATGGCCAAAGCAGAAGCTTAAAAGAGGCCAATTTAAAACTTGTATTTCCATATATTTTTTATTTTAAACATAATTTATTTTATAGTTGTCAAAAAAGATTTGTATATTTGCCACAACCATTTGTATCCAAGTGGCAAATCAAAATTTGTCCATTTTCATCATTTTCGTTTACCTTCTGTATGGCATCTGTGTTCACACGATTTGGCTACAAGGGCCGTTTTTGATTTGCCACAAGAGGCTAAATATTTGGCTTTTGTGATTTGTCTCAAATGAAATTTACCGTTCACACGGTTTGCCTATGAATTTGGCAAATTTTTAGCCAAATGTACAAATCGTGTGATCTTAGCTTAAGAGTATGTATGTATGTGCGTAATTATACCTTTCATGAGAATGAAATGGTATTATAACTTAGTGCCAAAAAATTTTTGTCGAAAGTACCAGAAGGAAGCGTGGGGGACCCACCAAAATATATACCGATATGATCAGAATCACGAGCTGAGTCGATTAAGCCATGTCCGGATGTAATTTGTGCATAACTTCCCCATTTAAACAGCTAAGGACATGAAACTTTGAAGTAGACGTGCCCATTTTGGCCCAAACAAGGTTACCGAAAATTGTCAAGATCGGACCACTATAACATATAGTTCCACAACATCCGATTATTCAGATATGGACATTTTGGTGTATAACTCCTCCATTTTAAAAGCTAACGGCCTGAAATTTTGAAGTAGTTGTACCCATATGGACCCAAACGGGATTGCCAAAAATTGTTAAGATCGGACCACTATAACCTATAGCTCCCCTACAACCGATTGTTCAGATAAACACATTTTGGTGTAGAACTCCTCCATTTTAACAGCTAACGGCGTGAAATTTTTAAGTATTTGTACCCATATGGGCCCAAACAGGGTTACCGAAAATTGTCAAGATCGGACCACTATAACATATAGCTCCCCTACAACTGATTGTTCAGATATGGACATTTTGGTGTATAACTCCTCCATTTTAACAGCTAACGGCGCGAAATTTTGAAGTATTTGTACCCACATGGGCCCAAACGGGATTACCGAAAATTGTTAAGATCGGACCACTATAACCTATAGCTCCCCTACAACCGATTGTTCAGATATGGACATTTTGGTGTATAACTTCTCCATTTTAACAGCTAAAGGCGTGAAATTTTTAAGTATTTGTACCCATATGGGCCTAAACGGGGTTACCGAAAATTGTCAAGATCGGACCATTATAACATATAGCTCCCATACAACCGATTGTTCAGATATGGACATTTTGGTGTATAACTCCTCCATTTAAATAGCCAAGACACCATTTTTTCTAATAAATCTTTCCATAAATGAACCCACAGAATTAAAATTATAAATTAAACTTAATCCGGCTATGTACCTATATAGGTAACTTTTCATTTCCCCACTCATGAAAGGTATGAAGTCTTCGGTACGGCCGAAGACAGCCGCGCATTTACTTGTTTTATTTTATATTCGTTCATTATGTTATTTATTTTCATTATATATATGTATTTATGCCGTCGGAATGGAATGGAATTCCAAGCAGCTAATTGTATCTATATTATTAATACGTTAACATAAATTTTGTTCCATCTTCTCCGTCGAAACTACTGAACCGATTTTAAAACTAAGTACACCATTAGAAAGGTATTACCCTCAAATAGAACTGCGCCAATTTTCATGAAAATTGGTTGGAAATGCGTCCACAATCGTCGTTGGAAAATTGCCGTGTGGTTGTTGTTGCATGCTTTTGCACAGAACAGAGCTGTATCAATGCGCAAGCATACCTGACTTTTTGCGTTTTCACCAAACTTATCATGCAATTGTGAACATGTTTGGCTGGATGTGATGTGTAGTTTCAAAGAAGTAGAAACGTAAAAAGGTAGTTAAAGCACTACAACAAAAACACAAAGTCAAGGACTAACAAGTAAAAGCGCGGCTGTCTTCGCCCGTACCGAAGACTTCATACCTTTCATGAGTAGGGAAATGAAAAGTTACCTATGTAGGTACATAGCCGGATTAAGTTTAATTTATAATTTTAATTCTGTGGGTTCATTTATGGAAAGATTTATTAGAAAAAATGGTGTCTTGGCTATTTAAATGGAGGAGTTATACACCAAAATGTCCATATCTGAACAATCGGTTGTAGGGGAGCTATATGTTATAGTGGTCCGATCTTGACAATTTTCGGTAACCCTGTTTGGGCCCATATGGGTACAAATACTTAAAAATTTCACGCCGTTAGCTGTTAAAATGGAGGAGTTATACACCAAAATGTGTTTATCTGAACAATCGGTTGTAGGGGAGCTATAGGTTATAGTGGTCCGATCTTAACAATTTTCGGCAATCCCGTTTGGGTCCATATGGGTACAAATACTTCAAAATTTCAGGCCGTTAGCTGTTAAAATGGAGGAGTTATACACCAAAATGTCCATATCTGAATAATCGGATGTTGTGGAACTATATGTTATAGTGGTCCGATCTTGACAATTTTCGGTAACCTTGTTTGGGCCAAAATGGGCACGTCTACTTCAAAGTTTCATGTCCTTAGCTGTTTAAATGGGGAAGTTATGCACAAATTACATCCAAAAATTTCATGTATATCTGAATAATCCGTTGTTTTCTATATGTTATAGTGGTCCGATTCGGCCGGTTCCGACAAATGATCAGCTGCATACAACAACATACCTGTATTCCGAATTTCATTCAGATATCTCAAAAACTGAGGGACTAGTTTGCGTTCACACAGACGGACGGACGGACAGACGGGCCGACGGACATGGCTTAATCGACTCAGCTCGTGATTCTGATCATATCGGTATATATTTTGGTGGGTCCCCCACGCTTCCTTCTGGTACTTTCGACAAAAATTTTTTGGCACTAAGTTATAATACCATTTCATTCTCATGAAAGGTATAAAAAGGATAAGAAAGAATAATTAGGAAATAAATTGAGTAAAGAAAAGAGCACAAATAGAAAGAAAGAAGTAGGTAGGAGAATTAGGAAGACGAGTAACGACAATAACACCAACAACAACAACAACAACAACAACAAAATAGTAGCAGCGACGGTAGCAACAAAAGGAGCAGCATCAACAGGAACAAGAAGAAAATGGTAGATAACAGTGACAACAAAAAGCAATTATACAAAAACTATAGTTGCACTTTAGTCATAAGAAAACATCTAGAAAGACTCTCGAGTTTCGACAGTAGGCAGCACTCTAGTAGTATTAGAAGTTCGTACGGCCTGACAGGACAGGCTCATCGATGACACAATCGTGTGTTGCATTAGTAAGTGCTATTGCAGTTTCGTATTGAAAGGAGTTCCAATAAACTGCGTGTATGAACTTAGGAGTTTGTACGGCCTAAAGGGTTAGGCTAGTCCGGAACACAATCATACATATGTATCAGGAAATGCTGTTGCAGCTTTCTGAATGGAAGGAATTTCAGTAAGCTGCTTTTTGTAATTTAGAGATTTTACGGCGTAGTAGGATAGGCTCCTCGAAGTTTTAATCTTAGTGGCTCTAGCCTTGGTCACAATTTAGCTGGATATCCTTTCTCTTTAACCGCCTGGGGTACCTCTGTTCTAACAGACTTTTAGCCAGTATGTTTGGATGATTGCCCAGTCTTTTGGCGTAGTTAGCTTGTATATTTCTTACTTCTTCAACAACTGTGTTAGTCTTTAGATCCCTGTGTATAGCAGAATTTTTCACGTACCAAGGCGCCCGGCATATTGAAAAGTTATGCAAATAAAATATTTTTTTTTAAATACTTCCATATGTAGGGTTGGCCTATTCTGGCCAATAGTATATATTGCACTTTCTTCGCAAATATGCTTGATAAATAATAACAATAATTAAAAAACCTCTCAAATTGAACATAATGTATTATATTACGACAATTTTCGTATTCCCCAGTGGAAAAATTGGAAGAGGAAATGGTGAAATATTCTTCAGCCATTCATCTTCTTGGACAAAATGGGGTAATGTCGAGCTACCAGCTATTACAACTTCTTAGTCGCCTTTTAGTTAGGTCGGGCAAATATTATCTGGTTTACCCGCACATTCCTCTTCAGTATTATCTTCTCCAAAAATGTTGTAATATTGATGAGGCTCCATGTATGTACCTAAATGACAGTTGGTATGTCAATTAGTCCACCTTCGTCGAATCCCTTATCTTGATCTTGAATGAAATCAAGCATTTGTTGTAACGTTAAACCTCTACAAGCAGAAAATTTATAAAATTCCAAGAAATTAATAATATTACATTAGTTAAATTTACACAACGGCAGAGAAAATCACACGAAGCCCAATAAAAAAAACCTGTACCCTAGACGACCCACGGCTACCATATGTACGGTGACCATCCGTTCTGTTTTTCAGGCGCTTGTTCTGCGTATTTTTTTTTTCTCTGGAAACCAACAAATTGTTCTGTTTTTTTTAAATATTCTGTTTTTTGTTCTGTTTTTATCCACTATGCAAATCAAAAATGGTTTTACAGCGGCAACCATTTGCTGATCAAAATGTAGGTTTCTATCGATATCACTTAGCAATCACTATTAATCAGCTGGTTCAGAAACATGTTCACTTTGAGGTAAGTTTAGTAGTTTTTGTATTTTCGGCATAAATTACAGACAAATTAAACATCAGAAATGTGGCTTCTGTTTACCCACTGCCAAGCATCTCTTTTTCATAATTACATTACACAAATTGAATCGCAAAATATTTGTATGGTAGAAGTTGCTTTACTAATAAAAGACCTTAAATTAAAAATCGCAGAACGATTTTTTTACCGCTAATGATGAAGAAAATAGTTTCAGAGTTGGAAAAAATCAGGAACTGTAGATTTAAGTAAAATAAAAGATCATGCAAAACGTGTTTACATTAATTGCGCTGATTATTTAAGAATGGGTACTTTTGCGTACAGTTTCATCTTGGCAAGAAAGAAATTTGATTTATATTTCGGAAAAGAGAGCCCAGACTAAAATTAATGACAGCGAATTATTTTATGAGTTGACATGTATTAAGAATTATGTGACTCCAAACAAACTAAAGGAATGGGTGAAAGGGCGAAATCCAGTCGATATGAAATGGGTTGAAATATTTCAACATTTTAAGAAAAATGCTATACCTTTTAAAAATATTTTAAAAATAGTAGAATTCAATTTATGTTTACCGCTCCCACTGAAAAAATATTTTCAATTTTAAACAATATATCGATGCTTCCAAACAAAACTGTACTAAGTCTGAAAACTGTGTTTTGCTCTCAAAGTTTAAACTCGATATTAAACTTCAGTTGTATGCTAAGTATATTTTCACTTGTAACTTCTCTTTGGATTGAACGATCAACACCAAAACTTGACAATATCAAAGTTAGGGTACGCTTTATATAAAACCGTAGGAAAAAACAAAAATTTGCCACGTGGTTTTTCATGGCAAGCTCTCAAAGTTTTTATTCTGTAAAAATCTCGAGTTGTATTTTATGTACACTTTTGCTCATAACTTTTGATTGGATTGTCCGATTGATACCAAAATTAGACAGAATCTAAATTAAGACACGTAATACTTAAAAACGCCAAAAACGGGAAAATGTACTATGTCGACTTAGTACAGTATTGTTTGGAAGCGTCGATATGGACTAATGAAAAATCAAAAATTCAAATTGAGACTGTGAAATCTATTTTAATAACTACACCATTTCCAGATGGATTTTAGAAAACGTCAACTGGATTAGAAAAGTTGATTGGGAAAACAATTTAAAATTTCCAAAATCCAATTGACTCTTTCTAAAATCCAGTTGATGCTTTCTAAAATCCACCTGGAAATGGTGTAGATATAACTATGATTTTAATTGCTTAGAATTTAAGAATTACTTACAAAATGAGGAAAATGTACTTAAACAAATTTATGCCTCAGAAAAATATCAGTAATTTGATACATTTATTAATTGCTCATGTACCTAATACTTGATTGAAATCAAAGCCTGTGAAATATGATTCCTGTTTGTGAATATTTTTTGTTCCTATTAATAAAAAAAAAAAAACCCCGCGTGTAGCACAGTACACGTGATAGAAGTTAACTTCTTATATCAATTTATATTCGCTCGAAAGCAACAAGTAACAAGTTTCATATATCATATGAGAAACGAATTTGAAAATACATCCCTGCAAAAAATGCGATTAATCCGGAACGTCTCCGGGATCAATCGCAAGGGAAAATGCGACTAATACAATTTTACATCTCTTTATATGTAGCGAATTGATCGCATTTTTTCGAGAATGTCCTTTGAAGAGGCTAATTGTTCAATTTGTATACCAGAACGGGTACAAATGTAGATCAATCGCTTTCACCCAATTCTGAAAATGTCTAAAAATTATAAATCGTTTTATATATTAGAAGAGTTTATTCGATTAGATTTCATTTTGTAAATTAAAAAAAAATAAGTATTTCCTCCAAATATTTAAAGTTTTGAGAATGCATTATGCGAGTGTAAAAGATATGTGAGGAATTTTTCAAGGTTGTTAGCCAAGGCTATTTTTTATAACAATCTTTAAAAATTATAAATGTTCATGCCTATTTAAATAAATATTATACAATAAGTTTTACTTTTGTAAAGAAATATATTCAATAAATTAAAATATTTTAAATAGTCAGTTTTGAGTTTATAATCGTAATTGATTTTTCAATGGATATTTTTGGTAAAATTTTGTCAAAATTATTATTCATGATTGTTATTAAAAGAAAGCGTGTTCGATTAGTTTTACCTATTGTTTTTTTTAATACATACATACATTGAATATTTTTGTAAAATTTCTACATATAATCAATCTAGATTTATACCCGTTCGGGAACAATTGGTCTACAATTAGTATACATTTATACTCGTTCGGGAACAATCGGGCAATAATTGTGGACCGATTGTTCCGGAAAGAAATCAATCCGGGACAAATCTACTTATATCGGGATTAATCGCACATTTTTTTGCAGGGATATTACAATGAAAACTATCGCATGTACATACATACATGTGGTTGTGTGTTTTTGTTTGTACAAATTCTATTTATAGAAAAGGCGATGCTTGTTCTTGTTATTAGATTTTGTTTATCGGCAAGCTCATCCGATTGGTTTTTATATTGGTTTTGATGGTTTTTATTTTAATAATTAACTAGTATGTAATACCCGATATTCGGGTGGCACTTTTATTTAATAAAAAATGACAAAGAAAATTGTTTAATAAAAAAAACAACAAAAAAACTGACTCGACCTGGATTTGAACCAGCTTTATTTGAATTGGAAGCCTAGCATCTTACAGCTGAGCTACCGCGCTGGTTACGTCAGTTGTGTCAAACGGTGTACTCTAATTTCTTCTTGTGTTATTAACATTCTCACCTCGCTTATTTCACCACAACGCTGTCCTGGTTAGAATTTCTTATGTACTTACACGTATACATATGTACATACATACATTTACATACAAATCTCCAAAAGAATTTAAAATAAAAATATGTATTAGTAAAAAATAACGAATTTAAATTTTTTTTGAAATACTGAGCACCTAATGCTTTTCCTTAAATAGGTACTTATATTTTCGTTCATCGTTTTGTTTTTATATTAAATTATTTCTCAATTTTTAGTGCGATTTTAAGATTAAACCGAGCTTTTTAGTTTTTTTAAGCTATTATTTATTATTAAAATAAAATAAAAAATAAAAAAAAAATAAAAAAAATAAAAAAAAAAAATAATCGCCTGGCTTGATTCGAACCCATCCCCTCGCTTCCAGACCAGACGCAAAACCTCTGCGCCACCACACCACTTGCGTGGGCTATGTCAAACGCTGCACTTAAACTGAACTAACAAAATGGGTGGTTGCTTTCATTGCAGTATGTACATATGTATTTGCAAATATGAAACTTGTTACTTGTTGCTTTCAATAGGTGAGTGAGTTGTACTTGTTAGTTCAATTTAAGTACAGCATTTGACATACTCAACGCAAGCGGTGTGGTGGCGCAGAGATTTTGCGTCTGGTCTGGAAGCGAGGGGTTGTGAGTTCGAACCGCGCGAGATATCAAGGTTGATTTTTCTAAAAATTAAAAATCAACTAAAATGGCTGCTATTTCCGGGGGCAACTTCCGTTGCATCAAATTTCAAATTTCACTCTCCATAAAAACTCTGTATCGCCGCCTAAGAAGTTAACTTCAAAAATGTTCTGTTTTTTTAATACAAATTTATGGTCACCGTAACCATATGGTAACGCCTTTTGAAAAATGTAAAAAAATGTTGGAAGGAAGAATTTTTTCTTTAAAAACTAATTTACATTACATAGATAATTTCATTAGCTTTCAAAATGTGTAATTAATTGAACAATTTATTCCAAAAGTTATACAATATACTTATATTTACCGACATGCCATATCTGAAAACGGAAATTTTCAGTACTAATTTTTGTCACCTCATTTTCACACGCAATAGCTTCGACATTTGAGTACAGAATAACACGATCTTTACCTTTTTGCAAACTGAGTATCTAATGTTCGATTCCACTCGAACTTAGGCTTCCTTACTTGTTTTTTATTGAATCTTTCTTGTGTAGAAAATAACAATAATTTGGAAAATCTTAGAAACTAATACAATAAATTATTTGTTGCCAGTGCTACAAATAATAAAGTTGGCAAAGAGTCTGTATACATATACACATATGGCATGTATCTTAACCTAGGAGTGTAAAATTAACCTAGCTGTGTAATGGAGTTTATCCTCGTCTAGGTTATTATTTATTTATTTATTATTATTATTATTATTATTATTATTATTATTATTTCTTTTTCTTTCTTTTTTTTTCTCAAAAGTGGGTAAACATTTTAAGTTTTCATTTACGATTATACGTAGCGTGGTGATCGTAGAGGTGTTTGTATTCGCGCGGGCTGGCGCGATGATCGACAGGGACTAGGTGACGTCATCGCGATTGCCATTGATCGGTCGCTTCGGCGACGTTTGTTGTATTATTCGGTATTTACGCTATCCCGTGCGATGGACGACAGGGACTAGGTGACGTGCATCGCGATGGCCGTTGGTCTGACGCTTCGGCTACGTTTATTATATTGTTCGGTATTTACGCTATCCCTTGCGATGGACGACAGGGACTAGGTGACGTGCATCGTGATGGCCTTTGGTCGGTCGCTTCGGCGACGTTCATCATTATCTAAAGTTACTTTCGAGATATTGGTCTAAAAGAATATGACCTTATGCACAATTGAGGTTTACATCCTTTCTTTTTAATCGCCTAGGATAGTTTTGCTTTAGGAGACTTTTTGCTAATGAATTAGGATGGTTGGGTAATCTTTTCGCATAATTTGTTTGCATTTTCTCTATCTCTTCGGTTACCGTATTTATCTTTAGGTTACTATGTATAATTGAATTTTTCACATACCAAGGCGCTTTGCATATTGTTCTTAATATCTTGGACTGTGGCCTTTGAATTCTTTCTACGCTAGATTTCGATGCTGAGCCCCATAGTTGTATTCCATACATCCAAATTGGTTTTAAAACCATATTAAATATTAATATCTTATTATCTAATCCCAGTCTGGAACTTGGACTAATTAACCATTGCAGATGGCTTATTTTCAACTTAGATTGCATAATCTTTTTGTCAATGTGATTTTTCCAAGTCATTCTTCTATCCAATGTGACTCCAAGATACGATACGTAACGAAGTCTTTCTGAATTATTATTTTTCCATTTATTGAGACTGGTGGGCATGTGTCTTTTTTTAGGCTAAAAGTTACTTGTACACATTTAGATTCGTTGACCTTAATTCTCCACGTAGTAAGCCATTCTTCTAAAGTTTTTATGTGTCTCTGCAATTGGATAGTAGCAGTTATGGGATTTGTGTGCACACTCAGTATAGCCGTATCATCTGCGAAGGTAGACGTGACAAGGCTCGCGTTAGTTGGCAGATCGCTTGTGTAAATTAAGTATAATACAGGCCCTAGAACGCTACCTTGTGGAACTCCAGCAGAAATTGGATGGCTTTCGGTTGTAAAACTTTTGTGCCTTACTCGAAATTTTCTACCTGTTAAAAAGCTTTCTAAGATCCCGCAGAGATTATATGGAAGTGTTTGTTTCAAGGATGCATCGTAGCGTTAATTTTAACGCTAACCGAACTGCTAAAGTCGTTTTTGTTGAAACGACTTAGGTTTTCAACGTTATAAAAATTATCAAAATAATTTCCGTTTCGTTTTTAACGTTAACGAAAGTCAAGCGTTAACTCTGAAACGTTGAAAAGTTGAGTGCGTTTATTTTTGAGTTGGCAATGATCTAGCGAGTTATAAACAGAGTTGCCGAGACATCCCAGTACTTAAATCATAAACAACGCTACAAGTGGTAAATTTTTTATTTTGTACTATGACTCAATGATAATGGTAAAATTATTTGAAAATCGCTCTTCTTTTTCCTGTTTTAAATAAATATCAAAGTATTGTGTTTCGTTTTGGTATTTCATCTGTTTACTGCGCGGAAGAGCTTTAGTGTTCAGTGGCGCTTTTCAACTAACATATAACACACTGTTCTTAACATCTATAAAAAACGGTCATCGAAAGGCAATTACGTATTCTCTTTTAATTGCTAGGACCTGTATAGTTGCGCCTTATTTTTTACTGTTGAAATTACCATTTTTGATAAAAAGTAATTCAAACTAAAAGGTAAGCTAAGTAATAGTGTTCAATAACAAAAAAATTTATACGAATTTTTCGTAAAAAATAACAGTTCTCCATATGAAAATGACATTTCTTATGAAAAATTCGTAACAATTTTTTGTTATTGAACACAGGTAATGATTCTTTTGGTTTTTAGCGATATCGAATTAATTTTAACAATAGTTGATTTTTCTATTACGCGACCGTGAAAAGAACACTCAACTTGCTAAATATTTATTACAACCACTCCCGTTAGATGGCTTCGGGCGGATTAGAATTTTTGCCATTCACCAGAAGAGTTCGGTTGTGTTACCGGCAATTACCGGCAGAGTTCGGTTTTTGCGGTAATTACCGATGGTTACCGGTAGAGTCCGCTTGGTGCAGCCTCTGTATACCTCTGTATAAAAGAATACGATTGGCTGATATTTATGCACTTGGTTGATGTTTATGCTACAAGAACATACGTTCTAAAAACATAGATTCCAAAAATTATATGTTTCTATTCGTTCTTTTCCAAAGCAACACTGCTGTTGCAGGTTGACAAACAGATAAACGCTTTCAGTTCGACGCGCTTAACATAGCCAGTTGGCTTAGTTTTTGTTGTTGCTTTCCATGTTATTCGCTAATCTAGCGTGTATTTTTTCGAACTTTCGTGCAAAAGAATGGGGCTAATGTAAAGCCAAAAAGAAAAAGATTGGCTTTGAGTTTACAAAAGCACATGTATAATACTACCCGACAAAAAAAATATATCCTCGAAATTTGATACATGACACATAAAAATCAAATTTGGTAGTTTTTTGTTAATTTGGTTGTTTTTCAGATTATGGTTAGTAATTTTTCTTACAAGTGACAACCTTTCTTTTGCTTTTCGTTAAAGCATTGCCAAAACAAAAAAAAACGAAACTTTTTTGTTGACCATTTTTGTTTCAACGTTAACGAAATCAGTTTTGGTGAATTATTTCGTTGATAATGTTAACGGTTGCATATCCGTTTTGTTAACATAGCATGTTAACAAACGAAAACATATTTTGATAGTTTGTTGAGCATCCTTGGTTTGTTTCAGTTTATGCAACAGCCCTTCTAGCCATACTTTATCGAAAGCTTGTGCCACATCTAGGAATAGGGCAGTGCAATATCATTTGGTTTCAAAAGTTGACCTTATTTCTGAAACTATTCTATGCACTTCTTCTATCCTACCGTGCTGCTCTCTAAATCCGAATTGGTGACTTGGTATGGTTTCGTGCAGTTCTAGGATGGGCTGGATTTTTTTCAGCAATAATTTTTCGAATAGTTTGGAAAAGATAGAGATTAAGCTTATTGGCCTGTAGGAGTTTGCTATTGTCGGGTCTTTGCCTGGTTTTGGGATCATAATAATTTCAGATAGTTTCCATGGATTAGGAAAATGACATAATCGGAGGATACTGTTGAAAATGTATAGTAATTGCTTAATAGCTACTATGGGAAGCGCTTTTAACATTTCACCCGTAAATTCTATCATAACCTGGTGCTTTCTCATTCTTTTGGTATAGTTTTATTCAACTCGCCTAGTTTAAATCCAAGTGGCACTGCTGGCAATTGTGGATTATTTTCTGGGAGAACATTTTGGCCTTCATTTGGAGTAAATACATTTGAAAGGTGGGTTGCAAAGGCTATTCCTTTTTCGTGGTCACTGCGAGCAAATCCACCATTTTGCATTCGTATTGGAGGATCCTGCTGAACCGGCCGTTTTAGATATTTGAGAGGGCGCCACAAGGAATAATCTGTACAGGATGTGGCCGTGAGGGACTTAATTCTATTTTGAAATTTTGTTTCCCTTTTCTCTTCTAGGAGTATTTGGAGCTCTTTCGTACATTTTTTTAGCTCGTTGGAGATCGCAACCTTTGCCAGTCTCTCCTAAGTTGCCTTTTCTTGGAAACTAGCTCAGTGATATCGTTTTCTTTGAAATTACTAAAGCTTTGCTGCTGGGTTCTGTTAGAACGTAAGGGTGTTGAAACCTTTGCTGCCACTTGCAGTAAGTTTGTGAAGTCAATTATCGCATATTCCACTTCGGCGGCGGATTTAAGGCTTACATTTTGATTAATATGCGAACTTATAAATTTTCTGTACTTCAGCCAATTCGTAAATCTATTAGTTAAGCCTGTGTTCAGTTCGTTTAAAGTTGGAAGTGTTTTAATGGCTATGACACAAGGAGA
Organism: Urophora cardui; assembly: GCA_960531455.1. Taxonomy (NCBI): domain Eukaryota; kingdom Metazoa; phylum Arthropoda; class Insecta; order Diptera; family Tephritidae; genus Urophora; species Urophora cardui. The sequence continues at coordinate 89,406,342 of OY482673.1, read as the reverse complement.
GTGATCAGATGATAGATCAAAAAGGCCGCGAGTTACCCCAAAATCTATGAGGTCGGAAGTTTTGCTCCTATCAGTGGGCCAATATGTTGGCTGTCCTGTTGATATAATATCAAGACCATTGCTTTGGATTGCTTTGAACAGGTTTCTTCCCTTTGGGGTTATTAAGCTAGATCCCCAAAAATTATGTTCAGCATTGTAATCACCTGCTGCTAGAAATCTCGTGCCTAACTTGGAAAAGAATTCAGTGAATTGGTACTCTGCTATATTAAAACGGGGAGGGCAGTATATCGCAGATACAGTTATTCCGCCAGAGTTGTCATCTACGTGCACTGATGTTTAGTGTATATAGTCTTTGCAATATTCTTCTAGCACGTGGTGCTTGATCCTCTTTCTTATAAGTATCCCGGTTCCGCCTCTAGCTTTTCCTTCGGGGCGCTTAGTATTATAGAACACATAGCCATCTATGCTAAGATTATTAAACTAAGTAAGATGAGTTTTAGGCACTAACATTATGCCAATTTGGTGATTTTCCAAGAAAAATTGAATTTCATTGCGATGTTGACCTATGCCGTTAGCATTCCAGAAACCTATATTGAGAGAATTCATGGTCTTGACAAAATTGTTTGAAGTAGGAGCGTCTGATTCCTAATCAATTCTTGCATCATGTTTTGCATTGACTTCATATGGTCCTGCATCATTTGCACAAAATTATTCAGGGTTTTTTCAAGCGAAGTCGATGGAATGCGATTTTCTTGTGCCTCAGACGGTGGAATGCCTCTAAGAACATCGGAATATGTACCGGAATAGCTTCGGGGAGGTATATTGCTGGCATGGTTTAGTACTGTTTTAGATTTTGGAACCGGTTTATTGTTCACATTTTCTTTATTCACCTTCTCTTTAAGAGATGTGTATACTGGACAACCCTATAATTTGCAGTGTGGTTTTCACCGTAATTACTGCATTTTTGTTAGTTCCGGGTCTGGTTTTGGTTGCGGACAAGCTTTGGAGCTGTATAAATCACCACAAATTACGCATACACTAGGCAATGTGCAATACCGCTTAGTGTGTCCGAATTCTTGGCAGTTATGACATTGCACAGGCCCTTATGCTTATGTGGCTCTTCCACAGAAATTCGACGGTGTAGAAGATATCGTATGTTGTATATGGGATGTACTTCTCCCTTTTTTAGATTTTGGAAATCCGGTTCTATCTCAACCCTAAACATCGGCTGTGGTATATTTGATTTGTTTTTTATATTATAAACATATCTCACTCGTAAACCTTCTTTTAATGCGCTCTCTATTTCAGAGGGGGCGACAGAACTTTCTATTCCTTTTAGAACCACGGACAATGCACGACTATTTTTTAGTTGGTAGGTATATATATACGACCTACGGTTTTTCACGAAGTTATCATTGACCTTACGGAAGTACTCTTCCCCATAAGTTTGAATTTTGACCTCCGCAATATTTCCTTTTCTAATGGGTACAATGTGAAAGTTGACCCTATTAATTCGACTAATTTAGTTATAAGAACATTAGAACTTTGCTCTCTGATGTAAATTGGGGGAGGTTTGGTTTTCTTTTGCGGTTTATCAGTTTCCTTTATTTCATTTTCGGCTAGAAGGCTATATCTATTATTGCTTAGGGCCATATTTGGTGTTTCTTTCCCTAATTCTTTCGGCGGGCTATTTCTAATTATTTTACTGCGGTTTTCATTTTTTTATGGACTTCGCTTTCGTTTTGTGAGTATATAGCGATCAATACCGGTTTGAATGGTCCCTTTATGTGGCACCTGTTTTGCGCCTTGGATATGCGCTTTGCTAGTTGCGGGGGTCATTTCAACTGCGGATTTAGTTGGTTGGTCGACTTTCTGATTATCTTTAGTCACCTTTTAGTGTAAAATACGCATTGTTTCTGTTTATGTTGTTATTGTTTGCGGGAGTGCCGCTGGCACTCATAATATTGATTTGTTTTTATTTTATTTTATTTTATTTTATTTTAATTATTTTATTTCATTTTATTTTATTTATTTTTATTTAATTAAATTTATTCTTATTTAAAATTTTCTAACTACGCTCAGTGTAGACCTCTGGAAACTACTATTGCAGCGCCACCTATCGGTCGGTTATAAGAATTGGTTGGCAAGGCAGAACGGATTATTGACAGCTGCCAACTACTGACCTGCTCAGCTGATACCGCAGGCTGCAAATGCGGTTCCTTTTTCCTGGTCACTTCGAGCAAAGTCACCGTTTTCGATTCGTACTGGAGGGTTCTGCAAAACTGGCCTTTTGAGAGTTTTCAGTGACCGCCACAATGAGTAGTCTGTAGAAGATGTGGCTGTCAAGGACTAAATTCTGTTTTGAAAATCTGCTTCTTTTTTATCCTGCAATAGCATCTGGAGCTCTTTCATGGATTTTTTCAGTTCGTATTTCAAAGTTGGAGAGCGTAACCTCTGCCAGTCTCTCCTAATTTGCCTTTTCTTGTGAATGAGATCGGTAATATCGTTTCCTTTGAAGCAATTAAGGACACTCCTCTGGGTAGTGTTAGGCTGTGGGTGCGTTGATACCTTTGCTGCTACTTGACGGACATTTTTGAAGTCAGTAATCATGTATTTTATTTTATTTTATTTCATTTTATTTTATTTTAATCTATTTTATTTTTATTTTATTTTATTTACTTTATATTATTTAGTTTAATTAATCTATTCTAATCTATTTTTTATAATTTAGACTGCGACAGATCTCTGGTTCAGTTCTACACTCTTGGAATAGTGCAGATGTTCGTACAGCGCCACCTACCGGCCAATAGTAGCACTAATTATAGGTAGTACGAATTGCAGCGCCACTTGCTTTCCTGCACAGCTGATTTGAGAAAATCTGTGCGAATGAAAGAAGGCAAAAACAATTGTTGTTGCTTATTACACGCACTTAACTACATATGTACATGCATATGTAAATATGTAAATGCGTACACATGTTTTTTGATTTTGACAAGGAGGAAGCATCGAAAGCCCCCTCAATACGTACACATGTACAAATGTAATTTTACAAGTACCCTGCAGTAAAAATCTGAAATGAATCCTTTAAGAATCTCTGATGAAATGCACCTATGACTGAGGAGGCATCAGTGAATACTTTCATATAAAGACTGCTGAATTTTTCATATAAATGGTTTGCTATCCTCAGAAAAAAAAAAAAACAAAAAAAAAATGTACTGAGCTATGACGACAGTGATGAATATTCAACAAAAAATCATCACTGATCCTTGCAGTGAAATAAATTTACTGCAGGGTATATTTTAAGTATGTTTCGATACTTAGGTTTTAAATTTTTATATTTCTCCACACAGGAGGCACAGCCACTACGTGTTTTTGAAAAACACAACTTTTGAAAGTCTTTCAACTATCTAAAAACTCAAATTATATAGCACCGAATAAAAATCACTTCTGCGCACTAACAGGGTTGCCGCTGTTAAGTGACTGCCGATCAGTGACTGCCGAATAAAGCGCATCAAACACCAAATCTCTTGTGCCTTATTTTATTTTAAGAGATCAAACATCCAATATTTTTTCGACGTCAGTAGACAGTTTCTGGTTCTAACGGACGGAAATATTGGATATCTATTTCCCATATGTGGGTATATTTTTTTATGTAATTGGAACAACTTCACAAAATTAAATTTTGGCCGCATAAAACTTGAAAATATACCTATGTGCACCGTTTGAAAGCATATTCAATAACCTTGAAAAGAGGGTTTTGTTTTTTCAGATATCTTCATTAGAACTTGAAATATTGTTATTTTAGTTTCATTAGTTCGGCAATGTTTTCTACATAAAAAAAAAAATAAAACTATTTGAAACATACTTTGGCCATTATTTGGAAGAAAACAAAAAATCATTAAAGGTAGGGTTGCCAGACGTACTGATTTGATCAGTACAATACTGATTTTTCGTGCCACGTACTGATGGTTTTAAAAACATCAAGAAATACTGATTTTTTGGATTTTGTACTGATTTGTACTAAAGGGCTGCACGAATGGATTCGAAACGACCAACAAAATATTCGCGGCCGTCCAATTACAGTACCTACTTGTTTGTCGTTTGCGAATAAGCGCAAGTAGAGCACAACCATAAACAGAGCCAATACAATACTTATTCTTAGCGACAATTACATGACCTTAAAAAGGTTCTACAAATAGTGTACACTACTTGCGAATACTTCGAATATAATCGAAATATATGTATGTATGTACATATTTTCATAAACACACATTCAGACGTTGTGTTCAGCAAAATTACGCTGCTAGTGTGTGTGTATGTGCATATGCATACACACAGGGCGGGTCGATTGGTAGGGTCCAAAAAAAAATTAACAGGGACACATGGCGATTATGAAAATTTGGGTTATTTCAAGCTTTTTTTGCCCCAGAAACCATATGTCTAAAATAAATTTCGAATCAGAGCTTTTTACGATCTACATACATATATTATGTACATACATATTTCCAACTGTTCTATATATTTTAAAATAACTCGGCAACCAATGTTTCGATTCTTTTGATTTTTTCGGCATTGTTAGGAAACTTATTTGGCAACAGTCAGTTTTTGAAATTTAAAAAAAGCATTACTCAAAAAGTTCAATTTTGGAAATAATCGCTGTTTTCCACGTTCTCATAAGTTTATTTTTTGGTCCACCTTAATGCCATATGCACATTAAATAAACAAACAAACCAAGAAGCAAGAAGGTTTTGCGAATACTTCATAACATGGTTATTATTATGTTTTACTCGATCGTGGCGAATAGTGTACACTAATCGCTCCAACAGAGCAAATAGAAATAGTACTTGTATTCCAAATGAAAAGTATGGGTTTTATTCGTAACTGCATTAAAATTGTGCTGTGACTAATTGTACAATGCATAGAGCATTCGCAAATATAGAAGAGGCAAATGGTATTGTGCAGAGGTCTAATTTGTACTGATTTTTAACCGACACTAACAAAAATTCATTTTTATCACCCTGCGCTTTTCTTAAATTTCCAACTGTTTTCATTTGACGTTTGTAACCATGAAACAATTAGGAAGGAGGCATCAACGCGAACGTTAAATGTCATAGAAACATGATTGACAGTTAACGATACGGAAACAAAAACAAATTGCCAGTAATAAAGACGATTTGCTCCGCATACATATATTGTTTTTTTTTTTTAAGGCAATCTACTGATTTTTTCGGGAAAGGTATCTGGCAACCCTATTAAAGGTGCATATATTTTTTTAGATTTAAAAATTGCATATTTCTTTAATTGTTAAAAAAAATTTTATGATGAAATCTCGAATTGGTTGCATAAAAATGCATTATTTGGTGCACATATGTCGAAATCGTATGAGAAAATTATTTGCGTATTTATTCTGAACGATAGTGGTTATATGGCTTTTTCGCGCAGAATGACTATTTTCGAAGTTAGAAACAAATAAAGGTAAATGGTTGTTTGGGCCACATTGTATCTTTTTTACCTTTGGGCCTGGGATTTTCTCACTACAAAGGTCCGTCTTTTTTTTTTTTTTGATACTTTATTTTGTATCCTCAAGCTCGCAGAAAATACGCGGGGAACGGAAAAACTCGAAACTCCACAAATATTGGTAGAAAAAATTCTCTAATTTGCAGTCTATTTTAGGAGAAGATTTATTTTTTGTGATTTTTGGAGCATATTTAAACACATATTTTGAAATTTTATAAAGCATTTATAAGCGCTTAAAACTTAATTTTAAATGCACATTCTGCCCTGCCCTAATCATCACTGTGTTAAAGGAGGCATTTTCGCGACCTTTGAACCTTAATATATTAAGGCAAAATTTTAGTTATAAATTTCCGTAGTGCAGTCGTATGAAAAGGAGGTTGTTCCGCGGATTTCGGGAGAACTTTATTTTCTTCATACAATTTTGGACCACAATAATGTACATACATATAAACAAATAAATATATATCTAAGTAGTAATAAAATATCATATGGGAAAGCCAGTTATAGTGCGTGCTTATTTACTGCCGTAGGGCTGGTAGTTATTTTCAGTTTAACAAACACGTTTCCCCCACTTGAAGGTCTTTCGATTTTATTTAGATCCAATTTTTCCACCTCACTTGCTAAGGCGATACAGTTATTTTCGTATATAAATTGCGGATCAGTTCCGATTACCTCTTTTTCATCATTTTCAATAGATAACACTTTTGTATCCTTATTTCTTTTTAAGACATTCAAAAGAGTTCTTTCTTTATCTTTTGTTTTTCCCTCCTTTTCTTTTTCTTTACTTTTATTGTTCTTAAATCGGGGAAATATATATCCATTAGGTAAAAACCCAACTAACTTATCCTTTTTTGTAGAGGTTGGCGCCGAAGCAATACTAGTAACAAGCGTAGTGGTTGTGATAGAGTTGTATGCTGTAATTGGTGTTGAGCCTATTACTGTATTACCAATAACAGTTTCAGAAAGCGAGTGGCAGTTAATTTTAGATTCATTATTTTTAATTACGTCCTTTTGAATTAACAAATGTGAATTAGAAGTCCTTTGCAGTGAGCCTTCCATATTACCATCAACACGTCTAATCGATCGTAAGCAATTAGCCGCATCAATTTGGTCATTTCCATCGGTGGACTTATCTAACGAATAATCATAGACATCACATTTACTCTCGTTAGCTGAGTTTTTAGAATGCTTATCGCCAGTCTCCTTAAACGTAATTGTACTAATGTTCCCATTTCCAGAAAATTCAGGATTATACTCTAAATTAGACTGAATTTCACTCTCCAAGAGCAAACTTTTATCTTTCATTGCCTTGAATCCTTCATTTTTATTATCTGGAGTCATTTTACTCGCCATCTGTGAAGAACCGCCATTGTTCGAAATAGCTTTCCCCTCAAGTGGTTTTGGCAACAGCTGTTGTGTGGTAATATTATGAACATGTTGTTGTCGTTGTTGTACCATTTGTTCTTCGCGCTCTCGATCTCTTTGAACTTGTACAGCATTCCACACATCTTTAAGTTCTCCAGATATATCACGATCTTTAAGAATAACAGCATTCCTAAGAAAATTGATTGACATTACTATTCAACATTCACATAATAAAAACAAGTAAGGAAGCCCAAGTTCGAGTGGAATCGAACATTATAGATACTCAGCTGTATGCTTTCATTGTTTGTTTGCGTTTGATGGAAACATGGTGTATTTTATATAAAGCGAGTGCCGCATAAATTGGGCGCAGTCACGTCCATTGTCAAAATTTGTATCAATCATCCAACTAAGCATATAAATATTATTGTTAGTGCAAAATTGCATCCCTTTATGATTATCTTATCCTTATCCCTTTAGTTACAAACACGTCACGTTACAAACTACAAAAGGGTGTTCCAGAAATATCGCTGTTAAAAAGTAGGCGTGGTCATAAACCGTTTTCACTAAAATTTTGAACATTACCACGTGTCATAATAGTTTATAAACAAAGTTTCGTCATAACATCGCAATTATTTTTCGAATTATGGGCTCCGAAATCTCGTAGATTCCTTTGTCTAAAAAGAGGCGGTGCCACGCCCATTTTCCAAAATTTTTTTGGTTTTTGCTTCCGGTCTATTGTGGAACTCATGCCACGAAATTTCAATGAATTATCTTTATGTTTGAGATATCTTTAAAATGTTTTTATTGGGCCACTTCATAATACCCATATATAAAATTGGGCGTGGCCGTCAACCGATTTCGCTAAAATTTGGAACATGTATTATCACAAGTTACGAAAGTGTATACACCAAGTTTCGTCATAATATCTCAATTATTTGTCGAGTTATGGGCTCCGAAATCTCGTATATTACTGCTTCTAAACGGAGGCGGTGCCACACCCATTTTCCAAATTTTTTGTGTTTTTTGTTTTATGTCTGTAACTGGACTCTAGCCACAAAATCTCAATGATATACCTTTATATTTGACAGAGATATCGCTTAAAATGTTTTAATTAGGACACTTTATAATACCCATATATGTATAAAATTGGACGTGGTCGTCAGCTGATTTTGGTAATTTTTCGTCCAAACATTTGCCTAAGTAAGTAAATCACGCGTACCAAATTTCATCGATATATCTGCTACGGTTTCTGAGTTATGACCTATAAAACTTTCAATGTTTGTCCTTAATAAGTGGGCGTGGCACCGCCCATTTTACCAAATTTCACCATATTTCTTCATAAGCCAACCGTCCCAGTCTTGATACCAACTTGCATTCCAAATTTCATCAAAATTTTTCAATTTTTGCGCGAGTTAGGGCGCGCAAAGACGGACAGATGGACGGACATCCCTCAAACGATTTCTCTTTTCATCCTGATCATTTTGATATATATGTCTATATCTTTCTCGATTATTTCATTCTGTTACAATCCACCGTTATGAAATCAAAATTATAATACTCTGTGTACTAGTACAGCTGAGTATAAAGAGATGTAATCAGAAATACGCCGGTTCTCATATTCATGTCGTGAACAGAATCTATCTAAACATGTCGGAATAAAAATAAAGTTGTTATAGGTAATCATATTACCTGTGTTCAATTACAAATTTTACGAATTTTTCCTAAGAAATGTCATTTTCATATGGAGAACTGTCATTTTTGAAAAGTTTTTTGTTATTAAACAGAGCTATTATTTCTTCTCCAATTTTTTGTGCTAGACTTTAACCCTCTAACGCGTACGGTAATGACTATGTTTAACTCTTTCTCAAACCGGTTGGTCAGGAAGGTCATTAAAATGTTCAGCGAAACAATTACTCCATTTTGAGTTTTTTATTGACCAATTTCTTTTTTAAAGAAAAATTGTGATGTGAAAAGTTATCATCATATCAATTAATATTGATTTGGGTAAGTGTATTCTTACTCTCTATCATCAGTCGTTCGCCAACTGTCGAACGATAAGCATTGTGTCTACGTCGCTTCGTTGTTGAATGCAAGCATTGACTTTATACAGGTAATGTATGTATGTATGCCCACAAATGAAATGCCCGGCGAGAAAGTTTATATGATGGAAAATGCAAAAAAAAACAACAAAAGCGAAAAAAAACAATAAAAAAACCAAACCAATAAAAAGCAAAAAATGTCTGTTCTACATATATGTACGTACATATGTATATTCCGCTTGAAGCGGTTCAATTTCTTACTGGGGTGCTCATGCGGAGAAACTTGTTTGTTCTCACTAACACCACCTCATTTCAGATTTCGCCGACCACTGGTATATAGCTATTTGGAAAAGGTTTTAATCTTTTCTCATCAGTACCCCTTTGAAAGGGGCCCTTTCGAGAATGGAAGTCCAAACGGCCAGTAAAAACAATAAAGTTCTACGAAACTTTTAATTTTAAGCGTCATCAGAGATGATTCATGTTAGATGAAAAAAAACTAGCTATCTACTGCAAGAAGCATATAAAAACTCGTTTGGATTCTCAGTCATCCGGAGGTACAACCGAATATATCTTGGTTGAGTGTAATCGCTTTCTTAATATTAGTTTATTGACTAATGACCTACACCGGACTACTTGCTGCAGCGCACAGCTGTAAAAGATTCAAATCATTTGCGATTCGAAATCAGTGAATTTGTTTGGTAATGATTCAATTTGTTTATTCTTGTTGCGGAATGTGGTATTGAAATTTTTAACTCAGCACTCATCCAAACGAAACATATTTCCAATGATTGAATTTAAATCAAACGCTAATTCAGAAGATTCAAATCATTAAGTGTGTTCATTCCCCATTCAGGGCCAATCATTCAGTACAAATTGTTTGAACAACCCTCGTTGCTGCAGTAACGAGCAGTTGCTTATTGTTTTGATGGGCAAGAGGGGATTTCAAAACAAAGGTGGGGACGAAAATTTGAGAGAGTTGTGCCTGTATTAGTTAGCATAATGAGAGAAAAATTATTCATTAATTGACAATTGAATTTTTTTTTTGTTGCTCACAAAATTGTTCATTAACCTCATGTGGTCTAATATTCGCTTCGCTCCTTACTATTTATCAAAAAACCTTTGAAGACATAAAAGTAGGTAACATAAATGTAGATAAATTCATAAAAAACATTGATTTTCGATTTGATTATTTACTAATGAATTTATTTTTTATCATGGTATTGATCTTTCGAACTCGCTGTACATATTATAGAAACATGTCGAGAACCTCACATAAGAAAGTTAGGGTTAAAATTCTAGAAATAGATACAATGGATGTGGATCTATAACACTGTACAACAATTTTGCACTTTTTGAAAAATCCATGGGGTTTGAAAAGTGTTTCTGACGTGGTTTTTCCTCCTGATCACGATGGCGTACCAAAATGCGTAAACAACTGGAGCACAACACCTTCAGTCAATGATAAATGCAGCAAACGGTGGGAATCGCATCGTCAGCAAAATCTCAACAGAAGCGGCGGCAGAACAGACGGCAGAATAAGTTAGATTTAAGAAATGATAATTGTAAAGAGTTAGTTCTAAGTTGAATGCGAACGAATAAAGGAGCTCGTCTCCCAAAAAAATATTTTTTTAACAAGTTTGTGCGTGAATAAATTTAACTGGCGCCCGAGCAGGGACCGCCAGAGCGTGTCAAAGTAGTGAGTGCCTGAAAAACATTATCATTAGTAAAAGGATAATACCCAAAACGTCAAAACCCCATCTCTGCTGGCGGCCGAGGATGCTACTAGTAGTATAAGAAATTTTTTTTTTATTATTATCTGTGGAGCCTAAAGAATTTCAATTTTGTAGAAATTTGTATAACGATTAAAAAAAAAATTTGTTAAAAGAATTTTATTTATTTTGGTGAATCTTAAAGAAGTAACATAACATTAAATTAGAAATCTGCGGCGTCCTGCCGGCGCCCACCAATTAGCAGATAATTCCATCTGCTTAGGGTATTTGTAAGAATAATAGTAAAAATACATATTTTCAAAGAATATTTTTGAAAGAAAAAAAACCTTAGTGATTTGACAAATGACTTAAACTGCACTGACTGGACTATATGCTGGAGCTTAACATCTGTGAATGACAAACTTAATTTCTTAAATAATATTGTACTAAATGCATTTAACAGCCATGTACCGATGCGCACTAATCAGCGTAGATTACCTTCATGTCCATGGTTCAATAAGTCTGTTTGTAATATGATAAAAAAGCGAAATAAAGCATATTCCATATGGAAAAAGAATCCGATAGACTCTAATTGGATTGTATATAAAGCTATCAGGAATGAAACTAACTCATTTGTGAAACGGGAAAAGCGGAAGTACTGTGGCGTAATTTGAAAAACCTTCATGTTTATGTTAAAAGCAGTCCTGATTGTTCTGTTGACCCTAATGAGCTCAATGATGCATTTGTTAATCTACCGTCCAGTACTAATAACTCCCACTCTTTACTTTCCTCTCGTTTTTCCTGTGAAAATTTGTCGCCGAGTACCTGTGAAATGTTTCAATTTTATGCAGTTTCGGAGCTTGATGTGGCAAGATGTGTTTATAGGATACGCTCTAATGCGGTTGGTGCGGATGGAATACCGAATAAATTTGTCAAAGTAATTTTGCCGCTTATACTGCCAACTCTAACTCATATTATCAATCATTGCATTAAAACGTCAAGTTTTCCTGATGTGTGGAAGGTTGCAACTGTGCTGTCAATTGCTAAAAAATAAGTCCGTGTGATTTTCGTCCTATAAGTGTTCTTCCTGCCCTGTCAAAAACCTTCGAGTCACTGTTATCAGAACAAATTCAAACGCATATTCATAAAAATAATTTACTTTTCCGCTTTCAGTCAGGATTTAGAGCAAATCATAGCTGTTCAACTGCAATTTTTGAAATTTTAGATGATATAAGAACACCATATGACTGCAATCAAATTACACTGTTGTGTTTATTAGATTTTTCTAAGGCGTTTGACTCTGTGAATCATGAGCTTCTCTGCAGGAAGTTGAAAGCTTATTTCGGATTTGGTGATGCTGCTGTTAGGCTAATGATGAGCTATCTGGATAGCAGATCGCAATGTGCGAAGGTGGGGTCTGAGCTCTCTGGTATTAAGCAACTGGTTACTGGTGTACCTCAAGGTTCAATACTGGGACCGTTGCTATTTACTCTATTTGTGAATGACATTTTTAAAACCTGTCGTTTTGCTCAAATGCATGCATATGCTGATGATGTGCAATTGTACATGTCTGGTACACAAAGTGAAGTCTCTCAACTATGTGCTAATTTTAATAGTGACCTGTCATCTATTTCTTTGTGGGTGTCTGAGAACTGTCTTTCTTTAAACAGTGAAAAATCGTATGTGTTACCTATAGCCAAAAGATCTGTAAATATTTTGGATCTTCCTTGTCTTTATGTTAACGGGAAATGTCTTAAATTTGTATCTAAGGTAACAAATCTTGGGTTTGTTATCAACTCCTATCGTGTGATGATCATGTTAATTCTATTCTTAGTAAAGTCTACTATGTTTTGCGTAATCTGAGAATATCAGCGTCATTTACCCCAGTTAGAATGCGACGGCAGCTTGCTATACAATTAATACTACCAATAATTTCCTGCACAGAGCGCATTTACAGCAAGCTGAGTTCTAAATCTGCACATAAAATTGAGGAAGCGTCTCTTAGGCTGTGAAATTCAAGATTATTTTAAAGCAAGAAATTGTATTCTTCCATATAGGATAATGGTAGAAAGAGTGCCTGCCTACTTGTATCTTAAATTAAAATTTACAAAATCTGTACGTGTTAATGATTTGATTGTTCCTAAGTATAATTATCTAAGCTCTGCAAGGCTATTTTTTGTCAATGCTATCCGCATATGGAATTCTATACCTGGGTACATCCGCAGTAGCATGAATAAGAGCAACTTCAAAAATGTTATATACGTGAACATATAAAATAAAATAATAATAATAAATATATAAATGATATATTAGATGCTGAGTTTTCGCTATCTACTTAAATAAACTAGTCAAATGTTGTTTTTTTGTTCTTGTCATAGTCATATTATGTATATTTGCTCATTTATCAACTTTTCATCTTTATTTGTAGTTTTAATGTTAGTTATAATTAGGGAAGCTAAAAATATGCACGAAAAATTTCAAAATATGCATGCTAGTATGCTCGAAAAATAACTGAAATATGCTCGTAAATATGCACGAAAAAATCTCATTATATGCATATATGCCTAAAAAAATACCTGAAATATGCTCAAAAAATGTATGTATTTCATTTCAAGCTTACATTTTTATTTAACGAATTTTGCAAAATAATAAAAATATAAGAACTGAAACGTACAATTCACATCTTCAACATTTAAAAAATTTGTTTTTAAATACTATAAAATACTTTAAATTAATTTTAGATTTGTATTTATGTAAATACATGAGAACTACCGTATGTTTTACTATATTTTCCAGTGTGAATTTTTGGCGGTTTTCCGAGAAAAAGCTCTTGTATGGGAAATCGATTAATATTGACCGTAAATCGCGATTCCGGATCACAATATTGACAATACGGATTGACTGTGTAGCATGAAAATTTTGCGACCCATCAAAATGCGTGTATATTTAGAAATTTTGAAATCCGTGATCTGGATCGCAATATTGGCAATAAACGAATTGGAAGTGAAAGTGTGAAAAGGACGGAAGTAAAATATTTTAAACTTCAGATCAAGAAATATATCGCAATATTCGTGAATTTTTATGACGGAAAATGCTCCGCTCCGGGGCCCAGATCAATAGTTAAATAGCCTTGTTTGTATGTATACGCAACTATCTGAATTAACCACAGATAAGATGTTGCCAGCTTAATATTTTTCGATATTGCTCGATTAAGTGCCAAAATAAGCACGAAATGCATTTTGACCGTAAATATGCATTTTAGGTCTAAATATGCATTTGCATATGCAATATGCATTTGCATATTTTTAGCTTCCCTAGTTATAATATATCCTAAGATAAGTACGTCTGTATGTATTATGTCTCTATATGCTTAAGCATGTTTGTTAGTTTTAAATTTTTGGTTATTCATTGTAATCTGTCATTTGTTGTACTATAAAAGATCGTTTAAGATCTTATTGTGCTAATCTATATAAATAAATAAATATATGAAATATAATAAAATTGTTTGAAAAATATTTGCGAAAGAAATTGTTCAAGACAGTAGCATAGTTATACTGATTTCACACAGGCGGTTAATGGAATAATTTTCCACATTTTGTTCATTAAGTCAATAATGAAGCTTAATTTTCCATGGTAGTTAATTTCAAGATTTAACTACCACTCAATTTGCAGGCTGAGTGCACTCAAAATTAGTTGAATCATGCCCAACCCTGGTTTTGGCATGAATTTATTATCCCAGCAAACATTCTCAGAGCACTCATAATTTGGAGTCGGATATGAATCCCAAATATGTGTGAAATATGAGCTTAGGAACTTTTTTTTTATAATCTTTTTTTGTTTGTTTTTTAAAATGACATTTGTAATTAATGTATGCTGTTTCGAAAAATGTTAAGTAGGTATAAAAGTATCACTAAAGTTCAATATAATGTTGAATGTTCCACTATATGATGACGCTGGATTGAATTTCAGGTTCGAATCAGGAGGAAAATATAAATAGACAACGCTAGCTGAGTTCCCGTGGCAGTAATCCAGATCTGGATAAAAATTTTGTATTCAAATGCAACAATTTTGTAATCCTGATAATTATATGGATAAAAAATATTTGTTACAATCTATACGGATCCGGATAAATATCAGGATCACAAAATTGTTGCATTTGCATACAAAATTTTATCCGGATCTGGATCACTGCCACGGGAACTCACCCACTATAAAGCAAGTAAGTAATGAAGGTTCCACAATGGTTGCTATAAGAAGTCGCAGCGACTGCGCAACAGTTGTGTTTTTATCTTCTGAACGCAAAGTTGAGTATTTCTGATCAACACAACATGTGGTGAGTTTGGAGACTTTTTTCCATCATACATTTTTATACTCAGCTGTACTAGTACACAGAGTATTATAGTTTTAATCACATAACGGTGGATTGTAACAGAATGAAATAATCGAGACAGATATAGACTTATATATATCAAAATGATCAGGGTGAAAAGAGAAATCGATTGAGCCATGTCCGTCCGTCCGTCTGTCCGTCCGTCTGTCCGTCCGTCTGTCCGTCTGTAAATACTCTAACTCGCGCAAAAATTGAGATATTTTGATGAAATTTGAAATGCAAGTTGGTATCGAGACTGGGACGGTTGGTATTGAAAATGGGCGAAATCGGACCATGACCACGCCCACTTTTCCTATATAGAAAAAATCGGAAATTTGGTATCTCAGTCACTAATATAGCTGGAGCGATGAAGTTTTACCCACGTGTTGAACTCACGCCCCTAGGAAGAAATTTGATGAAATTTTGGAAAATGGGCGGTGCCACGCCCACTTATTAAGGGTCAAACATTGAAAGTTTTATATGTCATAACTCAGAGACCGTTGAAGATATAGCGATGAAATTTGGTATGCCTGATGTACTTATTTAGACAAATGTTTTGACGGAAAATTGTGAAAATCGGTTGACGGCCACGCCCACTTTTATATATGGGAACTATAAAGGGGCCTAATAAAAACATTTTAAGCGATATTTCTGTCAAATATAAAGATATATCATTAAAATTTTATGGCAGGAGTCTAACTACGGACATAAAACAAAAATCACAAAAATTTTGGAAAATGGGCGTGGCACCGCCTCTTTTTAGAAGCTGGAATATACGAGATTTCTGAGCCCATAACTCGACAAATAATTGATATATAATGATGAAACTTGGTGTGTACACTTTTATTACTTGTGGTAATACATGTTGAAAATTTTAGCCAAATCGGTTGACGACCACGCCCACTTTTATATATGGGTATTATAAAGTGGCCTAATAAAAACATTTTAAGCGATATCTTTGTCAAATATAAAGATAATTCATTGAAATTTTGTGGCATGAGTTCTACAATAGATCGGAAACAAAAAATAGAAAAATTTCGGAAAATGGGCGTGGCACCGCCTCTTTTCAGACAAAGGAATCAACGAGATTTCGGAGCCCATAACTCGACAAATAATTGAGATATTATGACGAAACTTGGTTTATACACTTTTATAACTTGTGTTAATAGACACGCAAAAATTTATTGAAATCGGTTTATGACCACGCCTACTTTTTAACAAAGATATTTCTGGAACACCCTTTGTGAATTTGTAACGTGGCATCTTTGTAACTAGAAGTCATAAAGGAATGAAATTTTGTACAAAGAATCATATTCATATGCTTAGTTGGATGGCTGATAGAAATTTTGAAAATGGGCGTGGCTGCGCCCACTTTATGCGGCACTCGATTCATATAAAATACACCGTGTTTCCATCAAACGCAAACAAACAATGAAAGCATACAGCTGAGTATCTAATGTTCGATTCCACTCGAACTTAGGCTTCCTTACTTGTTTATGCTCACTTCGGACAACATGTTGTGCTTACGATTTTGACATATCGCACCCTAATTCATAAAGAGACACAACTCAAAATTTTTTCAAATCGAGATTTTTTCATAAACGGATACACAGATCATAGCTCTAGCAACTTCCTAAAAAAACTTTCATTAAGTGTGCTTTTGATCGAAAATTAACCATTATACGTAGTATTTTGCCATACGATTGCTTGTAAAGAAAAATAGTTTTTGGCTCTCCTGAAAATTTTTAAATTTTGAGTTGTGTCACTTTATGATTTAGGGTGCGATATGTATGTACAAAAATATAAAGCAGGAAAATTATTGCCGATTATGTTGGGGATATGTAATTATAACACTTATTTAATTTCTGTATCAGCTCGTTCAGAAGGCGTAAATTATATCACTTTCCGATCAGTGATATCTACACAACAGTTTTGCTCAGCAGTTGCGACTTCTGAACGCGACCAATAAGAGAAGAGGAGAATAAGCTGGGGTGAATGGAGAGAGAGGATGAAGAGAATTGGGTCAGGGGAAGGAAAATGCAAAAACAAGAGTTTATTTTTGTTTTACTACTTATTCAGGCTCATAAAATGTATGAAATTAGGCTCATATCAGCGGACCACCTTAAGAACAGAAATACATATGTACATTTCAGACTCCAAAATGAACACATAATGAGTGTGAACGCTCCGGTTCAGGATTCTTTTCTGACTCCTTTATGGATCCGAATGTTTACTGGGATTATTTATTCAAAAATTCTTGTCAATAACAAAAAATTATTTTATGAAAAGTGACATCTCCTTGTTAATTGAGTGTGTGTGAAACATAAAAATTTATTGTTAAATTATAAATGTAATGTACTACATTAATTTTCTGTCTGAAATCAGTATTAGGAAGAAAATTAATCAGGGAAGATTTTTATTTCGAATAAAATACTAAAGATAAGAAAGAAAATATAGATGAATTGATACTTACGAAGGAAGTTATTGAAAAAGAAAAAAGGAACATAATATTTGCAAAACAAAAGAAAAAGAAAATTTTTAAAATAAAAAAGAGGAAAGATGACAAATTCAGCAGACGAACTTGCAGAACAGTTGAATCAATTAGGAATTGAGTACGGGAATCGTAATCCCGGGGACAATAATCCCATAAGCCCCCCTATAGCTCCAAATCCTTCTAACCCCGATCCCACTATGTTAGAATCAGTAATTAGCGCGGTGCTCGAGCAAATGAGTACACCGAATATCGCAGATTTTAGGGAAACCGAATCTAACGTAACTTTGACAGCAGGAAACATGAATGACCTAGAGCGTATACCCGACATGGTGAAATCTTTACGCGAATTTTCGGGAAAACCAGGAGAGTTTAGCTCCTGGCGGAAAAGTGTCGACAGAATTTTAAAAGCCTATGAAGGGTTGAACGATACACCTAAGTATTTTGCTATTTTACACACCATACAGCACAAAATTGTCGGCGATGCCGACAATACTCTAGAGTCGTACAGCACTCCACTAGATTGGAGTCAAATAAGAAAATGTTTGATGATGCATTACTCGGATAAGAGGGATATCGGTACTCTAGAGTACCAAATGACAACTTTGGCTCAACGACAAGATGACATTTCAACTTTCTACCGGAAGGTTTACCAGCACCTATCACTTATCCTTGATAAGATTGCATGCCTCGATCTGGGGGATGAGGCAATTATAGCGATGACAAATTCCTATCGAGACAAGGCCCTCGATACATTTTTACGGGGACTCAATGGTGATTTACCCCGTCTTCTTAGCATTCGAGAACCTACAACTCTGCCTCAGGCTTTAAATTTGTGCCAAAAATTGGACAATATGTCCTTCCGCATGAATCATGCACACAATGTAAATAAATATTTAAACCAACCACCACCGCGGCCAACGCGACAGATCATTAGCAACAATAGACCCCTTTATCCCGAATTAACGTACTCTGTACCTCAACGCTACAATTATCCTTCACGGTACAATAATAACAATTATAATAATAGACCGGTTGATACAACGCCTAGATATCAGCCGAATCGAGGCTTTACTAATACCTTTAACAACCAACCGAATTGCAATTCCCAAATTAGGAATGCGAACTTCGGAAATCGCCCACAACAACAATACGGGTCAGAATATAATAATAGTCCTAATTTACCCCCTAAACCCCCAGTTCCTATGGAAGTGGACCCTTCCATACAGACTCGGCAAGTAAATTACCAAAATAGGCCCAATGCTAACGCACACTCCCAACCACAAAAACGTCCACCCAACTCTCAATAAGTTACAAAGAAATTATCATGCAAATGTGGGAATGCCATATGCACGAGATTACGCAGGAGAACCATACTGCGATCAGAGGTACTCTGATAACTATTATAATAATTACGAGACGACACAACAAAACGGACAAACGGACTCTGCTAAAACCGAACCCAATCTGATCAATTTTTTAGATTAACGCCGTCCTCGCTCCCATACTATGAATTCACTACGAGGCGCGGGGACACAGTAGACTTCCTGATAGATACAGGATCCAATAAGAACTATATCCAGTCTACCAGGATAAGAAACCCCATACCAAATAAACCATTAAGGTATAATCCGTTGCCGGTATCATAGAAATAACGAATCACGCGTTCTTAGATGTATTCGGACCGAACATCGAAAAAATTAAGTTTTATATCCTGCCACCTCTTAAATTCTTCCACGGAATTATCGGTAACGACACGTTGAGGAAGCTCAAAGCAATAATAGATACTGAGAAAAGTATCATGACTATCTTTCCAGGTATTACTATTCCACATAGTAGCCGCTGTGGTGCAGTGGGTAGAGTGCTCGCCTGCCATGCCAGAGGTCTCGGGTTCAAACCACGGTCCGAGCCAAACACCAAAACAATTTTTCTAATTAGTAAAAATCCAATTATTGGGTTTTTTAAGAGAAGCGGTCACCTCTCGGCAGTGGGCGGCATACCCTCCGAGAGTATTTCTGCCATGAAAAAGCTTCTCACAAAAAATGCATTCGCCGTTCGGAGCCGGCATAAAACTGTAGGTCCACCCAATTAGTAGGAAAAACAAAAAGGAGCACACCTCGAATTGTGAGAGAAGCTCGGCCATAAAACTCGTCAGAGTTATAATAGCGCCATTGTAGTATATTATTACTATTCCACTCAAACAGAGAGTATCGCGACAAGTTAATAATGTGGAAGTGGAAACCACATCTTTCCGAAAATCAACAAAAAAAAAATAAATAATATAATAGCAGGTTGTCCAAATTTGTTTTCCGATCCTGACGAAAAACTCACCTTTCGTAATGTAGTCCAAGGCGAAATCAGAACGACCACTGATGACGCTGTGCACTCCAAACCTTATCCCTACCCCATGGTACTAAAGGAAAGAATTTAGAAACAGGTAGAAGAGCTCCTCGACAACGGTATAATAAGAAAGTCCAAATCCCCATACAACTCACCCGTGTGGATAGTTAATAAAAAATCCGATGCGGCCGGCGAAAAGAAATATCGCATGGTTATCGACTACCGTAAACTTAACTCGGTGACTGTTCCAGACAAATACCCCATTCCCGAAATTAACGAGGTCCTGTCGAACATAGGCAACAATAAACTATTTACAGTAATAGATTTAAAGACTGGATTTCATCAAATACCACTACGTGAATCGAATATAGAAAAAACCGCATTCTCCGTTAATAACGGAAAATATGAATTCCTCCGCTTACCCTTCGGGATGAAAAATACCCCGGCGACGTTTCAGAGAGCTTTAGATGACTTTCTGAGGCAACATATAGGAGTAAAATGCTATGTTTACATCGACGACGTGATAATTTTTGGAAAAAACGAGGAAGAATACCTTAAAAATTTAGAACTAGTATTTAAAACCTTAGAAAACGCTAAGTGCAGTTAAATAAATGTGAATTTGTAAAAAAGGAAGTAGAAGTTTTAGGATATATCGTCAGCTCAGAAGGAATAAATACCAACCCAAAAAAGGTGGAGGCGGTTGCGAAGTTCCCCATTCCCCGCAATCTGAAAGAACTAAGATCCTTTCTGGGAATGTCAGGATATTACAGACGATTTATTAAGGACTATTCGAAAATTGCCAAGCCCTTGACAGCACTCCTTAGAGGAGATGCTGCTAACGTTTCAAAACGTAATTCTAGAAAAATAGAAATTTAACTGAACGAAGAAGCCATAGAAGAAGAGTACGAAGAAGCTATAGAAGAAGAGTACCCTAGGAGAATATAATGGGAATTATTCAAAGTATCTACCCACAACACTTTAGCAACTACAAGTTGTAACCCAAAAGTTGTAGATTACTAATGAGCAGGAGCAGGAGGAAATTATCCTTAGAGAACACCTGAGAGCTCATAGGAGCGCGAAAGAGAATAGGATTCAGATTCTCAAAAAAAGCCATTTCCCAGGAATGATAAATAAAATTAAGCGGCTTTTAACGAACTGCACGGTGTATAAAGAAAATAAATACGAAAGACATCCCAATAAGCCAAAACTGGCGGCAACACCATTACCGACTTTCCCAGGTCACACGGTACATATAGATATTTTTAACGGAAGGAAAAAGGGTTATGACCGCTTTAGATAAGTTTACAAAATATGCAGTAACAAAGATGTTAAATAGCAGGGCCATAGAAGATGTTAGAAGACCTTTAAGGGATATTTTGTTCTCTTTCGGCGTTCGAAGGATAGTAGTGATCGATAATGAGCCATCACTCAACTCCCGCTCAATCACGTTCATGATGAAGGACGAATTAGGGATCGGGGTATACACCACACCACCCTACAGTAGTCAAGCAAACGGACAAGTGGAGAGATTCCACTACACACTAACGGAAACAATGCGCTGTATAAAGGATAATGGCGGACATAGAAATTTCGAAAAGCTTCTGGAGATATCCGTTTCGGAATATAACCATACTATCCATACAGTTACAGGAAAAAGACCGGTAGACCTATTCTTTTGTAGAAACGTGACTTACACCAGAGGATATAAAAAAAACACGACAAACATCCCCAGCGGGTTAGGGGGCCTAGAATATACCCGTGGTAAGGAATGCCTGTCGTAAGAGGCGACTAAAATCCACCGGCCTAGAAGGTTGATTATGGCCAAAAAAAAATCGTTCGCACGACAGTCGGGCTAGTGTCATAAGGGACTAGTACCCGGGCGTACCGGATTTATCCGGCAAAGGACTGTCACATCCCCTACACTCCCCAAAACCTTCGGGGAGTGTCTTGGTGGCTACAACAACAACAACAACAAAACAATTTTCAAAAACTTGCTCAGAAGCAAAGAAAGGATATGGAGTTCCATAATAAGAGTAAACACGAAACAAATAATTTATGTTAAGAGAAATAGGAGATTAGGTACTAAACTTAGTAAACCATATAGTAAGGAAATAGTTAGAGAAGATAGAAATAGTACAGTTATAACAGAGAAAGGTCAGGTAGTACACAAAAGCAGGATACAAAACCAAAACGAGACAAATTTCATTTCAAACTTTTATTTATTCGACTATGCCTCGCAGAGGTAAAGATATTTGCCTATTCCAATACGCAACTAGTTACGATAGAAAAGGGGACTACTAAACTACAACCCGGAACATTTAGAATTATACACGAAATTGACATCGACAAATATGAAGATATCCTGAAGGATAAGGACATTAAGGACATCACCAGGGATTCAAACTATCCATTCATATCCCTCCTTATATCCCAAATACAAGTCCATTTAAATAATTTAAAAACACTTTAAATAATAAAAAAAAACTTAGATTCATAGGCAGCTCGTGGAAATGGCTTGCAGGAAATCCGGACCACGAGGATCACGAAATTGTAATAAGCAAACTAAACAATGTCCTTGAAAATAACAATAAACAATTACTTATAAACAAACTTACAATAGAAAAAATAACCGAAATTACAAATATTACCAATAGTATAACCAAAGAATTACAAAATGACTAAAATAAGGAAGTAGAAGCATTTTTGAAATTAAAATATAAATTGGAAATTTTAAAAGACGAGATCGTAAATATCGCCTATGCGATATATTGGGCAAAAGCTAATATAATTAACTTGTACATTATGTCGAGTGAAGAAATAGACATTGCAAAACAAATATTTGACAAAGACGATATCCCATTCGTAAATTTAGATGAAGCTCTTGAATTCTCTGAAATAAAAATAGCAACTAATGGCAAAATTATAATCTACATCATAGGTTTGCCCACAGTAGGAAAAGAATAATACAATTTTTAAAATAAATTTTAATACAATATTTGACTGCAAAAATACCTTGTATGGTATAATTAACCCTAGTTCGGCCGACGATTTTTACAACTCATTTCGGCCGAAGCAGTCACCCGGGTGACCATATTTAAAAGTTTTAAAGTTCAGATGTAAATGGAGGGTAGTAAAGAAAAAATGTCTGAAAAATTGCGAAATAAGTGAAATTAAGTGAAAATAGGCATCTGAAAAGATTAAAAGCTGATTATTTTTACTGTTCATTTTGGTACAATTGTGAAAAACTTAATTCAGTTACTTTAAATTGTTGAAAATGGCCAGCTCTAAGCGTGTAAAATACGAGGACGCAATCAGTTCAACCAATAAAGATAAAAATGCAGACTGTAGGATTGAAATTGAGCGGTTTGTAGCCATAACCGACTGCAGAACACCGTTAATCGAAGGTAAGTATGCTATTTCTGATAAAATGTGTACTCGATATTTATACTATATAGAACATTGACGGGAGCGGATATTGAGAAGTTGTTCGAGGAGGATGACCATGATGTTAAATTTGGCAATGACAACGATGTTGAAGATGACAAAACTGACAATATTGAATTCTATGGAATTTTATTGCATAGCTTGTGGAGTTCATAAGTCCAGCATGGAGGCGATTGATGACCTATGGACTTCTTATTCATTTCAACTCTACCATTTAGAGAAACTTTCCATTTCGTGATCGAGTGTCGTTCCGTCAATGTATCCCGTCAAAGCCAGCAAAATATGGCATACAAATATTTTGTATTTAGGCCAGCAACCTATCTAAAAGGACTTGCTCGTTAATTGGCCACTGGAGCTATAAGCCGCCACGCATCAAACCCTCGTATCCTGCAGCATTATCACGTACATACCTACCGATATGCAGCCTGTTTTGAATACTCGTTTATCTCCGTCCATCGCATAAGAAACGCGAATTGAGCACCGTGATGAAACTGGTCAAATGGCAATCAAAGGCAGGTGTCATGTTTGTCGGCATGTGAACGAAAGACAACGGAACTCCCGAAAAGTTTGCTTAGTTTGTAAACGGCCAGGGTGCCAGGAGTGCATTCAATCAATTGTCAAATGTGTTGAGTGCAGGAAATAATCATATGCCAACATTTTCATTTGTATGTATGTATATTACGTTTGAATTTACCCGTGGTCACCCAGGTGACTACGTCGGCCAGAATAAGAATTTAAGATCTCAAACTGTAACAGTGTTCTATGGATTAAATCTAAAAACTTTATTTCGTGTTTTTTCTGCTCAAAATTAACAACTTTAAAATGTCATGGAACATAAGGTAATAGAATTTATTAAAAATATGTTTTTTTGTGCGAAAAATGTGAAATAGTCACCCAGGTGACTCGTCGGCCGAACTAGGGTTAAACCATGTAAAAAATACAACTCTCTCCAAATTTGCCCTAAAAATAGTTTATTAGATATAAGTACAGACTATTGTATAAGTAATCTGCTGAGAAGCCGCCCGCCAAATTGCACAATAAGCAACAGTCATCATATTCCAGAAATCGAAGAAATTCCACCAGATATTATATTTTTGAATAATTTTGAAGGAAAAATACAAATTGACGAAAAATTAACACCCCTGAACGGCACATTTCTAATACATTACAATAATGCTACAATTAAAATTAACGGGAACAAATTCTCTAATGCGGAATTAACTAGCAATCCCCTTCCCGCCATACTTCAACCTTTATCGGAATCAAATAATACCGAAGAAATACTGTCTCTACAAATGTTAAAAGAATTAAATGTGAACAATATAAAAGAAATCGGCTATCTGGAGTCGCCAAGTCAAATTAAACACGCTTGTAGTATTAGCGTTATCACAATTTTAATAATCATTACCCTAACATTATTTAAAAAATTATGGCTGAAGGAAAGTATCGACCAAAAGCCAACTATCGAACTAAGATAAGCTGAAATAGAAGGAATTAATCAAATATTTGTAAAAACGAAAACTTCAAACGAGGACGTTTGAATCTCAGCGGGGGGGGGGGGGGGGGGGAACCGTTAGCCCGCCACAAGTTTATTTACTTAGATAAAATGCACATTCCTGTGTGCAATAAGATACAATATTGCACAAACACGTAAATAGAAATTCCTATGTGCAAGAATACACCAAAATGCACAAACAACTGGAACACAACACCTTCAGTCAATGAGGAATGCAGCGAATGGTGGGAATCGCATCGTCGGCAAATTCTCAACAGACGTGGCGGCAGAACAGACGGCAGAATAAGTTAGATTTAAAGCTTAAATTAGTTATGCATTAACTTTATTTCCATAATAGTAACAGTATCGGTATTAATTTGGTCGATTATTGGTGCAGTAACTGTAAACAGCTGAACAGTGATCATAGCCCAATAAAGGTGACCATAGCAATAGAGTCGCTCTTCTTCTTTTGGTTTTTTAGGTTGCGAAATTATCATATTTTGTATTAATGCTAATTGCGTGTTCTCTTTTGATTGCTACGACCATATTATTATTGGGTCATGACAGTGAACAACTGAAACAAACAATCGATCAGCTGGTTAGCGTTACTGCTGAAAACCAAAATTCATTTGGTTGTTACCGATAGCGTTACCGACTAGCGAATCACTAATCAAATACATTGTTTCCCATAAGGTTGGTTGATCATCTGTTTTATAACGATACTGTTATTGCATAACTAATTTGAGCTTAAGAAATGATAATTGTAAAGAGTTAGTTCTAAGTTGAATGCGAACGAATAAAGGAGCTCGTCTGTGCGTGAATAAATTTAACTTGTGCGTGAATAAATTTAACTTATATACATAGATATGTTGTGTGCTAAAAAACTCGAGACTGGTTTAAGCGAGTTGTATGATTTTTTCTTTGAATTGTTCACTATAATACCAGGAATATTTTCGGTATACAAAAATGTAGAGTTGGCACCTTTTTAAAAGTTTAGATTATATAAAAAGTTGTATAAACAGATTACATAATTAACATATTTTTTATTTCGGCGATGAGACTTAATAACATTCATTGCAATTTTTATTTTTAAGGGTTGCCACTTCTTTCAAAATTTTAAGCTTAATCATATTTATAAGAAGCCATGAAATGTGGAATTATGTATATCAAATTAAAGAGGACTAAGAGATCGTTGATATATATTTTTTGTAGAGTTGCCAAATATTCGTACCTTCATGGAAGATTTTACTTTCGAAAATCAAATGAGCGAACAAGAACGAAAAGTCTGGAGTAGCATTAGGTATGTAATAGAAAATATTCAGGTATTCACAGAGCTCAAAATTACAGAGAAATTATAAAAAATATGATCGTTGCTTTCCATGAGTTCAATGTTTTAATGTCGCCAAAAGTTCATATGCTTCATAGCCACGTAGATTTTTCCCCGAAAATAATGGCGAAGTGTCTGATGAGCACGGTGAAAAATTTCACCAGAAAATGTTGAGCATGGAAAGCAGGTATGATGAATTTCATATCAAACGCAATATGCGTTGAACCCGACCCAGTTTTTTTTAGGTTAATATAGAATTTTTACAGTGTATGTTTTCAAAAGGTGATTTTAATACCTTTCTAACGGCATACAAATTTTTGAAATCGGTTGATTAGTTTACGCGTGATATCAAAATATAAGAAAATAACCAAGAGATGCATTTACTTAAATAAATTAAAAAAAAATAATAAAGATATGTTATATATATTAATAGACTTTTCTAAAAAAAATCTTATTTTTCAAAATCGCTTGATCTTTGAAGTGTTTTTTCAGTTTCAAATTTTATTTTGGAGAACATTTTTTTAAATGTACTAAAACAAAAAAAATGGCCGCTGTGGTGCAGTGGGTAGAGTGCTCGCCTGCTGTGTCAGAGGTCTCGGGTTCAAACCACGGTCCGAGCCAAACACCAAAACAATTTTTCAATTAGTAAAAATCCATTTATTGGGTTTTTTAAGAGCAGCGGTCACCTCTCGGCAGTGGGCGGCATACCCTCCGAGTGTTCTTCTGCCATGAAAAAGCTTCTCACAAAAAATGCATTCGCCGTTCCGAGCCGGCATAAAACTGTAGGTCCACCCAATTAGTAGGAAAAACAAAAAGGAGCACACCTCGAATTGGGAGAGAAGCTCGGCCATAAAACTCGTCAGAGTTATAATAGCGCCATTGTATTATATTATTATTATTATTATTATAAAACAAAAAAAATTAGTGTATTTTTTTGAAAGCTAATTTCAATACCTTTCTAATGGTATGAAGATCTTTTAAATCGGTGAAGCCATTCCCTAGTAATCACACTTTAAAAGTACCTATTATCATCATTTTTCGAATATTTCGGTACCTTGCCACGCCCACAATTTTTCGAAAATGCAATTTCTAAAAATTTGGTTGTGTTTGGGTAGATAAGACGTACCTCTATGCAAAATTTCATCAAATTAGGAGGGGCTCGGGTTCCCCAAACTGGATGGCAACCACTAATGTTACCGAAAATTGTTAAGATCGGACCACTATAACATATAGCTGTCATAAAACGGATTGTTCAGATATAGACATTTTGGGGTATAACTTCTACATTTAAACTGCTAACTTTTTTTTCTCGTACTTGTTTTATTGAATCTTTCTTGTGTGGAAAATAACAATAATTTAGAAAATCTTAAAAAACTAATACAATAAGTCATTTGGCAAAGAATCTGTTTACGTATCATCATATGGCATGTATCTTAGGAGTGTAATATTAACCTTGCTGTGTATTGGAGCTTATCTTAGCCTAGATTATTATTGTTATTATAATTTGTTTTTTTTTCTCAAAAGTGGATAAGCAGTTTAAGTTTTCATTTACATTTATGTACATATATGTATTATATGTACAACCATAGCGCGATGATCGTAGAGGCGCTTGTCTTCCCGCGGGCTGGAGCGATGAACGACAGGGACTATGTGACGTTCATCGCGATAGCCGCTGGTCGGTCGCTTCGGCGACGTTTATTGTATTGCATGGTATTTCCGCTAGCCTGTGCGATGAACGACAGGAACTAGGTGACGCTCCTAGCGATGGCCGTTGGTCGGTAGCTTCGGCGACGTTTATTGTATTGTACGATATTTCCGCTAGCCTGTGCGATGAACGACAGGGACTAGTGCCACTATCACCAACAGCCAGCGTTTTCGGCAAATCGGCATTATGACAACCGACGCACAGTGGGGGCACCTCCATACAAACGCGGCCAAAAATAGTAATAATTAAGCTAGATTTTTGAAACTCGGAACTTAAGCTTTTTTGATTGAAATTAGTTAACTGTGAAAATTTGAACAAAATCCACCCACAAATGCGCTCACCTCCCATATAACGGTATTTTTGAAATTTCAGCATTTTCCTAACTATTATAGTTAAAATGCTCTATTTTGATTAGTGTATACATTTTCGAAATATAAATCAAATGGAAAAGGGGTAAAGCACTTCACCGTTTTTAAATTAAAAATATATGCACTTTTAAGTATGTTATAAGCATTTATCATAAAACTTTCATACAAAAAAATTTTATACCAGAAATGAAATTACACTTTTCTAAAGGATTTCAGTGTGCTAAACCTGAATATGGAGTCAGAATTTCCAAATTGGTTCTAGTTTCTGAGATATTCATGCCCAAATTGGCAAAAAACACGTTTTTTGACTCTATTCCCTGCTTAATATCTTTTATGTAATTACTTTCCACTCAAATTCGATTAATCCAGTTGAAAGCACAATCAATACCCTTGAAAACAGCGTTTAGTTTTTTCGAATATCTTAATTAGAATTGGAAATATCGATATTTAAATTTCACCATTTTGACAAATATTCCCCATACAAAAAAATTTAAACTTTTTGAAGCATACTTCTGGGCATTTTGTATGGGAAAAATGTAAACTCAAAAAAGACATTCCATAAAAATGTTCATAAAACAAAATGGAGCAAACGAATTTTTACAATTTTTTCACCTGTTTATAAAAGACATTTAGGACTATGAAATATTAAAAAATTGAGGAGGTCATATTTTTTGTTTTTTTTTTTATTTCATTTTAAAGTTTTACAATTTTTACACATTTTTTTTTATATTCCAAAAGGAAAAAGATGTCAAAGATATTAATTAACGCTGATAAAAAAAGATTACCTCATAATTTGAAAGTATGCAACTTTTACTGCAAGAAGATAAAGAAATATTCGATTATTCGCCTAAATATAAAAGCTTTTCATAATGTCAAAACTAACATAATTAATGCGTTTACAAAAATGCAGTTTTAGGCCAATGGGAAAAAAATTATAAAAGCAAATGGAGCAAGTGGATTTTTAAAATGAAAATGTAGTTTGATTAAAAATATATTATTTCATGTGGCCGCTGTGGTGCAGTGGGTAGAGTGCTCGCCTGCTATGCCAGAGGTCTCGGGTTCAAACCACGGTCCGAGCCAAACACCTAAACAATTTTTCTAATTAGTGAAAATCCAATTATTGGGTTTTTTTAAGGGCAGCGGTCTCCTCTCAGCAGTGGGCGGCATACCCTCCGAGAGTATTTCTGCCATGAAAAATCTTCTCACAAAAAATGCATCCGCCGTTCGGAGCCGGCATAAAACTGTAGGTCCACCCAATTAGTAGGAAAAACAAGAAGGAGCACACCTCGAATTGGGAGAGAAGCTCGGCCATAAAACTCGCCAGAGTTATAATAGCGCCATTGTATTATTATTATATTATTTCAAAGCATAAAAAAAATTTGAGGAGGTCATATTTTTTGATTTTTTAATCATACGTCATGCGGGTGCGCCTCTCGTGCGGTCGGGCGGGATTGGAGGGCGTGGGTTATTATTATTATTATTATTATTTATTCAAAGTCGAGCAAAATTTTTTTCTTATCGACATTTTTTGTCAATATTTGAAAATTCATATAAATTCAATAGTGAACGGTATTTACAACTACGTTATAATTTCTGAAAGAGAAAATCTTATCTATGTAATGATGTATTACTCGAGTTCGTATGTTAACAATTAAATGAGATAGAGCATTTTGTATGCGGTGTGTTCATTGAGAAAAAAAATAACCTATTTTTTGCTCAACTTTGGGCACCCTGTACGGCTAAACAAAAAGAGACTCAAAAATTTTTATATAAGCTTTTTTATTACAATTTGATGTATCTGTCGATCTCTATTTAAAAAAATTGTTTTACTCATACTTTAATTTTGAATTTATTTTTGGCCGCAATCACCCATTGTGCGACGGCGCGCCGAATCTTTCGAAGTTCGGTAAATCGGCATTATTAACACCGAATGATCGAACATTTTGACAGTTTTTCGTGCCGGCATTTGCCGCAAGTATTCGGCGATATTAACAAAATATAAAAAAATTACAATAAAAGTTTAAGTAAATTGTGTAAATGCATGTATGAAGTTGGAATAAGTGTTAATAAGTGTGAATATATGTAAATACATTAATCAACCGGTCGCGAGAAGCCACAAACATGGCGAGGGTCCATTGCATTTTCCACCGAGCTTGAATTGCTGTTATATACATAGAAAAACTTCAGAGAAAAAATTGTGAAATAATGATAATAACCGTGATTTACGTGTGTATGTAGGTTTTGGAAATTAAAATATATTTTCACCCAAGAATAATAATGCATTTTCTGAAGTTGATAATTATTGTTTGACTACTATAAAAAAGCAACTAACGAATTATTAATGTGTATTACCAACAATTTACCATTTCAGTAAAAACTTTCGTCTCAATAAAGACGCGTTCAAATAAATATTGCAGGTGGTGAAAGGTCGACTTCAGTATAATGCGCCCGCCGTATTTATTTTCAAACCACTAAGAATGTTTCAATGAATCCTTCAGGAAAAGTTCTGTGAATGATAATTTTACTATTTATAACACTCCCGACTACGCAAAGTTACTATAAATCTTTCCAGATCTAACTCCAAAAAGGGAGTTCTGTCCGCTGAGGGTTACTTTTCAAAGCGCGGCGGCCTTTGCAGTGCATAAGGGTGGGTGCTCTACGCAAAAATACTGTGTTAATAATGAATTATAAGTTTCCGCAAGATTACGTTTGCATTTTAGTGATCTATCGCCAAAAAAAAAAAAAAACGAAAAATTCCGGTGCAGGGTACATTGTTATTGAAATTTTTCCCTGTTTTTGTATACAATTTGCTTTTATGTTGTTCAAAATAGTTCTATGAAAAACGGAAAAAAGACTAGGTAAAGATTTCTTTCACGCAAAATTAAGACTTTTTTATTTTCAGCCTCTAATTAAATTTACGCTTGTTTACTTAAAGTAAAATGATTGATGATCTCTCAAAAACTTTCTTTCGTTCAAAGAAATCCTGTGCTCCTCTTCCTCTACTAATAAAGCTGCTATCGTAATAGAATCCATTATTTTATTATTTAGATAAATTGTTTTTAGTAAAATAAAGTAAAAATGTATTTGGTTTTATCAAGAAGATAAGAAACCTGAGAAAAACCCGCTCAATTTCGCATCAGCACTTGGTAACGCTGATTCGAACATAGTTCATATAGTTGGCAACACTTAACTACGAACCGACGGGGTAGATGATACGATTTTCGACGAGTTCGGCACCGTGGCTTTCGGCGTTTCGGTAGTTCGTTCGGTGTTCGTGAAATTGGCATAGGTGACGTTCATCGCGATGGCCGTTGGTCGGTCGTTTCGGCGACGCTCATCATTATCTAAAGCGACTCTCGAGATATTGGTCTAACGGAATATGACCTTATACACAATTGAGGTTTACATCCTTTCTCTTTAACAGTCTAGGATAGTTTTTCTTCAGGGTACTTTTTGCTAATGAATTAGGATGGTTGGCTTATCTTTTCGCATAACTTGTTTGCATTTTCTCTTCGGTCACCGTATTTATCTTTAGGTTACTATGTATAATTGAATTTTTCACATACCAAGGCGCTTTGCATATTGTTCTTAATATCTTGGACTGTGGCCTTTGAATTCTTTCTACGCTAGATTTCGATGCTGAGCCCCATAGTTGTATTCCATACATCCAAATTGGTTTTAAAACCATATTAAATATTAATATCTTATTATCTAATCCCAGTCTGGAACTTGGAATAATTAACCATTGCAGATGGCTTATTTTCAACTTAGATTGCATAACCTTTTTGTCAATGTGATTTTTCCAAGTCATTCTTCTATCCAATGTGACTCCAAGATACGATACGTAACGAAGTCTTTCTGAGTTATTATTTTTCCATTTATTGAGACTGGTGGGCATGTGTCTTTTTTTAGGCTAAAAGTTACTTGTACACATTTAGATTCGTTGACCTTAATTCTCCACGTAGTAAGCCATTCTTCTAAAGTTTTTATGTGTCTCTGCAATTGGATAGTAGCAGTTATGGTATTTGTGTGCACACTCAGTATAGCCGTATCATCTGCGAAGGTAGACGTGACAAGGCTCGCGTTAGTTGGCAGATCGCTTGTGTAAATTAAGTATAATACAGGCCCTAGAACGCTACCTTGTGGAACTCCAGCAGAAATTGGATGGCTTTCGGTTGTAAAACTTGTGTGCCTTACTCGAAATTTTCTACCTGTTAAAAAGCTTTCTAAGATTCCGCAGAGATTATATGGAAGTGTTTGTTTCAATTTATGCAACAGCCCTTCTAGCCATACTTTATCGAAAGCTTGTGCCACATCTAGGAATAGGGCAGTGCAATATCGTTTGGTTTCAAAAGTCGACCTTATTTCTGAAACTATTCTATGCACTTCTTCTATCGTACCGTGCTGCTCTCTAAATCCGAATTGGTGACTTGGTATGGTTTCGTGCAGTTCTAAGATGGGCTGGATTTTTTTCAGCAATAATTTTTCGAATAGTCGGAAAAGATAGAAATTAAGCTTATTGGCCTGTAAGAGTTTACTATTGTCGGGTCTTTGCCTGGTTTTGGGATCATAATAATTTCAGATAGTTTCCATGGATTAGGAAAATGACATAATCGGAGGATACTGTTGAAAATGTATAGTAATTGGAAGCGCTTTTAACATTTCACCCGTTATTCTGTCATAACCTGGTGCTTTCTCATTCTCTATGTCTTTTGATATAGTTTTATTCAAGTCGTCTAGTTTAAATCCAAGTGGCACTGCTGGTAATTGTGGATTATTTTCTGGGAGAACATTTTGGCCTTCATTTGGAGTAAATACATTTGAAAGATGGGTGGCAAAGGCTATTCCTTTTTCGTGGTCACTGCGAGCAAATCCACCATTTTGCATTCGTATTGGAGGATCCTGCTGGACCGGCCGTTTTAGATATTTGAGAGGGCGCCACAAGGAATAATCTGTACAGGATGGGGCCGTGAGGGACTTAATTCTATTTTGAAATTTTGCTTCCCTTTTCTCTTCTAGGAGTATTTGGAGTTCTTTCGTACATTTTTTTAGCTCGTTTTTCAGTGATATCGTTTTCTTTGAAATTACT
Source organism: Urophora cardui (assembly GCA_960531455.1). Classification (NCBI taxonomy): domain Eukaryota; kingdom Metazoa; phylum Arthropoda; class Insecta; order Diptera; family Tephritidae; genus Urophora; species Urophora cardui. The sequence goes on along the minus strand of OY482673.1, from coordinate 89,373,084 downwards.
AAAGCTTTGCTGCTGGGTTCTGTTAGGACGTAAGGGTGTTAAAACCTTTACCATTGCTTTGGATTGCTTTGAACAGGTTTCTTCCCTTTGGGGTTATTAACCTAGATCCCCAAAAATTATGTTCAGCATTGTAATCACCTGCTGCTAGAAATCTCGTGCCTAACTTGGAAAAGAATTCAGTGAATTGGTACTCTGCTATATTAAAACGGGGAGGGCAGTATATCGCAGATACAGTTATTCCGCCAGAGTTGTCATCTACGTGCACTGATGTTTAGTGTATATAGTCTTTGCAATATTCTTCTAGCACATGGTGCTTGATCCCCTTTCTTATAAGTATCCCGGTTCCGCCTCTAGCTTTTCCTTCGGGGTGCTTAGTATTATAGAACACATAGCCATCTATGCTAAGATTATTAAACTCAGTAAGATGAGTTTCAGATACTAACATTATGCCAGTTAGGTGATTTTCCAAGAAAATTTGAAGTTCATTGTGATGTTGGCCTATGCCGTTAGCATTCCAGAAACCTATATTGAGAGAATTCATGGTCTTGACAAAATTGTTTGAAGTAGGAGGTTCTGATTCCTAATCAATTCTTGCATCATGTTTTGCATTGACTTCATATGGTCCTGCAGCATTTGCACAAAATTATTCAGGGTTTTTTCGAGGGAAGTCGATGGAGTAGGATTTTCTTGCGCCGCAGACGGTGGAATGCCTCTAAGAACATCGGAATATGTACCGGAATAGCTTCGGGGAGGTATACTGCTAGCATGGTTTAGTACTGTTTTGGATTTTGGAACCGGTATATTGTTCACATTTGTTTATTTACCTTCTCTTTAAGAGATGTGTATACTGGACAACCCCTATAATTTGCAGTGTGGTTTTCACCGCAATTACTGCATTTTTTTTAGTTCCGGGTCTGTTTTTGGTTGCGGATAAGCTTTGGAGCTGTATAAATCACCACAAATTACGCATACACTAGGCAATGTGCAATAAAGCTTAGTGTGTCCGAATTCTTGGCAGTTATGACATTGCACAGGCCCTTATGCTTATGTGGCTCTTCCACAGAAATTCGACGGTGTAGAAGATATCATATGTTGTATATGGGATGTACTTCTCCCTTTTTTAGATTTTGGAAATCCGGTTCTATCTCAACCGTAAACATCGGCTGTGGTATATTTGATTTGTTTTTTATATTATAAACATATCTCACTCGTAAACCTTCTTCTTTTAATGCGCTCTCTATTTCAGAGGGGTCGACAGAACTTTCTATTCCTTTTAGAACTCGGACAATGTACGACTATTTTTTATTTGGTAGGTATAGAACGACCTACGGTTTTTCACGAAGTTATCATTGACCTTACGGAAGTACTCTTCCCCATAAGTTAACAGTACTTGCGAATACTTCGAATATAATCGAAATATATGTATGTACCCTGCAAAAAAATGTGCGATTAATACCGAAAGATATTTGTCCCGGATTGATCTCTTTCGAGAACAATCGGTCCACAATTAGTCCCCGATTGTTCCCGTACGGGTATAAATGTAGACTAATTGTAGACCAATTGTTCCCTAACGGGTATAAATGTAGATTAATCGCTTTCATTCCGAACGGGTACAAATCTAGATTCCTTAAATGTAGAAATTTTACACAAATATGTAATGTATTTAAAAAATTGTAGAACAATCGGTAAAACGAATTGAACACCGTTTCTTTTAAAAACAATGATGAATAATAATTTTAACAAAATGTTGCCTAAAATATTCTATGAAAAAATCCTTTACATTACGCTCATATAATGCATACTCAAAACTTACAATTTTTTTTATTTATTTATTGAGATTTTTTTTCAAAAGTAAAACGTTATATAATCTTTATTTATATACATATACATGAACATTAACAATTTTTTAAAGATTGTTATTAAAAATTGCCTTGGCGAACAACTTGGAAAAATCTACATTTGTACCCGTTCGGGATGTAAGCGATTGATCTACATTTGTACCCGTTGGGGATGAAAGCGATTAATCTACATTTGTACCCGTTCGGGATGTAAGCGATTGATCTACATTTGTACCCGTTCGGTATGTTAGTGATTAATCTACATTGGTACCCGTTCGGGTATACAAGGTGAACAATTAGTCTCTTCATAGGACATGCTCGAACAAATGCGATCAATTCACTCCATATAAAGGGATGTAAAATTGTATTAGTCGCACGTCCCGGATTAATCGCATTTTTTGCAGGGTATGTACATATTTTCATAAACACACATTCAGACGTTGCCCTGCAAAAAATGCGTTTAATCCGGGACGTGTCCGGGATCAATCGCAAGGGAGCATGCGACTAATACAATTTTGCATCCCTTTATATGGAGTGAATTGATCGCATTTGTTCGAGCATGTCCTATGAAGAGACTAATTGTTCAACTTGTATACCCGAACGGGTACCAATGTAGATTAATCACTAACATACCGAACGGGTACAAATGTAGATCAATCGCTTACATCCCGAACGGGTACAAATGTAGATTAATCGCTTTCATCCCCAACGTGTACAAATGTAGATCAATCGCTTCCAGCACGAACGGGTACAAATGTAGATTTTTCCAAGTTGTTCGCCAAGACAATTTTTAATAACAATCTTTAAAAAATTTTAAATGTTCATGCATATATAAATAAAGATTATATAATGTTTTACTTTTGAAAAAAAATCTTAATAAATAAATAAAAAAAATTGTAAGTTTTGAGTACGCATTATATGAGCGTAATGTAAAGGATTTTTTCATAGAATCATTATTATTCATCATTGTTATTAAAAGAAAGGGTGTTCAATTCGTTTTACCGGTTGTTCTACAATTTTTTAAATACATTGCACATTTTTGTAAAATTTCTACATTTAAGGAATCTAGATTTGTACCCGTTCGGAATGAAAGCGATTAATCTACATTTATACCCGTTCGGGATGAAGGCGATTAATCTACATTAATACGCGTTCGGGAACAATTGGTCTACAATTAACCTACATTTATACCCGTACGGGAACAATCGGGGACTAATTGTGGACCGATTGTTCTCGAAAAAGATCAATCGAGGACAAATATCTTTCGGTATTAATCGCACATTTTTTTGCAGGGTGTGTTCAGCAAAATTACGCTGCTAGTTTGAGTGTGTGTATGTGCATATGCATACACACTAGGGCGGGTCGATTGGTAGGGTCCGAAAAAAATTAACAGGGACACATGGCGATTATGAAAATTTGGGTAATTTCAAGTTTTTTTTTGTCCAAGAAACCATATGTCTGAAATAAATTTCGAACCAGAGCTTTTTACGATCTACATACATATATTATGTACATACATATTTCCAACTGTTCTCTATATTTTAAAATAACTCGGCAACCAATGTTTCGATTCTTTTGATTTTTTCGGCATTGTTAGGAAACTTATTTAAACAGTCAGTTTTTGAAATTTAAAAAAAGCATTACTCAAAAGTTCATTTTTTGGAAATAATCGCTGTTTTCCACGTTCTCATATGTTTATTTTTTGGTCCACCTTAATGCCATATGCACATTAAATAAACAAACAAACCAAAGAAGCAAGAAGGTTTTGCGAATACTTCATAACATGGTTCATGATTCAAATAAAGAAGATTGTGTATTCAGCGGTCCCGCTATGCGTTCATCCAAAATTTGACAGAATCAGCTGATTTAGTGATGTAGTAACATAAATTCTCTTTCACCCAGTTTCGTTTCCGGTTTTCTAATAACTAAAGATTGTGTGCGATAAATGTGAAATTTATATTAAAATACTATTTTAAATAAAGAAAAATGAAGTGCCGCGTATTTATTTGTGTGAATAATAGTCCAATAAAGGTAGTTTTTGCGTGTTAAAAAATTTTCTTTCTCGTCGATAACGTAGTTGATGACGTACTAACCAAAATGAACCCAGTCTCACGGATGAATATTTTGCTGAATATGGCTGAGTGCACAATCTTCTTTATTTGAATCATGAACATGGTTATTATTAGGGCAACAGAAGATATGCAAATGCATATTTTTCTGTTGCAGTCCCATTTACGTATGATAAATATATATCGGCGTTTTAGCTCAAGACGAAGAGAATAAGCCTAACTTGTTAGGGCATATTTTCGCATATTTAGGTCAAAAGGCTTATTTTTGCATATCTTGACTTATTTGCATATTTTTGGCATATTTTGCTACAAATTCATATTTTAGCATAGTATTTCGTCGTATTTTTCCACCTCGCTCGTAAAATTGTTTTTATTTAAATTTTGTACTCTGGCAATTTTTTTTTTGTATATGCGCATACTATTTGCCATTCCTCTTTGTCTGACAAGTTCAAGGCGAATTTAATATTTTCGCAATGTGCTACACGAATCAGCTGGGTATCTACCAGCGTTGCCGTTGAAAAATTTTCGTGGTGGCTAGATTTGATTTAATTTGTGGCTAAAAATGGCTAAAAAATTTGGTTCGTTGCTAAAAATGGTGGCTAAAAAATTTTGTTTCAAATTAACATGTTTTAAAGTTATTTTTCAAATTCAGGCACAAAAGCCATATCTTATTCATTAGGGAAAAGGTTCTTTCCACTTCGGCGTTTCTAAGTGGTAGAAGTAGCAAACAATATACAAAGTCAGTTAGATCCTTATACGGACTTTCATCGACAGCCTACTATTCCACTAGCGAGTATCAACAGGCATTTATCGATAGTTGCGTTACTTGTTTTTTTTTAACACTTAGGGCCGTTTACTCAACTTCTGATTAACGCTAACCACGGTTAAAGTTCGGTTAAACATCATTATCGACTTCATCCAACCATGTATTTAACATGTGGTCGATACTGCAGTCCATAGCTTAACCGGACCTTTGTCCTCCAGTTAGCGTTAATCAGAGGGAGGTTGAGTAAACGGCCATTAAATCGATTTGTGATAATCGCTGAATTAAATTAGCGTTACCACATCCTTCCTATGTGGAAAATTATGGTTCATTACAAGCGGTGGCTAAAAACGTGGCTAGTGGCAAAACCGAAATTTTAGTGGCTAAAAAATCACGGCGGTGGCTAAATCTAGCCACAAAATGGCTAAAACGGCAACGCTGGTATCAACATCGGCGATCGGCAGCTGGGCCATTTAGGGCCACTCGTTTATCATGTATAGATCGTGTGTGCGTTGCTAGCAAGCTATCGCTGAGCTGGCCGCGAAACAGTTTGCACTTGTACGTTGAAAGGTGCGGATGGTATGTGGATAAATGTTTTTTCAGTGCTCTGCTTTTGCACGCACACTACCACAAATATTTTAAGAGTGTGTTGGTTGCTCTGCCAGCGGTGCCGATCGCTGATCTACATACATAGCATACGTCAGACGGTCAATATATATTGATGAAATCCGTGGATCGTGATTCATATTGATAGTGTAGCATCGAGTATTGATGGCTCGCGATTCTGGATCGCAAAATTTTGAAATCCGTGATCCGGATCGCAATATTGGCAATAAATGAATTGAAAGTGAAAGTGCGAAAAGGACGCAAGTAAAATATCTTGAACCTCAGAGCGAGAAAAATATCGCAATATTCATATTGAACGTGTAGCACTACACGCTACACAGTGGCTGAAATTCTTGCTTTTAAATACGCCCCGATATCTTCAACTTACCGCGACAATCTACATAGTTTTCTATTTGAAAAATTATCGCAAAATTTTGTAACTTACAGCAATAGCAATTTGAATAAATAAGTATGCAATTTGATTATTTTTTAGGGAAATACATTAATTTTCCAACACCTTCTTTAGAATTTCTCCCAATTATTTTATGTTACAACAGGTATATCTTAAAAGTTTGAAATATCTAAGTGAAAGCCGAAACACGTCAACTTAATTTTTGCCTGTAGAATACAATGACGTATTCAGAATATCCGTAATAAATTTTGATTTCGAGATATTTAGGAAAGAAGTTTAAGATCTCTGATAGTGAATTCTTCGTCGTTTGTAAACTTTACCCAAATTGATTAAATTTTGTGATAATGTGTCGGCCGACGGATGGGTTCAACTCAAATAAATCTCAAAATTTAATTTGAGTATCTTCAACTACATTTTTTTAACAAATGTAAAAAAAAATTTAGGGATGACTATCTAAAATTAAAATTGCGGAGGGTAAAACTTCATTTTAGAACTATGCTCCTTTGGATTTTTTTGTTCAGAATTGACCAGAGAATGCAGCTGTGACCGAAACAAAGTAGGTTTTATTCCATCAATACAAATTGACCCGCCCTAATATATATAGATTTTCGTATGTAAAAATACTTGTTTTCTTTTGGTAACGAAGATGTGTTTCGCAAATGTGAATTTTTTTTTATTTCTCTTGCATGAGAGGGGAGAGCACAACCTACCATGCCGTAGGTTAAGGGCATATTTTCAGTGCTTAAACTAAGTTTTAAGGGCATATTTTTAGCGCTTAAACCATATTTTTAAGGACATATTTTTAGCGCTAAAAACGAATTTTTTAGGGCATATTTTCTGTTGCCCTAGTTATTATTATGTTTTACTCGATCGTGGCGAATAGTGTACACTAATCGCTCCAACAGAGCAAATAGAAATATTATTTGTATTCCAAATGAAAAGTATGGGTTTTATTCGTAAGTGCATTGAAATTGTGCTGTGACTAATTGTACAATGCATAGAGTATTCGCAAATATAGAAGAGGCAAATGGTATTGTGCAGAGGTCTAATTTGTACTGATTTTTAGCCGACACTAACAAAATTCATTTTGATCACCCTGCGCTTTTTTTTAAATTTCCAACTGTTTTCATTTGACGTTTGTAACCATGAAACAATTAGGAAGGAGGCATCAACGCGAACGTTAAATGTCATAGAAACATAATTGACAGTTAACGATACGGAAACAAAAATAAATTGCCAGTAATAAAGACGATTTGCTCCGCATACATATATTGTTTATTTTTTTTTTTTTTTTGAAGGCAATCTACTGATTTTTTCGGGAAAGGTATCTGGCAACCCTATTAAAGGTGCATATATTTTTTTAGATTTAAAAATTGCATATTTCTTTAATTCTTAAAAAAAATTTATGATGAAATCTCGACTTGGTTGCATAAAAATGCATTATCTGGTGCAGATACGTCGAAATCGTATGAGAAAAAATTATTTGCGTATTTATTCTGAACGATAGTGGTTATATGGCCTTTTCGCGCAGAATGACTATTTTCGAAGTTAGAAACAAATATAGGTAAATGGTTGTTTGGGCCACATTGTACCTTTTTTACCTTTGGGCCTGGGATTTTCTCACTACAAAGGTCCGTCTTTTTTTGTTTTTTTGATACTTTATTTTGTATCCTCAAGCTCGCAGAAAATACACGGGGAACGGAAAAACTCGAAACTTCACAAATATTGGTACAAAAAATTCTCTAATTTGTAGTCTATTTTAGGAGAAGATTTATTTTTTGTGATTTTTGGAGCATATTTAAACACATATTTTGAAATTTTATAAAGCATTTATAAGCGCTTAAAACTTAATTTTAAATGCACATTCTGCCCTGCCCTAATCATCACTGTGTTAAAGGAGGCATTTTCGCGACCTTTGAACCTTAATATATCAAGGCAAAATTTTAGTTATAAATTTCCGTAGTGCAGTCGTATGAAAAGGAGGTTGTTCCGCGGATTTCGGGAGAACTTTATTTTCTTCATACAATTTTGGACCACAATAATGTACATACATATAAACAAATAAATATATATCTAAGTAGTAATACAATATCATATGGGAAAGCAAGCTATAGTGCATGCTTATTTACTGCCGTAGGGCTGGTAGTTATTTTCAGTTTAACAAACACGTTTCCCCCACTTGAAGGTCTTTCGATTTTATTTAGATCCAATTTTTCCACCTCACTTTCTAAGGCGATACAGTTATTTTCGTATATAAATTGCGGATCAGTTCCGATTACCTCTTTTTCATCATTTTCAATAGATAACACTTTTGTATCCTTATTTCTTTTTAAGACATCCAAAAGAGTTCTTTCTTTATCTTTTGTTTTTCCCTCCTTTTCTTTTTCTTTACTTTTATTGTTCTTAAATCGGGGAAATATATATCCATTAGGTAAAAACCCAACTAGCTTATCCTTTTTGTAGAGGTTGGCGCCGAAGCAATACTAGTAACAAGCGTAGTGGTTGTGATAGAGTTGTATGCTGTAATTGGTGTTGAGCCTATTACTGTATTACCAATAACAGTTTCAGAAAGCGAGTGGCAGTTAATTTTAGATTCATTATTTTTAATTACGTCCTTTTGAATTAACAAATATGAATTAGATCGCCAAAAATTATGTTTAGCATTGTAATCACCTGCTGCTCGAAATCTCGTGCCTAACTTGGAAAAGAATTCAGTGAATAGGTACTCTGCTATATTAAAACGGGGAGGGCAGTATATTGCATATACAGTTAGTCCGCCAGAGTTGTCATCTACGTGCACTGATGTTGAGTGTATATAGTCTTTGCAATATGCAATATGGTGCTTAATCCTCTTTCTTATAAGTATCCCGGTTCCGCCCTAGCTTTTCCTTCGGGGTGCTTAGTATTATAGAACACATAGGCATCTATGCTAAAATTATTAAACTCAGTAAGATGTGTTTCCGACACTAACATTATGCCAGTTTGGTGATTTTTCAAGAAAATTTGAAGTTCATTGCGATGTTGGCCTATGCCGTTAGCATTCCAGAAACCTATATTGAGAGAATTCATGGTCTTGACAAAATTGTTTGAAGTAGGAGGTTCTGATTCCTAATCAATTCTTGCATCATGTTTTGCATTGACTTCATATGGTCCTGCAGCATTTGCACAAAATTATTCAGGGTTTTTTCGAGGGAAGTAGGATTTTCTTGCGCCGCAGACGGTGGAATGCCTCTAAGAACATCGGACTATGTACCGGAATAGCTTCGGGTAGGTATACTGCTAGCATGGTTTTGTACTGTTTTGGATTTTGGAACCGGTATATTGTTAACATTTTTTTATTTACCTTCTCTTTAAGAGATGTGTATACTGGACAACCCCTATAATTTGCAGTGTGGTTTTCACCGCAATTACTGCATTTTTTTTAGTTCCGGGTCTGTTTTTGGTTGCGGACAAACTTTGGAGCTGTATAAATCACCACAAATTACGCATACACTAGGCAATGTGCAATAACGCTTAGTGTGTCCGAATTCTTGGCAGTTATGACATTGCACAGACCCTTATGCTTATGTGGCTCTTCCACAGAAATTCGACGGTGTAGAAGATATCATATGTTGTATATGGGATGTACTTCTCCCTTTTTTAGATTTTGGAAATCCGGTTCTATCTCAACCCCAAACATCGGCTGTGGTATATTTGATTTGTTTTTTATATTATAAACATATCTCACTCGTAAACCTTCTTCTTTTAATGCGCTCTCTATTTCAGAGGGGTCGACAGAACTTTCTATTCCTTTTAGAACAACGGACAATGCACGACTACTTTTTAGTTGGTAGGTATAGAACGACCTGCGGTTTTTCACGAAGTCATCAGTGACCTTACGGAAATACTCTTCCCCATAAGTTTGAATTTTGACCTCCGCAATATTTCCTTTTCTAATGGGTACAAGGTGGAAGTTATTTGACCCTATTAGCTCGACTAATTTATTAACAAGAACATTAGAACTTTGCTCTCTCAAGTAAATTGAGGGAGGTTTGGTTTTCTTTTGCGGTTTTTCAGTTTCCTTTCTTTCATTTTCAGCGGTTTTTCAGTTTCCTTTCGGCTAGAAAGCTATATCTATTATTGCTTAGGGCCATATTTGGTATTTATTTCCCTAATTCCTTGGGCGGGGTATTTTTAATTATTTTACTGCGGTTTTCATTTTTTCGGACTCGGCTTTCTTTTTACGAGTATATAGCGATCAATACCGGTTTGATTGGTCCCTTTATTTGGCACCTGTTTTACATCTTGAATATGCGTTTTGCTAGTTGTGGGAGTCATTGCAACTGCGGATTTAGTTGGCTGGTTGACTTTCTGATTATCTTTAGTCACCTTGGAATGTATGTCGTTGCAATAATACGATTTTAGTGTAAAATACGCATTGTTCCTGTTTATGCTGTTATTGTTTGCGGGAGTGCCATTCGCACTCATATAATATTGATTTGCTTTTATTTTATTTTGTTGTAATTTATTTCATCTTATTTATTTTATATACTTTTTGGTTGCCACAATACATTATTTATTTTATTTTATTTTAATTTATTTTATTTAACTTTATTTAATTAAATTTATTCTTATTTTAAATTTTATAACTACGCTCGGTGTAGACCTCTGGAAACTACTATTGCAGCACCACCTATCGGTCAGTTATAGGAATTAGTCGGCAAGGCAGTGCGGTCGGAGAGGCAATATGAATTATTGACAGCTGCCAACTACTGACCTGCTCAGCTGATACCGCGAAAACCTGGGCAAAGGAAAAGTGTTGTTTTAGTGCGCGCACTTATGTATGTATATACAAATGTACCAAGGCAGATCTATAAAGGTAACAGCACGGCGGCCATGTTGAAAATCTCTCGTCTAAAACGTCAAAAAGCACGTACGAAAATGTAAACAAGACGGAAGTAAACAAAATAAAAGCAATACGATTTGACAATTTAGCCAAAATGAAAATGAATCAGCTGCTGAGCTTATATTACCGGTATAGATCTGCCTTGCAAATGTACATAATGCATATACATCAGAGTTTGTTTTTCCTATGCACGCGTGCAAAAGCTTTTTGTAGCTTTCACACCGACAGCCTCTCACTGACACTACAGAACTCTTCGTGCACGACAAGAAATTTTGTTTGCAAATTTTTGTTCAACGATTTCTAGTCAGCAGCGTTGCGTTTCATTGCGGTAACACTGGCAGCTTCATAAGCCAATTTACATCGATCCGTGTTTTTATTGTATATTTACGTTTCTACTAGTTTTTTTAATCGGGTTTTTGGTAAAATCCGTGCCGAGAGACTTGGGAAGCGATTTCCCTACGACGGGATTGTGACAAAAAAAGAAAAGTCCAAAAGATAAGTATTTAGTTTTAACAAATACTTTTCAATATATATACATACATACATATATAAATACATAAATACATACGCACTAAGCAACTTTTTTATCCCGTGCAGAGTTGCATCTGATGCGCTGTACCGACAGGTGGCGCTGTCAACGAAGGTGGGATCAGCTGTTGTTACATTTCCGGCGAACTGCATTGCCGGCAGTTAGAGCACTGCACTGCTCTAGTTACGTGTATATAAATAGATATAATTAAAATAAAAGAATTAAAATAATATAAAATAAAATAAATTAAAATAAAATAAAATAAAATAAAATAAAATAAAAAATAAAATAAAATAAAAAATAAAAAATAAAATAAAAATAAAATAAAATAAAACAAAATAAAATAAAACAAAAAAAAATAAAAAAAAAAAAAGAAATAAATAAAAAAAATAAATAAATAAATAAAAATAAAAATAAATAAATGAAACAAAACAAAACAAAGTGCATACATACTATATGAGTACCTATGGCTCTCAGTCAAACGAGCGCTTGCGAAATGCATATTTCACAATAAAAGCATTTGATATAAATGAAAAACCTACAATAGCCGGAAAAGGAAACACGGCGATTGAACCAAGGGCACGGTCCTGTTCCCCGAGGGTCCAAATTACTTGCCCTCAATTCACAGAGCCTCTAGCAAGTACTTCCGCAGCTGGAGCTCAAAATAAAGCTAGCGATACTATAAAAATGGCAGATAAAAACGCCAAGAAAATAAATGTGCAAACTGGCTTAGATCGCCATATCCTTGTAAAAAGAAAGCGAACGCCGGAAAAGAATGGGAAATCGAATCCCTCCAAATTAATCAAAGGTGATCAGTCAGCAGAGGCATCGAAAGAGGCACCGAAAATAACATTGGGCAACAACAGATTCAGTGTGCTCGCTGAATCTCAAAACATTCAAGTGGAAAAACCACAAAAAAGTCCCAAGCCCCCTCCAATATATCTACGAGAACAAAGCTCTAATGCATTAGTAAGCAAACTGGTTGAGCTAGTAGGTCCTAAAAACTTCCATGTCGTACCCATAAAAAAAGGCAATATACAGGAAGTTAAAATTCAAACTTATAGTGAGGATTATTTCCGCAAAGTAACTAAAGACTTTGAAAACAGGAAAAAAAATTTCTATACCTATCAGCTAAAAAGTAGCCGTGGCTTGTCAGTTGTTCTGAAAGGAATAGAAAATTCCGTAAACCCGGCAGAAATAGAGACTGCATTAAACGAGGAAGGTTTTAAAGTTAGATATGTTTACAATATCAAAAATAAAGCAAACATACCGCAACCGATGTTCAGAGTTGAAATCGACCCAGATTTCCAACTTTTAAAGAAGGGAGAAGTACATCCCATTTATAAATTACGTTATCTTCTACACCGAAGAATCTCTGTGGAAGAACCACATAAACGTGTGGGCCCCGTACAATGCCACAATTGTCAGGAGTTCGGGCATACAAAACGATATTGCACATTACCTAGCGTATGTGTAATTTGCGGAAATTTGCACAGCTCCAAAGAGTGCGAGAAACCTAAAGCAAACCCAGAAAATAAGAAGTGCAGTAACTGCGGTCAAAATCACACTGCTAATTATAGGGGTTGCCCAGTATACATTTCATTAAAAGAGAAAGGTAGCAAAAAACCTAAAAATGTCCCTGTCCCACAACCTCAAAAATGTGCCAAAAACAACTATCAGTACAGCAGAGAAATCTGGGAACATACTCATACGCTCAAGTCTTAAGAGGCACACATCAGACCGAAATCCAAGACGATTCCACTCCAACAACATCACTTGAAAACACTCTAAATAGCTTTGTTCATATGATGCAGGACCATATCGACGGCTGAGAATAAGATCGCCCTATTTCAAAAATTGTTTCAAGAACGCCCTATTTGAAAAAATGTTTCAATAACGTCCTATTTCAGATTTTGCTTCAAAAACGCCATATTTCAGAGAAAATTCCATATATATTTCTCTGAAATAGGGCGTTTTTGAATACTTGTCTGAAATAGGACGTTATTGAAACAAATTCTGAAATAGGGCGTTCTTGAAGCAAAATCTGAAATAGGACGTTATTCAAACAATTTTTGGAATAGGGCGTTTTTGAAACAATTTTTGAAATAGGGCGATCTTATTCTCAGCCGTCGATATGAAGTCAATGCAAAACATGATGCAAGAATTGATTAGGAATCAAAACCTCCTACTTCAAACAATTTTGTTTTTCCCTCCTTTTCTTTTTCTTTACTTTTATTGTTCTTAAATCGGGGAAATATATATCCATTAGGTAAAAACCCAACTAGCTTATCCTTTTTTGTAGAGGTTGGCGCCGAAGCAATACTAGTAACAAGCGTAGTGGTTGTGATAGAGTTGTATGCTGTAATTGGTGTTGAGCCTATTACTGTATTACCAATAACAGTTTCAGAAAGCGAGTGGCAGTTAATTTTAGATTCATTATTTTTAATTACGTCCTTTTGAATTAACAAATATGAATTAGATCGCCAAAAATTATGTTTAGCATTGTAATCACCTGCTGCTCGAAATCTCGTGCCTAACTTGGAAAAGAATTCAGTGAATTGGTACTCTGCTATATTAAAACGGGGAGGGCAGTATATTGCATATACAGTTAGTCCGCCAGAGTTGTCATCTACGTGCACTGATGTTGAGTGTATATAGTCTTTGCAATATGCAATATGGTGCTTAATCCTCTTTCTTATAAGTATCCCGGTTCCGCCCTAGCTTTTCCTTCGGGGTGCTTAGTATTATAGAACACATAGGCATCTATGCTAAAATTATTAAACTCAGTAAGATGTGTTTCCGACACTAACATTATGCCAGTTTGGTGATTTTCCAAGAAAATTTGAAGTTCATTGCGATGTTGGCCTATGCCGTTAGCATTCCAGAAACCTATATTGAGAGAATTCATGGTCTTGACAAAATTGTTTGAAGTAGGAGGTTCTGATTCCTAATCAATTCTTGCATCATGTTTTGCATTGACTTCATATGGTCCTGCAGCATTTGCACAAAATTATTCAGGGTTTTTTCGAGGGAAGTAGGATTTTCTTGCGCCGCAGACGGTGGAATGCCTCTAAGAACATCGGACTATGTACCGGAATAGCTTCGGGTAGGTATACTGCTAGCATGGTTTTGTACTGTTTTGGATTTTGGAACCGGTATATTGTTAACATTTTTTTATTTACCTTCTCTTTAAGAGATGTGTATACTGGACAACCCCTATAATTTGCAGTGTGGTTTTCACCGCAATTACTGCATTTTTTTTAGTTCCGGGTCTGTTTTTGGTTGCGGACAAACTTTGGAGCTGTATAAATCACCACAAATTACGCATACACTAGGCAATGTGCAATAACGCTTAGTGTGTCCGAATTCTTGGCAGTTATGACATTGCACAGGCCCTTATGCTTATGTGGCTCTTCCACAGAAATTCGACGGTGTAGAAGATATCATATGTTGTATATGGGATGTACTTCTCCCTTTTTTAGATTTTGGAAATCCGGTTCTATCTCAACCCCAAACATCGGCTGTGGTATATTTGATTTGTTTTTTATATTATAAACATATCTCACTCGTAAACCTTCTTCTTTTAATGCGCTCTCTATTTCAGAGGGGTCGACAGAACTTTCTATTCCTTTTAGAACAACGGACAATGCACGACTACTTTTTAGTTGGTAGGTATAGAACGACCTGCGGTTTTTCACGAAGTCATCAGTGACCTTACGGAAATACTCTTCCCCATAAGTTTGAATTTTGACCTCCGCAATATTTCCTTTTCTAATGGGTACAAGGTGGAAGTTATTTGACCCTATTAGCTCGACTAATTTATTAACAAGAACATTAAAACTTTGCTCTCTCAAGTAAATTGAGGGAGGTTTGGTTTTCTTTTGCGGTTTTTCAGTTTCCTTTCTTTCATTTTCAGCGGTTTTTCAGTTTCCTTTCGGCTAGAAAGCTATATCTATTATTGCTTAGGGCCATATTTGGTATTTATTTCCCTAATTCCTTGGGCGGGGTATTTTTAATTATTTTACTGCGGTTTTCATTTTTTCGGACTCGGCTTTCTTTTTACGAGTATATAGCGATCAATACCGGTTTGAATGGTCCCTTTATTTGGCACCTGTTTTACATCTTGAATATGCGTTTTGCTAGTTGTGGGAGTCATTGCAACTGCGGATTTAGTTGGCTGGTTGACTTTCTGATTATCTTTAGTCACCTTGGAATGTATGTCGTTGCAATAATACGATTTTAGTGTAAAATACGCATTGTTCCTGTTTATGCTGTTATTGTTTGCGGGAGTGCCATTCGCACTCATATAATATTGATTTGCTTTTATTTTATTTTGTTGTAATTTATTTCATCTTATTTATTTTATATACTTTTTGGTTGCCACAATACATTATTTATTTTATTTTATTTTAATTTATTTTATTTAACTTTATTTAATTAAATTTATTCTTATTTTAAATTTTATAACTACGCTCGGTGTAGACCTCTGGAAACTACTATTGCAGCACCACCTATCGGTCAGTTATAGGAATTAGTCGGCAAGGCAGTGCGGTCGGAGAGGCAATATGAATTATTGACAGCTGCCAACTACTGACCTGCTCAGCTGATACCGCGAAAACCTGGGCAAAGGAAAAGTGTTGTTTTAGTGCGCGCACTTATGTATGTATATACAAATGTACCAAGGCAGATCTATAAAGGTAACAGCACGGCGGCCATGTTGAAAATCTCTCGTCTAAAACGTCAAAAAGCACGTACGAAAATGTAAACAAGACGGAAGTAAACAAAATAAAAGCAATACGATTTGACAATTTAGCCAAAATGAAAATGAATCAGCTGCTGAGCTTATATTACCGGTATAGATCTGCCTTGCAAATGTACATAATGCATATACATCAGAGTTTGTTTTTCCTATGCACGCGTGCAAAAGCTTTTTGTAGCTTTCACACCGACAGCCTCTCACTGACACTACAGAACTCTTCGTGCACGACAAGAAATTTTGTTTGCAAATTTTTGTTCAACGATTTCTAGTCAGCAGCGTTGCGTTTCATTGCGGTAACACTGGCAGCTTCATAAGCCAATTTACATCGATCCGTGTTTTTATTGTATATTTACGTTTCTACTAGTTTTTTTAATCGGGTTTTTGGTAAAATCCGTGCCGAGAGACTTGGGAAGCGATTTCCCTACGACGGGATTGTGACAAAAAAAGAAAAGTCCAAAAGATAAGTATTTAGTTTTAACAAATACTTTTCAATATATATACATACATACATATATAAATACATAAATACATACGCACTAAGCAACTTTTTTATCCCGTGCAGAGTTGCATCTGATGCGCTGTACCGACAGGTGGCGCTGTCAACGAAGGTGGGATCAGCTGTTGTTACATTTCCGGCGAACTGCATTGCCGGCAGTTAGAGCACTGCACTGCTCTAGTTACGTGTATATAAATAGATATAATTAAAATAAAAGAATTAAAATAATATAAAATAAAATAAATTAAAATAAAATAAAATAAAATAAAAAATAAAATAAAATAAAAAATAAAATAAAAAATAAAATAAAAATAAAATAAAATAAAACAAAATAAAATAAAACAAAAAAAAAATAAAAAAAAAAGAAATAAATAAAAAAAATAAATAAATAAATAAAAATAAAAATAAATAAATGAAACAAAACAAAACAAAGTGCATACATACTATATGAGTACCTATGGCTCTCAGTCAAACGAGCGCTTGCGAAATGCATATTTCACAATAAAAGCATTTGATATAAATGAAAAACCTACAATAGCCGGAAAAGGAAACACGGCGATTGAACCAAGGGCACGGTCCTGTTCCCCGAGGGTCCAAATTACTTGCCCTCAATTCACAGAGCCTCTAGCAAGTACTTCCGCAGCTGGAGCTCAAAATAAAGCTAGCGATACTATAAAAATGGCAGATAAAAACGCCAAGAAAATAAATGTGCAAACTGGCTTAGATCGCCATATCCTTGTAAAAAGAAAGCGAACGCCGGAAAAGAATGGGAAATCGAATCCCTCCAAATTAATCAAAGGTGATCAGTCAGCAGAGGCATCGAAAGAGGCACCGAAAATAACATTGGGCAACAACAGATTCAGTGTGCTCGCTGAATCTCAAAACATTCAAGTGGAAAAACCACAAAAAAGTCCCAAGCCCCCTCCAATATATCTACGAGAACAAAGCTCTAATGCATTAGTAAGCAAACTGGTTGAGCTAGTAGGTCCTAAAAACTTCCATGTCGTACCCATAAAAAAAGGCAATATACAGGAAGTTAAAATTCAAACTTATAGTGAGGATTATTTCCGCAAAGTAACTAAAGACTTTGAAAACAGGAAAAAAAATTTCTATACCTATCAGCTAAAAAGTAGCCGTGGCTTGTCAGTTGTTCTGAAAGGAATAGAAAATTCCGTAAACCCGGCAGAAATAGAGACTGCATTAAACGAGGAAGGTTTTAAAGTTAGATATGTTTACAATATCAAAAATAAAGCAAACATACCGCAACCGATGTTCAGAGTTGAAATCGACCCAGATTTCCAACTTTTAAAGAAGGGAGAAGTACATCCCATTTATAAATTACGTTATCTTCTACACCGAAGAATCTCTGTGGAAGAACCACATAAACGTGTGGGCCCCGTACAATGCCACAATTGTCAGGAGTTCGGGCATACAAAACGATATTGCACATTACCTAGCGTATGTGTAATTTGCGGAAATTTGCACAGCTCCAAAGAGTGCGAGAAACCTAAAGCAAACCCAGAAAATAAGAAGTGCAGTAACTGCGGTCAAAATCACACTGCTAATTATAGGGGTTGCCCAGTATACATTTCATTAAAAGAGAAAGGTAGCAAAAAACCTAAAAATGTCCCTGTCCCACAACCTCAAAAATGTGCCAAAAACAACTATCAGTACAGCAGAGAAATCTGGGAACATACTCATACGCTCAAGTCTTAAGAGGCACACATCAGACCGAAATCCAAGACGATTCCACTCCAACAACATCACTTGAAAACACTCTAAATAGCTTTGTTCATATGATGCAGGACCATATCGACGGCTGAGAATAAGATCGCCCTATTTCAAAAATTGTTTCAAGAACGCCCTATTTGAAAAAATGTTTCAATAACGTCCTATTTCAGATTTTGCTTCAAAAACGCCATATTTCAGAGAAAATTCCATATATATTTCTCTGAAATAGGGCGTTTTTGAATACTTGTCTGAAATAGGACGTTATTGAAACAAATTCTGAAATAGGGCGTTCTTGAAGCAAAATCTGAAATAGGACGTTATTCAAACAATTTTTGGAATAGGGCGTTTTTGAAACAATTTTTGAAATAGGGCGATCTTATTCTCAGCCGTCGATATGAAGTCAATGCAAAACATGATGCAAGAATTGATTAGGAATCAAAACCTCCTACTTCAAACAATTTTGTCAAGACCATGAATTGTTTCAATATAGGTTTCTGGAATGCTAACGGAATAGGCCAACATCGCAATGAACTCCATGTTTTCCTAGAAAATCACCAAATTGACATAATGTTAGTGTCCGAAACCCATCTGACTGTGTTTTATAATTTTAGCATGGATGGCTACGTGTTCTATAATACTAAGCACCCCGAAGGAAAAGCTAGAGGCAGAACTGGGATACTTATAAGAAAGAGGATCAAGCACCACGTGCTAGAAGAATATTGCAAAGATTATATACACTCAACATCAGTACACGTAGATGATAGCTCTGGCGGACTAACTGTATCTGCAATATACTGTCCTCCCCGTTTTAATATAACAGAGTACCAATTTACTGAATTCTTTTCCAAGTTAGGCACGAGATATTTGGCAGCAGGTGATTACAATGCTAAACATACTTTTTGGGGATCTAGGTTAATAACGCCAAAGGGAAGAAACCTGTTCAAAGCAATCCAAAGCAATGGTCTTGATATTATATCAACAGGGCAGCCAACATATTGGCCCACTGATAGGAGCAAAACTCCCGACCTCATAGATTTTGGGGTAACTCGCGGCCTCGATCGGGATATACTTCAGATAGAATCACTTTTTGACCTATCATCTGATCACTCTGCGTCATATCTATGAAAACCCTTCCAACTTTAAACGAACTGAACCCAAGCTTAACTAATAGATTTACGAATTGGCTGAAGTACAGAAAATTTATAAGTTCGCATATTAATCCAAATGTGAGCCGTAAATCAACCGCCGAAGTGGAATATGGGATAATTGACTTCACAAACTTACTGCAAGTGGCAGCAAAGGTTTCAACGCCATTACGTCCTAACACAACCCAGCAGCAAAGCTTTAGTTCTTTCAATGAAAACGATATCATAGACCTAGTTTCCAAGAAAAGGCAACTTAGGAGAGACTGGCAAAGGTTGAGATCTCCAACTCTAAAAAACGAGCTAAAAAAATGCACGAAAGAGCTCAAAATGCTCCTAGACTAGAAAAGGGAAACAAAATTTCAAAATAGAATTAAGTCCCTCACGGCCACATCCTGTACAGATTATTCCTTGTGGCGCTCTCTCAAATATCTAAAACGGCCGGTTCAGCAGGATCCTCCAATACGAATGCAAAATGGTGAATTTGCTCGAAGTGACCACGAAAAAGGAATAGCTTTTGCAACCCATCTTTCAAATGTATTTACTCCAAATGAAGGCCAAAATGTTCTCCAAGAAAATACACCACAATTACCAACAATAGGTCCGTTCGGCGGCTGCAAATTGCAGGAATTTGCAAACAAAGAAAAATATGTCTTGCTCTCCGAAAGAGAGAAACTTATGCAAATTTACTGGCATTTCAACGAACAGAAGTTTGTCAAAATTTGCAGCAAATCAGCTGTTTGTCTTTATTCACAAGTGCATAACAAAATTAAAATTTTACGAAATGAAATCGAAGGGAAAACGGGTCGGCTTTCCATTATTCCAGCACGCCACGAGAAAAATGACTTATACATGGGTGTAGAGGAGCTATCACAGATCTCAAAACTGAAAACCAAACTTGCCGGAGGCTTATAGTTCCCGAGATATTCCTTCTTAAAGTTGTGAAAATACTACGCAGGACATCACCGTGGCGGTAGCCACGGTTGGGGCACACGTCCGGACGGATGGCTTAGTCCAGGGTTATTTTTTATAAGCGCGGCCGAAGGCCGCCAACGCAGAAAAGTATTCTTTTGCGAATTTTTAAACTGCATGTGTGGTGAAATTTGTATGGGAACTTTAACAGCAAATATCTCGGGAACTGTAGGCCTCCGGTAGGTGGGGTCTTCAGTTTTGTAATCTGGGGGCCCCCTCCACCCTCCTAAAAAAAACCATTTTTTTCTAGCCGTGGGGGGCTCGTCTAAAATTTTACCTATCTCGGAAACCATAAGTCTCCGGCAAGGTTGGTTTTCAGATTTGGGATCTGTGATAGCTCCTCTACACCCATGTATAAGTCATTTTTCTCGTGGCGTGCTGGAATAATGGAAAAATTTCCCGCGAAAGATAAATATGCAGTGTCCTATGTTCTACACAAAAGCACTGTGGATTGGTCCAGGAATAAATCCAGAAAAGGAATTCTGCCGGCTGAGGGTTATCTTTTTAACGTGCGGCCCAAGGCCGTCAACGCAAAAAGGTATTTCCTCGGTAATAGTGCGCAGTTTTGGTGTTTTGTTTGGCGGATTTTACAACTTTATCAACAAATATCTCATAAACTATAAGTTTCCGGCAGGTTTTTATTTCTGTTATAACATCTGTGAAAAAGTTATTTTTTCGAGGCGTGCGACATTAATGCCTGAATCGCAATTTGGCGTTAGGTCGGTCGCGCGTTGATCGTACCTCAAAGCCGCTTCACACTGACATTCGATATTAGATGCTGGATTGGAAACATTTTCACTGCCACTAATATATTTTCTTGAATTTTTTCATAAATTTCACAATCTTTCATCGAAAGAAACAATTTGAATTTTTTTTAATGTCAAACGCCCGACTTAGTAGAGAAATGTTCAACTCAGGCGTTATACAGGGTTGCAATGAACATACGATATTACAAAAATTTTACGATCAAACGCTTGAGGTCACAATGCGACTTGCTCCATATATTTTCATACATTTCTACTCACTTGTCAGAAGCGCGACCGACCGAACGCCAAATTGCGATTCCGGCATAATGGACAATTTTCCCATTTGAGTAGTATACAACTTCCTATTTGCGACAACGCATCATCCCGAGAGTGCAGACGATGATCCCACTGCGCGGTCATTAACACGTTTCCTTTTAGCTGGTACCTTATTAAACAAATTAAATCATTTAAATAAACTTTATAAATTAAAATAATATAATTTTCTCACTTCATTTTCTATTGAATATATATATTCCCGATTTTCATAGTTTTTTGACTTGAAATCACTTTCGAATTTTTTTTAAATTGTAACCATATGATCGAAAATCATATGTTTTTTCAGTCTACTGAACTTTGCAACGACAAATTTCGTCAGTAAAACTTTGCAGCTTTCTTCTTCTTTGAACTGTCAAAATTGCGCTCTCTTCTGCAAATTTTGACTGAGTTTATGCCTCAAAAAACGCGAATTTGCAGTTTTTTCTGCAATTTGCTGCCGCCGAACGGTCCTAATACCACTTGCTTTTAAACTAGACGACTTGAATAAAAATATATCCAAAGACATAGAGAATAAGAAAGCACCAGGGTATGACAGAATAACAGGTGAAATGTTAAAAGCTCTTCGCATAGTAGCTATTAAGCAATTACTATACATCTTCAATAGTATCCTCCGATTATGTCACTTTCCTAATTCATGGAAATTATCTGAAATTATTATGATCCCAAAACCAGGCAAAGACCCGACAATAGTAAGCTCTTACAGGCCAATAAGCTTAATCCCTATCTTTTCCAAACTATTCGAAAAATTATTGCTGAAAAAAATTCAGCCCATCTTAGAACTGCACGAAACCATAGCAAGTCACCAAAACGGATTTAGAGAGCAGCACGGTACGATAGAACAAGTACATAGAATAGTTTCAGAAATAAGGTCAACTTTTGAAACCAAATGAGTCGCTGACGAAATATAATTACGAGTTATTCAAAGAAGCACTTAAACTCAAAAAAAGAAAGAAAATTGCAACCGTTTTTACAAGGAGAGGCTTCGTATATATCAAACGTGGAAAAAGTTTTGGCCCAGAAATTATGCACACAAAAGAGGCGCTCGATAACTTAGCGGTCATCATCGAAAATTCCTTTCGCGAAAGTAATGCGAATACGCCGAGCAAGGCCTCACAAGACGTTCAACGGGAGCAGCAGAGTTAAAGCGTGGTGTCACTCTTTTACCGTCCTCTATATTTCTAAGTTTTGTTTATGTGTGTATTACGAATACTTAAAATCAAACTGCAGTGTAAGTCGTGAATTTGTGTTTTTATGTAATAATGTCCTTAGATTATAAACTAGCGAGTTCAACAGACTGCCTCTTTACAATGCTGCGCATCCTTAGAAAGCAAGCAAATGGACTTAAAATAATCCATCTGTTTATGCAACTTATGCTGTATAGCTTTCGTTCGTGCATTTGCATGCGGCTGTGAAAAAACTGCGGTAATTCTCAGCCGTCTTATGCATTGTTCGAGCTATATAGCATGAATGAGCAAATCGTACTCGGGATTTTTCACAACGAAAAAGAGGTTGGCACTCTCGCCCAACCTTGGAGCCGCAATCACGCTCCTCCCCACCTGAATACATACAAGGGTTGTAAATATGGTATGTATGTGCATATATACATCCAATATATGCACATATGTACATACACACGTACATATGTACACACTCGCATAAAAGATGCTACACCTCCCCGTAGCCACCCCCACTCTACCCAAAAAAAGATGCTACACCTCCCCGTAGCCAAACCCACTCCAATTCCCTCCAAAAAAGCAACTCGCCTTCCCCTCTCCCATCAAAGCTTAAACATGGTCCTTCGAGCCGGATAACCGGCTCCTCATGGGATAACTACTAGACGATTAAGCCGTCTAGGGGGGCGAGTATGTTTATGCAACTTATGCTGTATAGCTTTCGTTCGTGCATTTGCATGCGGCTGTGAAAAAACTGCGGTAATTCTCAGCCGTCTTATGCATTGTTCGAGCTATATAGCATGAATGAGCAAATCGTACTCGGGATTTTTCACAACGAAAAAGAGGTTGGCACTCTCGCCCAACCTTGGAGCCGCAATCACGCTCCTCCCCACCTGAATACATACAAGGGTTGTAAATATGGTATGTATGTGCATATATACATCCAATATATGCACATATGTACATACACACGTACATATGTACACACTCGCATAAAAGATGCTACACCTCCCCGTAGCCACCCCCACTCTACCCAAAAAAAGATGCTACACCTCCCCGTAGCCAAACCCACTCCAATTCCCTCCAAAAAAGCAACTCGCCTTCCCCTCTCCCATCAAAGCTTAAACACCATCTTAACGCCAAAAGCCTATACAGAAAAATCGACGAATTCAGATATATCTTTGAAGACTCTGGAATTGATATCCTATGTGTATCCGAGACTTGGTTTTCGGCAAATCATACCGCTAGCATGATAAAAGTGAACGGCTATAAACTCTTCAGAGCCGATAGATGTGGTCATGGTGGTGGTGTTGCAGTCTATGTTAAAGACTCTCTGTCTTGTAAACTATGTTGTATGTCTAGTACTAGTAATGTAGAGTATGTATTTGTAGACGTGTTTTCAGAAACTAGTAAGCTTTTAGTAGGCTGTGTGTATCGACCAAACCGAAATATTAACTTTTCCGAATTCACCGAATTTATACAGCCGCTGTTAGAAAACTACAATAATATTTTAATTGCTGGAGATTTCAACAGTAATTTACTAAATGATAATAGTCTGAAGTTAAGCATGGAATCTCTAGGACTTTTCCCTACAAATGGCTTCATGCCTACTCATTTTACCAACACCAGCAGTACACTATTGGACGTATTTTTCGTAAACGACCTTCAAAAATCCCTTCTTTATAATCAACTACCTGCATCAAATTTCTCAAAACACGATCTGATATTTTTAATCTATGACTTTATTACCTTAAAAACCCAGATCCCCTTCAGCTATCGGGATTTCAGAAGTATTGAATATGACTCACTGAAATCTGCTGTAGATGGGGTAGACTGGAATCATATACGGTACATGACATCCGTTGATGAGCAAACTACATTTCTGCAGGAAAATATAAACCGTATCTTCGATCTCTTTGTGCCTGTTAAACATAAAATAGCTAAATCTAGCAGTAGGCCTTGGTTTAATAAAGACATTCAACATCTCATCAACGCACGCAACATGGCTTACTCGCGGTGGAAAAAATATAGAACCCCTGACACATTCAACATCTTTAAAAATGCCCGAACTGTAGCAAATAAAGCCATAAGAACCGCAAAATGTACATTTTACGATGAAAAATTCAGCACAGCGTTAAATTCAAAGCAAAATTGGAGTATTATAAGAGAAATTGGAATAGGAAAAACCAAAGAAAGCTCACCCATTCTTGAAGACGCAAATGTGCTAAATAAGTTATTCATTGTACCGCCTGCTACTACAGCTAATATATGCCTAGACAATTACAGAATTCGTTCAAATGTTGGTGAAAGTCCATTTAATTTTGTCTGTGTCGATGATTGTGATGTTGTCCAAGCCATACTTTCTGTCAAATCTAATGCAGTAGGATTCGATGGAATTAATGCAAAATTCATTAAAATAATACTTCCCATGATTTTACCGCAAGTAACTTATTTGATAAACTCTATCCTGACGACTTGTACGTTTCCGAAGCACTGGAAGGTTGCCAAGATAATTCCGATCCATAAAAAGAACAATGAATATAGACCCATAGCTATCCTGCCATATCTGTCCAAAGTTCTTGAGCGCCTACTATACACACAAATGATGTCATATGTGCGCGATCACAAGCTCTTAACTGAGTGTCAATCTGGCTTCAGGCCGAAGAGGAGCTGTACTACGGCTCTCTTAGATGTGGTAGAGAGCATTCGGTCAGAAATTGATCAAAACAACATTGCATTCCTAACTCTTCTCGACCATTCGAAGGCTTTCGATTCAGTTGATCATAGGTTACTATGCTGTAAGCTAGAAAATTTGTTCAATTTCTCGCATCATGCAACTGCGTTGATAAGATCCTACCTGTCTGACAGAACTCAGGCGGTTAGTGTCAGAGACAGAATTTCCGACTTCCTTCCGGTAGTCAGGGGAGTCCCTCAAGGCTCTATTCTAGGACCTTTGTTATTCGTGTTGTACATAAATGACTTACCTAATGTTCTTAAGTATTGTAAAGTGCATGTCTATGCTGATGACGTCCAACTATATGTTTGTTGTCCTCCTAATCGTAGTGACATTTGCATTGAAAATTTGAATGCTGACTTGACTCGAATCAGTTCATGGGCATCTATGAATGGTCTATGTTTGAACCCAAACAAGTCAAACTGCCTCGTTATTCATAGGAAGTCCTTTGACACGAGTCAGCTTGATGTAGTCAAGTTGGATAATTCAATCTTAAAATATGTCAAAACAGCTAAAAATCTTGGTGTAACATTTAACAATTTATTATCATGGAACGATCATATTTTTAGCACAGTAGGTAAAGTGTATGGAATGCTCCGTACGCTATGGTTATCACAGTACTTTACTCCCTTAAATATTAGATTATTATTGGCTAAAGCGTACTTAATACCTACGCTACTATATGGTTGTGAAGTTTATGCTAATTGTGACGCTGCATGTAAGCAAAAATTAAATGTTATTTACAATAACATTGCAAGATATGTATTTGGATTGAAAAGGATTGACCATGTAACACCCTATGCTCAAAAGTTGCTAGACATCTCTTTTGAAAACGTGCTAAAAGTTAGAACACTCTTGACATTGCACAAAGTCATTTATACAAAGGAACCTCGATACTTATATCTAAGGATTCAGTTTCTGCAGTCTTCGAGGTCTGTGCTAATAGTACATACTAAATATCGACATCTTATGTCTGAACGTCAGTTCTTCATAAACTCCGTACGTCTGTGGAACTCGCTCCCTATACGTCTAAGGTTATTAACCAATACACTGCAGTTCAAAAACGAGCTAACTTGCTTCTATAACAATTTATAAATACACACTTTTGTTTTTGTTTTCATACACACATTTCTTCATTTTGCTTAAACACATACTAACATATATATTTTCTGTATTTACTATACCTTCCTTTTAAGCTAAGTATTTATAAATATGATTTTAAACAAATTAATTTTAGTTTAATTTTTAATCTTTTTATTATTTTTTTTCCTAACAGATTGATTTAATTTAATTTAATTTAATTCATTGTTAACATATTATTATATTTCTTATTTTATATTACCTTTTTCCCCGTTAATTTTCTTAAACTTCTTTTTTATATGTATGTAGATCTCATTCATTTTATTACCGTGACTAGCACTGTAAAATAATCTTCCTGATTGTTGTGCTAGGATAAGAACTACAATAAATAAATAAATAAATAAATAAAAAATAAATAAATAAACGATATTGCACTGCCCTATTCCTAGATGTGGCACAAGCTTTCGATAAAGTATGGCTAGAAGGGCTTGGATAGAAGAATGACTTGGAAAAATCACATTGACAAGAATACTCACACACACACAGAACTCACATTATACAAACCAAGTTGAAAATAACCCATCTGCAATGGTTAATTGGTCCAAGTTCCACACTGAGATTAGATAATAAGATATATAATATAATATTTAATATGGTTTTAAAACCAATTTGGATGTATGGGGCTCAGCATCGAAATCTAGCGTAGAAAGAATTCAAAGGCTACAGTCCAAGATATTAAGAACAATATGCAAAGCTCCTTGGTATGTAAAAAATTCAATTATACATAGTAACCTAGAGATAAATACGGTGACCGAAGAGATAGAGAAAATGCAAACAAATTATGCGAAAAGATTAGCCAACCATCCTAATTCAATAGCAAAAAGTCTCCTAAAGCAAAACTATCCTAGGCAGTTAAAGAGAAAGGATGTAAACCTCACTTGTGCATAAGGTCATATTCTGTTAGACCAATATCTCGAAAGTAACGTAAAGTAAAGATAATGATGAACTTCGCCGAAACGACCGACCAATTGCCATTGCGATGAACGGCACCTAGTCCCTGGCGTTCATAGTACAGGCTAGTGGAAATACTGTAAAATACAATAAACGTCGCCAAAGCGCCCGGCCATCGCGATGAACACACCTAGTCCCTGTTGTTCATCGCACGGGCTAGCGTAAGTGCCGAACAATACAATAAACGTCGCCGAAGCGTCCGACCAACGGCCATCGCGATGAACGCACCTAGTCCCTGTTGTTCATCGCGCCAGCCCGATCACCATGCTACGGCTGTACATATACATAAATGTAAATGAAAACTTAAACTGTTTATCCACTTTTGAGAAAAAATAAATAAACAAATAAAATAATAATAATGATAATAATAAATAAATAAATAAATAATAATAGTGACCTAGACCAAGATAAACTCCATTAAACAACTAGGTTAATATTACACTCCTAGGTTAAGATACATGCCATATATGGATATGTAACAAGACTCTTTGCCAACATTATTATTTGTAGCATTGGCAACAAATAATTTATTGTATTAGTTTGTAAGATTTGCGATATTATTGTTATTTTCTAAACAAGAAAGATTCAATAAAAACAAATATGAAGAAAAAAAAAAAAAAAGCAGCGTTGCCGTTTTAGCCATTTAGTGGCTAGATTTAGCCACCGCCGTGTTTTTTTAGCCACCAAAATTTCGGGTTTGCCACTAGCCACGTTTTTAGCCACCGCTTGTAATGAATGTCAAAATGATATTTCTCCGTGGTTAAAATCTGAATTCGCTTGGGAGTCGCTCATTCCTATTGGATATGATTAGAATTCGCTTGGATTTTGACATTACACTCTACCTTTGGAAATAAAAAAAGTAGTTTCTGAATTCGCCCATGCGCCTACTTCTAAATTATTGTACCATGTAATGAACCATAATTTTGCACATAGGAAGGATGTAGTAACGCTAATTCAATTCAGCGATTATCAACTAAAGTGTTAAAAAACAAAACAAGTAATAGCTTAAAGAGAACCAATCGCCGGGCGTGTGTCAATGCAGCGATTATCAACTAAAGTGTTAAAAAACAAAACAAGTAATAGCTTAAAGAGAACCAATCGCCGGGCGTGTTTTCGCGTGGTGTGGCCATGACATTTATTTGCGAATATCGCCCAGTAAAACAGAATCAAGACGAAATTGCCATATGCATATTTTTATAATTACGATGTTTCCTTACTTCTCCACTGACTCTTCTCTTCTGTCCATATTTTAAATTTTTTCCACATCAAAAAACGTATATTTTTGTTTTACTACATGTTTTTATCAAGTTCCAAATAATTTATTTGACAGGCGATAGCGTCCAAATTGGAAATAAGTCTATTCTGACGAATTTTCGCCGGGCGATTTTCGCCAGCGTTTTCGTTCTGTTCATTCTCATATACTGCAGTGTATTTTAGTCGTTTGACAGAACGCCGCGGCCGACGAAAATTCGTTCGACGCTGGTTCTGTTTAAGCTATAACGCAACTATCGTTAAATGCGTGTTGATACTCGCTAGTGGAATAGTAGGCTGTCGATGAAAGTCCGTATAAGGATCTAACTGACTTTGTATATTGTTTGCTAGCAACGCCGAAGTGGAAAGAACCTTTTCCGTAATGAATATTGTCAAAATCAAAAATCGAAACAAAACGAATCATACAATGTTGAATGCAATTTTAACTATAAGATATGGCTTTAAGAATGTAAAACAATGTTGCAATGAATTCGAAATAACAGAAGATCTCATTAAATTAATGAAGAAAGAATTAATTTATTAAGAGAACGAGTCAATTAGTGATGACGACATAATGATAGATATTGAATGTGATAGCTAATTTTTTTAGATATAGTTAAGTACATGAATATTGAATATTTTATTTTTACACAAATTTATGATTTTTTGGCTAGAGTTCGATGTAATGCGCCAGGACAGGTTATTTTCGAGGGGTAGGGGGTAGTATAGATCCCTAAAATGTAAAACATAGGGTTCGGAAATGTATAGTTTATTAATAATAAATCGGTAAAGGTGAAAATTTCACTCTAATACACTTTATAATGCACTTATAATAACACTAATTTAATTTAAAATGTTTTATTATATAAAATTTAAGAAAATTAACATAAACGATATTGTTTTTATTCATTGTAATGGTATTCGTGTAAACTTTTTAGTCATTTTTAGCCACAAATTAAATCAAATCTGACCACCACGAAAATTTTTCAACGGCAACGCTGCTAGACAGCGTTAGGCTGTTGAGCTAGAAGGTTGTGCTGCTCGCGCAGTCTCTGAACACTTGTAAATGATTGTGCGTTGGGGGTGGTTTTTTTATCTAATTTTTTTGCGTAATATTTTTATTAGGCTTTGTTTTCTTGCTCTTATTTTATTTGTGTTTTTTTGTGAAGTTAATAATAATAATATCCATTTCCAATTTCAAAATTTTAGTCTTCGACCATGATTGAGTTTCTTTTGGGTGTAGGCAAGAGCTTTTTGTGCTTTTAACACATGCACAATATGTGAGAGTGATAGTGTGATAATCCCTGATATACATACATATGTACCAATGCAATCATATATTTAGGTATGTATATTCCCAAGTATTTTCGGATACTTACATTCAATATACAATAAACCACCGGTTTCTTCTCACAGAGAGGCACAATCAATATGCGTTTCTGTAGAACACCACTTTTTCAATGTCCTTGAACTATTTAAAATTTGGAACTTTTATATTCACTAAAAGAATACATTTCTGTTTACAACCAGAGTTGCCGTTGAAAAAAAAAACAAAAAATAAAAAAAAACCGGAAAGAAGCTTCGTAATATTTGTACTCATATTAAGGTCAATATAATATTGCCGATAACTGTCGAGATCGGACTACTATAACATATATCTGCCATACAACCGATTGTTCAGATATAAACATTTCGGGGTATAACTTCTCGATTTAAACAGCTAAGAACATGAAACTTTGCAGTATTTGTACTCATATTGATCTAAACCCTGTTACCGAAAATTGTCAAGATCGGACCACTACAGAGATGTTAAGTATTGCAATCATCGTGATTTCCAGCCCTTCTTTTTCTTGAAGTCTTGAATGCAGCCTTTCATTCCTTTTTTTGACTAATGATTTAATATTTGAAGTCCCCAGTACTTTTCCCAAGTATGACTGACCATTCATTTTTTTCATTCATTGATGACTGGCGATAGTTTTTAAGCAGTCATTTAGGAAACTAGTACCAAAAATATGCTCTCTATGCCAATATCACGAACACCGAACGAAGTACCGAAACGGCGAAAGCCACGGTGCCGCACTCGTCGAAAATAGTATCATCTACCCCGTCGGTTCGAATTTAAATGTTGCCAACAATATGTACTATATTCGAATCATCGTTACCAAGTGCTGATGCGAAATTGAGCTGGTTTTTCTCAGGTTTCTTATCTTTTTGATAAAAGCAAAAACATTTTTACTTTATTTTACTAAAAACAATTTATTTAAATAATAAAATAATGGATTCTATTGGCCGCTGTGGTGCAGTGGGTAGAGTGCTCGCCTGCTATGCCAGAGGTTTCGGGTTCAAATCACGGTCCGAGCAAAAACGCCAAACCAATTTTTCTAATTAGTAAAAATCCAATTATTGGATTTTTTAAGAGCAGCGGTCTCCTGTCGGCAGTGGGCGGCATACCCTCCGAGTGTATTTCTGCCATGAAAAAAGCTTCTCATAAAAATGCATTCGCCGTTCGGAGCCGGCATAAAATTGTAGGTCCACCCAATTAGTAGGAAAAACAAAAGGAGCACACCTCGAATTGGGAGAGAAGCTCGGCCATAAAACTCGTCATAGTTATAATAGCGCCATTGTATTATATTATTATAATGGATTCTATTACTATAGGAGCTTTATTAGTAGAGGAAGAGGAGCAAAGGATTTCTCTGAACGAAAGAAAGTTTTTGAGAGATCATCAATCCTTTTACTTTAAGTAAACAAGCGTAAATTTAATTAGAGGCTGAAAATAAAAAATAGTCTTAATTTTGCGTGAAAGAAATCTTTCCCTAGTCTTTTTTTTCTGTTTTTCATAGAACTATTTTGAACTACATAAAAGCAAATTGTATACAAAAACAGCGGAAAATGTTCTGTTCATGTAAATATTTTGGACTTACACAATTTTCTTCAATTTTTGGACTTACACAATTTGGGTATAACTGAATAACAACGAGTAGAAATATGACAAGAGTCACAAACTTGTTTAGCGCGGTGCATATTTGATTTTTCTAGCGTTCTACATAAAAATAACTTTTTCATTAAAATGGACTTACACAGTTTGCACTCTAAGCTAGCGATATGTATTTCAAAGATCTTTTAAACTGGCCATTTTAGATATATGCAAAATAAATACTATTAGGCTAAAATACATATGCCAATATCACGAACACCGTATATTTTTGTTTTACTACATGTTTTTATCAAATTCCAAATAATTTATTTGACAGGCGATAGCGTCCAAATTAGAAATAAGTCTATTCTGACGAATTTTCGCCGGGCGATTTTCGCCAGCGTTTTCGTTCTGTTCATTCTCATATACTGCCGTGTATTTTAATCGTTTGACAGAACGCCGCGGCCGACGAAAATTCGTCCGACGCTGGTTTTGTTTAAGCTATAACGCAACTATCGTTAAATGCGTATTGATACTCGCTAGTGGAATAGTAGGCTGTCGATGAAAGTCCGTATAAGGATCTAACTGACTTTGTATATTGTTTGCTAGCAACGCCGAAGTGGGAAGAACCTTTTCCGTAATGAATATTGTCAAAATCAAAAATCGAAACAAAACGAATCATACAATGTTGAATGCAATTTTAACTATAAGATATGGCTTTAAGAATGTAAAACAATGTTGCAATGAATTCGAAATAACAGAAGATCTCATTAAATTAATGAAGAAAGAATTAATTTATTAAGAGAAAGAGTCAATTAGTGATGACGACATAATGATAGATATTGAATGTGATAGCTAATTTTTTTAGATATAGTTAAGTACATACTAAGGGTATTCATTTAAGAGTATAAGTTTATAAAGTGTAAATTTCTATCAGTTTACACACACTGTTATATGAACGCACCTAATAATTTTTTTTCGCATCAGCTGTGCTATTGTAAAAATTTATTTAAAACTATATCTACATATATTAAAGACATATATTAAAATATGCCAAAAATAAGTGAGAAATCCAAATTAAAACGACTTTACAAGGAAATTTTTGTAAATGACTTACTGATGCTAGAGGTTTCTGTTGCGCAAGGTTGCTTTTTTCGAGTTTACAGCGTTTACACACTGAAATGTGAGCGTAAATTTCTCAACCATGCGTAAATGATTTTCCATACAAAATTTGACAGTTCGTTTACAAACTTTATAAATTTACAAGTTTACACACTTTACGAGGCATTTATAAGGTTAAATGAATACCCTTACTATGTATTTATGTATGAATATTTTATTTTTACACAAATTTATAATTTTTTGGCTAGAGTTCGATGTAATGCGCCAGGACAGGTTATTTTCGAGGGGTAGGGGGTAGTATAGATCCCTAAAATGTAAAACATAGGGTTCGGAAATGTATATTTTATTAATAATAAATCGGTAAAGGTGAAAATTTCACTCTAATACACTTTATAATGCACTTATAATAACACTAATTTATTTAAAATGTTTTATTATATAAAATTTAAGAAAATTAACATAAACGACATTGTTTCTATTCATTGTAATGGTAATGGGCTACGCCATCCAAGTCCGGACGTGTGTCATACCCGTGGCTACCGCCACGGTGATGTCCTTCTTATTTATTAATTTCATTTATTTAGATGGCATTTTCACCGCTTTATTATTAATAAACTATACATTTCCGCGCCCTATGGTTTACATTTTAGTGATCTATACGGGGGTCGTATCCCTCGAAAATAACAAAAAAATGCCAGTCCTGGCGCATTACACCGCAGACGACCCACACAATTTTTTAGCCACCATTTTTAGCCACGAACCAAATTTTTTAGCCATTTTTAGCCACAAATTAAATCAAATCTCGCCACCACGAAAATTTTTCAACGCAATGCTGCTAGTCAGCGTTAGGCTGTTGAGCTAGAAGGTTGTGCTGCTCGCGCAGTCTCTGAACACTTGTAAATGATTGTGCGTTGGGGGTGGTTTTTTTATCTAATTTTTTTGCGTAATATTTTTATTAGGCTTTGTTTTCTTGCTCTTATTTTATTAGTGTTTTTTTGTGAAGTTAATAATAATAATATCCATTTCCAATTTCAAAATTTTAGTCTTCGACCATGATTGAGTTTCTTTTGGGTGTAGGCAAGAGCTTTTTGTGCTTTTAACACATGCACAATATGTGAGAGCGATAGTGTGATAATCCCTGATATACATACATATGTACCAATGCAATCATATATTTAGGTATGTATATTCCCAAGTATTTTCGGATACTTATCTTCAATATACAATAAACCACCGGTTTCTTCTCACAGAGAGGCACAATCAATATGCGTTTCTGTAGAACACCACTTTTTCAATGTCCTTGAACTATTTAAAATTTGGAACTTTTATATTCACTAAAAGAATACATTTCTGTTTACAACCAGAGTTGCCGTTGAAAAAAAAAAAAAAACAAAAAATAAAAAAAAAAACGGAATGAAGCTTTGTAATATTTGTACTCATATTAAGGTCAATATAATATTGCCGATAACTGTCGAGATCGGACTACTATAACATATATCTGCCATACAACCGATTGTTCAGATATAAACATTTCGGGGTATAACTTCTCCATTTAAACAGCTAAGAACATGAAACTTTGCAGTATTTGTACTCATATCGATCTAAACCCTGTTACCGAAAATTGTCAAAATCGGACCACTACAGAGATGTTAAGTATTGCAATCATCGTGATTTTCAGCCCATGAAGTCCCATTCTTTTTCTTGAAGTCTTGAATGCAGGCTTTCATTCCATTTTTTTAACTAATGATTTAATATTTGAAGTCCCCAGTATTTTTCCCAAGTATGACTGACCATTCATTTTTTTCATTCATTGATGACTGGCGATAGTTTTTAAGCAGTCATTTAGGAAACTAGTACCAAAAATATGCTCTCTATGCCAATATCACGAACACCGAACGAAGTACCGAAACGGCGAAAGCCACGGTGCCGAACTCGTCGAAAATAGTATCATCTACCCCGTCGGTTCGAAGATAAATGTTGCCAACTATATGAACTATGTTCGAATCAGCGTTACCAAGTGCTGATGCGAAATTGAGCTGCTTTTTCTCAGGTTTCTTATCTTTTTGATAAAAGCAAATACATTTTTACTTTATTTTACTAAAAACAATTTATTTAAATAATAAAATAATGGATTCTATTGGCCGCTGTGGTGCAGTGGGTAGAGTGCTCGCCTGCTATGCCAGAGGTCTCGGGTTCAAATCACGGTCCGAGCAAAAACGCCAAACCAATTTTTCTAATTAGTAAAAATCCAATTATTGGATTTTTTAAGAGCAGCGGTCTCCTCTCGGCAGTGGGCGGCATACCCTCCGAGTGTATTTCTGCCATGAAAAAAGCTTCTCACAAAAATGCATTCGCCGTTCGGAGCCGGCATAAAATTGTAGGTCCACCCAATTAGTAGGAAAAACAAAAGGAGCACACCTCGAATTGGGAGAGAAGCTCGGCCATAAAACTCGTCATAGTTATAATAGCGCCATTGTATTATATTATTATAATGGATTCTATTACTATAGGAGCTTTATTAGTAGAGGAAAAGGAGCAAAGGATTTCTCTGAACGAAAGAAAGTTTTTGAGAGATCATCAATCCTTTTACTTTAAGTAAACAAGCGTAAATTTAATTAGAGGCTGAAAATAAAAAATAGTCTTAATTTTGCGTGAAAAAATCTTTACCTAGTCTTTTTTTTCTGTTTTTCATAGAACTATTTTGAACTACATAAAAGCAAATTGTATACAAAAACAGCGGAAAATTTTCTGTTCATGTAAATATTTTGGACTTACACAATTTTCTTCACTTTTTGGACTTACACAATTTGGGTATAACTGAATAACAACGAGTAGAAATATGACAAGAGTCACAGACTTGTTTAGCGCGGTGCATATTTGATTTTTCTAGCGTTCTACATAAAAATACACTTTTTCATTAAAATGGACTTACACAGTTTGCACTCTAAGCTAGCGATATGTATTTCAAAGATTTTTTAAACTGGCCATTTTAGATATATGCAAAATAAATACTATTAGGCTAAAATACATATGCCAATATCACGAACACCGTATATTTTTGTTTTACTACATGTTTTTATCAAATTCCAAATAATTTATTTGACAGGCGATAGCGTCCAAATTAGAAATAAGTCTATTCTGACGAATTTTCGCCGGGCGATTTTCGCCAGCGTTTTCGTTCTGTTCATTCTCATATACTGCCGTGTATTTTAATCGTTTGACAGAACGCCGCGGCCGACGAAAATTCGTCCGACGCTGGTTCTGTTTAAGCTATAACGCAACTATCGTTAAATGCGTATTGATACTCGCTAGTGGAATAGTAGGCTGTCGATGAAAGTCCGTATAAGGATCTAACTGACTTTGTATATTGTTTGCTAGCAACGCCGAAGTGGGAAGAACCTTTTCCGTAATGAATATTGTCAAAATCAAAAATCGAAACAAAACGAATCATACAATGTTGAATGCAATTTTAACTATAAGATATGGCTTTAAGAATGTAAAACAATGTTGCAATGAATTCGAAATAACAGAAGATCTCATTAAATTAATGAAGAAAGAATTAATTTATTAAGAGAAAGAGTCAATTAGTGATGACGACATAATGATAGATATTGAATGTGATAGCTAATTTTTTTAGATATAGTTAAGTACATACTATGTATTTATGTATGAATATTTTATTTTTACACAAATTTATAATTTTTTGGCTAGAGTTCGATGTAATGCGCCAGGACAGGTTATTTTCGAGGGGTAGGGGGTAGTATAGATCCCTAAAATGTAAAACATAGGGTTCGGAAATGTATAGTTTATTAATAATAAATCGGTAAAGGTGAAAATTTCACTCTAATACACTTTATAATGCACTTATAATAACACTAATTTATTTAAAATGTTTTATTATATAAAATTTAAGAAAATTAACATAAACGACATTGTTTCTATTCATTGTAATGGTAATGGGCTACGCCATCCAAGTCCGGACGTGTGTCATACCCGTGGCTACCGCCACGGTGATGTCCTTCTTATTTATTAATTTCATTTATTTAGATGGCATTTTCACCGCTTTATTATTAATAAACTATACATTTCCGCGCCCTATGGTTTACATTTTAGTGATCTATACGGGGGTCGTATCCCTCGAAAATAACAAAAAAATGCCAGTCCTGGCGCATTACACCGCAGACGACCCACACAATTTTTTAGCCACCATTTTTAGCCACGAACCAAATTTTTTAGCCATTTTTAGCCACAAATTAAATCAAATCTCGCCACCACGAAAATTTTTCAACGCAATGCTGCTAGTCAGCGTTAGGCTGTTGAGCTAGAAGGTTGTGCTGCTCGCGCAGTCTCTGAACACTTGTAAATGATTGTGCGTTGGGGGTGGTTTTTTTATCTAATTTTTTTGCGTAATATTTTTATTAGGCTTTGTTTTCTTGCTCTTATTTTATTTGTGTTTTTTTGTGAAGTTAATAATAATAATATCCATTTCCAATTTCAAAATTTTAGTCTTCGACCATGATTGAGTTTCTTTTGGGTGTAGGCAAGAGCTTTTTGTGCTTTTAACACATGCACAATATGTGAGAGCGATAGTGTGATAATCCCTGATATACATACATATGTACCAATGCAATCATATATTTAGGTATGTATATTCCCAAGTATTTTCGGATACTTATCTTCAATATACAATAAACCACCGGTTTCTTCTCACAGAGAGGCACAATCAATATGCGTTTCTGTAGAACACCACTTTTTCAATGTCCTTGAACTATTTAAAATTTGGAACTTTTATATTCACTAAAAGAATACATTTCTGTTTACAACCAGAGTTGCCGTTGAAAAAAAAAAAAACAAAAAAAAAAAAAAAAAAAAAACGGAATGAAGCTTTGTAATATTTGTACTCATATTAAGGTCAATATAATATTGCCGATAACTGTCGAGATCGGACTACTATAACATATATCTGCCATACAACCGATTGTTCAGATATAAACATTTCGGGGTATAACTTCTCCATTTAAACAGCTAAGAACATGAAACTTTGCAGTATTTGTACTCATATCGATCTAAACCCTGTTACCGAAAATTGTCAAAATCGGACCACTACAGAGATGTTAAGTATTGCAATCATCGTGATTTTCAGCCCATGAAGTCCCATTCTTTTTCTTGAAGTCTTGAATGCAGGCTTTCATTCCATTTTTTTAACTAATGATTTAATATTTGAAGTCCCCAGTATTTTTCCCAAGTATGACTGACCATTCATTTTTTTCATTCATTGATGACTGGCGATAGTTTTTAAGCAGTCATTTAGGAAACTAGTACCAAAAATATGCTCTCTATGCCAATATCACGAACACCGAACGAAGTACCGAAACGGCGAAAGCCACGATGCCGAACTCGTCGAAAATAGTATCATCTACCCCGTCGGTTCGAAGATAAATGTTGCCAACTATATGAACTATGTTCGAATCAGCGTTACCAAGTGCTGATGCGAAATTGAGCTGCTTTTTCTCAGGTTTCTTATCTTTTTGATAAAAGCAAATACATTTTTACTTTATTTTACTAAAAACAATTTATTTAAATAATAAAATAATGGATTCTATTGGCCGCTGTGGTGCAGTGGGTAGAGTGCTCGCCTGCTATGCCAGAGGTCTCGGGTTCAAATCACGGTCCGAGCAAAAACGCCAAACCAATTTTTCTAATTAGTAAAAATCCAATTATTGGATTTTTTAAGAGCAGCGGTCTCCTCTCGGCAGTGGGCGGCATACCCTCCGAGTGTATTTCTGCCATGAAAAAAGCTTCTCACAAAAATGCATTCGCCGTTCGGAGCCGGCATAAAATTGTAGGTCCACCCAATTAGTAGGAAAAACAAAAGGAGCACACCTCGAATTGGGAGAGAAGCTCGGCCATAAAACTCGTCATAGTTATAATAGCGCCATTGTATTATATTATTATAATGGATTCTATTACTATAGGAGCTTTATTAGTAGAGGAAAAGGAGCAAAGGATTTCTCTGAACGAAAGAAAGTTTTTGAGAGATCATCAATCCTTTTACTTTAAGTAAACAAGCGTAAATTTAATTAGAGGCTGAAAATAAAAAATAGTCTTAATTTTGCGTGAAAAAATCTTTACCTAGTCTTTTTTTTCTGTTTTTTCATAGAACTATTTTGAACTACATAGTGGCCGCTGTGGTGCAGTGGGTAGAGTGCTCGCCTGCTATGCCAGAGGTCTCGGGTTCAAACCACGGTCCGAGCCAAACACCAAAACAATTTTTCTAATTAGTAAAAATCCAATTATTGGGTTTTTTAAGAGCAGCGGTCACCTCTCGGCAGTGGGCGGCATACCCTTCGAGAGTATTTCTGCCATGAAAAAGCTTCTCACAAAAAATGCATTCGCCGTTCGGAGCCGGCATAAAACTGTAGGTCCACCCAATTAGTAGGAAAAACAAAAAGGAGCACACCTCGAATTGGGAGAGAAGCTCGGCCATAAAACTCGTCAGAGTTATAATAGCGCCATTGTATTATATTATTATTTTGAACTACATAAAAGCAAATTGTATACAAAAACAGCGGAAAATTTTCTGTTCATGTAAATATTTTGGACTTACACAATTTTCTTCACTTTTTGGACTTACACAATTTGGGTATAACTGAATAACAACGAGTAGAAATATGACAAGAGTCACAGACTTGTTTAGCGCGGTGCATATTTGATTTTTCTAGCGTTCTACATAAAAATACACTTTTTCATTAAAATGGACTTACACAGTTTGCACTCTAAGCTAGCGATATGTATTTCAAAGATTTTTTAAACTGGCCATTTTAGATATATGCAAAATAAATACTATTAGGCTAAAATACATATGCCATACATATGCCGTCGGCGGTACCGAAATGACGTTTTCGGCAAATCGATATATTGACAACCGACGGCGCGCCGAATCTTTCGAAGTTCGGTAAATCGGCATTATGAACACCGAATGAACGAACATTTTGACAGTTTTTCGTGCCGAAATTTGCCGCAAGTATTTGGTTGCGGCGATATTAACAAAATATAAAATATTTATGTAAATCGTTACCTTAATTCACAAAGGCCCTAATTGACACTTTTTTCGAAACTGCGTTTTTCGCAGATTGTAGTAGGATATATTAAAATACACCTTCCCACAAAATTTGATAGCGATAGTTACAAAAGTAACGAAGTTATACCAATTTTTAAAAATCCCTATCTGCATATGCTGAAAATCTATAAATTAAAAGGCCCTAACTACATTTGCTACAATATGCAGTAGTACAAGGTGAAAGTGTTTGGCAGGCTTTGAGTTATACATTTTGGACTCCATGCATGCTTAGATGGTTGTTTTTACCAAAATCGTAACACTGTGCTTTGCTAAACTTTTGTATGGAAAATAATGTAACTATAGAACATAAATATTTAGTAAAAGGACATACACAAATGGAATGCGAGGCTACAAATTCTCTTATTGAAAGAAAAATTTCTAAAAAACAAATAAACTTACCATCTCATCTTGTACAACTTATCCGCGAGGCTCGAAAAAATCCTAGTCCACTTCAAGTTCACCACCTGGAGCATAGCTTTTTTTTTTTTTAATTTTGAAAATATTCCGAAAATGTACTCAACGATTCGACCTGGTATGTAATATGTATATTCCTAGTGCGTTAAACATATCTAAAATTATATTATGGTGTTTACTTTTCAGGAAGAATGTCAGGAGACTCCACAGTCAACATGCTTCGTGCCTTAGGATATAATCCTTCGGGAAAAATATTTTATAAAACTGATATAACATCTGAGTACCAGCCTCTACCTCAGAGAGCCAGCAAAAATTTTGAAATAGTAAAGCCCAGCTTATTACATAATCAACAACTTCCAATCTCTAAAAAGAAATTGGAAAATCTATAGGATCTAAAAATATCATTACCTAAAGATTACCATTCTTTTTATGAAAACTTGCCCTTTAAAAATTAATGAAATTTGCCTATATTAGGTATGTATGTACATATGTGTATTGAAATTAATATATTAATTTTACGATATATGATGTACATATATATTTACAGTCTGAAATGTTATTTATAATGCGCTTTGAAGTTATTGGAATCAATTGCAGCTGAAAATTTGAATAAATATTCAAACCACAAAAAGCCCTAACTACAGTTTTTTTTTTTTTTTCTAAATTCGTAGTGTAAAAAAGCCCTATCTGACACAAAATTGCCAAAATCCAATGTATCTACAATTTTTCTTCAAGATCTACTTCAGGGCCTTGTTTGTGCAGAAACTGCATTTTCACAAACTCACAAGAATCTTTTATTTTCATTTTAACATGTTTTTTGGCTCTCCTGTAAAAAAATTATTTTGTCAGTTAGGGCCTTTGTGAATTAAGGTAACGAAATGCATATATGAAGTTGGAATAAGTGTTAATTTAATAAGTGTGAATATATGTAAATACATTAATCAACCGGTCGCGAGAAGCCACAAACATGGCGTGGGTCCATTGCACTTTCCACCGCGAT
Organism: Urophora cardui; assembly: GCA_960531455.1. NCBI lineage: Eukaryota > Metazoa > Arthropoda > Insecta > Diptera > Tephritidae > Urophora > Urophora cardui. Next base: position 89,331,979 of record OY482673.1, on the reverse strand, counting down.
TGAATTGCTGTTATATGCATAGAAAAACTTCAAAGAAAAAATTGTGAAATAATGATAAGAAGAGTGATTTACGTGTGTATGTAGGTTTTGGAAATTAAAATATATTTTCACCCAAGAATAATAATGCATTTTCTGAAGTTGATAATTATTGTTTGACTACTATAAAAAAGCAACTAACGAATTATGAATGTGTATTACCAACAATTTACCATTTCAGTAAAAACTTTCGTCTCAATAAAGACGCGTTCAAATAAATATTGCAGGTGGTGAAAGGTCGGCTTCAGTATAATGCGCCCGCCGTATTTATTTTCAAACCACTAAGAATGTTTCAATGAATCCTTCAGGAAAAGTTCTGTGAATGATAATTTTACTATTTATAACACTCCCGACTACGCAAAATTACTGTAAATCTCTCCAGATCTAACTCCAAAAAGGGAGTTCTGTCCGCTGAGGGTTACTTTTCAAAGCGCGGCGGCCTTCGCAGTACATAAGGGTGCTCTACGCAAAAATACTGTGTTATTAATGAATTATAAGTTTCCGCAAGATTATGTTTGCCAGACCTGTAAAATACTCAGTATATACTGGTACTAAGTACCAAATAAGTACAAGTACTTATCAATGTATATGCAAGTACTTTTTGGCAAATTATATCAGATTGTTTCAAACAAAAAATTATCACCTCAGTTGATTTTGATTTAAAATTTTTATTTCAATCAAAACATTTAAAAAGCAAAACAAAAACATAGATATGTGTACGTAATCATATATTTAGGTATGTATATTCCCAAGTATTTTCGGATACTTATCTTCAATATACAATAAACCACCGGTTTCTTCTCACAGAGAGGCACAATCAATATGCGTTTCTGTAGAACACCACTTTTTCAATGTCCTTGAACTATTTAAAATTTGGAACTTTTATATTCACTAAAAGAATACATTTCTGTTTACAACCAGAGTTGCCGTTGAAAAAAAAAAAACAAAAAATAAAAAAAAAAAAAAACGGAATGAAGCTTTGTAATATTTGTACTCATATTAAGGTCAATATAATATTGCCGATAACTGTCGAGATCGGACTACTATAACATATATCTGCCATACAACCGATTGTTCAGATATAAACATTTCGGGGTATAACTTCTCCATTTAAACAGCTAAGAACATGAAACTTTGCAGTATTTGTACTCATATCGATCTAAACCCTGTTACCGAAAATTGTCAAAATCGGACCACTACAGAGATGTTAAGTATTGCAATCATCGTCATTTTCAGCCCATGAAGTCCCATTCTTTTTCTTGAAGTCTTGAATGCAGGCTTTCATTCCATTTTTTTAACTAATGATTTAATATTTGAAGTCCCCAGTATTTTTCCCAAGTATGACTGACCATTCATTTTTTTCATTCATTGATGACTGGCGATAGTTTTTAAGCAGTCATTTAGGAAACTAGTACCAAAAATATGCTCTCTATGCCAATATCACGAACACCGAACGAAGTACCGAAACGGCGAAAGCCACGGTGCCGAACTCGTCGAAAATAGTATCATCTACCCCGTCGGTTCGAAGATAAATGTTGCCAACTATATGAACTATGTTCGAATCAGCGTTACCAAGTGCTGATGCGAAATTGAGCTGCTTTTTCTCAGGTTTCTTATCTTTTTGATAAAAGCAAATACATTTTTACTTTATTTTACTAAAAACAATTTATTTAAATAATAAAATAATGGATTCTATTGGCCGCTGTGGTGCAGTGGGTAGAGTGCTCGCCTGCTATGCCAGAGGTCTCGGTTTCAAATCACGGTCCGAGCAAAAACACCAAACCAATTTTTCTAATTAGTAAAAATCCAATTATTGGATTTTTTAAGAGCAGCGGTCTCCTCTCGGCAGTGGGCGGCATACCCTCCGAGTGTATTTCTGCCATGAAAAAAGCTTCTCACAAAAATGCATTCGCCGTTCGGAGCCGGCATAAAATTGTAGGTCCACCCAATTAGTAGGAAAAACAAAAGGAGCACACCTCGAATTGGGAGAGAAGCTCGGCCATAAAACTCGTCATAGTTATAATAGCGCCATTGTATTATATTATTATAATGGCTTCTATTACTATAGGAGCTTTATTAGTAGAGGAAAAGGAGCAAAGGATTTCTCTGAACGAAAGAAAGTTTTTGAGAGATCATCAATCCTTTTACTTTAAGTAAACAAGCGTAAATTTAATTAGAGGCTGAAAATAAAAAATAGTCTTAATTTTGCGTGAAAAAATCTTTACCTAGTCTTTTTTTTCTGTTTTTCATAGAACTATTTTGAACTACATAAAAGCAAATTGTATACAAAAACAGCGGAAAATGTTCTGTTCATGTAAATATTTTGGACTTACACAATTTTCTTCACTTTTTGGACTTACACAATTTGGGTATAACTGAATAACAACGAGTAGAAATATGACAAGAGTCACAGACTTGTTTAGCGCGGTGCATATTTGATTTTTCTAGCGTTCTACATAAAAATACACTTTTTCATTAAAATGGACTTACACAGTTTGCACTCTAAGCTAGCGATATGTATTTCAAAGATTTTTTAAACTGGCCATTTTAGATATATGCAAAATAAATACTATTAGGCTAAAATACATATGCCATACATATGCCGTCGGCGGTACCGAAATGACGTTTTCGGCAAATCGGTATATTGACAACCGACGGCGCGCCGAATCTTTCGAAGTTCGGTAAATCGGCATTATGAACACCGAATGAACGAACATTTTGACAGTTTTTCGTGCCGAAATTTGCCGCAAGTATTTGGTTGCGGCGATATTAACAAAATATAAAAGAATTACAATAAAAGTTTAAGTAAATTGTGTAAATCGTTACCTTAATTCACAAAGGCCCTAATTGACACTTTTTTCGAAACTGCGTTTTTCGCAGATTGTAGTAGGATATATTAAAATACACCTTCCCACAAAATTTGATAGCGATAGTTACAAAAGTAACGAAGTTATACCAATTTTTAAAAATCCCTATCTGCATATGCTGAAAATCTATAAATTAAAAGGCCCTAACTACATTTGCTACAATATGCAGTAGTACAAGGTGAAAGTGTTTGGCAGGCTTTGAGTTATACATTTTGGACTCCATGCATGCTTAGATGGTTGTTTTTACCAAAATCGTAACACTGTGCTTTGCTAAACTTTTGTATGGAAAATAATGTAACTATAGAACATAAATATTTAGTAAAAGGACATACACAAATGGAATGCGAGGCTACAAATTCTCTTATTGAAAGAAAAATTTCTAAAAAACAAATAAACTTACCATCTCATCTTGTACAACTTATCCGCGAGGCTCGAAAAAATCCTAGTCCACTTCAAGTTCACCACCTGGAGCATAGCTTTTTTTTTTTTTAATTTTGAAAATATTCCGAAAATGTACTCAACGATTCGACCTGGTATGTAATATGTATATTCCTAGTGCGTTAAACATATCTAAAATTATATTATGGTGTTTACTTTTCAGGAAGAATGTCAGGAGACTCCACAGTCAACATGCTTCGTGCCTTAGGATATAATCCTTCGGGAAAAATATTTTATAAAACTGATATAACATCTGAGTACCAGCCTCTACCTCAGAGAGCCAGCAAAAATTTTGAAATAGTAAAGCCCAGCTTATTACATAATCAACAACTTCCAATCTCTAAAAAGAAATTGGAAAATCTATAGGATCTAAAAATATCATTACCTAAAGATTACCATTCTTTTTATGAAAACTTGCCCTTTAAAAATTAATGAAATTTGCCTATATTAGGTATGTATGTACATATGTGTATTGAAATTAATATATTAATTTTACGATATATGATGTACATATATATTTACAGTCTGAAATGTTATTTATAATGCGCTTTGAAGTTATTGGAATCAATTGCAGCTGAAAATTTGAATAAATATTCAAACCACAAAAAGCCCTAGCTACAGTTTTTTTTTTTCTAAATTCGTAGTGTAAAAAAGCCCTATCTGACACAAAATTGCCAAAATCCAATGTATCTACAATTTTTCTTCAAGATCTACTTCAGGGCCTTGTTTGTGTAGAAACTGCATTTTCACAAACTCACAAAAATCTTTTATTTTCATTTTAACATGTTTTTTGGCTCTCCTGTAAAAACATTATTTTGTCAGTTAGGGCCTTTGTGAATTAAGGTAACGAAATGCATGTATGAAGTTGGAATAAGTGTTAATTTAATAAGTGTGAATATATGTAAATACATTAATCAACCGGTCGCGAGAAGCCACAAACATGGCGTGGGTCCATTGCACTTTCCACCGCGATTGAATTGCTGTTATAATATAATACAATGGCGCTATTATAACTCTGACGAGTTTTATGGCCGAGCTTCTCTCCCAATTCGAGGTGTGCTCCTTTTTGTTTTTCCTACTAATTGGGTGGACCTACAGTTTTATGCCGGCTCCGAACGGCGAATGCATTTTTTGTGAGAAGCTTTTTCATGGCAGAAATACTCTCGGAGGGTATGCCGCCCACTGCCGAGAGGTGACCGCTGCTCTTAAAAAACCCAATAATTGGATTTTTACTAATTAGAAAAATTTGTTTGGCTCGGACCGTGGTTTGAACCCGAGACCTCTGGCATAGCAGGCGAGCACTCTACCCACTGCACCACAGCGGCCACTTTGCTGTTATATGCATAGAAAAACTTCAAAGAAAAAATTGTGAAATAATGATAAGAAGAGTGATTTACGTGTGTATGTAGGTTTTGGAAATTAAAATATATTTTCACCCAAGAATAATAATGCATTTTCTGAAGTTGATAATTATTGTTTGACTACTATAAAAAAGCAACTAACGAATTATGAATGTGTATTACCAACAATTTACCATTTCAGTAAAAACTTTCGTCTCAATAAAGACGCGTTCAAATAAATATTGCAGGTGGTGAAAGGTCGGCTTCAGTATAATGCGCCCGCCGTATTTATTTTCAAACCACTAAGAATGTTTCAATGAATCCTTCAGGAAAAGTTCTGTGAATGATAATTTTACTATTTATAACACTCCCGACTACGCAAAATTACTGTAAATCTCTCCAGATCTAACTCCAAAAAGGGAGTTCTGTCCGCTGAGGGTTACTTTTCAAAGCGCGGCGGCCTTCGCAGTACATAAGGGTGCTCTACGCAAAAATACTGTGTTATTAATGAATTATAAGTTTCCGCAAGATTATGTTTGCCAGACCTGTAAAATACTCAGTATATACTGGTACTAAGTACCAAATAAGTACAAGTACTTATCAATGTATATGCAAGTACTTTTTGGCAAATTATATCAGATTGTTTCAAACAAAAAATTATCACCTCAGTTGATTTTGATTTAAAATTTTTATTTCAATCAAAACATTTAAAAAGCAAAACAAAAACATAGATATGTGTACGTACTTAAAAAGTACTTATCAGTAGAGTACTTGTAATTGTAAAATTCAAGTACAAGTACTAAAGTACTAAAGTACTTGTACTGGAATTTCTAAGTACTAAGGTACTGGTACTTGTACTTGTACTGGTACTTGCACTTTACAGGTCTGACGTTTGCATTTTAGTGATCTATCACAAAAAAAAAAGAAACGAAAAATTCCGGTGCAGGGTACATTGTTATTGAAATTTTCGACTGTTTGTGTATACAATTTGCTTTTATGTAGTTCAAAATAGTTCTATGAAAACCAGACAAAAAGACTAGGTAAAGATTTCTTTCACGCAAAATTAAGACTATTTTTTTTATTTTCAGCGCCTAACTAAATTTACGCTTGTTTACTTAAAGTAAAAGGATTGATGATCTCTGAAAAACTTTCTTTCGTTCAGAGAAATCCTTTGCTCCTCTTCCTCTACTAATAAAGCTGCTATCGTAATAGAATCCATTATTTTATTATTTAAATAAATAGTTTTTAGTAAAATAAAGCAAACATGTATTTGGTTTTATCAAAAAGATAAGAAACCTGAGAAAAACCCGCTCAATTTCGCATCAGCACTTGGTAACGCTGATTCGAACATAGTTCATATAGTTGGCAACACTTAACTTCGAACCGACGGGGTAGCTGATACGATTTTCGACGAGTTCGGCACCGTGGCTTTCGGCGTTTCGGTATTTCGTTCGGTGTTCGTGATATTGGCAATAGAGAGCATATTTTTGGTACTAGTTTCTTAAATGACTTCTGCCATGAAAAAGCTTCTCACAAAAAATGCATTCGCCGTTCGGAGCCGGCATAAAACTGTAGGTCCACCCAATTAGCAGGAAAAACAAAAAAGAAGCACACCTCGAATTGGGAGAGAAGCTCGGCCATAAAACTCGTCAGAGTTATAATAGCGCCATTGTATTATATTATTATTATATTCTTAAATGACTGCTTAAAAAATATCGCCAGTCATCAATGAATGAAAAAAATGGATGGTCAGTCATACTTGGCAAAAATACTAGGGACTTCAAATTTTAAGTCACCAGTCAAAAAAGGAATGAAAGACTGCATTCAAGACTTCAAGAAAAAGAATGGGACTTCAAGGGCTGAAAGTCACGATGATTGCAATACTTAACATCTGTGATCGAAAAAATAAAATAAACCTTTTCAAGTGTTGCCATACCTTATTAGTTTCACACCAGGATTCATTGCTTCTACAAAATCACACATTAATTCAACCATGGCTTTACGTTCTTCTGGATCCTTACTGTGACGTCCTGCATCTTTAAGTACTTCAGGATTTGCCATGACGGCAAAAGCAATCGGAGGACTTCGCGGGCTTCCTGGCGGCACCTGAAGGTATATACACGTTTTAAATATTTCTCCAAGTAACTTCGTTATTAAATATATTTACCCTCATACCACCATATAAAGGAATGGGATCTGTAGGTTCCAGTGGTATTACGATTCGCGTCCAACTCAGCACGTTTATAAAAAGTTCCTCACCAGACTCCGTAGCTGTACGAATGCACATATGTGGCTGTGGTGGGTTTTTAAAATTACGATAACCACGTAAATGGCGATAACCATGAGGTGGTGGTGATGTTTGCATTAAAGACGTATGAAGGCTATTCCCGCTACAATTAATAGCACTATCCGCTACATGGGAGTCATACCGCTTCTGTGTCCCCTCACAAATCTGTAATGTGGCAGACTTTTCTGGCTGCATACTTATGTTATTAGAATCTTTTCGACGACAAGGATTGCCATAAACAGAATTTTCAATTACTGCCGGTGATATTATTCCACTATCACTTATCAATCTAGACATATTTTATATTTGCTGTATAGCAATAAGCTAATTGGAGAATAAGCAGAACAAATATAGCATGGAACGTTTTGAATAAACTGTTACCCTCAACAGCTTTTGCGACTTTCGTAACTAACAGGAGAGCTTAATCCGCCATCAACGTGCTAATTTCTTCACTTCAGTTTAGTACATTTTGTACCATGAAATCTACTCATAAATGTAATTAAGGTCATATTTCTGCAGCCTCTCCAATTTGGTACATAATGTACATACATATATATTGTTCTGTCTCTAACGATGTAAGATAAATAATCCACAAAGCACCTGTTAAAAAGAAAATTTTAACCTTACTTACAAATTTATTTAGACCTTTTTTATTTATTTTTATCTAAGGTGTAATTACACTATACCACAAAATCAAATTTTTTTTGGTATTGGACCAACCCCACTTTTTTTTATAAAGATTGAGTTGTAAGTAAAAAATAATTTCACTGTTTTTCAAAGTTAGCCTCTAAAATCGAGATACGGGCCCTGAAATTTCGAAATTGGAGCTTTTAACACATTAATTATAATTAATTTAAGTAAAAAGCTAAAAAAAATGAATGCATAGGAATGGAGCACATTTTCATCTAAATTAAATGGTATACGTTTTTTGTAAAAACATATTACAGACGCTACTAGTCTTCAAAAAATTTAAAGACATACTTCAGAATCTATTGAATCGATTTAAAAACAAGTATGGAAGCCTAAGTTCGAATGGAATCTAACATTAGATACTCAGCTGTATGCTTTTATTGTTTGTTTGCGTTTGATGGAAACACGGTGTATTTTATTTCTTTTTTTTTTTGTATTTTATATAAAGCGAGTGCTGCATAAAGTGGGTGTAGCCACGCCCATTTCTAAAATTTGCATCGGTCATCCAACTAAGCATATAAATATTATTGTGCAAAATTCCATTCCTTTATGACTTCTAGTTGCAAAGATGTCACGTTAAAAAATTCACAAAGGGTGTTCAAGAAATATCTTTTTTAAAAAGTAGGCGTGGTTATAAACCGATTTCAATAAATTTTTGCGTGTCTATTAACACAGGTTATAAAAGTGTATAAACCAAGTTTCGTCATAATATCTCAATTATTTGTCCAGTTATGGGCTCCGAAATTTCATAGATTCCTTTGTCTATAAAGAGGCGGTGCCACGCCCATTTTCCAAAATTTTTCTATTTTTCGTTTCCGGTCTATTGTACAACTCATGCCACAAAATTTCAATGAATTATTTTTATATTTGACAAAGATATCGCTTAAAATATTTTTTAGGCCCCTTTATAGTTCCCATACATAAAATTGGGCGTGGTCGTCAACCGATTTCGCTAAAATTTTGAACATGTATTACTACAAGTAATAAAAGTGTATACACCAAGTTTCGTCATAATATATCAATTATTTGTCGAGTTATAGGCTAAGAAATCTCGTATATTCCTGCTTCTAAAAGGAGGCGGTGCCACGCCCATTTTCCAAAATTTTTTTGTTTTTTGTTTTATGCCCATAGTTGGACTCCTGCCATAAAATTTCAATGATATATCTTTATATTTGACAGAGATATCGCTCAAAATGTTTTTATTAGGTCACTTTATAATACACATATATAAAAGTGGGCGCGGTCGTCAACCGATTTTGACAGTTTTTCGTCCAAACATTTACCTAAGTAAGTAAATCACGCGTACCAAATTTCATCGATATATCTGCTACGGTTTCTGAGTTATGGCTTATACAACTTTTAATGTTTGGCCCTTAATAAGTGGGCGTGGCACCGCCCATTTTCTAAAATTTCACCAAATTTCTTCATAGGGGTCTGAGCTCAACACGTGGGTAAAATTTCATCGCTCTAGCTATATTAGTGGCTGAGATACCAAATTTCCGATTTTGTCTATATAGGAAAAGTGGGCGTGGTCATGGTCCGATTTCGCTCATTTTCAATACCAACCGTCCCAGTCTGGATACCAACTTGCATTCCAAATTTCATCAAAATATTCCAATTTGCGCGAGTTAGAGTGTTTACAGACGGACGGACATGGCTCAATTAGGGATGGCAACTATAACCGGAAAAACGATTATAATCGGTTATTTTCTTTCGGTTAACGGTTAAAATGTATCGGTTTTTTTCTTTTGATTATTTTTTCGATTAACCTTTTTCCTCTCAAGTCGAAAATAATCGAAAGGAAATAATCGAAGTTGAGAATTACCGCCTTTTCATTCGAGTGAGTTTGTAAATTATTTTTCAAGGCAAAATGTTATGAATTAGTATTAATGAATGATTGATGATGTTATTTATTTATTTTATCATATAAGTAAGCGCAGTGTGTAGATAAATGTGCACAGCTTTTTTATACTCAGCTGTACTAGTACACAGAGTATTATAGTTTTAATCACATAACGGTGGATTGTAACAGAATGAAATAATCGAGATAGATATAGACTTATATATATCAAAATGATCAGGGTGAAAAGAGAAATCGATTGAGCCATGTCCGTCCGTCCGTCTGTAAACACTCTAACTCGCGCACAAATTGAGATATTTTGATGAAATTTGAAATGCAAGTTGGTATCGAGACTGGGACGGTTGGTATTGAAAATGAGCGAAATCGGACCATGACCACGCCCACTTTTCCTATATAGAAAAAATCGGAAATTTGGTATCTCAGCCACTAATATAGCTAGAGTTATGAAATTTTACCAACGTGTTGAACTCAGGCGCCTAAGAAGAAATTTGATGGAATTTTGGAAAATGGGCGGTGCCACGCCCACTTATTGAGGAGCAAACATTGAAAGCTTTATGAGTCATAACTCAGAAACTGTTGAAGATATGTCGATGAAATTTGGTACGCGTGATATACTTACTTAGGCAAATGTTTGGACGAAAAATTATCAAAATCGGTTGACGGCCACGCCCACTTTTATATATGGGTATTATAAAGTGACCTAATAAAAACATTTAAGCGATATCTCTGTCAAATATAAAGATATATCATTGAAATTTTATGCCAGGAGTCCACCTGCGGACATACAACCAAAAACAAAAAAATTTTGGAAAATGGGCGTGGCACCGCCTCTTTTTAGAAGCTGGAATATACGAGATTTCTGAGACCATAACTCGACAAATAATTGATATATAATGACGAAACTTGGTGTGTACACTTTTATTACTTGTGGTAATACATGCTGAAAATTTTAGCGAAATCGGTTGACGACCACGCCCACTTTTATATGAGAACTATAAAGGGGCCTAATAAAAACATTTTAAGCGATATCTTTGTCAAATATAAAGATAATTCATTGAAATTTTGTGGCAAGAGTTCCACAATAGACCGGAAACAAAAAATAGACAAATTTTGGAAAATGGGCGTGGCACCGCCTCTTTTTAGACAAAGGAATATACGAGATTTCTTAGCCTATAACTCGACAAATAATTGTGATATTATGACGAAACTTGGTTTATACACTTTTATGACTTGTGTTAATAGACACGCAGAAATTTATTGAAATCGGTTTATGACCACGCCTACTTTTTAACAAAGATATTTCTGGAACGCCCTTTGGTAATTTGTAACGTGACATCTTTGTAACTAGATGTGATAAAGGAATGAAATTTTGCACAAAGAATAATATTCATATGCTTAGTTGGATGACTGATAAAAATTTTGAAAATGGGCGCGGCTACACCCACTTTATGCAGCACTTGCTTTATATAAAAAGTACCTAGACCGTGTTTCCATCAAACGCAAACAAACAATGAAAGCATACAAGCGAGTATCTAATGTTCGATTCCACTCGAACTTAGGCTTCCTTAATTGTTAAATATGATTTCATTTATATACGAATTTGTATGAATTCGTACCTCTTTAAAATTGTTTTTGGGAAAATTTCCCATTAAGGAACAACGCCCCGAAATAAATGACTATTTCCGGGGGGTAGAGGAGCTCTCACAGGACTTGGAACTGAAATCAAAAATTTCCGGAGGCTTGTTGTTTACAAGATATTTGTTGTTAAAATTTTGAAATTTACCAAACAAAACACGAAAACTGCGATCTATTGCCGAGATAAAAGCACGTATTAAAACGAGCAAATGCATATATGTATGTGTGTAGAACAACATTTTGCGTTGGCGGCCTTCAGCCGCGCTTTAAAAAAATAATCCTCAGCCGACATAATTCTCTTTCTGGGGTAATATCTATGAACCCATCCAACCTTAACGACAATTATCTCGTAAACTGTAAACTTCCTGCAAGTTTTGAGATATCTGAGAGCCCCTGAAAAAGTAATTTTTTCGTGGTGCGCTTTCTCAGTGGAAAGCCGACACTTTTTTTTGTTTATAACGTGTTTTTTGTAAAGATGAGATAGCAACAAAATATTGACGATTTTTCGCTGAAATGACGATTTTTTATTATTATAATAAAAACGAACACACATACATAGTATGTATAAAAAATTAGCTTGTTTGTCCTCTTGGGGTACTACGTATTAATTTATCAATAATTGTAATCGAAAAACGGTTATAATCGGTTAGTTGCCTACGATTATTCGCGATTAATAATCGAACCCTTTCGATTAACCTAAAAAACGGTTAATCGATTATTAAATTTTTTTTGCCATCCCTAGGCTCAATCGATTTCTCTTTTCACCCTGATCATTTTGATATATATAAGTCCATATCTATCTCGATTATTTCGTTCTGTTACAATCCACCGTTAGGAAATCAAAATTATAATACTCTGTGTACTAGTACAGCTGAGTATAAAAATTTTTACTGCTAAATATTTATTCCTATATCTTCGGATGAGAATAAGATCGCCTTATTCCAAAAATTGTTTGAATAACGTCCTAATTCAGATTTTGCTTCATAAACGCCCTATTTCAGAATTTGTTTCAATAACGTCCTATTTCCGACAATTATTCAAAAACGCCCTATTTCAGAGAAATATATATGGAATTTTCTCTTAAATAGGGCTTTTTTGAAGCAAAATCTGAAATAGGACGTTATAGAAATAATTTTTCAAATAGGGCGTTTTTGAAACAAAATCTGAAATAGGACGTTATTGAAACAATTTTTCAAAAAGGGCGTTTTTGGAACAATTTTTGAAATAGGACGATCTTATTCTCAGCCGTCGATATGTTTTAAATAAAACTTAAGAAAATCTTTTTTTCAAAAAAAAAAATTTTACAAAAATTTAACAATAAGTAATACAACTTATTGGTACCGTTTTAAAGGTGATTAGGGAAAATTTTTATATAACGAACCACGATCCGACTTTCCGGGTGTTAGCGGGGTCTCACAGATCACAATAACAGTCCCACCTGCCAGGCGGACGACGGAGCACTTTAAAAAGTGAAAGAATCTCCGTGGTTTACTTTGGCTTTATTAAAATATGATATACAATCATTTATTTGCAACCAAGGCACACTGGTCGCATTTGTATGGAGAGTGGGACAAAACTCAATTTGTTGGAAACGGATGGACCTACCAAATTTTGCACATTGGTGTCCCACTATGCGACTCATCTTCCAGAAAAATTAAAAGCATACATAACACTAGTTTACAGCCAAAAAATACCAAGAAAATCAGGAATGGGGGAGGATATAAATTGACCTGCCGAGCTTGGAACTATTTATTTTTTTTTTTATGGTCTGGTTTTTGGGATAACGGTAATTTTGTGTTTTTTTGTTATCACTTCATTCAAAAATTATTTTTGCTTGAATTACAAATGCGATAAACGCAAGCAGTATCTCGTTCAAAAGGCAATTAAAATACGCTTCAAACGACGTCATTTAATAAAAACTCGCTGAGCGATAGCTGGTCACAGTGAAAATTTTGTGGTTTTTGCGATTTTTGAAAATTTTTTTTTTTAATTAATTTTATTTTAAGTTGTAAAAATCAGAAAAGTTTTATCCTTTTAAAAATAACAAAAAGCATATTTTGGACGAAAAACTTGGTTAGGTGACTTAACTATGTGAAAACGACTTCATAGGACAAAAGGCCATTAGAAGGAAATATAGAGCTTCCAAAAACTAAACTAATGACATTTCAATTTTAAAAATCCGATGTCAAATAACAAAGTTGCAATTAAAAAAAATATTTCCGCGATATTTCGGGGGATCAACTCAGATTTTATCGAAAATAAAGTTTTATCGAAAACAGTCGATGTACATATGTACAAAAATACGTAAAAGGAGCATCTTGGGCAATAATATTTTTTATAGACTAGTTACATTTAATATGATATTTTAATAAAAAGGGAAAAATGTATAAACAGGCTTCTTAATAGATGACTTGAAGAACTCAAATCTGCTTATAAGACCTGGTCCAGAGTGGTCCTTAATTGTTAAAAGTTTAAATGAAAATGCTAATGCTTGAGAATTACCCTCATAGAAAAAACAAGATTTCTTCATCTTGTATTTTGCTTAAAATAAAAAGAAGTAGATTTACAAAACAGAATTAAGTCAGCGACACCTTCTACAGACTACTCATTGTAGCGGTCACTGAAAAAATTTAAAAGGCCAGTTTTACAGGACCCCCCAGTATGAATTGAAAACGGTGACTTTGCTCGAAGTGACAAGGAAAAAGGAACCACATGCCCTTCGCTTACCAACAGTCTCTCTCCAATTCAATATAAATGACCTGAATAATGTTATCTGTAACGACATCCAGAAAAATAAGGCACCCGGACACGACACAATAACCGGTGAAATGGTAAGACAACTCCCTCCAGTTGCTACCAAGTTATTATTATACGTTTTCAATAGCCTCCTGCGACTAAACTACTTTCCTGAATCTTGGAAACTTTCCGAAATCATTATGATTCCAAAACCAGGGAAAACCCCAACCCTGTTAAACTCTTACAGGCCAATTAGCTTAATTTCAATATTTTCCAAACTATTCGAAAAGTTATTGCTGAAAAAAATGCAGCCCATCCTAGACACACGCGGGACAATACCAAGTCACCAATTTGGTTTTAGGGAGAAACACGGTACGATAGAGCAAGTGCATAGAATAGTAACTCAAATACGGTCGGCTTTTGAAACCAAAAAGTATTGCACTGCAATGTTCTTAGACGTAGCACAAGCTTTCGACAAGGTATGGCTAGAAGGACTATTATTTAAATTAAGACGCACACTTCCGTACAATATATGTCTTATTTTATAAAACTTTCTAACGGGAAGAAAGTTTCGAGTAAGGCAAAAAAAGTTATACCACCGAAAGCTATCCCATTTTCCCCGGAGTTCCACAAGGTAGTGTTTTGGGACCCATTCTATATTTAATATTCACAAGTGACTTGCCCACCAATGAAAATCTCGTTACTTCAACATTTGCGGATGACAGAGCAATACTTAAAGCCCGTCTCCACATAACTTGTTTCACCAACAAAACATCTAGCAAAACATCTCGCTAAATAAGCCGTCTCCACGTGGCTGATCGTGATTCAGTTTAACATTTCTCTTTCTTGCTCTTCTTAAATGTTTGTATGTTTGCTTATATTTTGCGTTTTTGTTTTGGTCTGTGTGAGATTTCGATAGATTTTCGATACAAAATTAGAGAAGACATCGATATCATCGAGGTTGGCAAGATGATTCAGAATGAAACAGTGTTTCAATCTTCACTCGCTTTCAGAAATTTGTATTGAAATTGGCGAGTTTCGGCACTGGTTTCCGTGTATAAACAAGATTGAGAGAAAATCCAGAAAAAAAGAGCGAAACACGTTATGTTGAGACATGGTATTAGTGTGCACTCAAATCATTCAACGGCTGTCAGACGGTTGCAAAGCCATCTAAGAATTGTAGAACAATGGCTTTCAGACTGGAAAATTAAAGTTAATGAATCTAAGTGTGTACAAGTCACTCTTACTCTAAAAAAAAATACCTGTCCCACTGTCTCAATTAATGGCAAAATAGTAACCCAATAAGATTACGTCACGAACCTTGGTGTTACCTTAGACAGAAGGCTTACTTGGAAATATCATATTGATAATAAGATAATGCAAGCAAAGCTGAAAATAAGTAATTTGCAATGGATCATTGGTCTGAAATCTAAATTAAGCCTAGACAACAAAATACTTTTATTTAACATGGTGATAAAAACATCCTGGATATATGGAATACAGCTTTGGGGTTCAGCAACCAAATCCAGTCTAGAAAGAATACAAAGGCTACAATCTAAGATATTAAGATCAATTTACCGGTCGCCTTGGTATGTGAAAAATTCCGCTATACACAGGAATCTAAAGATTAACACAGTTGTTGAAGAAGTAAGACATATGCAAACTAACTACGCGACAAGACTAGGCAATCACCCAAACATACTGGCTAAAAGTCTGTTAGAACAGAGGTACCCCAGGCGATTAAAGAGAAGGGATATCCAGCTAAATTGTGACCAAGCCTACAGCCACTAAAATTTAAACTTCGAGGAGCCTATCCTATTAGGCCGTAAAAACCTCCAAATTTCAAGAAAGCAGCTTACTGAAATTCCTTCCATTCAGAAAGTACAGCATTTACTAATATATATCGTTGCTATAGAAGAAAAAAGACGCAAGCTGTTTTGTTGAGGAAGAAGGGCGCAAACTTTTTTTCTTTCAAAGAAAGACGCATTAAAAATATTTTTCGAAAGAAAGACTCTTTATTTTTTTTGGATAACGAAGAAAGACGCTTTATTTTTTTTTACTATAAAGAAAGATGCATTCAAATATTTTTTAGGAAAGAAAGACGTATTCGATTTTTTATTTTTCTTTGTCAATATTAATGCTAATGCGTCTTTCTTCGCAGTTAATAATGCTAATGCGTCTTTCTTCGTCGAAATATTTTATAATGCGTCTATCTTCGTCGACATGTTTTGTAAAGCGTCTTTCTTCCCCGACATATTTTTAATGCGCCTTTTTTCGTCAACAAATTACTGACATGCGTCTTTCTTCTTCCGGAGCGACGATATGTATAACACCTGATTGTGTTCCGTACGAGCCTATCCCATTAGGCCGTAAAAACTCCTAAGTTCATACACGCAGCTTATTGAAATTCCTTCCAATACCAAACTGCAACAGCACTTCCTAATAGAGCTGCAAAACTATCGATGGCACTATCGATAGTATCGATAGTTTTTTTTTCGTGTCACTATCGATAGTTTTTTCCCACTATCGATGGTTATCCCTATTCTTGTAGTTTTGTCCCAAGAGAAGAATACTGAATGTTAGGGAGGAGTTGGATTTCGATATCAAATTGGTCAAATTAATACCCCAGCGGGTTAGGGGGCTTAGAATATACCCGTGGTAAGAAATGCCTGTCGTAAGAGGCGACTAAAATCCACGCTTCTAACGATGTACAACTTGTAGTAATTGAACCACACCTCGCTAAATGACATCTGGTCAATGTCAAAATTTTTAATTTTTTGCGATTTTGAAAGTTTTGATTTTCAAATTAAGTTTTTTAATAATTTTCCTTCGCTGGCTTCAGGTCAATTGAAACACAATGTTTTTAAAATTTTTTTTCTCTATTTTCCCAATATATTTCGACCACCCACGGTGATCATCTTCAGGGGCTACAAAAACACACAAGAATAACAAAAACCATATTAATTTTTTTAAAAAACTAAATTGGGAAAATACATGTACATACATATGTATATGTATGACACAAGAAAAATAACTAATAAAATTACAAAGCACATAAATATCACATAGATACATAAATAAACGAAAAATAAATTAAATTAAAAATTTTTTACACACATTGTTTTTACACGTCACATTAGTTCGACGCGGAGCTTAAAACTATTTACTTATTTACTAATAGATGTTTATATACGTGAGCGCAGTTGTCAGTGTCCGTTTTGTAGTTCAGTCTTATGTTTGTTGGTGTGTTAATAATATGTAGCATCTCCAGAGTAAATCGTTTATTGTAGTTTTGTTCTTGTTGGAGAATACTTGCTTTGTCTAAATTCGGCACATGTCCAGTGGCCGCACAGTGGGCCATGAGCGCTGTTTTTTGTGTATTTGTTTGACAATATTTTGTATCTGATTTGTGCTGCGCTAGCCTAGTCTTTAATTTCGATTTGGTTGTGCCTACATATATTTTGTCACATGGTTCGTTTTCTTTGCCATTACACGGAATTTTATATATCACGTTGCTTCTCTCAGTTTGTGGAATTTTCGACTTATTCTTATTAAATAGATTTTTTAAAGTATTTCTAGGTTTATGGGCTACTCTTATTTTTTCTTTATTATAGAAATCCGATTTTATCAGACGTTCTGATAATTTAGGTACATAGGTGACTGACTTGAAAATTGTTGGTTGCTTTGTTCTATTTTGCTGACTATTTAACCGTGCTTTATACATTAATGTTTTGATGGTTCTTCTTGGAAAATCGTTGTTTTGCAATAACAGTCTTATTTCTCTTTTTATTTCTCCGTGGTAAGTGTCATCTGAAATTTGAAGCATACGTCGGATACAGCCCATTGCTGTATTTATAATCATGGTTTTAGGGTGTCTTGAGTGGAAGTTGAGGATTCTTCCAGACGAGGTAGGTTTCTTATACCACTTTAACTTAAGTATGTTTCCTTCTCTTGTTATAAGCGAGTCCAAATATGGCAATTTTCCGTCTTCTTCTTCTTCGATTGTGAACTTTATGTTTTTGTCAAAGGAATTTAAAGTATTTAATGTATTTTGTACCTCTGTTTCTTGTACAATGGCGAACAAGTCATCTACGTATTTTGTTAATAGTCTTGGCTTTGATCCTATTTTTTCCATTGTGTTGTCTAATAATACTTCCATTACAATGTCAGCGATCACTGGAGAAGTGGGAGATCCCATAGGTAGTCCTTTCAGTTGTGTGTAAATTTTATCGTCAAATTTAAAATATCTGTTCTCCTGTATACAAAATTTAACCATCTCCATGAAAGTTTGTTTCGGTATTTTTGTATGATCTTTTATTTTTGTCCATTTACTTAATATTACGTCAAGTGCCAACTGTATTGGTATGCTTGGGAAAAGTGATACCACGTCAAAGGAGATTAATCTTTCATCGTCACATATGTAAGTATTATTAATTTTTTCTTTAAATTCTAGTGTGTTTTTTATGTTGTATTTTGAGCCCGTTGTTATGTTGTTCAATATATTTACGACGTATTTGCTTAAACTGTATGCTGGCGATCCAATTGTTGAACAAATCGGTCTAAGTGGTGTTCCTTCCTTGTGTATTTTAGGGAGTCCGTAAATTCTAGGGGAAATTGCCGTTGTCGAATGTAATTTTAATTTTTCTTCTTTTGAAATAAGTCCCAATTTAAAAAGTTTATCTACAATATTGTTATTTTTAGTTTGTAATTTTGAGGTTGGATCAAGTCTTTGCATTCTATATACGTTTAAGTCTTCTAATATGTGTAACATTTTATTTTTGTAATCGCTTAATTCCATTGCAACCGTCTTGTTGCCTTTGTCGGAACTCAAAATTCTAATGTTATCATTTTGTTTCAGGAATTTCTTAGTTTGCTCCACTGTGTCTGCTATTGCACAATCCATTTCATTATATGTGTTTGTTTTTGTATGGTTCTTTATTAGGACTGAGAATTTTGTACGCGCCTCTTCTTGTTTGTCTCTGCTATCAATCGTTTGTATTAATTCCTCTCCATCAGCAATGTATTGGAAAAGGGGGAAATTATCTCTTTCAATTGGTAAACCGAATTTTGGGCCTTTTGCAAGTAGAGCTTTAATGTCTGGCGGGAACTCAACATTTGTTTGATTTACAAACCAATCGTCATGTTTGTTGTTGTCGTTTAATATACTGTTTCGTTTTTTTTCGTAACTTCTCATACTTTGAGCATTGCTTTTCTTTTAGTGTTGTTGTCATTTTGTTTTCTATGTTTTTCTCACTTCTCATGAATTCCTGTGCATCATATGTGGTCAGCTGTTTCTCCAAATTTTCGGATATTTCCTTTACCCGCTTTTCTTGTCTTCTTAGTATGTTATGTTTATGTTTAATTAGAAGGCTCAAAATCTTTGTGTGGTAGTAATGTGTATATCTATGTAAAGCTTTTTTTATATCTGTTTGTATGTCACAGTCAAATACAAATAATTTATTAGATTTAGTGGTGTTTTGTATAAATTTAGGTATAAGTTTTGATTTTCTACATTTTAACAAAAATTTAATACTGGACTTAAGCTTTATTAATTTTTTTGAGTTTAGTTGGTATTTGTTTATTGTTCCTTTTGCGTTTTTGTAGGTGGTTTTTATTTGTCTATATCCCATTTTTGTGGACATATTTGCGGCGTGCCTCCCGTCTTCAAATATAGTTGTTTTTGGCGACCTATATACTTTAATAATTTTCCTTCGCTGGCTTCAGGTCAATTGAAACACAATGTTTTTAAAATTTTTTTTCTCTATTTTCCCAATATATTTCGACCACCCACGGTGATCATCTTCAGGGGCTACAAAAACACACAAGAATAACAAAAACCATATTAATTTTTTTAAAAAACTAAATTGGGAAAATACATGTACATACATATGTATATGTATGACACAAGAAAAATAACTAATAAAATTACAAAGCACATAAATATCACATAGATACATAAATAAACGAAAAATAAATTAAATTAAAAATTTTTTACACACATTGTTTTTACACGTCACATTAGTTCGACGCGGAGCTTAAAACTATTTACTTATTTACTAATAGATGTTTATATACGTGAGCGCAGTTGTCAGTGTCCGTTTTGTAGTTCAGTCTTATGTTTGTTGGTGTGTTAATAATATGTAGCATCTCCAGAGTAAATCGTTTATTGTAGTTTTGTTCTTGTTGGAGAATACTTGCTTTGTCTAAATTCGGCACATGTCCAGTGGCCGCACAGTGGGCCATGAGCGCTGTTTTTTGTGTATTTGTTTGACAATATTTTGTATCTGATTTGTGCTGCGCTAGCCTAGTCTTTAATTTCGATTTGGTTGTGCCTACATATATTTTGTCACATGGTTCGTTTTCTTTGCCATTACACGGAATTTTATATATCACGTTGCTTCTCTCAGTTTGTGGAATTTTCGACTTATTCTTATTAAATAGATTTTTTAAAGTATTTCTAGGTTTATGGGCTACTCTTATTTTTTCTTTATTATAGAAATCCGATTTTATCAGACGTTCTGATAATTTAGGTACATAGGTGACTGACTTGAAAATTGTTGGTTGCTTTGTTCTATTTTGCTGACTATTTAACCGTGCTTTATACATTAATGTTTTGATGGTTCTTCTTGGAAAATCGTTGTTTTGCAATAACAGTCTTATTTCTCTTTTTATTTCTCCGTGGTAAGTGTCATCTGAAATTTGAAGCATACGTCGGATACAGCCCATTGCTGTATTTATAATCATGGTTTTAGGGTGTCTTGAGTGGAAGTTGAGGATTCTTCCTTATAACAAGAGAAGGAAACATACTTAAGTTAAAGTGGTATAAGAAACCTACCTCGTCTGGAAGAATCCTCAACTTCCACTCAAGACACCCTAAAACCATGATTATAAATACAGCAATGGGCTGTATCCGACGTATGCTTCAAATTTCAGATGACACTTACCACGGAGAAATAAAAAGAGAAATAAGACTGTTATTGCAAAACAACGATTTTCCAAGAAGAACCATCAAAACATTAATGTATAAAGCACGGTTAAATAGTCAGCAAAATAGAACAAAGCAACCAACAATTTTCAAGTCAGTCACCTATGTACCTAAATTATCAGAACGTCTGATAAAATCGGATTTCTATAATAAAGAAAAAATAAGAGTAGCCCATAAACCTAGAAATACTTTAAAAAATCTATTTAATAAGAATAAGTCGAAAATTCCACAAACTGAGAGAAGCAACGTGATATATAAAATTCCGTGTAATGGCAAAGAAAACGAACCATGTGACAAAATATATGTAGGCACAACCAAATCGAAATTAAAGACTAGGCTAGCGCAGCACAAATCAGATACAAAATATTGTCAAACAAATACACAAAAAACAGCGCTCATGGCCCACTGTGCGGCCACTGGACATGTGCCGAATTTAGACAAAGCAAGTATTCTCCAACAAGAACAAAACTACAATAAACGATTTACTCTGGAGATGCTACATATTATTAACACACCAACAAACATAAGACTGAACTACAAAACGGACACTGACAACTGCGCTCACGTATATAAACATCTATTAGTAAATAAGTAAATAGTTTTAAGCTCCGCGTCGAACTAATGTGACGTGTAAAAACAATGTGTGTAAAAAATTTTTAATTTAATTTATTTTTCGTTTATTTATGTATCTATGTGATATTTATGTGCTTTGTAATTTTATTAGTTATTTTTCTTGTGTCATACATATACATATGTATGTACATGTATTTTCCCAATTTAGTTTTTTAAAAAAATTAATATGGTTTTTGTTATTCTTGTGTGTTTTTGTAGCCCCTGAAGATGATCACCGTGGGTGGTCGAAATATATTGGGAAAATAGAGAAAAAAAATTTTAAAAACATTGTGTTTCAATTGACCTGAAGCCAGCGAAGGAAAATTATTAAAGTATATAGGTCGCCAAAAACAACTATATTTGAAGACGGGAGGCACGCCGCAAATATGTCCACAAAAATGGGATATAGACAAATAAAAACCACCTACAAAAACGCAAAAGGAACAATAAACAAATACCAACTAAACTCAAAAAAATTAATAAAGCTTAAGTCCAGTATTAAATTTTTGTTAAAATGTAGAAAATCAAAACTTATACCTAAATTTATACAAAACACCACTAAATCTAATAAATTATTTGTATTTGACTGTGACATACAAACAGATATAAAAAAAGCTTTACATAGATATACACATTACTACCACACAAAGATTTTGAGCCTTCTAATTAAACATAAACATAACATACTAAGAAGACAAGAAAAGCGGGTAAAGGAAATATCCGAAAATTTGGAGAAACAGCTGACCACATATGATGCACAGGAATTCATGAGAAGTGAGAAAAACATAGAAAACAAAATGACAACAACACTAAAAGAAAAGCAATGCTCAAAGTATGAGAAGTTACGAAAAAAACGAAACAGTATATTAAACGACAACAACAAACATGACGATTGGTTTGTAAATCAAACAAATGTTGAGTTCCCGCCAGACATTAAAGCTCTACTTGCAAAAGGCCCAAAATTCGGTTTACCAATTGAAAGAGATAATTTCCCCCTTTTCCAATACATTGCTGATGGAGAGGAATTAATACAAACGATTGATAGCAGAGACAAACAAGAAGAGGCGCGTACAAAATTCTCAGTCCTAATAAAGAACCATACAAAAACAAACACATATAATGAAATGGATTGTGCAATAGCAGACACAGTGGAGCAAACTAAGAAATTCCTGAAACAAAATGATAACATTAGAATTTTGAGTTCCGACAAAGGCAACAAGACGGTTGCAATGGAATTAAGCGATTACAAAAATAAAATGTTACACATATTAGAAGACTTAAACGTATATAGAATGCAAAGACTTGATCCAACCTCAAAATTACAAACTAAAAATAACAATATTGTAGATAAACTTTTTAAATTGGGACTTATTTCAAAAGAAGAAAAATTAAAATTACATTCGACAACGGCAATTTCCCCTAGAATTTACGGACTCCCTAAAATACACAAGGAAGGAACACCACTTAGACCGATTTGTTCAACAATTGGATCGCCAGCATACAGTTTAAGCAAATACGTCGTAAATATATTGAACAACATAACAACGGGCTCAAAATACAACATAAAAAACACACTAGAATTTAAAGAAAAAATTAATAATACTTACATATGTGACGATGAAAGATTAATCTCCTTTGACGTGGTATCACTTTTCCCAAGCATACCAATACAGTTGGCACTTGACGTAATATTAAGTAAATGGACAAAAATAAAAGATCATACAAAAATACCGAAACAAACTTTCATGGAGATGGTTAAATTTTGTATACAGGAGAACAGATATTTTAAATTTGACGATAAAATTTACACACAACTGAAAGGACTACCTATGGGATCTCCCACTTCTCCAGTGATCGCTGACATTGTAATGGAAGTATTATTAGACAACACAATGGAAAAAATAGGATCAAAGCCAAGACTATTAACAAAATACGTAGATGACTTGTTCGCCATTGTACAAGAAACAGAGGTACAAAATACATTAAATACTTTAAATTCCTTTGACAAAAACATAAAGTTCACAATCGAAGAAGAAGAAGACGGAAAATTGCCATATTTGGACTCGCTTATAACAAGAGAAGGAAACATACTTAAGTTAAAGTGGTATAAGAAACCTACCTCGTCTGGAAGAATCCTCAACTTCCACTCAAGACACCCTAAAACCATGATTATAAATACAGCAATGGGCTGTATCCGACGTATGCTTCAAATTTCAGATGACACTTACCACGGAGAAATAAAAAGAGAAATAAGACTGTTATTGCAAAACAACGATTTTCCAAGAAGAACCATCAAAACATTAATGTATAAAGCACGGTTAAATAGTCAGCAAAATAGAACAAAGCAACCAACAATTTTCAAGTCAGTCACCTATGTACCTAAATTATCAGAACGTCTGATAAAATCGGATTTCTATAATAAAGAAAAAATAAGAGTAGCCCATAAACCTAGAAATACTTTAAAAAATCTATTTAATAAGAATAAGTCGAAAATTCCACAAACTGAGAGAAGCAACGTGATATATAAAATTCCGTGTAATGGCAAAGAAAACGAACCATGTGACAAAATATATGTAGGCACAACCAAATCGAAATTAAAGACTAGGCTAGCGCAGCACAAATCAGATACAAAATATTGTCAAACAAATACACAAAAAACAGCGCTCATGGCCCACTGTGCGGCCACTGGACATGTGCCGAATTTAGACAAAGCAAGTATTCTCCAACAAGAACAAAACTACAATAAACGATTTACTCTGGAGATGCTACATATTATTAACACACCAACAAACATAAGACTGAACTACAAAACGGACACTGACAACTGCGCTCACGTATATAAACATCTATTAGTAAATAAGTAAATAGTTTTAAGCTCCGCGTCGAACTAATGTGACGTGTAAAAACAATGTGTGTAAAAAATTTTTAATTTAATTTATTTTTCGTTTATTTATGTATCTATGTGATATTTATGTGCTTTGTAATTTTATTAGTTATTTTTCTTGTGTCATACATATACATATGTATGTACATGTATTTTCCCAATTTAGTTTTTTAAAAAAATTAATATGGTTTTTGTTATTCTTGTGTGTTTTTGTAGCCCCTGAAGATGATCACCGTGGGTGGTCGAAATATATTGGGAAAATAGAGAAAAAAAATTTTAAAAACATTGTGTTTCAATTGACCTGAAGCCAGCGAAGGAAAATTATTAAAGTATATAGGTCGCCAAAAACAACTATATTAAGTTTTTTATAAAAACTTGTAAAAATCAGAAAAGTTTTATTTATTAAAAATTGGCCCGTTTAATTGTTAAAGTAATATCAAAGATATCTGATAAAAACATTATTTTTCGCAATTTCTTTCATGTGAAACAAAAAGGATATTTTATGGACTAAAAACTCGGTTATATCACTCATCCGTGTATAGGGCGTCGTTTTACAACATTTTTTTTGCAAAACACTATAGACTTCTTGCGCGGCCTTAAACTTATCATAGTACTGCCTTTAAAATAGGAAACAATTTGCTCGCACAGCTAAATTCAATGAAGGTGCAAAACACGGTAACTCGCATGCTTTGATCAAAGATGGAACATGGTGCAAGGTTTCCAATATATTAGCTGCGTAATGATTTGTATCTGACAGCAGCTTTTGTGTCTACAGTACAGCTACTCGCAATTTGAAATCTTCTTCTGATATAAAATGACAAGCAATAGTTAAGTAATTTTCATTATTCCTTTTTTTGCTTGGTTTTCCGACGGGGCACAGTGCCGCGAAGGTGGACAAAAATACAAAAATCGACTGTCTTGAAACTTAGATATTTTGATGTCAAGTTACAGCTAAAACTCCAACTAAGAGAAATTCGTAAGTTATTTTGTGATAAAAACAACTTTCAGCCTCACACACCCCCTCAAAGTTCACCTATTTTCTACAAATGTATACACATCAGGGAGGTCCAATTTTTTTATATATTTTTTTATTGTCTTTTTTCATGAATAAATTGTATTTGACATATTTTTTACCAATATACACAAAAAAAAAATATTTAAAATATAAAACACCGATGAGTTATGTTTTTATTAACAAATAACAGCGATTATTACTTGTGCCTCAGACACACGTGTGGTAGAAATATTATAATATCAATACTATGATTTGGCTTTACTATGAAATTTTCAATTAAACTACAATATGAGAGTGACACATATGTCGTATAGATCGCAATATTTCTACTATACTACGATGTGTGTCTCTAGCATTACTTACTTAACAGCGATTATGCTTTATTTTCAAGATTTTTTTTTTTTAAAGGTTAACATGTAAGGAAAAACCTCAATTTTTCAAATTACCGTAATGTATTCACTTAGGGAGTAAAGTTTCGACAAAGTTTAAGTATTAACTCTATTTTTCTGAACACTTAGCAACAATGATATGCCATATTTCATTTTTAAATAATGATGTGCAAAAACTCGGTATTTTTTAAGGGGTACCCGTTACGAAAAAAACGATTACTTTTTTAAAATAAGAGTAATATAGAAACTTTAGATGTAAAGTTTCAATAAATTCTGACAACTCTTTCATGTTTTCGTAAACACCACAATCAGCAATGATTATGCCTTATTTGTCTTTCATATAGTAATGTAAAAAAAATAGTTTTTTTAATGGGTACCCGGTACCGATAAATCAATTTCATTTTTGAAATTAGGATGTCTTAGTCCTTTTAGTTTTAAAGTTTCAATAAGTTTTGAATACAATTTCGGTTTTTATAAACATATGTCTACGATGATTATGAGTTATTTTACCTTTTGAAAAAATTGTAAAAAAAAATTTGTTTTTAATTAAATGGTAACAGATGCTGAAAAACGGATTTGTGTTCTGAAATTGACGTGACATAAGCCTTTCAGCTGTAAAGTTTCAGCCCATTATGATGACTGCTTCCACTTATATCAACACATGTTCACAATGACTATTTTCATATAAAAATGCAGGAAAACTCGGTTTTCTCGAAATGAGTAACCGGTACAGAAAACCCGATTTCATTTTTGAAATTAGCGTGGCATAATACTTCTAGGTGTGAAGTTCCAGCCAATTCTGACCACTCCTATTTTTGTCCATCATTTGTATGGTCGCGGGGCAGGAATATGATGTATTGTGGAACGATTTTTTTACAAGGGATGACGAAAAATCACATAAGTATCTATATCTTTAGCTTAAAGGCTGGTATCGACCTCTCAAGAAACAGCTCAAGAAATTTTTAGCTTTATTTCTTGAGTAAAAAATAGTAGTAGGCAAGAAATTTTGACGTTTAGTAATCCACCGTGAATGCCAAGTGAAATGAAGAAGAGCATCAAAAACGTAAACAAAATAAACCTTTTTGTAAACATAAGCAATTAGTAAGTTCTTAAAAAATATTAAATAAAAGCTTTAAATATATGGTTTCAATAGTTTTATTTTATTGTTATTTTAGGAAATCATCGAAAGCGACGAGGATGACCTTATATTACTGGTTAACTGTGGTATATTTGTTGAGGACATGAGTTTCAACCCCACGGACCTATGAGTGGCTACAAACTTCTTAAAGTAGAAATAATTTATAAGCAGTAAATTATGTACTTACCGTCATACTTACCTTTTATATTTTCGCTTTTCCTACACCCTTTACTTACCGCAGAATCCCTATACATACATACTTACCTATATACCACCTATCCACTCTCTTCAATCCGTTACCTCTATACCTCCAATATACTCACTAAGTTTTGTACTTAAAATTAATATTACAAATTTCCTTAAAGTTAGTTGATTTATATCCCGCAACACTTAAAGCTCGCTCCGTCCCCGCTCTTTAAAATTTAAATTAAAGTGTAAAAATAAATAAAAAATAAAGTGAATTGAAATTGTGATGAAAATAATATAGAAGAGAAGGAAGGTTGTTTTTATTTAAAGAAAAGGAAACAATAGAAAATAAAAGGTGAAGGAAAAGAATAAGAATAAAATATATATACAAGTATTTATTCAGCTCGAGTGCTGATGGCCGGAATGGAATAAAATATGAGAAATCGATGCCAACTATGCCCTTGCATCATTAGAAAAATTGTGCATTCTATTTTTCGTTTCTTTTTTGCCATTTTCACTAACGATTTCCACGATTTTTTTTCAACACGCAACAAACGTCAAAATTTCTTTAAGAAATAAATGCTCGATGATATATTTCTTGGCAAAACCTGTGTTGCTGTGTTCGCATAACGTTGAAAAATAGTATTAAAAAAGTGTACTAAATTTCTTAAGAGGTCGATACTCGCTCAAGAAAGTTTCACAAGAAAAATTTCTTGAGCATTTCTTGTATGTCATTTTATATGAAACTTTTGCGTTTCTTGAGAGGTCGATACTAAGCTTAAGGGCCGTTTACTAAACCTCTGATTAACGCTAACCATATGAGAGGGCGAAGTCACAAACAAATTTTATCTTTTGTCTATACACGAATGAGTCATCTAACCGAGCTTTTCGTCCATAAAATATCCTTTTTGTTTCAGATGAAAGAAGTCGCTAAAAATAATGTTTTTATCAGATATCCTTGATATTACGTTAACAATTAAACGGGCTAATTTTTAAATAATAAAACGTATCCTCCCCCATAACTGAAATTCTTCGTATTTTTTGTTTTTTGATTTATTTAAAGCATAGTGTATTCTACATTAATGAAATGTTTAAACAGTGTGCCTTTTGATTATCGCTATTTTACACTAATGAAATTTATAAACAATGTGCCTTATGTACTAGTCAGCGCCAACGATGCTAAAAAAAAAACAAATGTACTACTTTTAGTTTTATTACTATAGCTTTTTCAACTCAAATGAAACCTTTTTCAAATCAAGTTATGCGTAATGTTATGCGTTAAAAAAATTAAAGACTTTGAAAAGGAAAATGTAAACAAAACCGTCCCTCTTTTTAAGGTTTAATTTAACCTGAAAATGCTACATACATAAGTGAAGTATTTAATTCTTATTTGATCTTTTATTTAATTATAGTTTTGCGTAAAAAAAGAAAAATTAAACACTTTTTGGAAAGAAAAATGTAAACAAAACCATCCCTCTTTTTATTGTAGTGAAATATTCATAAAAAACTATCGATAGTATCGATAGTTTTTTTTTTGACTATCGAAACTATCGAGTGGTCCGACTATCGATGGTTTTGCAGCTCTACTTCCTAATGCAACACACGGTTCTGTCATCGATAAGCCTGTCCTGTCAAGCCGTAAGAACTTTTAATACTATACAACCAGCTGCTTGGAATTCCATTCCATTCCGACGGCAAAAATACATACATAAATAATGAAAATGAATAACATAATGAACCAATATGAAATAAAATTACATACATACATACATATGAACATACTCTAGGAAAAACAAAAATATTCCCATACACATAATAAATGTATTCATAAATATTTATTTTATGTGGCCGCTGTGGTGCAGTGGGTAGAGTGCTCGCCTGCTATGCCAGAGGTCTCGGGTTCAAACCACGGTCCGAGCAAAACACCAAAACAATTTTTCTAATTAGTAAAAATCCAATTATTGGGTTTTTAAGAGCAGCGGTCACCTCTCGGCAGTGGGCGGCATACCCTCCGAGTGTTCTTCTGCCATGAAAAAGCTTCTCACAAAAAATGCATTCGCCGTTCGGAGCCGGCTTTAAACTGTAGGTCCACCCAATTAGTAGGAAAAACAAAAAGGAGCACACCTCGAATTGGGAGAGAAGCTCGGCCATAAAACTCGTCAGAGTTATAATAGCGCCATTGTATTATATTATTTATTTTATGTCAAATAATATTGCTTTTCATCCAAATGTTATTTGAAGCAGTGGCAACGAATAACGTCATTGTATACTAGGTTAAGATTTGATAAAAATTGTCATATTCTATATCCGACAAAAAAAAAAAAAAAAAAACTCTTTTCTTTCGCTAAATCATGAAACATATCTTTTTCTTGCGTTTCCATAGTTATCCGCATTTTTTTAGCACTCAAACTTGAAATATCGCAAAAAACACAATACACTTATTTGCACAAACTTTTTCCAGAAATTTTTTTTTTCAAATGTGTTGACTTTAAATAAGCCAAAGTAACGTTTAATGGTGTCTATTGCGTATAGAAGGAGGTTTTCCATAAAATTCAATATATTTCCCACGGAAATGCATGACAGAAATTTCTTTTTGAAACACCAACCTTTTTCAATTTTGTGTATGGGGGCTGGCCAGTGTGCAAGAATCAGAGATGTTAAGTAATGCAGTACTTTGTGACTGCGCAGTCTTTTAATTGGGGTCAACAAGACTGCTATTCATTTTTTGTCAGTCATGGCTGGGAATTAAAAAAGTAAGCCTTCATTCTGACCGGTAAATTTTAACTGTACAGTCACCTGGCTGCAATCCACCCCGTTACTGCAATAATTTTATTGCAATTATGAAATGATTGCAGCTACAGTCTATTGTCATTCTTCTCACTTCCACCCAGTGCTGAGTTTATACCACCTTAATGTAACATTTTTGCCGGCATGTTAAACGTCGTCAATAAGCATTCATTTTTTCAAAAGAGGAATTTCGATCGATTCAGTAGAACCGCAAATAAAACAGATTTAATATTCCGAGGAATATAAGTTTTTCGCTTCCTGTGGTCTTTTAGGTTTTTTTTACAAAGATTTTTTCTGAGGAGACCCCTAATGAAATTTTAAGGCGAATAATTTTCTAGAAATGAACTTCGAAATGAAAAAAAATTTTCTGTTCATGTAAATATTTTGGACTTACACAATTTTCTTCGCTTTTTGGACTTACACAATTTGCGTATAACTGAATAACAACGAGTAGAAATATGACAATAGTCACAGACTTGTTTAGCGCGGTGCATATTTGATTTTTCTAGCGTTCTACATAAAAATACACTTTTTCATTAAAATGGACTTACGCAGTTTGCACTCTAAGCTGGCGATATGTATTTCAAATATTTTTTAAACTGACCATTTTAGGTATAAATAAATACTATTAGGCTAAAATACATATGCCAATATCACGAACACAGTCGGCGTTACCGCAATGACGTTTTCGGCAAATCGGCATTATGACAACCGACGCACAATGGGAACGTTTCATACAAAAAACGGCCATAAATAGTAAAAATGGACCTAGAGTGCTCAAATTTTGAAAATAAGCTTTTTTATGAATGTTAGTACATGGTGTAAAAATGAACTTAATCTGATGACAAATTCTCCCACCCCCCATATAACGGGTGTCGCGAAAAACCATTAAAATGCATTTATTTTCCAAACTAATTAAGTTACAATGCTGAAATTCAGTATGTAAGCTTCTTTGATGAATATCAGTACATGGTGTAAAAATGAACTTAATCTGATGACAAATTCTCACACCCTCCATATAACGGGTGTCGCGAAAAACCATTAAATTGCAATTATTTTGGAAATTAATTAAGTTACAATGCTGAAATTCAGTATGCTAGCTTCTTTGATGAATATTAGTACATGGTGTAAAAATGAACTTAATCTGATGACAAATTCTCCCACCCCCCATATAACGGGTGCCGCGAAAAACCATTAAATGCATTTATTTTCGAAACTAATTAAGTTACAATGCTGTAATTCAGTACGCAAGCTTCTTTGATGAAAATTAGTACATGGTGTCAAAATGAACTTAATCTGATGACAAATTCTCCCACCCCCCATATAACGAGTGCCGCGAAAAAACATTAAAATGCATTTATTTTCGAAACTAATTGAGTAGGAATGCTGAGGGGCAATTATATATATAGGTATAAGTATATATTTGTAACTATTTCAAAAATATTTATTTAATTATCTATGTGACGTTTATGTATACTTATTTAAAATCTGTACTCTTAGGGCTTGGATCCCCACGTAAACTCCCATTTATAAGGTAACGGCACAGGTGGGAGACGAAATAGATAAATGCAAATATCAAGTTTATGCGTACCAAAGACTTTATACCATTTATGAATGATAGAAATTAAATTTTATCTGTTTAATTGAATAAGTTACAAATACTCAAATTTATCTTGTACATATGAACAATCCGTTGTATGGGAGCTATATTTTATACTGGATTTGGGCGATTCCGACAAATGATAAACTTTACATAAAAATACATAGTATTTCGGCACAAAGTTATAACACTATTTCATGTTCATGGCTGGTATAAAAAGCAGCAAATGATAGTATATCGCTCATTTACTTCTATACTATCATACCTTAATAAGCTGATTTTACGAAAAAGCCCTTTAAGTTTTCGATCGCTATATATGTATGTACATCAATAGTACATATAGCACAGATAATTTTTTGATCTCAAACTCTAAATTTTCAATATATCAGACCGAAATTTCGTCATATAATGCACATACATATATGTACATACACACACATGCATGCATACCAATCCTTACCTGAAAACTCGCGTTTTTGAGTTATGATACGTTTGAAGTAAATAGGCTAAAAGTAAGTATATATGTAAATATTCTATATAAAATTGCATTAGTTAATATATTAGCGATTTTAAAGCATAAACATATGTCAAAACTGCTCATCAATGCTTTTCTCTCTAGCTACACATGTGTACATATGTATGTACATACATAGTAATAGCGCGCATATACACCTCGTCGAAAACTATGAATTAGTGAGAAGAGCGCGCGTGAATGATGAAACTGACTATGGGGGGTTATAAAGCACACTTGGGGTGAACATATATTAAAAAATTGAGGAGACCTTTTTTTTATTTTTTTTTATTTGATTTTAAACTTTTGGAATT
This sequence comes from Urophora cardui, assembly GCA_960531455.1. NCBI lineage: Eukaryota > Metazoa > Arthropoda > Insecta > Diptera > Tephritidae > Urophora > Urophora cardui. The sequence continues at coordinate 89,299,668 of OY482673.1, read as the reverse complement.
TTTTTGAATTTTTTTTTTTACCCTACAAAAAAACAATATATAATAGAATCTATATAGCTAATTCAAAAATGAGCTGCTGTATTTCATATTGTGAACCATTTTCTATATTACAGATGTAAATTGGATGATAGATCTTCTATACACTTTATTTTTCTTTTTAATTTTCAATATGTCATTATAAATGTAATTTGAAAAATGCACTTTTAGCCAGTTAGGAGAATAATTAAAACACGCGAAGGCGCGCGTGAAATTAATATCTGTTAATGTGATCTGATAAAGAATATATTAGTTCATAACACAAAAAAAAAAACCAAGATACCTTTTTTTTATATATACGTCGATAAATGGCATAGATAGAGCTTTTAGTATCAGGTCATAAAATTCATAATTCATATGACATATTTTTTGTTCAACTTTGAGCACCCTGTATGGCTAAACGAAACGGAACTCAAAAAATTTTACATGGCTTTTTTTTGTCCCATAAGATATCTGTCGATTGCAGTTAAAAAATATTTATTTATCACTACTTTAATTTCGAATTTATTTTTGGCCAAAAAATCCCATTGTGCGACGGTGCGCCGAATCTTTCGAAGTTCGGTAAATCGGCATTATGAACACAATGAATACTTCAGGAAAAGTTCTGTGTATGATAATTTTACTAGTTATAACACTCCCGACTACGCAAAATTACTGTAAATCTCTCCAGATCTAACTCCAGAAAGGGAGTTCTGTCGGCTGAGTGTTGCTTTTCAAAGCGCGGTGGCCTTCGAAATGCATCAGGGTGCTCTACGCAAAAATACTGTGTTATTAATGAATTATAAGTTTCCGAAAGATTTAGTTTGCATTTTAGTGATCTATCGCCAAAAAAAGAAACGAAAAATTCCGGTGCCGGGTACATTGTTATTGAAATTTTCCCCTGTTTTTGTATACAATTTGCTTTTATGTAGTTCAAAATAATTCTATGAAAAACAGAAAAAGGGACAAGGTAAAAATTTCGGGAAAATTTTCCAACAGTCTACCACGCGTTGAAAAAAAGGACTTGTCAGGCGTTGTAGAGGTCCTGCTTATTCAAAATCCAAAAGTCCCGTCGACCGGAGATATTTGTCAGTTGTAAAATTTACAAAACAAAACCCCAAAACTGTGCAGTATTACCGTATGAAGACACTTATAAAAACAAGCACTATGCGTTGGCGGCCTTAGGCCGCGCTTAAAAAAAATAACCCTCAACCGGCAGAATTCTCTTTTTGGGTAACATCTATGGACCCATCCAACTACCAATAAACTACTAACAAATATCCCATGAACTATAAGCCTCCGCCAGGTTTTGATTTTAGTTTTGAGATCTGTGAGAGTCCCTCTACCTCCCTGAAAAAGACATTTTTCTCGGACCGTGGTTCCTTAATATAAGGCCTACCCTTTTGGTAGACAGATGGAAATCTGAGCCAAAATTATTGCTGTGATCTTTCAAAAACTTTCTTTCGTTCAGAGAAATCCTTTGCTCCTCTTCCTCTACTAATAAAGCTGCTATCGCAATAGAATCCATCATTTTATTATTTAAATAAATTGTTTTTAGTAAAATAAAGTAAAAATGTATTTGGTTTTATCAAAAAGGGTAATTATCTATTTTACGTGCAACGACTAAAATAGTTCCTTCTTTAAAAAGAGGGGTATCAATCGACGCATTTCGATCTCAGGAACACGAATCAGAAGGCGGAGCTTAACTTTTTTATTTCAATAAGAAGTTATTAACAAAAACATTATAATTTTTTGCTTGCTCATTACACACACATGAACACACAAATTCAGCTTAATACATAATAATACATTCTTCATATTTACTACATCACACCCAACATTATTTAATATGTTGCAAATAAATACTATTTTTTAATAAAATCAAAGTAAACAATTGAGATTCTTTCACTTTTTTCGAGCGATAATTGAACTGTCACAAAGTTAGTTGGCAACGCTACGCACTATATTGATGAAATTGGCGTAGTTTCTTTACTTGTACTTTGGGTTTAACTAAAATATTATATTTATTTGCAACATATTAGCACATTTTGGGCGTGAAATGGTAAATATAAAGAATGTATTACCAAATGGTAAAAAAATAGATTGAATTTGCGTGTTCATGTGGGTGTAATAAGCAATCGAAAAATGAAAACTTTTCTTGTTAATAACTTTTTATTGAAATAAAAAAGTTAATTACCTAATTATCTAGTTTACGGTGCAACGGCTAAAACTCGTCAATTTTTAACAAGCGGGATATTAATGGACACGTATCGATCTCAGGAGCACGAATCAGAAGGCGGAGCTTAACTTTTTTATTTCAATAAAAAGTTATTAACAAGAAAAGTTTTCATTTTTCGATTGCTTGTTACACACACATGAACACGCAAATTCAATCTATTTTTTTACCATTTGGTAATACATTCTTTATATTTACCATTTCACGCCCAAAATGTGCTAATATGTTGCAAATAAATATAATATTTTAGTTAAACCCAAAGTACAAGTAAAGAAACTACGCCAATTTCATCAATATAGTGCGTAGCGTTGCCAACTAACTTTGTGACAGTTCAATTATCGCTCGAAAAAAGGGAAAGAATCTCAATTGTTTACTTTGATTTTATTAAAAAATAGTATTTATTTGCAACATATTAAATAATGTTGGGTGTGATGTAGTAAATATGAAGAATGTATTATCCCATGGTAAAGAAATAAGCTGAATTTGTGTGTAATGAGCAAGCAAAAAATTATAATGTTTTTTGTTAATAACTTCTTATTGAAATAAAAAAGTTAAGCTCCGCCTTCTGATTCGTGTTCCTGAGATCGAAATGCGTCGATTGATACTAGACCTCTGCACAATACCATTTGCCTCTTCTATATTTTCGAATACTCTATGCATTGTACAATTAGTCACAGTACAATTTCAATGCAGATACGAATATAACCCATACTTTTCATTTGGAATACAAATACTATTTCTATTTGCTCTGTTGGAGCGATTAGTGTACACTATTCGCCACGATAGAATAGAACATAATAACCATGTTATGAAGTATTCGCAAAACCTTGTTGCTTCTTTGGTTTGTTTGTTTATTTAATGTGCATATGGCATTAAGGTGGACCAAAAAATAAAAGCCCAACAAACATATGTTCCATTTTTTAATGATAAGAAATGTTTTTCTTGTTCATTAAGGACTTTGAAAAAAATTATGTATCATCACTGATATAAAAGGAGAAGGAAATTTGGAGGCATTTGCACGACCTCTAAATTTTAATATATTAAGGAAAAATTTTAGGTATAGATTTCCGTATTATATTCGCATGAAAATCGGGTTGTTCCGCGAATTTCGGGAGAACATTATTTCCTTCATAAAACCACCTTAATATGCCAAATAAGTTTCCTAACTAATGCCGAAAAAATCAAAAGAATCGAAGTATTGGTTACCGAGTTATTTTAAAATATATAGAACACTTGGAAATATGTAGATCGTAAAAAGCTCTGGTTAGAAATTTATTTTAGACATATGGTTTCTTGGGCAAAAAAGCTTGAAATTACCCAAATTTTTATAATTGCGATGTGTCCCTGTTAATTTTTTTTGGTCCCTACCAATCGTCCCGCCCTAGTGTGTATGCATATGCACATACACACACTCACACTAGCAGCGTAATTTTGCTGAACACGTCTGGATGTGTGTTTATGAAAATATGTATGTACATACATATATTTCGATTATATTCGAAGTATTCGCAAGTAGTGTACACTATTTGCAGAACCCTTTTAAGGTCATGTAATTGTGGCTACGAATAAGTAATTGTATTGGTTCTGTTTATGGTTGTGCTCTACTTGCGTTTATTCTAAAACGACAGAAACAAGTAGGTACTGTAATTGGACGGCCGCGAATATTTTGTTGGCCATTTCGAATCCATTCGTGCAGCCTTCTAATTGATACGCCTCTTTTTAAAGAAGGAACTATTTTAGTCGTTGCACCGTAAGCTAAATAATTACCAAAAATAGTATTTATTTGCATCATATTAAATAATTTTGGGTGTGATGTAGTAAATATGAAGAATGTATTATCCCATGGTAAAGAAATAAGCTGACTTTGTGTGTTCATGTGTGTGTAATGAGCAAGCAAAAAATGATAATGTTTTTTGTTAATAACTTCTTATTGAAATAAAAAAGTTAAGCTCCGCCTTCTGATTCGTGTTCCTGAGATCGAAATGCGTCGATTGATACCCCCCTTTTCAAAGAAGGAACTATTTTAGTCGTTGCACCGTAAACTAGATAATTACCGATAATTACCTCAAAAAGATAAGAAACCTGAGAAAACCCCGCTCAATTTCGTATCAGCACTTGGTAACGCTGATTCGAACATAGTTCATATAGTTGGCAACACTTAACTTCGAACCGACGGGTAGCTGATACGATTTTCGACGAGTTCGGCGTTTCGGTAGTTCGTTCGGTGTTCGTGATACTGGCATTAAGCTCCGCCTTCGGATTTGTGTTCCTGAGATCGAAACGCGTCGATTGGTACCCCATTTGTAAAGATTGGAGCAATTTTGGCATAAGTGCAGAATAGCTACATTTTGCAAATCGACAAAATTTATATTGGGATCGATAAAGCTTCTCAAGGTGAGTTTAAAAATATAATTTTTTTTTGGTGCAAATATATAGGTGGGGAGTTTGAGGGGGGTAAAGTTTCAAAATTAAATATCTTTAAATGCTTATATTTCAGAAAGTATTGGGTCTATTTTCAAAATTTTACGTCGTTAAAAAGGTAATTTAATTGCCTTTCAGGCAATATACATACTTCACCAAAAAATTTATATTTTTGTAAAAAAAAAAGCAAAAAAACCAAATTATAAACATTTAATTTAGGAAAATATGTGTTTTCTTAAAAAAATTCGTTATAAAGAAACTGCTAAAATTATCTTAAAATAAAGCGACAAAATTACCTTCATTTTGGTGTAACATTGTCAGGTAATATTTAAGTGTTATGTAAAATAGTGCGATTAAGTAACCACTTTCTCACGAATTAATATAAAAAGGAGAAATTGGGTCGGGGTTACACCTCTCCACCACGCCTAGAAAAAAACGGTTTTTTAGGGGGGTGGGGGAGGGCCCCCTGATCACAAAACTGAAGACCCCACCTGCCGGAGGCTTATAGTTCTCGAATATTCCAGTACTGTGTATCGGTCCTTAGATACTATTCCAGAAAGTGAATTCTGCCGGCTGAGGGTTATTTTTGTAGAGCGCGGCCGAAGGCCGCCAACGCAGAAAGGTGTTCCACCCAAAAGTACTGTGGATCGGTCCTTAGCTACTATTCCAGAAAGAGAAGGTAATTATCTAGTTTACGGTGCATCGACTAAAACTGCTCCAATTTTAACAAATGGGGTACCAATCGACGCGTTTCGATCTCAGGAATACAAATCCGAAGGCGGAGCTTAACTTTTTTATTTCAATAACAAATTATTAACAAAAAACTGTTTGTACAATGCAACTTTTTTGCTCGCTTAGTACACACACACGAACACATAAATTCAACTTATATATTTATCGTGGGATAACACATACCTTATATTTACTAAATAACACGCAAAAAGTTGCAATATTTTACAATTAAATACTATATTTTAATAAAAACCAAAGTAAACAAAAGTCGCTAATTTTAGGACTGTGGCGCGTAGTGTTGCCACCAATATTTACTACTAATCTATATAAACCTGCATTCACACTAAGCTCTTTTTATATGAATGGTGAAAAGTGGTGAGTTTCCGATATATCGCAATATCTAATCGCTGAAGGGTGTACTACGCAGAAGGACATCACCGTGGCGGTAGCCACGGTTAGGTTGTATATCCGGACTTTGGTGGCGTAGCCCAGGGTTATTTTAAATAAGCGCGGCCGAAGGCCGCCAACGCAGAAAAGTGTTCTGCGCAAAGGCATATTTTTAGCAACTTTAAATGCCTAAGTGTGAATGCGCTGTAAATTACACCTAATTGAGTGGCAACGCTACTCATTTTGACAGTTCAATAATCGGTCGAAAAAAGCAGAAAAAGGGTAATTGTTTACTTCGATTTTATTAAAATATAGTATTTAATTGTAAAATATTGCAACTTTTTGTGTGTTATTTAGTAAATATAAGGTATGTGTGATACTATGATAAATAAATCAGTTAAATTTATGTGTTGGTGTGTGTGTAATGACCAAGCAAAAAGTTAGATAGTTTTTTGTTAATAATTTTTTATTAAAATAAAAAAGTTAAGCTCCGCCTTCGGATTTGTGTTCCTGAGATCGAAACGCGTCGATTGGTACCCCATTTGTAAAAATTGGAGCAGTTTTAGTCGATGCACCGTAAACTAGATAATTACCAAAGAGAATTCTGCCGGCTGAGGGTTATTTTTGTAGAGCGCGGCCGAAGGCCGCCAACGCAGAAAGGTGTTCCACCCAAAAGTACTGTGGATCGGTCCTTAGATACTATTCCAGAAAGAGAATTCTGCCGGCTGAGGGTTATTTTTGTAGAGCGCGGCCGAAGGCCGCCAATGCAGAAAGGTGTTCCACGCAAAAGTACTGTGGATCGGTCCATATATTCTACTCTAGAAGGAGAACTCTGCGGTATTTTCCAACAAGTTGTACACCAAATTAAAGGTATTTTAAAGCTCTTTCTGACAATGATACATTTACATATAGTTAGTACGGCATTTTTACGAAAAAAGCATGTGTTTTATAAAAAAAATATGAAAATTATGTTTTTTAAGTGTTTTTTTCAAAATTTGTATAAAACTTTATATGAATATGGGCACCAAATGAAAGACCGTTTAATTACCTATTCACCGGTATAAAGATTTTTTAAGATTGGATTAGTACTTTTCAAGATATACGCCAAAAAAAAAATAGACCACTAAAATCAGAAAAAAAGGCGGACCACGCCCACTTTTTTATTTTTGTCTAGCTAAAATGTAGCTATTCTGCACTTGTTCCGCAGTTTTTAGTCGATACACCGTAAACTAGATTATTACCCTGCGTATTGTTGATACGATATAGTAAAATATACTTACTAAGTTATAAGGAAATTATGTACACAATCACTTCCTTTAGCCCTTATATCTTAGTTTGTTTACATTAAGGTTGTTCTCTCCATAAAATATTTTTGCCGAGATTCAGGTCTGTTTGTTGAGATTTTGGACATCAATTAGTGATGAGCGATATATCGCAAACGGTGATTTTTTCACTGTGAATAAAAAATCACAAATCGCAATTGCCATCACTTTTTCAAAATAGCAGTTCACTACCATTGTGAATGGATACAAGTGAAATGACTCTGAGATGTGTTTAAAACAGGTCAAACAGCTGTGCTCAGCTGATTTTAAGAGTTGCTTATTTGGTATCAAGGGTCCCAATTTCTGGCTGAGTTGCATTCGATAGTGTCACAAAATTTAGAATTAAATAGTATCATTAACAAAAAAAAAGTTGTATAAAAAATACCTTTTCATTGACTATTATTAAATAAAACCATATTTCTAGTAATAAGAGTTTGTTTTGTGTACAGGTTTATATTTATTTTGCGAAAATTTTGTAAACAAAATAATAGTTTTAAAAGTTTCTAAAAAGTACACCGAAATGCAACCAAGTGCTAAAATATGCAACCATGCAAGCATCTTCGGATTTTATTACGCAGCCATTTTTTATGATGGTCAGCAACATATTAATATTACAATTGTAATTGGGCCAATAATTTCCTTTATGTGCCAGTAAAATTCATTAAAAGAGAAATTTCCTATTTGAAATTATAAGAACATCCAATTTGTTTAAAGTATATGCAATACATAAGCGTCAACACAGAAGTTGCATTGAATTACTGCGGGTATAAAAATAGTATATTAACGTATGTATGTATGTGTGTACGTGTGTAGATTGGCACTGGAATTTGCAATTCAGCTACAAGTTTTAAAATTATTATGTGGGTGAATACTGCAGCATTGGTGTCCATATCTTTGTATACAATGACCAAATCATCTATTGCCTTTTTATTGATATTTTCAATAATACTGCGATTGGAAAAAAGGTACGTATGTACATATACACGTATTATTTAATGAATAATGTAGAAAAATTAAAAGTTCGCTTTTAAATTGCAGAGCTTATTCCTTGTTTTTATTGTGGGTCTAATTACAATCGGTATATTGATGTTTACCTACGCATCAGCACAGTTTAATGCACTCGGTTTCATATATGTCCTACTGGCATCGCTCAAACATATTATATTGTGGCAAACAATAATAAACAACCGAAAAGGTTTCGACGCACTCGATTATCAAGAACATGCCGATTATACAATAATACGTTCCACCAATCCCGACTACAAAAAGGCTATAATTCGCATAAACATAACACGTTCCAATCGCCAAACTATTCAATACATAGCACACTCCGATACACATTTACTAAATGCGGCCGATTTGTTGGTGATAGACGAAGCGGCTGCTATACCATTACCTTTGGTAAAGAAAATGATGGGTCCGTATTTAATATTTATGGCTACGACAATAAATGGTTACGAGGGTACGGGACGATCGCTGTTTGAAATTGATGTCGCAGCTGCAGAAAGACAATAATGCTCCACCGCCGGTGTGTACTTTTTTATTTTGTTAAAAAAAACAATTGTTTTTAAATAGTTTCTGATCTATTTGTTATTTTCTTTTAGATAAAACTAGAGGAATCCATACGTTATAGTGAAGGTGATGACATCGAATCTTGGTTAATCAATTTGCTTTGTTTGGATGCCACTACAGTGCCGCATATTAGTTCGGGGTGTCCAACGCCAGATGTTTGCGAACTCTATTATATCGATCGTGATGCTTTATTTTCATACAACAAAGCAGCCGAATCATTTCTGCATCGTTTAGTTTCGATTTACGTCGCCTCACATTACAAAAACAGTCCAAATGATTTGCAAATGATGAGTGATGCGCCGGCACATCATCTCTTCTGTTTGCTGGGACCCATACAACGCAAAGATCAACTACCGGAAATACTTGTCGTTCTACAGGTGGCACTTGAAGGTGAAATTTCTTCAAAAACTATAAGCGAATCACTGGGTCGTGGTAAGAAGGCAAGTGGTGATCTGATACCAAGGAATGTTGCCGAACAATTTGGCGATAAGGAGTTTCCTAAGTTGGCCGGTGTACGAGTGGTTAGAATAGCGACACATCCCAATTATCAAAGGGTAAACTATCAATTTTCGTTATCATTTTTGCCTTTGTTTGTAGCAAATCCTAAGTTTCCCAATCTCCTTTACAGATGGGCTATGGTAAACGTGCTATTAAGCTTCTGCGTGATTAATATCAAGGCAAATTTACAGATCTTAGCGAAAATACTCCAATTGAGGATTGAGATTAAAATAAGCGGATTTTATCGCAGTGATCTGCTCGTATAGCGTATTCATGCGATGTTGATGAAGCCGTTGAACAAAATCCACATCATAGATGTTCCCTTGAATCATATTCGTCTTGCAAAAGAATCCAAATGCTAGCAGGAATGATTCAATATTTTTATAACAGTGTTGTACTAATTTAATATTAAATGCAATTACATATATGAAACTGCGCCTACATTGTTAATTGAAGCAGTGGCAATAAAAAACGTTATTGTACCTTAGTTGTAAGATTTTATATATAAATATAAATAAATAAATATAAATTGTTACTTTCTAATTAAATATTGGTATGAAATTAAAGGTAAACATGCTGCCATGGAAAGTTGTTGATAACTCGCCCAAAAAATTTAATATTTTGATGAAATTTGGAATGCAAGTTGGTATACAGACTGAGACGGTTGGTATCGCTAATTGGGACCATGACCATGTCCACTTTTCCTATATAGTCATAACTCAGAAGTCGCAGCAGATATCGCACGTTTGGTGGTTATGAAAGCCTCACCTAGGCGATTATAAAGTTTAAACCGATAAGCAAAAATATAATTTTAACTTCACTTTTAATTATTGTTTTGAATGTACATACATACATATGTATATGAAAAAATTCTTACCTGGAATCTATCACTGGAGGAAATGGATAGAAAGGTGTTCCCATATCACAGCCACAGATGCATCGCCTCATTATCTGAAAATAAAGATAAAATATTATTTAATAATGTAATTAATAATATATTTATTGGAACAATACTTATCTTTCAAAAATTTTTCACGAACATTTCACGAAGATCTTCACTGAAAAAAAATGCACTCAGGGTTGCATAAAATAGGTTTTTCACACAAAATAATTTAAAGTTGTCCATTTTGCAATCATCAATATAATGGGTTGTAATTATAATGAAATTTATGTCGGTTCGATTGTTATTATTATTAGAAGCACCCTTTTGACACAACTTTAAAAATTTTATACTGATAAATGAGTCGATTGTCAAAACATATTAAAATCACCTAAGTCTACGAGCCGAAATTTTTCAGATTTTTCATATAATAAATTAAACAAGTCAGTGGGCCTAAAGAACATCAATTACGATGTATTGTGGAACGATTTTCCGTCATCCCTTGTCAAAACTAAAAGTTACTAGTCTCAAGCAACGAGGTTTGTGAGAGTAAAGTGATATTTGCTCTCAATGAGAAATGTTAGCAAAAAAGTAAGGATACACGAAGTTATCAAAATTTGCTAGTTTTACATGTTTTGTAATAAACGAGGTTTGTGAGAGTAAAGTGATATTTGCTCTCAATGAGAAATGTTAGCAAAAAAGTAAGGATACACGAAGTTATCAAAATTTGCCAGTTTTCCATGTTTTGTGATAAATTGGCTTACTGCTTCCATTTTCACCTTTTTTTTTAAATATAAGCATATTGTTAATTTGATTTGATTTGCGTCAAGGCAAATTCATTATGGTAATGGCAGGGCGAATTCGGCAATATTTTGTTTTTCTTTTTTACTTATGTATGTATGTCAAACCCTTTGTTGGACTTCAAAAATTTTCAGTTACTTGTCAAATTTTTTACTAGCCCTGCCGGGTTGTTAAATTTTATTCACCTCACATCTGTCAAAAATTTCCATTCCAAGGAACTTTGCTACCGATTTACACAGGCCCATAATGTGGAAGCAAACGTATCATATTAATTTTTTATAACTAAAATTTTTATTAAATACAATTAAATCTAATTATATATGTGCAAAAAATTTACTTTTATCAATCGAACTTACAGCTATTGTTTACAAAATAAAATATATTACATAAAATTCATTAGAAAAATAATTTGGTAATAAAAACAGTTTGTATTCAAGCAAAGCTTGAGAAATAAATACTTAGCATGAACAAACTCACTCAAAAATTTTGTTCGATGTTCAAAATTACTATAAACTAAAATAAAGCTTAAAGAGTTGTGGCGTTTTGATATTAAAAGCAACTTTATTTATTTCAATATTTGTTCATATTGTAATACAATAATATGGAAAAAAAAATTTGCGAAAGTTTTGAAACACGGTAACACTTCCTCAGATTTCATCAGGGTTTATGAGGTGCAGAATCTCCACGAAACCCTGAATTAGACAAAAACGAGAGCAGCAACCCTAAATTTTTGAGAAATATATATGTATTTTTACAACAACCACCTCCGGCCGCCATGCTGAACTGCCCTTCAAAAATTGACGCCATGCTGGTCTGCCCTTCAATTGCGATGGCAGATCGACCATATATCGTACGTTTTACACTATGTTCACTACTTATTGGCACTGCTATCGATGTAGCAAGTAAGCAGTTCACCTATGTGAATCGCAATCGCAAAAGCATTATAAATTTCTTTTTGTTTACACTTTTGAGCAGACCACATACGTACGTATATAGAAATATAAGAAAAAAAAATTATTGAATTTACAATTTGTCCTTGAAAAATATTTACAAACAGCGATATTACTGCGGAATACGTTGTTATTGCTATCATTTTGTTAACATAAAATAAAGACAGGTTATATCGCTCAGAAAACGCAAAATTAATCTCTACCGGTAACTGATGTTTTTATACCAGTCCATGCAATCGCAATAGCAGTTTAAAATCACAGTAAGGTTGTTCTCTCTCTGTGATTTTGGCCTGGCAAATTTGCCGAGATGACATAAGTGTGATAAATTTGCCGAGCACAACAACAAAATACACGTCTTGTCAAATTTGGAGCTTCGGCAAATTTCTCATACCCCAACCCGTGATATGTGATATCATGAGAAAAATATCACGGGAAATGCGACCATGTTATTACATTCACAATGGTCTTCTATGAGAAGTGAGTTTCAATTTATGTTTCTAGTTCTTTTTTTTTAAGTATTTTATTTTATTCAGATAAAAAATTAATTAATTCGAAATTGAAGCAAGCAAAGCAAAGCGACAACAGTCGTATAAAGAGTGGAAAGAATATGACTAACATGCTAGTTCACAATGAACTCAGTTAGAATTTTATTTTCTTAAAGGTGCGCTCTCTGTGTGGCAAATTTCTCAAGATATCATGATATCTCGGCAAAAATATTAGACACAGAGAACAACCTTAGTGATTTAAAAATAGCAATCACCGAAATCACAGATATCGAAAAATCGCAGTTTCGCTCATCTCTAACATCAATCTATGTTGGACCATGGTATAAGTATACCAGGTAAAACAAACGTCAAGTTTTCGTCGCCATATTAACCACCTGACAATTAAGCAGATTATGACATTTCGTGCTGCCATACTCAATGATAAAAATCCTCCATTTTTCACTGCTTTGTTTTAAAAATATGTAAATTGTAACCATGGTATTCATAGTAATGAATTTTTTCAATTTGAATTGAAAGAAATTTTCAATTTGAAAAAAATTACACATCCTGCAGTAAATTTGTTTCATATATGATTCTTCTGAGTACAATTTTTATTATTATTATTTTTTTTTTTTTTTTGAAAAAAAGCAAACCATTTATGTATACGAAAAATTCAGCAGTCTTTATTTGAAAGTACTCACTGATGCCTCCTCAGTCATAGATGAATTTCATCAGTGATTCATAAAAGATTCATTTCGGATTTTTACTTCGCGGAATATCAGTTTGGCCGTACTACAAAGTAGCCCCTTTCCGGTTTTCTCGGTGGGTTTTTAATTTAATTTAGTAGTTACGATCACTTTTAATTTAGGCTTTGTGATCACTCTGGTATATAGTTTGGGGAGGTTTTGGAGATTGATCTATTATAAATCCATATCGTCGCATAAAGTGCAATACCGCGTATCCGCTACCACCCAAATTTTAAAGGAGACAGTAAAAACTGTTTTAATTCAATAATACCAAATATGGCTGCAAAGACGGTGATATAAAATTTTCCAATTTCCGACGATACCCTTTATTCGCGGAGAGTGGATGAAGATTTGTGGAGTGAGCGAAGAGGAGCTACCGGAAGTTCCACAAATCTGCTCACTAGTGCCCTTTCTCTTTCTGTCCTTTGATTCCTGAAATACCCAAACTTTCAAACAAAAATCTAGGCATTCAAAAAATAAAAGTCTGGCATCGCTATACTCCAAAACTGACATAAGATCAAACTTCAAAAATCTGCTTTTTAATCAAAAAGACAGCGTCAAAATGACAATGCACATACCTGTATTTTTTATACCATGATGTTGGACATAATGCTATTTTATGTCAAACTGAAGATGAGAGCAAAAGCTCAACAAACGCATTAGCCGTGTTTCACATACGGTGATCCTAACCCAGATAAAAAATTTTGCATGTAAATGCAACAACAAAGATTTCAGCTCGATTAAACCAGATAAATTGCTGGTTCAATTTCTGATCCGCCCTGTTCGATTTGTTTTTTCCGTGCTGATTTGGCAGCACAGTGCTTTTTTGATTTGGCAGAACTGAAAAGTGATATTTGTGTATGTATACATATATATACATATACCCTGCAGTAAATTTGTTTCACTCCTAAATGATCATTGATGATTCTTTGATGAATATTCATCACTATCGTTTTGCGTTGGTGCAAGCGAGCAAGCTATATTGAAAAAACCAAACGAATTACCATCTAGGCGGTTAAAAACCAACGATCCAGCTTGTATTTCGGTAGGTTTTTTGACTTTCGGCAGCTTTTCTGACAAATTTTTCAATTTGACAACTATAAAACAAATTATGTATATTTAAAATAAAAAATATATGGAAATACAAATTTCAAATTTGCCTCTTGTAAGCTTCTGCTTTGGCCGTAAGGGGAAAGAAGAAGTCCGGAAGAAAAATTATACTGCTCACTGGCTTCTCCTTATAACATGGAATACATACACTCACGGAAAAAAGTATTGGCACAGCAGACAAAGTTGGTTTCGACCTCAAAAACGCTTCCAAAGAAATAAAATTTTAATTATTTCCTATTTTTCTTACATTACTACAAGTATTAAGAATACGCTAAAGAAAAAATCACATTAATTCATGGAATGGTTTAAGCGCATTAATTCGTGGAATTAAAAAAGTGCTATTTTTATGTGGAAAAAAGTATTGGCACACTTCAGTTTCAGATTAAATAACAACTTAATTTTAAACGCTAATTTATTGTGGGCGTACCGTTTCATTTTCTAACATCATTAAGTGCGTTTGGCATAGAGTATACAAACTTGTTGGTAGTTTCCTTCCCAATATTTGGCCATTCTTCCATTAAGGTTGCTTTTAGGCTTTGCTAACCACTTTCTTAACCGCCGCTCCAGCTCATATCACATTTACTCGATCGGGTTTAGGTCTGTGGGAGATGTGGGAGAACATGAGTAGTGATATATGCAAGCCGCATATGTAATTCGTGGGGTGGTATTTCGGACCGTTGTCTTGTTGGAAGGCGTGTGATGTACCCGAGTTTAACTTTTCCGCGCTTTTTCTGGCGTGTTCTTTCAAAATATTGGTATAAACTTGCTTGTCCATTATACCCTCAATAAAAACCAATTGGAACACACTGGAAGTGGACATGCAGCCCCACACTATCATGCTCGAGTAAATATGGGAGGAGCTGGAGCGGCGGTTAAGAAAGTGGTAAGCAAAGTCTAGAAGCGACCTCAATGGAAGAATGGCCAAATATTGGGGAGGAAACTACCAAAAAGTTTGTATATTCTATGCCAAACGCACTTAATAATGTTAGAAAATGAAACGGTACGCCCACAATAAATTAGCGTTTAAAATTAAGTTGTTATTTAATCTGAGACTGAAGTGTGCCAATACTTTTTTCCACATAAAAATAGCACTTTTTTAATTCCACGAATTAATGCGCTTAAACCATTCCATGAATTAATGTGATTTTTTCTTTAGCGTATTCATAATACTTGTAGTAATGTAAGAAAAATAGCAAATAATAAAAATTTTATTTCTTTGGAAGCGTTTTTTGAGGCCGAACCCAACTTTGTCTGCTGTGCCAATACTTTTTTCCGTGAGTGTACCTATCCCGCCATTTGAGTTTCATAATTTATTTAGTTATTTAAATTCAAATTTCCAAAAAAAATAATTTTTGAATTAGTTATTTTCATTTAGTTTGAAGTTTAAAGTCAATAAAATTGTTTTTGAGGGAGTATTTGTCTCTTTTCAACGTACAGAAGAATTTGTTTTGCGCTATTATAACTCTGACGAGTTTTATGGCCGAGCTTCTCTCCCAATTCGAGGTGTGCTCCTTTTGTTTTTGCTACCATTGGACAGTTTTATGCCGGCTCCGAACGGTGTCATATAGGCATGAGGAAAGCAAACCATTTATTTGAAAAAATTCAGCAGCCTTTATATGAAAGTATTCACTAATGCCTCCTCATGATGAATTTCATCAGTGATTCATAAAGGATTCATTTCATTCAGATTTTTACTGCTGGGCATATGTTGTATATGTTTCTTCTTCTTTTTAGTTCTTTTCAAGTGCAGCCAATTTTCATTATGAGCCGGATTGTTTCAGTAAAAATTTATCTTGACCCAGACCCAGATGTAATAACTGAAATGCCCCTATTTGTGCGAAATGCTAATTACCCGGCGTCTCCACAAAAGATAATTCCGTCATAACAAGCACTATTATAACATAGATTTCAAAGGGAGACCCTCTGTCTTCTGTTATAACAGAGATTTCAAAGCAATTGCTTTAACATGAATGGCTTAACATGAGCTGTTAGTTTGATGATTTGACAGCTAATTTTTCATTTCAACAAAAAATTCACAATGGCAACATCTCCACATTGAACGTGAAATTTCGTACGGCGTCCATTTTGCTTGAGTGTTTTGGCTTAAAAAATAAATAAAAAGAACATTAAGTGCATACCCATTAAACACTGAAAAAGAAATTATCAAACGTTTGAGAAAATATTGTTTCTAAAGTTGAGAATCAGCATATATATCATTTGAAAATAAACATATTTTCAAGTGTTCATCAAACATTGTTTATCAATTTTAAAATAACTTACAACACATTTGAAAAAAAAAACTTGTTTCGCATTTTGTACCATTTCAAGAATTTCTACATGTCAAGGCTTGAAGGAACGAAGAAATTTTGTGTGTTTGCTAAATTCAGTCAGCGTTCGTTGTTCAACTCGAGCAGTCTTTTAACGGTTGAAATGATGATGGTTGAAAATGATTGTGTGTAATAATGATTCTGTATATCTTACTCTTATTTTATTTGTTTGTGGCTTTTTGTGAAGTTACACAAAATTTAATAAAAACAGTTTGTTTCTCACATGTGTGTATGCATATTAAAAAGATATTAACATACTCATGTAACTGTACAAAAGGTACCGGCAAAATTCACCCGCACGGGTAAATGAAAAACATCACATCAGAGTACAAATATGTACGAGTAATATATATGTACATACATTTATTTATTCCATTCCACTTCTGCGCTCAAAACACAAACTCTCTCACTATCCCTCAATTCTTCTGTACTCTAGAGTACAAATATGTAATACATACATACATCTATTGATTGCATTCCATTTCGTACCACCTTTGAAATAGGTTTGAGAAAATGAAATGAATCAAATTGAGAATCAGCCCAAAATCCCATACTAAAAATGAGTCGTTTTGTTTGAGAACGCTATCAAGGGAAATTTGAGGTGCATTTGATAACAAACGTTTGATATTTGACAATAGGGTTACTTCTCAAATGAACCTCAAATTGAAAATGAAGAAAAATGTTTATTGGGTATATACAGTTTGCGAGCATCATCGCCAATTTTAAAAAATTTTTTTAACTTTCTAAGTGCTTCTGCGTACACCGCATGCCAATTCGGCGCCATTTTACAAATGATGTTATAACATCATGAAGTGCCCACGCATATGAAAACATGGATGTTAGACATGTACCAGAACAGGTAGACAAAAGTAACAGAATTTTCCTCTTGTGGAGTTTCGGCGTTAGGGTCCAATTAGTTATGCGTTAACTTTATTTCCATAACAGTAACAGTATCGGTATTAATTTGCTCAATTATTGGTGCAGTAACAGTAAACAGCTGAACACTGATCATAGCCCAATAAAGATGGCCATGCAATAGAGTCGCTCTTCTTCTTTTGGTTTTTTAGGTTGCGAAATTATCATATTTTGTATTAACGCTAATTGCGTGTTCTCTTTTGATTGCTACGACCAAGGGCGTAGCCAGGATTTTATCCAGGGGGGCCAAGCACATCAAATATTTGAAGCAGTCCAAAATCAATTTTTTTGCGACTAAAATCAAGCGTTGCTGTTCCGCTCTTAAATGTCAAAAATAATACTAATTTGTGAGTGCGACTACAGCAACACTGCTAATATAAAAATGACAACAAAAACTGTCAAATAAACTGGGTTGCGCAAAGTCAAAAAGTAGGAAAAAAAAACTACTAAAATACTACTATGTATAAAACAGCTGATCGGGTTGTTGTGTGCAAAATTATTCAAGTCGCTCATTTGGTGAAACCCAAAAGTAAGTTAACCTCAAATCTGGGCTAACTTAAGTCAAAACTTAGTTTTATACTGTTTTCAGACAGAAAATTAATGTAGTACATTACACTTATAATATAACAATAAATTCTTCTGTTTCACACACACTCAATTAACAAGGAGATGTCACTTTTCATTAAATAATTTGTTATTATTGACAAGAATTTTTTAATAAATAATCCCAGTAAACATTCGGAGTCATAAAAAAGTCAGAAAGGAATCGTAAACTGGAGCATTCACACTCATTATGAGCTAATTTTGGAGTCCGAAATGCATGTATTTCTGTTCTTAAGGTGGTCCCCTGATATGAGCCTAATTTCATACATTTTATGAGCCTGAATATGTAGTGAAACAAAAAAAAAATGTCTTTTGTTTTTGCATTTTCCTTCCCCTAACCCAATTCTCTTCATCTCCTCTCTCCTTTCAACCAGCTTATTCTCCTCTTCTATCATTGGTTGCGTTCAGAAGTCGGAACTGTTGAGCAAAACTGTTGTGTAGATATCACTGAGCGGAAAGGGATATAATTTGCTCCTTCTGAACGAGCTGATGCAGAAAATAAACAAACTATTATTATAATTACCTATCCACAACATAATCGGCAATAATTTCGCTACTTTGAAACATTTTTATCACATTAAAAAATTCATAAATATAGGTATTTATATATTTGTACATATGTCAAAATCGTAAGCACAAATGTTGTCCGAAGTGAGCCTAAAAAATTTATGATGAAAAAAAATGTCCAAACTCACGTGTTAATCAGAAATACTCAACTTTGCGTTCCGAAGATAAAAACACAACTGTTGCGTAACCGTTGGGATTCTGAACACAACCATTGTGGGACATTCATTCCTTGCTTTATAGTGTTGTCTATTTGTATTTTCCTCCTGATGAACTTTAGTAATACTTTTATACCTACTTCCCATTTTTCGAATTACAATTATCATTTAAAAAAAAAAAACAAGAAAAAAAATTATAAAAAAATTTCTCCTAAGCTCATACATATTTCACACATGTTTGTGATTCATATCCGACTCCAAATTATGAGTGCTCTGAGAATGTTTGTTGGGATAATAAATTCATGCCAAAACGAATTGACGGTTGACACTGAAAACTTCAAAATTAATAAAAACGAACTTACCTCCCAGAGTTGTATCGGATTTTTATTCGATTAAAAATTCAATTAATTAGTAATGGATCCATTAATAATTGAACTTCTGGATGGAAGATCGAGCTTCATTATCAACTTAATGAAGAAAATGTGGATATTTACTCCATTAACAGCCTGTGTGAAATCAGTATTAGCTTTAGTCACGCTGGTGAAACCGGGCCTTAGATTCTGCTTATCAATGCTAATGCTAAAATATTTAGTGAACTGTAGACACGAATTGAAACAAATCTCACTGTTTTATTTTGACATGTAAATTTCTGTACTATTCTCTGATGCCATTATAATGTTAAGCAGTACCTAGCCAGGGGGGCAGCTGCCCCTGCCCCTACCTGCCTACGCCCTTGGCTACGACCATATTATTATTGGGTCATGACAGTGAACAACTGAAACAAACAATCGATTAGATGGTTAGCGTTACGGCTGAAACCCAAAATCATTGTGTACGGCAAAGATGACTTGATACGAAACTCTTTTTTACTCTCTCACTTTTATGATTTTCCCACGGGTTTTCTGTGGCTTTGTTGCCAGCATCAACACAACAGAAAACCCGGCCGATCAGCTGTTTGTACAAATTGCAGGTGCCAGAAAGCAAAACACGCCAAAATAAATTGTCACATTCGGTGGATTTTGATGTTTTGTTATATGTGCCCAATTTGGTTGAAATAATAAAGAATTATAAAAAATACAGAGGTAATTGTATTGCTTGTGTGTAATATGCAGTGCAGTTTATTGTTTCTACTGAAAAAAAATTGTATTTCAGTTAAAATTATAAAAAATATGTTAATGAGATGGAACGCGGGCAGCGGTTCTTCGGTAGATTTATATATATATGCGGTTAAAAATTATTATATTCCAGTTCTAATATATTCACATTTTAATAGAATTGCAAAATAGAGTAAAATATTTCTTAAAAAATACCACCCAACTACATGTATTATCGTTCACCACTTTTTGTGCGTTATTCTTAATTTGTCTGAGATCGGGTTTCGAACACGAATATTCGGAATGTGGGAAAATCATACTATCCTGTGTATCACTTTTGTGGTTATATCCTTATCTTAATTTGGTATAAACAAAATTTTATTATTGCTATAGTCTTCAATAACATAAGGAAGCCGAAAAATTCCCAGAAAAAATATATAAAATACCCATTTTCAGTTTTCGAACAGAGTGGCACCAATGAAAAATGTTATAAAAAATGCGCATTTTGACAGCGCTCTCACGAAATGAAGAGTTTCGTATCTAGTTATCTATGGTGTACGGAGTACAGTGAAATGACTCTGAGATGTGTTTAAAACAGGTCGAACAGCTGTGCTCAGCTGATTTTAAGAGTTGCTTATTTGGTATCAAGGGTCCCAATTTCTGGCTGAGTTGCATTCGATAGTGTCACAAAATTTAGAATTAAATAGTATCATTAACAAAAAAAAAGTTGCATAAAAAATACCTTTTCATTGACTATTATTAAATAAAACCATATTTCTAGTAATAAGAGTTTGTTTTGTGTACAGGTTTCTATTTATTTTGCGAAAATTTAGTAAACAAAATAATAGTTTTAAAAGTTTCTAAAAAGTACATCGAAATGCAACCGTGTGCTAAAATATGCAACCTTGCAAGCATCTTTTGGTTTAGGGCTGGGTCGTCCCGGCAAAAAGTCGATTTTAGACTTTCGACTCGACTTTTATCATTTCGACTATCGAAGTCGATTAGTCGGCTATGATAATCGATTTAAGTCGACTTTTCGACTTTTTTCTTAAATTTTTCAAGTACAAACACAAGAACATATGTATATATGTGTGCAGAACATCTATTTGCGTTGGAGGCCTTCGGCCGCGCTTTAATAAAATAACCCTCAGTCGGGAAAAATCTCTTTCTGGAGAACTTAAATATTATAAATTAATAATAGTTGAAAGTGTTAAATTTAGGTGAAATTCCAACTAGTTTGTAAATTAAAGTGAAATTGATTCATTATATCCAATCTGAGCCTCGGAACTTTAACGGCAATTATCTTCGGAACCATAGGCCTCCGGAGGGTGGGTCTTTCAGTTTTATGATCCTCACACCACCCTCTTCTACCCCTTAAATTCATTTTTTTCTAGGCCGGATATGATCTCCTAAAATTTCCCCTCTGCCCCCTGAAAAGGATATTTGTATCGGTGCGCGCTCGACCAATGGAAATCCGGCCCATATTGACTTACCTTTTTAGGCATCGAAGACGTATTATTATATTATAACGAAACATTTTTTTGCAAATACGAACGGCGAATGCATTTTTTGTGAGAAGCTTTTTCATGGCAGAAATACACTCGGAGGGTACGCCACCCACTGCCGAGAAGAGACCGCTATTTCTACAAACCCAGAAATTGGGTTTTCATTAATTAGAAGTTTTTTTTGCTGTTTGTACGGATTGGGGTTAGAACCCGAGACCTCTGGTATAGCAGGCGAGCACTCTACCCACTGCACCATTGCGGTGACGTTAATAACACAGTCCAACAGATTTACAAAAAATTTACTCAACACGAACAAACGCTATTAATTATGAAAGAGGATGTCTCCCAGACCAACTTTGCCGCACAGAGTACTAGTCCAGTATATGTAATACTTCTATATTGCTAACAAAAGCTAGTACCGTCGGAAAACAATACAGTACAGATATATTATCATTCGAGTGAGGCAGGATTATATGAATATTTCGAAAGTGACATAAAAAATTCATGAGCGTATTTAAATTTGAAATTGAATTATATTTTGAATTTTGGGTTTTTGTACATACATACATACATATGTATGGGATATTTTCCCAGCCAGCAAGGTACCGTACATTTTACGAACATTGCGATTTACGAGCTATTCTCGAATCAGAAAACAATAACAAAAGAAGCTTTTTTCTATCGTGTCACAAAAAAAAAAGAAAACGAAAAATTTCAAACTCAATATTTTAAAAGTAAGTATGTATGTTTGTAAAATTTCTACATTTACGATAAAAAATCGGACGAAAAAAAAATTAATATACGAGTGCTTTTTCGATACATTTACGACACTCGTAGGCAATGAACATTTTAAAGCGAAACAGTATTCGTAGGCGAATCGTAAACGGATTTCGTAAACGATATTTTATTAGAGTTTTCTTCGAGAAAACATCAGTTTACGAGCTCGTTTACGAAGATTTTGCTGGCTGGGTTGTTGTTCCTGAGAATTTGTATACCATAAGACTAAGCGACATTTCATTCGAACGTAAGTAAGTAAACCGACCAAGAGCATTAAAACAAAAGTTGCATGGGCAAAGCTGAAAGGACTACTACCTTCACTGAGAGTTAGGCTTAGAAAATTCCTGATAATAATGATGAGTGGTAGTGCAAACCACTCGCACTAATTTTTGATTGACGGTGCAAACCACATTTGCATTTCCATTCACTTCTTCACGGGAAGCCATATGCATATGTACACTGATATTTTAGAAAATGAATTCGGCAATTAAATAAAAACAAAGGCGAAAGATAGCGGTCTTTATCCTTATAAAATGTATTTCCCTACTTAAGCAGATTTTCCAATTTTTTAACTACTTATAGGCCCTTTTTTAAAGCATAGACGGGCCCCTTCAGTACAAATTAAATCCGCACCTGTACCGCTTTGACGATTGTTGAAATTTTTTTTTTGTAAATACACACATACACAACACGTACGCAATACAAACACAAAAACGGTACTACCATGATTGTGTATGTTTTCCAATTCTATTCACATTGAGAATATAGGCAACTAGCAATATAGAAGTATTACATATACGGTCCAGAGGGTCTGAGTTTTTTATGGATGGGGTTCAAGTTTTATGGTTTAACTGGAGGTGCAATTACTTTATCGAAAATATCTTATAAAAAATAACCTCAAATGAAGTTTTTGAGCTCCGACTTCTTCTACAGAATTTAATAAAGAATTTCTTTGCAGTAGACATTAACCCATTAATCATAACTTTTTTTACCACTTACTTATTTACAGAGATGTTAAGTATTGCAATCATCGTGACTTTCAGCCCTTGAAGTCCCATTCTTTTTCTTGAAGTCTTGAATGCAGCCTTTCAGTCCTTTTTTTGACTGATGATTTAAAATTTGAAGTCCTCAGAATTTTTGGCAAGTATGACTGACCATTCATTTTTTTCATTCATTGATAACTGGCGATATTTTTTAAGCAGTCATTTAGTAAACTTGGTCCAAAAATATGCTCTCTATGTATTTTAGCTGTAATAGTATTTATTTTGCATATACCTAAAATGGTCAGTTAATAAATCTTTGAAATACATATTGCTAGCTTAGAGTGCAAACTGTGTAAGTCCATTTTTATGAAAAAGTGTATTTTTATGTACAACGCTAGAGAAATCAAATACGCACCGCGCTAAACAAGTCTGTGACTCTTGTCATATTTCTACTTGTTGTTATTCAGTGATACGGAAATATTTACATGAACAGAAAATTTTTTTCATCTCGAATTTTTTTTATTTTTTGTTTTTTATCTCTCCTACAAAGTTTGAAAAAAGGGACTTACACAATTTTCACTCTAAGCTAGCGATATGTACACTAGAGCGTATCGAGAAAAAAGTGCGCCGCACGCCCCCATATGATCCCTTTTTCGAAAACATTTCCGGAAAAATTTTTTTGACGCCGCTATAATTAAATTTTTCATATCTTCGGTTTTATGTAGGGTTCCTACTTTTTAATTGTATTAACCCTGTGTGCGCCATTGGGGTCACTTCCACCCAATACATAGTTTATACCACCTTAATGTAACTTTTTTTGCCTGTATGTTAAACGTCGTCAAAAAACCTTAACGTTTTTCGAAAGAAGTATTTCGATCGATGCCGTAGAACCGCAAACAAAACACATTTAACGTTCCGAGGAATATGCGTTTTTCGCTTCCTGTGATTTTTAGGTTAATTTTATAAAGTTTTTTTCTGAAGAGACTCCTACTGAAATTTTATGCCGAATAATTTTCTAGAACATTTTAACTAGCACCCCAAAGAAAGTGTTATTTTGACCCTTTTTTATACAGTCAGGAAATATAGTGTAGTACTAATAAATATTTTGAAAACAGAACTTTTTGGCCGATTGAATTTAAAGGCAAATAATTATTTCCTTTGTCCTCCTACGCGTTTCGACGGTATTATCGTCTTCATCAGGGAGTCTAGTTTTATTTTGAAAAACATTAAAATATACATAACAACATATTATTACAAATAAGTTAATTCACAATTCAGATTTTTTCCCATACATTATTACATGTATACATAAACATAAAAGACTTTTTACTTACATTTAAACTATTCACGGGAACTTAAAAAATTTTTGTTGTAAGATGTGGATAGATGTGTTTTCAACAAAAATGTTTTAAGTTTCCGTGATTAGTTTAAATGTAAGTAAAAAGTCTTTTATGTTTATGTATATATGTAATAATGTATGGGAAAAAAATCTGAATTGTGAATTAACTTATTTGTAATAATATGTTGTTATGTATCTTTTAATGTTTTTTCAGAATAAACTAGACTCCCTGATGAAGACGATAATACCGTCGAAACGCGTAGGAGGACAAAGGAAATAATTATTTGCCTTTAAATTCAATCAGCCAAAAAGCTCTGTTTTCAAAATATTTATTAATACTGAAAATCATGGCCTATCAACAATACGATTTATAATTTATTCGGAGAGCTAATGCCGAAAATTAAATCATTAAAATTAACAACAACAAAACCACTTGAGTAACACACATACAACATGAAGCATTTTTTTCAACACATCCGTCTCAAATATGACGAAGGCACTTGCTACATAATTAAACAGCACAACAAGAACAACAAGAAATTATCAAAACAACAACAAAGGCTCAAATTTTTACTAGAATGCAAAAACTACGGAATTACCCCACCACATTTAACAGGGAAAATTAATAACATAAAACATGGCTTCAAATTAGACAAAACAAAACGGGAACTACAAAAAATAGAACAACACTTTATTATTAGAATTTTAAACTTAGAAATCAAAGAAGCCAATATTCAAATTCAATTAATACGCAACAGTATCCGCCATACCAACAAAGATCTGAAAAACAGACTAGAGGGATCTGATTTCGAGTTAGTCGAAAAATACCAAAGGCAATTCTCGAGCTTTACACAACAAACACGAGGAAAAATATCAAGAGCAAACTAGAAAGACAAATAAACAACAAATTAAAAAAATACGATCTAACTCTTAACGAGGACTGGTTCGTTAACCATACGGAAATCGACATCCCCCAGGAATCCCGATGGCTACTTTCCCTAGGAAATAAATTTGCTCTGCCGACAACAAGAAAAACGATCAAACCAATAAAATTGATAGCAGAAATTGAACAAGGGATACAAACAATGAATGAAGATAGGGACAAGGACACCGCGAGATGCAACGTAGCTGGTAGAATTAAGGCATTTAGTAATAAGTTTAAAAATAATGACAAAGAAAAATTTATATTAAAGACTTTTGACGACACAAAAAAAACTCCTATACGAACACAAAGATTCAATGATTATCACAAGTGCAGACAAGGGTAATAAGACCGTACTAATGGACAAACAGAAATACTTAGAAAAGATGATGGAATTACTGAACGATAAAGAAACATATAAAACTATGCGCTTGGACCCGACACAAAAATTATTAAGGAAAAACAACACAATAGTAAACGAACTGTATAAGCAAGGTAAAACCGACACTATGCAAAAACACAAATTAACTTGTATTGCGGCTATCTCACCCAGATTATATGGACTCCCGAAAATACACAAGGAAAATATACCTCTTAGACCAATATCTTCTTCTACAAATATCCCCTGTTTCGAACTGTCAAAATATATAGGAAATATACTTAAACAACTTATTTCTACTATCTACAACATAAAAAATTCCTTAGAACTCAAAGAGAAGCTCAATAAATTAACAATCGAAAATGACGAAATTTTAATATCCTTCGGCGTAGTTTCCCTTTTTACAAACATTCCAGTGAGCCTAGCAATTAGAATTATTATGTAAAAATGGACAACCCTTCAAAATCATACAAACTTGACCAGAAACCAGTTTTTAGACATCTTAAATTTTTGCTTAAGGGACAATAATTATTTTATGTTTGACGGAACGGTATACCAACAAACTTTTGGTATGCCAATGGGAAATCCACTATCGCCCACTATAGCTGACATTGTGCTGGACAAAATACTTGACGACGCTATAACCGAGCTCAAAACAAAGGACATATAAATAAAATACATAACCAAATATGTAGACGATGGCTAGATATTGGCTATTATTAAGATAAAGGACGTGGAAGACATTTTGACTTCATTAAATTCGCAAAACAACAAAATACAATTTACGACTGAAAGAGAAAAAGACGACAAGATAGCCTTCTTAGACATAAAAATATTTCGAAACAAAAATAATATTTTGACGAGTTGGTATGCGAAACCAATAGCGTCCTCGCGAATGAAAAACTACAACTCTAACCACCCCTGGACCCAAAAGAAGAACACTATGACCAATTTTATAAATAAGATCTACGCGCTGAGCGACCAGGCGTTCAGGAAAAGCAACGATACAAAAATACGAAACATTTTAACAAAAAACGGATACCCTTCCAAAGTGATAGATAGGTGGTTAACAACAATAACAAAAACAAACAACACGCCAAATAAATGTAAAAACGACTAACAATAACAAAGTTTTTAGGGGTATTACATACATACAGGGTTTAACGGATAACAACAGATTACAAAAATGCATACACAATGACAAATTAATTTTCGCACACAAGCCGAATCACACACTCAACCAAATATTTAGCAAAACAAAAGATAAAGTTATTAAAGAACAACAACACAATGTAGTTTACGAAATAAAATGCAAAGGCACACTCAGCAAAAAGCGTACGTAAATCTGACTATTTACACCTTGATTTGACTATTTTTACCAATGGTTTTGCGCCTAGGATGAAAATAGTGATTCTGACTACGTTGCACTTCATACCATCATAATAAATATTAAGTAGTTAAAATGAAAATTAGTCATACTCGACTTGAAAAACAACTATTAAAATAGTTGTCCTAAATATGTTGAAAAATGCAGCATATTCAAATTGAATATTTTACAGTAAAGTTAAAGTTACAACATAGTTGTTTTAAAAAATGTTCATATTGAAGCTGACTATGACATATTCTTAAGTTTACTATGATTCATATTGAAGTTCAATATGTTTTTATTCAACTCTAAGATACAGCGTATTTGTTTTATATATATTTCATATTGAATTTAACTATGTGTCTAAACTTTGTGTGTACATATGCACATACATACATATGTATCCCTTTCAGACCTATCTATATCAATTGTGAGGTCTGCTTTTAATCGCCCTAAATTAAAGTAATAAGTTTTTTTTCACGTATCAACCGGAAAGCATTGATTGTGAGTGCTCATTTTTATTAGAACTGCAACAAAAAAATACATATTTTGCTTGAAATAGCGGATTACAGCTATTAGTTGAAGAGAGCGATTGAGCAGGATCAGACATGCGTCCACGTGGTGAGTCTTTTTACTAATATTTATATTATTAAAGTGAAATTTTTTCAGTGGTAATGCAAGTCAAGTAATTTGTACAGTGATTTTTATTGTTTTTTTGGACTTTTCTGGTAGATGTTTTTGTAGATGATGTAGTGAAAAACAGATATCACAATTGTGTTGTTCAGGCACAACATGCAGTTCTCATGTACACTCACAAATGTGCTATCTTAACATTTTCTAGGAAAGTTTTTCGATTTGGGCAACAGCGATGACGTCGAAGCCGTTTTAGATATTTTGGATCAGTCTGACATAGACTTCAGTGATGATGACGATGACGTTAATGAGATCTGGACACCTTTCAATGTTAACGCTGATGAAGAAGATAGCGATGAGAGTACACATACTAGCTCGGATTCTGAAACTGAAGAACAAAACTCTTTCGACATAGCTACTCCATCTACTAGCAGAACGAAAGGACCCCTCAGGCGAGAAATTTGGAAAAACACACCTTTTTGTGACACGCCGCTGCTTATAACTTTGGGTTGCCAAAATGAAATTACCGTGAAGACTCCTTTAGAATATCTGAAGCTCTACTTTCCGGAGTGCCACTATGAAATAGTCGTCAAATTTACCAAAATGTATGTCTTGGCCAATCGTGGGCAAGAGGCGCGATATGGAGCAGCGGACATAAAACGTTTTTACGGATGCGCGATTATAATGGGTTGTCTTGGGTATCCTGCTATTAGAATGTACTGGTAAAATGAATGCAAGATTCCTGTCATCTTTAACTCCATGTCCCGTGATAAATTTCTGCAACTCCGATCGGACATACACTTTGAAGATTTCACTGTACCAGATCCAAACAATAAATTTTGGAGAATTCAGTCCGTCATCGATATGGTAAGAAACCGTTGCAACGAACTGTCAACGGAAATTACGAGCTACTCGATTGACGAGCAGATGATACCTTTTACTGGAAGGTGCCCTGCTCGTCAAGTAATTCGATCAAAACCACGGCCAGTTGGTTTAAAAAACCTTGTATGTGCTACTTCTACGGGTATGGTAGTAGATTTTGAAGTTTTTCAAGGTGCTGGAATATTTGAAGATTGTGGTCTTGGTCATGGGCCATCTATAGTTATGAGACTGATAAAAAATTTACCACAAGGAAGCCAAATATATTTCGACAGGTTTTTTACAACAATACCGCTTTTGGAATCGTTTTACAAAATAGGATATACCGCTACAGGTACAATTATGGCTAACAGAATATCAAATGTGTTAAATTTCCATTGGACAAAAACATGAATCGAGGTGATATCTGTCAATTTACCAATAGCAATAACGTAGTAGTTGTAAAGTGGAAGGACACAAAGGCGGTTATAGTTGCATCAAGTAATTGTGGAATAGAAATCTGAAACGCCGTACGCCCGTCGAAATTCCTTCTGTCATTGAAAAATATAACACATTTATGGGTGGCGTTGATTTGTGTGATCAAATGCTTGAATATTACAGGATTAAAATGAAAACAAAAAAATGGACCGTCAAGGCGTTTTTTCACTTTTTGGATCTGGCAATCTACAATTCCTGGATGGAATATAGAAGAGATTGTAAGCTTACAGGATTACCTAAATCAAAAATCAAATCGCTATTAACATTCAAAATGGAGCTTGGTACTGTTCTAGCGGCTTATTTCGAAGCTCCTGAATATGTGGAAAAGTTTCAACTCCCTGAAGGCTTTTACGGAACGAAATATCGTCCCCATGACGCACCTGATGATATAAGGTTTGATCGCTATGACCACTGGCCTTCAGTTGCAGACGATCCGCCAAGGATATGCCGCAATAATTGCGGAAGCCGATCAAGAAATCAATGCAAAAAATGTAAGGTTACTTTGTGCAATGCAAAGGGCAAGGACTGTTTCGAACAATATCATACACGCAACTAATTGATTTAATTTAATTTATAATTATTTTCCTCTCTTTAAAAGTTAATTTTTTTGTATTTCCTTGAAATTATTTAAATAAAACCGTGAAATGTCTGAATCTTAATTAAAAGGATGTATATATTTCTTGGGAAATATTTTTCAGCTTATGACCTAGACCACACAATTGTGCGATGTCCTGTATATAAAAAAAGGACCTTCTAGAAGCATTTTGGGGGCGTAGTTTGAGGTATATTTGCAGTATTTTTTTTTATTTCCAACCACTTATGCAAAAATATTTAAAAAAAACTTTTCAGGTCTGAAAGGGGTATACATATGTGTTTTTTAAACCCTTTTATGTATTCACGTGGGGGGGAGCGCTATAGCTCCAAGGTTCGGCGAGAGTGCCAACCTCTGGGGTATGAAAAATGGCTTTAAATAAGCCAACTCATTTCCCTTGTGGAAAATGAGTTATATTTGAGTTGACCAATCATGCTATATAGCTCGAACAATGTATAAACCATCTAAGAGTTACGGAAATTTGAAAAGCCGCATTCAAATGAAGGAACGAAAATCTACGCAGCATAAATTGCTTTTACTGTGCTAAATATTTAAGTTTACTATGAATCATATTGAAGTTCAAGCATCAACAGTAGTTAAAATAAATATGTTTCAACTTGAAGATGACTATTACAAATTTTATAATGACAGGTGTTAATACTTGTCCAGTTGGATTAGTATTTACTAGTCAACTCAAAGTTTTTCATATTCAAGTTGAATATCTTTCATACTTGAAAGGTTGAAATAACACGCTTATATTCAGATCAAGATGTTTCATAGTCATATTTCCGTGTTTTCATAGTAAAAAAGCGAATAGTAAAGCTGAATATTTTCATAGTCATTTTTACGATGCGGGTTTTCTCTGAGTGTAGTTCCCGACCACAGCATTGTATTTCTAGATAACTATTTTAATAGTTTCAAATTACTAGAAGAGTTTGATAAAAAGAATATAACAGTGGTGGGAACTATTCGCTCTGACCGTATTGAAAATGCTCCTTTGAGCAACATGAAAGGAGAAGCCCGTGGTGCTTGTGAAGCAGTTAAGTCCAAAAATATAACGCTAGTTAGGTGGAATGATAACAACAACGTCACCATTGCAACAAACTGTAAAAACGAAAATATAACTACAACAACTGGACGATGCAAAAGATACGATAGGCAACAAAAACGACGACAGGATATAAAGCAGCCAGTCATAATAAAAGAGTATAATATCGGAATGGGTGGCGTAGACCTATTCGACCAGCAACGAGTAGCTTATCGAACTCGGATTCGTTCAAGAAATGGTATTGGGCCATTTTCAGATTTTGCCTAAATGGTGCGATTGTAAATTTATGGATGTTATTTCGGAAAGCATATCCACAAGTAACTCTTCTCGGTTTCATCCGACGTCTAACAAGAGGCATTCTTGCAAAACCAATAGAACTTCATCCAGTTGCGTCACGAAAGAGGAAACGAGAAAACGAAACTAGATTCGATGGAGTCGAGCATTATGTAAATTATTCGAAAACTCAGCGCCGATGCAAATATTGTGGAAAATGTACGAAATTCATTTGCATGAAATGCAATTTTGGAATGCATCCAGATAACTGCTTTTACAAATATCATACTAACTAATTCACAAATTACCAAAAATTGAAAATTTAAAATAATACATTTCAGTAAATAAATAAAATGTCCATTTGAATTCTAAATTTAAGTACATAAGTACAATTTTGTTGTAATTTCATTTCCATATATGCACATCTCCGTATAGGTTTATGTATGATATATCATACGCTTTGCCACGCCCACATCTTTTGAGGTATTTTTTTGAAAATTGGAATATAACCAATTAGTATCAACATAAACATATGCTGAAAATTTCAATTAGTTATTAATATATTTGCAAAGGTGGGAATCAACTACTTTATTTAACTATAAAAATGTACAATGAAATTAAATGATATGCAAGATCTGTCTTCTCGACACGTGTGTAGGAAAGTCAACTTCAATAGGCAACCGGAACTAGAGATGACAATTCATATATATTATATGTTATGTATGTATACAAATGAACAGGGTTGCCTGCCCATCCAACACCTCTCCTGTTGAATCGTGATGCCCACTGGGTATATGTTTTTTTTTTTCTTTTTAACCGGGTGAGTATCTCTGCACAGGTTTACGTACTCTTGTAGTTCGTCTAGGTGTTTCGCTGGTGGTGCAGCCTGGGATAGGCGTAGCTCGAGTCTTCGGTGGAGCCTCGTCTGTGTTATTTGGAGTCGCCGCTGAATCTGTGCCTTCAGAGTGTTCTGTTACCCGAGGATGTTCTTCGTTTTGTGCATTATTGTCATGCAATCCGAATGCTTCTGCCAGTGTGAACTTGTTTTGCTCTTCTGCCTGGGTCTCTTCAGTAAAGCGTTTGCGGATTTGGTTTGTATGTGCTCGAATCACCTTCCCGTTTTCCAACCTTAAGGTGTACATAACTGCTCCAACTCTTTCGATGATTCTAGCAGGTCTCCAATCAAATTTGTTGTAAAAATGTACGTATACGTAAACGGTTTGCTGTGGTTTAAACTCTGAATATTTGGTACCATGTTTTTGATTAAATTGTTTTTGCATGTTTTGTTTTTGTTGGTTGTCCTCTGATCTGGCTATGCTTTGTTGGTTTGGCAACACTAGATTTAGAGGTATGCGTATGTTTCGCCCGAATAAAGCTTCTGCTGGTGAGGTGTGTTTTGGTGTATTTTTGTTTGGAGTGGACCGATAACACTGTAGGAATGATTGCAGGTTTTGGGCTGTTGTACCCTCTCCTTTTAATTTCTTTAAAGCTCGTTTGAATGTATCGACAAATCGTTCAGCTTGACCGTTGGACATTGGATAGTATGGACTGGAGCGTAAGTGTTTGATACCATTTTCTGTCAAGAACTTCTGAAATTGTGCGCTGACGAACTGTGTTCCGTTGTCGGACACGATGCATTTCGGTATGCCAAGTCTGCAAAAAACTTCGTTTAACATTTCGATCGTTTTGTTGCTAGAAATATTGGCTGTCGGTATGATCTCCGGCCACTTTGAATATGCGTCTACGATGATAAAAAAATACGTGTTGTCTAGTGGTCCAGCGTAGTCTATGTGCAGTCTTTCCCAAGCTTCCGATGGAGTGGGCCATGGTTGCAGATGTGTCTTTACAGGTAGCTTTGCTGCTGATGCACATCCGCTGCAGTTTCGCACAAGTGACTCAATATCGGAATCGATATTAGGCCAGTAAACAAAACTTCTCGCTATGGATTTTGTGCGCTCGATGCCGGGGTGTCCTTTATGTAATTGCTTTAGAACCCTTTTGCGTAATACCGTCGGTATCACAATGCGATTTCCGAACATGAGGCATCCATCGACTACATGGAGATCATTTTTTCGATTTAAAAATTTGTTTTCCTCATTACCGTGTTTTAAATCGTTTGGCCACCCGTCCTTAACGTAGAGTATAATTGTTTGCAGCGATTTATCTTTTTGTGTTTCATACTTAACCATTTTATGTGTGACGGGCAATTTGGCGATTGCGTCTGAAAGTATTTGTAGGATTTCAGCTTCGAGTTGAATTGACGCTATTACGTAATCCTCTGATGGATTTACGCTTTTGTCTATTAATCGAGATAACACGTCTGCGTGGCCAAAATTATCAGTGGATACGTAGCTTATGTCAAAATCATAAGCTAATAACTTCAGAGCCCAGCGTTGCAAACGGTTGGCTTGATGGACTGCGATGCCTTTTTTGCTACCGAAAATCGCGAGCAAAGGTTTGTGATCCGTCTGTAGTTTGAATTTTCGACCGAAAACCATTTTGTGGAATTTGGTAAGCGCAAAAACTATGGCTAGTCCCTCCTTTTCGATTTGGCTGTAAGCTTTTTCAGCCGCTGTGAGTGACCGTGAAGCGTGGCATATTGCTTTCATCGAACCGTCCGGATACTCGTGAAGGATGCATGCACCTAGGCCGTAGTTTGAAGCATCAGCCGCAACGACAATATCAAGTTTTGGGTCGAAATGTGTCAACAATAAATCTGAAGAGAGAATGCTTTTAAGTTGCTTGAAACATTCGCGTTGTTTTTGAGCCCAGTGCCATTTTGTGTTTGATTTCAGTAATTCATCCAGCGGTCCTCTGTAGGTGCGTAGATTTGGAATGAATTTACCATAAAAATTGATTGCTCCCAAGAATGAACGTAGTTCGGAGATATCCCTTGGTTCAGGCATTTGCGTTAATGCTGCTATTCGTGTTCGGTCTGGCTGTATGCCCTTGTCGTTTATAATAAACCCCAGATATTTTATCTGTTTTGAATAGAATGTGCACTTTTCAAATTTCAATTTGAATCCGAACTCTTGGATGCGTTTTAATACAGCTTTTAATTTCTGGTCATGATCCTCTCTACTTTGGCCTGCAATAAATATATCATCGATGTATGCTGCTACCCCCGTGATTCCGGATAACATTTTATCCATAATCTGCTGGAAAATGGTCGGAAACGTTTTGACGCCAAAGACCATTCTGTTGTACCGAAATAGACCCAAGTGGGTGTTTATAGTGAGGAGATGCTTCGATTCGTCGTCTACTTCGACTTGCAGGAAAGCATCTGAGAGATCAATATGACTGAAAAATTTTGCGTTGGCCAGTCGTGCGAAGAGATCTTCAGGTAATGGTAAAGGATATTTGTGCATTTGTAAAGCGTTGTTCAAACCCGTTGAGAAATCGCCACATATTCGTACGCCACCAGTTGCTTTTCTTGTCACCACGATTGGAGCGGCCCATTCTGACATATTGACTGGGGTGATCACATTTATTTCTTGTAGACGTCGTAGTTCGGCTTCAACGAGCGCTTGAATGGCGTAAGCGACTGGACGCTTTTGCCGGAATATAGGCTGCTGGTCTGGCTTGACCGTGAGATGAGCTTGTGCTTGGGTACAAAGACCTAGTGCATCATTAAAAATATCTGGAAATGTATTTTTCAACAATAAAATGGTATTGTCAATTGTTGCGCAGATACTCCCCTGATTTTTGTGTGATCCATCGCTGATTTTGTTGCAAATAGTGTTGATTGGCTCGCTATCGAGTTTTAATGCTGTAATCCAATCTAACCCCATGACGTTCAGGTTTCGGATGGGCGTAACGTGGCATATTGCTGTTATCTGTTTATCTTGAAATTTGGCGGTGCACTCAAACTGTGATGATAGTGGTAATTTCCCAGTTGCGCTGCGGGCTGTGTTGCTAACTTTCGTGGTCTTTATCGCCTTAAGCTGTTGAAATGTGTCTTCAGATATGATAGTAATATCCGAAGCTGTGTCGAATTGGAGATCAGTTGTAACGTTGTTGATTTTCACGCGAATGTACTTCCGATTTGCCACACTGATTTGGTTAGTGACAAATATGCTGTTAATTTTGTTTCCTTCACCTTGCGTTTTGTTCGTTCTTTTCGCTGCCTTTTCTGTTCGCTTTAAATTCGAGGTTTTCTGTTTTTGATTTTTGTGAGGCTTGCCGGAGTCACAGTAGCCTTCTTTATGTCCCACACGGTTGCAATGCTTACATTTATGTTTTTTAAATTGACATTCGGCAGTGTAATGCATGCCACCGCAAAACCAACATGGCGTTTTTGGGACCCGCTTGTTGTGGCTAGTAGCTTGAACCTTATTTACTGTCTGTGTCTCCTTTTTGTTTTCAATTAATGCTGTATCGGTCTTTAAATTTAATAGCCGTTTACATTCTGCTGATAGCCTGTCAAGCGTAAGGTTTTCCTCGCCACTATCTAGCTTTGCCAATAACTTTGTTCTAACCTCAAAATCGGTCGGAGACTTCAACCCCATAATAAAAATTAAGCACTTAAATTGATCCAGCGTTAGTTTGCTTAGTTGGAATTTTTCGCATTCCTTATTTACAGTGCCTGCGTACGTTATTATGTCTGTGGTCGCGTCTTTGGTTATCTGTAGGCAGTGATAGCGCATGTTGAAAAGTGATTTTTGCGAACCAAAAAGTTTGTTTAGTTTTTCCACTGTTTCTTTGAAAGTAAAGTCTCGTGGATGTTTTGGCAAAATGAAATTTATATATTTAGTATGCTCAGTTGTGCAGAGCTTACGTAATAGAAGACGGGTTTTGGCTGCATCGTCAAGATTTGCTGCGTCGACCTCAAACAAATCCTCATAACGTGCATACCACATGTCAAAAGTAAGGTTATCTTCAGCGCTAAACGAAAATTCTTGTATGCTCGTGGACAATGCCTCTATGCGGAATTCTGTCGAGTTTTCAGCGTGTTTTGTGCTACCTGATTGCTGTTTAGTGTCCAAAAGAGTTTTTAATAGCTGTTGCATGGCGGCGCTGTCTTTTTCGCGCTGCAGTTGCATTTGTTGGAAGAACGCTTTCATTTCAGCCTCCATGGTGGTCAAAGTCACTTTGCGCTATTGCAAAATTTGTTTTGTTGTTTTGCAAGCAAAGCTAACTTCCTTCTTTAGTTTGCCTTTATCCTCGTCGCCATTAATATATTTGCAAAGGTGGGAATCAACTACTTTATTTAACTATAAAAATGTACAATGAAATTAAATGATATGCAAGATCTGTCTTCTCGACACGTGTGTAGGAAAGTCAACTTCAATAGGCAACCGGAACTAGAGATGACAATTCATATATATTATATGTTATGTATGTATACAAATGAACAGGGTTGCCTGCCCATCCAACAGTTATCTTAGGCACTCTGCACACGAGGCGTATCGTCATAGACGCGTACCAGACATTTCATGTAGCGTCGATTTCCCTACGCCTCAAGATCTGCACACGAAGCGACATAAAACTTCGCTGCACAAAACAAACAAACAAATTAATAATACGGTATTTGCTTTAAATTTCGAAGCTTTAAATAGAAAAGATGAAAAATTTTATGGAATCTTCCATTTTCTTTAATTATACACAAATTTTTTCCGATTTTTTCCACAAATTTTACTGCTTTTATAAATTTCACCATGTGGAAAAATGTAAACAAACGTCTTCTTCTTCCTGTTTTCTAAGCGTAGTACGCCTAGCTACCAGCACTGCTTTACGCCAAGCGACATGTAGCCAGCATACTTTGACGAATGCATGAAGCTGACGACTCGTGTGCAGCCTTCAATTGAAATATACGTGCGCGACATCAAAGCGTACAGCTTTCGTCTGTAGTATCTAATACGCGTCTAAAAGAGTACGCTCCGTGTGCAGAGTGCCTTAACGGGTTCTATGAGTGAGCATTAATGGGTTAAGGTGGTATAGGCTAAGTACTGGGTGGATGTGACCCCAATGGCGCACGTAGGTTAATACAATTATAAAGTAGGAACCCTCCTTTCATGCCAGAGATTGGTGTATCAAACCTAGGGATCGAAACTTTAAAAACCTAGTAACCCCTATGAGAAGAAAGGCAAAAGACTTAAGCTGCAATCATTAGATGATTGCAATCAAATGACTGCAGTAACGGGGTAGATTGCAGCCAGGTGACTGCACAGTTAAAATCAGAATGAAGGCTTACTTTTTTAATTCCCACTGATGACTGACAAAAAATGAATAGCAGTCATTTTGACCCCAATCAAAAGACTGCGCAGTCACAAAGTACTGCATTACTTAACATCTCTGCTTATTTACAACAACTTATTCTCATATTCCGGCTCCGGAGCGAGGATCCAAAGAACAAAAAATGTATCTAGTGTGTATACATATAAAATTTGTTACATATTTCATGGCGTAATTTGTGACTATATATCCTGTGGTCTTTTGTGTTATTTGTGCAAAGATTTTGTCTGAGGGGACCCATAGTGAAATTTTATGGCGAATAATTTTCTAGAACATTTTAACCCTCTATCTGTATTATTAATTGATATTTTCTACATGTGTTTCCAAAAAAGGGTTAAAACAGCCATTTGCGTGGGCGCTAGAGGGTTAAAGTCTACCGCAGAGAAATTCCTTATTGAATTCTGTAGCAGAAGTCCGAGCTCAAAAACTTCATTTCAGGTAATTTTTTATAACATATTTTCGATAAAGTAATTGCAACTCCAGATAAAACCACAAAACTTTAACCCCCTTCTAAAATAAAACTCAGACCCTCTGGGCTAGTACTCTGTTCGGCAAAGTTGGTCTGGGAGACAACCTCTTTCATAATTAATAACGTTCCTACAAATTAAGTGGACTCACAGAGCCGGCTCCGAAGGGCCAATGCTTGTTTTTTTGGTTTGCTTGTTGGAATTTTTATGCTGTTTTGTGAGAATCTTTTTTTATATATTAGTTCTGACAAAATTATACCGCCAATATATGTAGTAAAAAAGTCGATTAGTCGAGCCAATTAGAGCCTATACACACTTGCGACTCAATCGATTTAGTCGAATGTTGATTTGCATGGGAATGTATGGAAGCATTCACACTACATTCAATTAGTTGTACAACTGAAACAGTTGGATTTGCAGCCCAATTTCATTCCAACTGAAACAGTTGTACAACTGCTTGATCAGCAAGGCGCCCTTCTACGTATTCACACTTGAGACAATTTAGTCGAACGACTACAACAACAACAGTGATATTCGTAGTGGAAAGAGTTGCCATGCTGACAGCACTACTTTTATTTCACTTTTGGTAAATTGTAGAGATTGAATATTTCAATTAATATTTTCAAAATGTTTAAAAACAAAAGGTTCGTTTCTTATTAACTACACCATTTCCAGATGGATTTTAGAAAGCGTTAACTGGATTTTAGAAAGGGGAAATTGGATTTTAGAAATGTCAATTGGATTTTAGAAAGGGGAAATTGGATTTTAGAAATGTCAATTGGATTTTAGAAAGCGTTAAAATGATTTTAGAAAACAAAATTGGATTTTTGAAAGCGTGAATTGGATTTCAGAATGTGCGTTTAAAATAAATTTTACACAGAATTTTTCGAATAGAAATTCTTTATTGCGTATAAAAGTATAAATTAATAATTATATAAATTTTCGAAAAACCAATTTACAGTTTCTAAAGTCCAATTTCCCTTTTCTAAAATCAAATCGACATTTCTAAAATCCAATTTTCCCTTTCTAAAATCCATTTGGCTATTCTAAAATCTAATTTCCCCTTTCTAAAATCCAATTGACATTTCTAAAATCTAATTTCCCCTTTCTAAAATCCAATTGACATTTCTAAAATCCAATTTCCCCTTTCTAAAATCCAATTGACATTTCTAAGATCCAATTTCCCCTTTCTAAAATCCAGTTGACGCTTTCTAAAATCCATCTGGAAATGGTGTAGTTATAGACAAGAATTATCTAACTAAGGATATTTACTTCCGTTTTCATATGTTTCTTGATATTGCTGTTCTCTTCAAATGTCATTAATCGCATTTTAAAATAGAAATAATGAAAATGAAATTTCATGAAAATTATTAATGGCTGATTTTTACTATTTTTCCGTTTCTTGTACTTCTGTTCGTTTCGCCTTTATGAGCGTAATTCCTTCCGTTTTTCTCTTTTCATTTACTTGACAGCTAGTTGCTAGTTTAATAAGAAACAAAGCCAAACAATGTATGCACTTTTTGTTTATTTTATTGTTTTTTATTTATTAATCAAGTTGACAGCTGACAAGAAGGTGCTTTCATGTAAGAATGCAGATAAACTTTAACAATTTAATACTTCATCACTTTATATGAAGACCACTAATGTAAAATTTGCTGAGTAAAATGTGAACATTGGCAACACTATGTCATTGTCAATCGCACGACTATTTAGTCTCAAGTGTGAATAGCTGCCACCGATTCGACTAAATAGTTGGAGTAGTGTGAATACAACAGTCCAATTCGACCAAATCGATTGAGTCGCAAGTGTGTATAGGCTCTTAGTCGATTTCCGACTGACTTTCACACAGAACAATCGATTGTAGAAGTCGATTTTTTTTTAGCAAAAAGTCGATAATCGATTAAAGTCGAAGTCGACTTACCCAGCCCTATTTTGGTTTTATTTCGCCATTTTGTATAAAAATAAAAATATCAATCATTGCGCTGCTGCTTAAAATATTCGCAAATTCAGTAATTTATTGGTAATATTCCTCTTTCCCAATTTGGACTGAACGACATGGCTTTCCACATAAACTATCTGCCTTTGCATACAATCCCATTTCCAAATTGATGGCAATTGGAACCACAACTGCCGCCATTAAAGTATTTGGTCAACCGGGTGTTGGATTTTATGGTCAACACATACTTGAAAGTAATTCAGCTACTCGAATGGGTTTATGGCACTGGAAGTGTAGGTACTCTCGGTAACTGCATCAAATAATAGCTTTGTTCGCGTACTTTCTCCAACAGCATTTACTCAGCAGCCTCCAACAGCCAGGTGTTGGAGAAAAATGTCACCTATCCTCTCACAAGAGAAAAATATCGTAAGAGGTAAACGAACACAAAAATTGCTGAGTTCAACAGCTTTGGCAAACAACTGATTTTTATTTACATTCACAAGCCCCAAATTCAAAGGATAAAAAGGATTAAAATTAAAATGATAATAAAATTGGTGGAAATTATTGCTGTTAATTATGTATATATGTACATATAACATAAAAATAATAAAATAAAACATAGTTTTTTTCTTATTTAATTTCTTTTGATTCGTTTTGGGTTTCGTTTTGGTCAGTCTTTTGTCACCTCGCGATAACCTCCTCAATCTAAAAATCGTTCGCATAGGCTCGCAAAAAGGTTTTTTGAAGTTCGAAAATGCATCCGGAACTCTCTTTTACAATAAATCGGCACTGTTTGTTCTATATAAATGCTAATGGAGTTACAATTCTGCCTGAAAACAGTGGAGATATATGCACATATGTATGTATCTGCAATACAATTAACTTCATGTTGTTGTTGTTGTAGCCACCAAGACACTCCCCGAAGGTTTTGGGGAGTGTAGGGGATGTGACAGTCCTTTTCCGGATAAATCCGGTACGCTCGGGTACTAGTCCCTTCTGACACTAGCCCGACTGTCGTGCGAACGATTTTTTCTGGCCATAATCAACCTTCTAGGCCGGTGGATTTTAGTCGCGTCTTACGACAGGCATTCTTACAACGGGTATATTCTAGACCCCCTAACACGCTGGGATTCGCTGTTACTATCTAATAAATAGGATTTCATTGTAATAATTATCACACTAACAATTGCTTTTCTTTGTACCCATGTCCATACTGTTTTCCACCGCAGTATGTCTTCGCGTCTGCTGCCCCGCAGAAGAGATTTCAATTTAATGCACCCGGCCCTGGCCATGCTTTAAAAAAATAACCCTCTATGGACCGATCCACAGTACTTTTGAGTAGAACAAACTTTTGCGTTGGCGGCATTTGGCCGCGCTTTAAAAAAAATAGTCCCAGCCAGCAAAATTTCCTTTCTCGAATTATATCTGCGGAGCGATCGGGAGTGTTATAATTAGTAAAATTAACATCCATAGAAGATTTCCCGAAAGTTCCAGTGGTTTGAAAATAAATACGGCGGGCGCATTATACTGAAGCCGACCCACTGCAGAACTATTCTCGGAGGGTGTGCCACCCACTGCCTATTTTTAAAATCCGGATAATTGGGTTTTAGTTAGAATTTGTTGTCTATCCAGGCTCAGTGAAACTTTCAGGAAATATTCCGTAGATGATAATTCATCTTATCTTAACACTTTCAACTATTATTATACTCAGCTGTACTAGTACACAGAGTATTATAGTTTTAATCACATAACGGTGGATTGTAACAGAATGAAATAATCGAGATAGATATAGACTTATATATATCAAAATGATCAGGGTGAAAAGAGAAATCGATTGAGCCATGTCCGTCCGTCCGTCCGTCTGTCCGTCCGTCCGTCCGTCTGTCCGTCCGTCTGTAAACACTCTAACTCGTGCAAAAATTGAGATATTTTGATGAAATTTGAAATGCAAGTTGGTATCGAGACTGGGACGGTTGGTATTGAAAATGGGCGAAATCGGACCATGACCACGCCCACTTTTCCTATATAGAAAAAATCGGAAATTTGGTATCTCAGTCACTAATATAGCTTTAGCGATGAAATTTTACCCCCGAGCTCAGGCCCCTAGGAAGAAATTTAATGAAATTTTGGAAAATGGGCGGTGCCACGCCCACTTATTAAGGGTCAAACATGGAAAGTTTTATATGTCATAACTCAGAAACCATTGAAGATATATCGATCAAATTTGGTACGCGTGATATACTTACCTAGGCAAACGTTTGCACGGAAAATAGTTAAAATCGGTTGACGGCCACGCCCACTTTTATATATGTATATTACAAAGTGACCTAATAAAAACATTTTAAGCCATATCTCTGTCAAATATAAA
Organism: Urophora cardui; assembly: GCA_960531455.1. Taxonomy (NCBI): domain Eukaryota; kingdom Metazoa; phylum Arthropoda; class Insecta; order Diptera; family Tephritidae; genus Urophora; species Urophora cardui. The sequence continues at coordinate 89,257,674 of OY482673.1, read as the reverse complement.
GATATATCATTGAAATTTTGTGGCATGAGTTCAACTATGGACATAAAACAAAAAACACAAAAATTTTGGAAAATGGGCGTGGCACCGCCTCTTTTTAGAAGCAGGAATATACGAGATTTCTGAGCCCATAACTCGACAAATAATTGATATATAATGACGAAACTTGGTGTGTACACTTTTATTACTTGTGGTAATACATGTTTAAAATTTTAGCGAAGTCGGTTGACGACCGCGCCCACTTTTATATATGGGAACTATAAAGGGGCCTAATAAAAACATTTTAAGCGATATCTTTGTCAAATATAAAGATAATTCATTGAAATTTTGTGGCATGAGTTCCACAATGGACCGGAAACAAAAAATAGGAAAATTTTGGAAAATTGGCCTGGCACCGCCTCTTTATAGACAAAGGAATATACGAGATTTCTTAGTCTTTAACTCGACAAATAATTGAGATATTATGACGAAACTTAGTTTATATACTTTTATAACTTGTGTTAATAGACACGCAGAAATTTATTGAAATCGGTTTATGACCACGCCTACTTTTTAACAAAGATATTTCTGGAACACCCTTTAGGAATTTGTAACGTGACATCTTTGTAACTAGAAGTCATAAAGGAATGAAATTTTGCACAAAGAATAATATTCATATGCTTAGTTGGATGACTGATAAAAACTTTGAAAATGGGCGTGGCTACGCCCACTTTATGCAGCACTCGCTTTATATAAACTCCATAAAACGCAAACAATGAAAACATACAGCTGAGTATCTAATGTTCGATTCCACTCGAACTTAGGCTTGTTAAATTATAATATTAAAGTTCTCCAGAAATAGAATTCTCCCGGCTGAGGGTTATTTTTGTAAAGCGCGGCTGAAGGCAGGCTATACAAAACAACTGTGGATTGCTCCATGGATATTAATCCAGAAAGAGAATTCTGCCGGCTGAGGGTAATTTTATTGAAGCGCGGCCAATAGCCGCCAACGCAGAAAGATGTTCTACACATACATACATTAATTTAACAAGGAATGTCTCCTGAACTATAAGCGTCCGGAGGGTAGTACTTTGTTATTTGTGATCTGTGAGACCACCCCTACCCTCTGGAAAATTGTTATCGGATCGTGGATCATTATATACAAATTTTCCCTCTATCCAGGCTGGGGATCCAACCCATGACCTCTGGTATGGCAGACTAGCCACTGTCCGCCACACCACAGTGGCCACAACACTCCCCACTGCACCACAGCGGCCCCGTTAATATATATTCCCGCAAAGGAGATTACAATTTACTAAGGTACATAATATGCATATAAATACTTCGCAAAAAGTATGTAACTTATTTTGCATATTTAATTTATCCATATTTGTTGCCAATTTAGTGTATTTTTCCAATTTTATAATTGATTTGTATATTTTGCAAATCTTAGTTGTATTCGCGTACAGCAATTTGTTGCAATTTATTACAATTTTGCAACAAATATCCGCTTTTTCCATTTTTTTACGCAAAAAAATTGCAGAAGTGATGGAAATGAGAGAGCAAAGTGACGTTTATTTTTGTGAGAGGCTGCAAAATTCTGCAGGACAAATTTTTTCCATCACATTTGTCCAGCAGCAAAACAGCTGATAAAAAAACATATGTTTGTAATTTGCGAAAATTGCAAAATTGAAATTCAAAATTAATAAAGTTAAATATGGACGAATTAATTACGAAAGATGTAAATAAATAACATTTGATTATGTCTGCATCTGTACTTGAGCTAAATGTCGGATGATAACAGCAGCATTGTATGTTTGTTGCTTAATGTAGGAAGTCCGCCGGTTACCCTCTGCTAACTTATATGTATGTATGTATGTCAATATGCAATGCCAGCAGGCAGCCGCAGCTCCGCATTTATATACATACATACATGTTTCTTTATTAGTAAAATACAATGCAGGCATAATCTACAGCTGAAACTAAGCTAAAGTAATACAAATTTCGTATAAATTTTTGTAAATATAGGATTTGTATATATTTTGTTAATTCCCATAATTTTAATTTGATCAGCTGTTCATCTTTCCTGCAAGATTTGAATAGATTTGCATTTTTTTACTTTTTTGGATATTTTTCTCTTGTGAGAGGAAGAATGATATTTGGCGAGATAGAGAGTGATAGAGGCAAACAGAGAAAAGCTGCTGGAAAAAGTACGCGAGTACACCTCTTGTTACTTGCAAAAATTCAAGTCAGCTGTTGTTTGATCAGCTGTTTTCCTGTTGGAAAATTGCTGTTGGCAAAAGGTCCGTTCGGCGGCTGCAAATTGCAGCAATTTGCAAGCAGGGAAAAATATGTTTTGCTCTCCCGAAGAGAGAAACTTATGCAAATTTACTGGCATTTCAACGAACAGAAATTTGTCAAAATTTGCAGAAAATCAGCTGTTTGTCTTCACTCACAAGTGCATAACAAAATAGAAATTTGACGAAATGCAATCGAAGGGGAAACTAGATGTGCATTGTTCTCCGGGGACATTCCCAAAAATTTCAAAACAGTAAGCAATGGTGGTATGCATATACATACATATGTGTGTATAATTTTACATATGTACAACAACATATGACAAGTTAAAACGGTCGGACATATCCCGGAAGCTGCATGCTTCGTGACCAGCGAACCATAAAAATAATAATAAATAAGTTTTTTCGGGTAGTCTTTTGAAAGGGTCGAGATTACAATAGGGCTCGCTTCGGATGATTTTGTCACTTAATTCTTTGAAAAGTCTTTTTGAAATACGAAAATGAGTTCGGAACTCTCTTTCCGTATAAGCCGGAACTGTTTGCTCGACGTATTGCTTTATGGAAATTCACATAAAACCAAAGCAAATTCCAGGAGTTCCTTGTTTTTATTTCTAAGTCTAACCAAAGTTTCATTTTCAATCTCTTAGAAGTATAAATTGTCTTTTATTACTCAAAACTATTTATTTAAGTGGACCGGCTTTCCATTAAGAAACCACACCCCGAGAAAAATCACTTCCTCAGAGGGGTAGAGGGACTCCTACAGATCTCAAAATCAAAAGTTGCCGGAGGCTTATAGTTTACGAGATATTTGTAGTTAAAGTTGGATGGGTTCATAGATATTACCCCAGAAAGATAACTCTGCCGGCTGATTGTTATTTTTTTAAAGCGCGAGCCAAGGCCGCCACGCAAAAAGATGTTCTACACAAAAGCATTGTGGATCACTGTATACATATACATATATAACTCCAGAAAGGGATTTCTGCCGGCTGAGGTTTATATTTTTAAAGCACGGCCGAATGCCGCCAACGCAAAAAGGTTTTCCTCGGTAATGGTGCGCAGTTTTGGTGTTTTGTTTGGTGGATTTTACAACTTTACCAACAAATATCTCATAAACTATAAGTCTCCGGCAAGTTTTTATTTCTGTTCTGACATCTGTGAAAGTCATTTTTTTCGGGGCGTGCATCATTAATGGACAATTTTTCCATTTAAGTAGTATATGTATCTCCTATTTGCGATTCAACAACGCAGAATCCCGAGAGTGCAGACGATGATCCCACTGCGGTGTCATTAACAGGTTTCCTTTTAGCTGGTACCTTATTAACAAATTAAAACATTTAAATAAACTTTATAAATTAAAATAATATAATTTTCTCACTTCATTTTCTATTGAATCACATATATTCCCGATTTTCTTAGTTTTTTGACTTGAAATCACTTTCGACTTTTTTTTAAATTGCAACCATATGATCGCAAATCATATGTTTTTTCAGTCTACTGAACTTTGCAACGACAAATTTCGTCAGTAAAACTTTGCAGCTTTCTCCGTCAATGAACTGTCTCTTCTGCAAATTTTTACTGAGTTTATGCCTCAAAAAACGCGAATTTGCAGTTTTTCTGCAATTTGCAGCAATTTGCTGCCGGCGAACGGTCCTAAAAATTTGTCCAACAGAATTCAACAGCTTCTCACAAAATGAAATGTCAGTTTTCTCTCTCAGTTGGTTCTCTTCTGTTGGAGATTTGGCGTAAAAAAACGGCGAGAAAGTGCTTGTTTTTAAAAGTTTTCGAAAAACATCAAAAAATATCCGTAAACGAACAAAGCTAATATAATATGGGAACCTGACGGCGCCACACTAGTGCCCACAAAAATATTACAATTCGATGGCAAATTAAAAAAAGTCATCGCTATACTGTTCATTGGAAAAGTATATTGTTTGGATTGGCACCGAAGGTGAAAATATCTATCAATTTGATTTGGCTTCGTTCGTGAATCCGTAATACATCACGATATTGTACTGGTGCAAGTAATCGCCACATATAAACTAGATCCGGGTGCCATTGAATCCATTAAAGAATTGTCAACGGTAGGTCATGCTTATATAGCACCGGGGCATGGCCAGAGAGTTGGTTTGTTTGAATGAAGCAGGTACGCAATTTACATGGTATCATGCGGATGGTTATTATTCCACATGGAATTTGTTCAATGGCGAAGCACCAAAAAATATCAATTACGTTTCATATCGACCTTACGTGCAATTATTTAGCATCGGAAGTTAGTCAAAGTGTTTATGAAAAAATTGTGCATGCCGGCGATGAACAGGATGCTGATTGTAGCATTATTGAATGGCCAATAAATGGTGGCGTTTTTGAAGACGAAGAAGAAGCAAATGATGGTGATGTGGATAGTAGGGGAAAATTGTATGAAATATTGCTGACTGGTCATGAGGATGGTTGAGTGAAATTCTGGGATTGTGCTGGTGTTGTGTTGCGGCCACTTTACATATTCAGAACTGTGCCTTTGGGTAGTATTGTTCGTGTTGAAGTTACAGGGATAGTGTAAGTGTAACCGCAGGCAAGCATAACATTCATAGGCTTTGTTCGGAAACTCAGTTTGAAGCACAATCTGCCTTTGTAGTACAAGCAGAGCGTTCATAAACGTAAATTTTTCATCACAATCAGCAAAAAATTTTGTACTGCCGCTGTTGCGTTTCATGCTGCGTTTCTGAACATACCCAAAGATTTGGAGGCGAATTGTCAAACTACCCCATCCGGAGTCCTCGTTCATTGAACAATTAAAATTGGCCGGAGAAAACAGAAAAGATGGGTCGGCTTTCCATTATTACAGCACGCCCTGAGGAAAATGACTTATACAGGGGTGTAGAGGGGCTCTCACAGTTCCCAAATCTTAAAACCAATCTAGCCGGAGGCTTGTAATTTCCGAGATATTTGTTGTTAAAGTTGCTAATTTTACTATGTATAAACACTATACGCACACAAACGTGCGCAAAAGGTGTTACACCCCTGTATAAGTCATTTTTCTCGGGGCGTGCTGGAATAATGGAAAGTTTCCCTTTTTGAGTACTTAAAGTGAATTAATATCTGAGATTTATTTTTTAATATTAAATACATTGAATGTACGTACACGCGTAATTAATATATGTATGCAATTCTAGTGCAAGATAAATATGTTAATGAACGATACGACATTGTACCTTAGTTTTAAAATTTTATATATATTACTTTCTAATTAGTTTTAAGATTTCATAAAAATTGTTACTTTCTAATTAATTTAATGATACAATAAAATCTATATCTTAAATCTATATTCTAAAAATGTAGTTGGACAAAAAAGTAGATTTTTCTGTTCTCAGGCTACTTTAAGGGCACGTACATTAGACGGTCACGCCTTATATGGACCGAAAAAAGTCCCCCACCCCCATTATTTTGTCTTTTTTCAAATGAGTTTATAATGAGTCCAGGGGCGGATTTACCTCTAGAAGCGCCCTGGGCAAACAAATCAAGCCGCGCCCCAATATTTCCAAAAAAAACCGTACTTGCCTTCGTGTGGTGACATTTCATTACTGATATATTTTACGGATTGAAAAAATTTGATTCGATTCTTATATATATTTTTTCCATTTTCTAACCTTCAAAATGATCTGATCTTAAACCCTAATTATTAGGTGGCACAGATTTCGCAATATCATTAAATTGCAGTTCATCATACGAATCTGAAAAACAATTTTATAGTGAAAATGTTTCGTCCTGAAACTAAACTCACTCTTTTCGAGGAGTTTGAAAAAAAAAACAATCAAGTTTAGGGATTTTCGACAGTTTTTTTTTTTTTGAAAAATCTTTCATTCTTGTAATATTCAAAAAAAAAACATTTTTAGTAAATAAAAAAAAAATTTTTTCTGTCTTAGTTTTGGCGCCCCTATTGAAACGGCGCCCTGGGCAGCTGCCCAAGTTGCCCCTATGTAAATCCGCTCCTGAATGAGTCTATATCAAAATCGCCTAAGTTCACGCACCGAATTAAATTTTACCGAATTAGGCTGTGTGCCAATCGGCAACATTTTTCTCTATGGGAAAATGAGGTAGAAAATTTTACCATGTTGAGATAAAAAACACAATTTTGCTGTGCCAAACGGAATAGAAAATTTTGACAGTTACAAAGATAAACTTTTGGGCGAAAACGGACAACGATACAATTTTAAAACGTAAAATGAATATAATTGTTGATTGATGGAAACAGAAGAAATGTATTCATGTAATCATCTCATGTTATTTTGTTTTTAAATATTTGTGTTACTTGTATGTGTATGTAATTACAAAATGTCAAAATTTTACCTAGCCCATTGAGCTAGGTAAAATTATGACACTAGAATTCACCACGAATACTGTCAAAATTTTACTCCCTTATGTCAAAATTTCATTTTTTCTACCGATTGGCACACAGCCTTAATAGATAATTTTCTTTTATTTTTCTGCCAAAAATTAAATTTACTAGTCTCAGGCAACGAGGTTTGTGGGAAAGTGACATTTGCTCTCAATGAGTTATGTTAGCAAAAAGTAAGGATACAGGAAGTTATCAAAATTTGCTGGTTTTCCATGTTTTTGGGATAAATTGGATTACTACTTCCATTTTCACCTTTTTTTTAATAAAAGCATTTAGCTAATTTGATTTACGTTTACTTTTTTGTTTGACATATTTTTGGGAACAAGTGCAGAATACGGCCCGGTAAGCTAGACAAAAAACAAAAATTGGGCATGGTCCGCCCCTTTTTACTGATTTCAGTGATATAATTTTTTTTTGGGGCTCGCTTATATTAAGGGTGCTAGGGGGGGGGGTAAAGATGAAATTTTCCAAATTTTAAAAAGCGAATATCTCGAAAAGTACTTAACCGATTTTAAATTAAAGCACACCATTGAAAAGGTAATTAAAAACACTGTGATATACATATGTATGAGCTTACAGTAAATAGTTTGTAAGAAAATTATGAAAACAAAAAAAAATCAATGTATTTCATAAAAAAACCATTTTTATTTAAAAAAAAAGTTATTATAAACATATATTTTTGTTGCTGAAATCAAAGAGAGAATTCTATTACCTTTTATTTAATGTATAATATGTTATATAAATATATACAAATAATAAGAAAATTTGTGTGCATTGGCAACCACGTATATGCTCATACTAACGGCATATGGAAAAAACGGTATATTTCAAACGTACTATTTAAATTAAAGTTTATATATTTTTCCAACGTGAAAGGTGAATAAAAATTAGTTCGCAAATTAATTTGATGTCCTTCTGCGTAGTACACCCTTGAGCGTAGGCGGCCTTCGGCCGCGCTTATAAAAAATAACCCTCAGCCGGTAGAATTCTCTTTCCGGAGTAATATCTATGGCCCGGTCCACAGTGCTTTTGCGCAGAACACTTTTCTGCGTTGGCGGCCTTCGGCCGCGCTTATAAAAAATAACCCTGGGCTACGCCATCCGTCCGACGTGTGCCCCAACCGTGGCTACCGCCACGGTGATGTCCTTCTGCGTAGTACACCCTTCAGCGTAGGCGGCCTTCGGCCGCGCTTATAAAAAATAACCCTCAGCCGGTAGAATTCTCTTTCCGGAGTAATATCTATGGCCCGGTCCACAGTGCTTTTGCGCAGAACACTTTTCTGCGTTGGCGGCCTTCGGCCGCGCTTATAAAAAATAACCCTGGGCTACGCCATCCGTCCGGACGTGTGCCCCAACCGTGGCTACCGCCACGGTGATGTCCTTCTGCGTAGTACACCCTTCAGCGTAGGCGGCCTTCGGCCGCTCTTATAAAAAATAACCCTCAGCCGGTAGAATTCTCTTCCGGAGTAATATCTTCCACAGTACTTTTGCGGCCATTTCAACTCGCAAAATTGTACAAACAATTTTTGAGAGCCCCTCTACCGCCCTGCATAAGTCATTTTTCTCAGGACGTGCTGGAATAATGGAAAGCCGGCCCTCGACATTTTTTAATTCGGTCGAAAATGTATTCGGTATAATAATGCTTTTTTCAATTCGGTCTTTTAAGATTCGACATTTTTTTTCGACTTATTGTACGGATCCCGAAATATAACGTTTTTTTCATATGCCGTTAGTATGAGCATATACATGGTTGACAATTCACACAAATTTTCTTATTAATTATATACATTTATATAACATTTTATATATCAAATTAAAGGTAATATAATTCTCTTGAATTCTCTTTTTGATTTCAGTAACAAAAATATATGTTTATAATAATTTTTTTTTAAATAAAATACATTTTTTACAAAAAAATTTATTTTTTTTTATTTTCTTAATTTTCTTACAAACTATTTACTATAAGCATATACATATGCATATCATAAAAAAGTGTTTTTAATTACCTTTTCAATGGTGTGCTTTAATTTAAAATCGGTTAAGTACTTTTCGAGATATTTGCTTTTTAAAATTTGGAAAATTTCATCTTTACCCCCCCCCCCCCCTAACACCCTTAATATGAGCGAGCCCCAAAAAAAAAATATATCTCTGAAATCAGAAAAAGAGGCGGACCACGCCCACTAAATTTTTTTTGTCTAGCTTAACGGGCCGTATTCTGCACTTATGCCTATTTTTGTTTTGTTCTTATTATCGCTAGTAAAATTTGCTAGTTGAAATTTGTTCAACAAAAATTAGCAAGGAGAGTTAGTGGAACTGTAATTTTTGCTCTCTCAATTTTCTGACATTTCGCTTTCTTTGACAGTTAGTGTATAAAGAAATGGACCTATTAATAACTTTTATTTTCTGAGGGAAAAATAAAACTAAAAAAATAACTTATTTTCAGAAAATAAAACTCAGAAAATAATGATTAAAAAACAACTTTTTGGATATAACTCATAACCGTTAGGGACTCTGCATGAAATTCATTAGAAAAATAATTTGGTAATAAAAACAGTTTGTATTAAAGCAAAGCTTGAGAAATAGATATGTACTTAATAATAATAATACAATGGCGCTATTATAACTCTGACGAGTTTTATGGCCGAGCTTCTCTCCCAATTCGAGGTGTGCTCCTTTTTGTTTTTCCTACTAATTGGGTGGACCTACAGTTTTATGCCGGCTCCGAACGGCGAATGCATTTTTTGTGAGAAGCTTTTTCATGGCAGAAATACACTCGGAGGGTATGCCGTCCACTGCCGAGAGGTGACCGCTGCTCTTAAAAAACCCAATAATTGGATTTTTACTAATTAGAAAAATTTGTTTGGCTCGGACCGTGGTTTGAACCCGAGACCTCTGGCATAGCAGGCGAGCACTCTACCCACTGCGCCACAGCGGCCACACAGATATGTACTTAGCATGAACAAACTCACTCAAAAATTTTGTTCGATGTTCAAAATTACTATAAACTATAATAAAGCTTAAAGAGTTGTGGCGTTTTGATATTAAAAGCAACTTTATTTATTTCAATATTTGTTCATATTGTAATACAATAATATGGAAAAAAAAAATTTGCGAAAGTTTTGAAACACGGTAACACTTCCTCAGATTTCATCAGGGTTTATGAGGTGCAGAATCTCCACGAAACCCTGAATTAGACAAAAACGAGAGCAGCAACCCTAAATTTTTGAGAAATATATATGTATTTTTACAACAACCACCTCCGGCCGCCATGCTGCACTGCCCTTCAAAAATTGACGCCATGCTGGTCTGCCCTTCAATGGCGATGGCACATCGACCATATATCGACTTTTTTAATCGATTTTCGATGAGCTAAGTCACTGTACGTTATACACTATGCCCAAAATTCATTTGGTTGTTACCGATAGCGTTACCGACTAGCGAAACACTAATCAAATACATTATAGAATGTTCATGGTGAGCCTGCGTTTTGCGTTTCGGAGGCAGTTTTGCGTTAAGTCCAAAACGCAACATTAAATGTTACATTTCTCCATACAAATGCCACCACCAAAATGCAACTTAACGCAACTATTTTTTTGCGTTTTGAATGCTAACGCAGAAAGCAACCCTGAAATCTTCGAAAAAATGTGCCATTCGAATGAAAAATAGTGGCAACACTCTGGCAATACAAGAACGAAATACCTACAAGATTGCGCATATAGAGTAGCATGAGCATGGGCACACGAGCTCCTTGCTGACGTCACTCTACATGTACTGAACGAAAGTAAACAAAACAGAGATCAAAATTAATACCAAAGCGGTTGGTACGTTTGGTTTGCAAAATTAGTGTATTATATTATTACATATTTTGCAAATTCTTGTTCTATTTTTTTAATTAGACAAAACAAAAAAATAAACCTCAACACCTGATTGCGTAATCTGGGATATTAGCTCCGTTTGTTTCGAACTTCTCAAATGCGCATTTACAAAACGCGGCAGCATGAACACTTTTCGAAAAGCCATCTTCGAAAATGCAAAATGTTGCGTTTCAAATCCAGCATGAACATAGTATTAGGCCGTAGTCACAGTCGTTCACTAAAATCGGTTTTATACCATGTTTACATATAACGAGATTTTCAGTAAATCTCGATTCGCCAATCTAGATTTGCTGGGAGAGAGATTGTCAACTGTCAATTTTCCTTACCTGCATGACACAATAATAATATGGTCGTAGCAGTCAAAAGAGAATAGGCAACTACCGTTCGATGGCTGTTTTCAAGAATGTAAAAAACAGATATTTTGTTTTTATTTAACTTGAAAAACGCTAGCAAACATACAAGCTTTTGCACGATTAACACGTTAAAGAAAGTATAATTAAAAAAAAAAGACGATCATTTCATAACCTATAAAACAGAAAGAAGAAGAGCGACTTACTATTGCGATACGATTCTTGTTGGGCCATACTTACTGGCGTCCATTTTGTTTACTTTTCATTTTGACGTTTCTCCCAAATTCGCCAAAAAAATATCGATAACACGAAGAACACAGGGTTGCATTGAGAAAACTATCGTGATAATCTCGAGATTCATTTAAAATCGCGAATTTTTGGTAGCGGATTTTTGTATGGCAAACCTCGAATTTCAATCGAAGATTTTGTGTCAACCTCGAAAAAAGTAGATAATCTCGTATATGTAAATGGCCTATTAGTTAAAATTGATATTAAATTTAGAACGACGTTTAAGAGAGTGGTGTGTCATAGACCAGTTGGAATAACGTTTTTGCTAAAATGAAATGGAACAGGGTTACCCATATAAAATAATAAGAATCGCTCTGTAATTTTAAGAAATTTCGAGTGTTTTAAATGTTTACCCTGTGTCGACTTTTAAATTGAAAAGAAAAAAGTAAACGCATCTACATACATATCTATTCGACATCTTGATGTTTGCATATTTTATGTTAATCGTATATTTAAAATACGCTAAAAAACAACTAAAAGTGCGTTAAATTTTGAGATAAAACTACACACTTCATATACATGATTCAAATAAAGAAGATTGTGTATTCAGCGGTCCCGCTATGCGTTCATCCAAAATTTGACAGAATCAGCTGATTTAGTGACGTAGTAACATAAATTCTCATTCACCCAGTTTCGTTTCCGGTTTTCTAATAACTAAAGATTGTGTGCGAAAAATGTGAAATTTATATTAAAAAACTATTTTAAATAAAGAAAAATGAAGTGCCGCGTATTTATTTGTGTGAATAATAGTTTAATAAAGGTATTTTTTGCATGTTTGCAAATTTCCTTTCTCGTCGATAACGTAGTCGATGACGTACTAACCAAAATGAACCCAGTCTCAGCGATGAATATTTTGCTGAATATGGCTGAGTGCACAATCTTCTTTATTTGAATCATGCTTCATATAAATCAAAATGAACTTGTGATTTTTGGGGAACAAAAAGATGTCGTGCACCGAACTGGAGCGCAGGAGAAAAAGCTTGTCTGCGGGAAAGCATTGAGTGCCAACCGATGAGCATTTCGACCTAAAAATCGTAATGTAGTCAGAACTTGCAATCTGGGTGAGATTGAAAGTCACCTATTACTGACAGGCTCTAAAATATCTATAAGATATTCCACTGTGGCCTTATCAAAGCAATATCTCGAATAACATTCCTCTTCCTCCATTTGGAAAGGATCATATCGGCTTCTATATACCTTTGCTCTCCGTTCTGGATAGCATAGTCTATAATGGCAAAATCTTGAAAAATTCTGCTATGTATTTCCAAACATATTTATAAAAATGTCTTCTTTATACGTTTTATTTATTTATTATTTATTGTATTCACGTACTCTCTTTCTATTTTTATAGTTTTCATGACGAGTTCCCAGCTTAGAACAATATTTTAAGATTTTAAAATGACATTCACCTCATTTTAAAGTTAGAACGCTGTTTTAGTGATAAAACTGATTTCAAGTCGACTATGACAGAGATAAAATGACGTTTATGCTAGCATCATTCTAAGTGTGTTAAAACACTGTTTTAAATCGACTATGACTACGGCCCATTGTTTCCCATAAGGTTGGTTGATCAGCTGTTTATAGCGATACTGTTACTGCATAACTAATTTGAGCTTTAAGCCTAGTACTGAGTTCACTGCTGTGAAATTTCGCCAGCAACATGCATTTATTTTGCCGTGAAATGTTTCAAGAAATATTTTTTGTCAAATGAGAATAAATGCCAAAACGAAAACTGAGCAAATGTAAAAAAAAATAATTTGGAGCATAGCCTCAGAACCAACTTTCAAATTTTGGCCAATAAAAAATTTGTATACAAAATATAAATTTCAATTTCAACAAATGTCACTATTCACTCGAAAATAAATGGCATTGTGTATTTAATTTGGCGTGAAAAAATGTTGCTGGCATGATGTTGCTAGCATGTTGCGCAACGTTTTCACGACAGGAACTCAGTACAACTTTGTCGTGAAATATCTGTGAAATTTCACACATGTTTCACAACCAGTTTTTTTGTATGGATTTTGACAGCAGTTTCACGTGAAACTCGAACTCAGTACTATGCTTTAAGGCCTATACGCAGCTCTCAAGAAAACCAAAAAATCTATGTAATTTGACGTACAAGAAATGCTCAAGAAAAATTTCTTTTGTCATATTTTTTTTTGCGGTACGCAGTTCTAAAGAAATTATACTACTATTTTTTTAAGATTTTTTAGAAAAAGTGCACAACTGAACTCTGGTTCCGCCAAGAAATAATGAATTTTCTATTATTTCTTCAAGAAAATTTGACAGAAGAGGTAAATAAACTCAAATGTGACATTTCGTTTGAAAGTATAATTACTTTCCTACTACCATTTCAACGCTCAAGAAATAATGCAATTTTTTTCTTGAGCGTTTTCTTGAGAGCTGCGGAGAGGCCTTTAGTGGGAAAAATGACAGAAACAGGAACAGTGTTGACACAGCCTCAAAAATTTTGGTATCACAAATTGTTCTTTTTCGTGGTCACGCTTTCCTTTACCGATCCAGTGGGCCGTAAAAACCGTTTATAAAAGGGGCGTTGCACCACCCTTCGATCCTATAGGCCTCTTCGTATCTCTCAAGAAAACGCTCAAGAAAAAAATTGCATTATTTCTTGAGCGTTGAAATGGTAGTAGGAAAGTAATTATATTTTCAAACGAAATGTCACATTTGAGTTTATTTACCTCTTCTGTCAAATTTTCTTGAAGAATTAATAGAAAATTTATTATTCCTTGACAGAACCAGAGTTCAGTTCTACACTTTTTCTAAAAAATCTTAAAAAAATAGTAGTAGAATTTCTTTAGAACTGCGTACCGCAAAAGAAAATATGACAAAAGAAATTTTTCTTGAGTATTTCTTGTACGTCAAATTACATAGAGTTTTTGGTTTTCGTGGGAGCTGCGTATAGGGCTTATATCTGAAGTCGGAACAGTCCGGAGGTCCGTAGTTTTCGGAATATAAATATTTGTTTTTTCAAAATACCTCTATTTTCGTGCACAATTGGTTGAAAAGACCACATAATCCTTTTTCTGGGGCAATATCTATGTACCCATCCACAGTAATCCTGCGTTGTACACCTTCATCGTCTTCATCAGGGAGTACTTAAATTTATCAAAAAAAAAAAACACCTAAGCAAATTTTTGTTACAACACATCTTAGCACAATTACATATGAATGATACGTAGATAATTTTTATATAGGCTTAGAACAAATTTTATTTTTATCAAACTTTTGGTAGGACCACTGCCCATAGCAGGCATTTTGACTTAAACGAGGACAGCGCGACAAATATTTAAGAACTGATTCAATGACTCCAATTCAATTCCAGAATCAGCTCTGGCAACTAGAACAGCCAGCTCGTTTGACCCATTGCATTTTATAGAACTTTTATATTACTCGGTACAGTACCCAAATATTCATATTTATTTGCATGTAAAATTTAAGAATCGTATTTATATTTTTATAGCTTACTTTATTAATTTTAAGTTTTTTCTCAAAAATTTTTCGGTGATACGAAAAAACATGTAGGTATCAAATTGTGAAACGGGTTAGAACCCCGAAAGCAGCATATTTTATTAATTTTAATTTTTTTCAAACATTTTTCGGTGATACGAAAAAACGATGAATGTATCAATTTGTGTTACCAAATTTTTTGAGGCTGTAGCAGCACTGTTTAAAATTTCTTCCTCTTCTTCAGATTTTGACACCTTCTAGGAAAGTGCCATGGTATAAAAAAACCCGCGTGTAGCACAGTACACATGATAGAAGTTAACTTCTTACATCAATTTATATTCGCTCGAAAGCAACAAGTAACAAGTTTCATATATCATATGAGAAACGAATTTGCAAATACATTCCTGCAAAAAATGCGATTAATCAGGGACAAATCTATGTATATCGGGATTAATCGCACATTTTTTGCAGGGATATTACAATGAAAACTATCGCATGTACATACATGTGGTTGTGTGTTTTTGTTTGTACAAATTCTATTTATAGAAAATGCGATGCTTGTTCTTGTTATTAGATTTTGTTTATCGGCAAGCTCATCCGATTGGTTTTTATATTGTTTGTTTGATCGTTTTTATTTTAATAATTAACTAGTATGTAATCCCCTATATTCGGGTGGCACTTTCATTTAATAAAAAATTACAAAGAAAATTGTTTAATAAAAAAAAGCAACAAAAAACTGACTCGACCTGGACTTGAACCAGCTTCATTTGAATCGGAAGCCTAGCATCTTACAGCTAAGCTACCGCGCTAGTTACGTGAGTTGTGTCAAACGGTGTACTCTAATTTCTTCTTGTGTTATTAACATTCTCACCTCGCTTATTTCACCACAGCGCTGTTCTGGTTATAATTTCTTATGTACTTACACGTATACATAAGTACATACATACATGTACATACAAATCTTCAAAAGAATTTAAAACAAAAATATGTATTAGTAAAAAATACCGATTTAAAATTTTTTTTGACATACTGAGCACCTAATGCTTTTCCTTAAATAGGTACTTATATTTTCGTTCATCGTTTAGTTTTTATATTAAATTATTTCTCAATTTTTAGTGCGATTTTAAGATTAAAGCGTGCTTTTTAGTTTTTTTTAAGCTATTATTTATTATTAAAATAAAAAAAATAAAATTAAAAAATAAAAGAAAAAAATCAGTCGCCTGGCTTGATTCGAACCTACCTCCCTTAGCTTACAGACCAGACACACTACCTCTGCGCCACCACACCACTTGCGTGGGGTATGTCAAACGCTGCACTTAAACGGAACTAACGAAACGGGTGGTTGCTTTCATTGTAATATGTACATATGTATTTGCAAATATCAAACTTGTTACTTGTTGCTTTCAATAGGTGAGAGAGTTGTACTTGTTAGTTCAATTTAAGTGCAGCATTTGACATACTCAGCGCAAGTGGTCTGGTGGCGCAGAGGTTTTGCGTCTGGTCTGGAAACGAGGGGTTGTGAGTTCGAACCGCGCGAGATATCAAGGTTGATTTTTTTAAACATTAAAAACCATCTAAAATGGCTGCTATTTCCGGGGGCAACTTCCGTTGCATCAAATTTCAAGTTTCACTCTCCATAAAAACTCTGTATCGCCGCCTAAGAAGTTAACTTCAAAAATACAGGTATGTGCATTGTCATTGTGACGCTGTCTTTTTGATTAAAAATCAGATTTTTGAAGTTTGATGTTATGTCAGTTTTGGAGTATAGCGATGCCACATTTTTGTATTTTTTGAATGCGTAATTTTTGTTTGAAAGTTTGGGTATATCAGGAATCAATGGACAGAAAGAGTAAGTGAAAATACTTAGAAAGGACACTACACCTTTTCCAGTTTAAGTTCAGAAAGTTACAATTGAGGTTCAGAAAATTACAATTGAAGTTCAGAATTTCCAATTGAAGTTCAGAAAGTTACAATTGATTTCAGAAAGTTACAATTGAAGTTCAGAATTTCCAAATGAACTTCTATTGAAATTTTCTGAACTTCAATTGTAACTTTCTGAACTTCAATTGTAATTTTCTGAAATTCAATTGTAACTTTCTCAACTTCAATTGGAAATTCTGAACTTCAATTGTAATTTTCTGAACTTCAATTGGAAATTCTGAACTTCGATTGTAATTTTCTGAACTTCAATTGTAACTTTCTGAACTTAAACTGGATGTATGGAACTTTCGGTTTCTCACTCCACAAATCTGCATCCATTCTCCGCGAATAAAGGGTATTATAGGAAATTGGAAAAATTTTATATCACCGTCTTTGCAGCTATAGTTGGTATTATTGCACCGCGGAAATAAGCAACTCATATTGGTAAAATCGAGGGTACATATTTTTTTGTAATTGGATTGGACATATGTACATACATACATATATAGACTGAAATGCTCGCTCGGTATGGTGGTGTACATACATATAGTCGTTTAAAGTGCAAAACCGCGTCACATTTTTGCCAAAAATGAGATTTCACCAAAAATACATTCCTGGCGTCCGTCCCCATCCATTCATGCAACAATTTTGTGATTCATACAACGCAATTCTAAATAATGACACAGTTTCAAAACCGCTTTTCAAGAATTGAGGAAATTTTTCGAACCAATACCGCGAATAATAAGTGTTAGTGCTTTACAACTCTATGTACTAAAGTTGACTATACATTTCATAAACACGAAATGGATTATAACTTTGTTTTATTGAAGAAAAGTTTTCACGTACGCCTGCAAAACCGCGTATACGTCACTATTAAAACAAAATAAAAGATGCAAGACCGCTTATCAATACACATGGAAGCCAATAACTGCACATTTAACTGTTTTTCGCCAAAATGTTATTTGGATTAAGAATATAATCCAAAAACCTACCTTGGTTTGAATTTGGGTTGTAAAATTCCGAACAGTTTTGAATTAGAAACAGTTTTTACTGTCTCCTGTAAAATTTGGGTGGCAGCAGATACATGGTATTGCCCTTTATGCGACGATATGGAGTATAATAGACAGGGGCAGATTTACCTCTAGAAGCGCCCTGGGCAAACAAATCAAGCCGCGCCCCAATATTTCCAAAAAAAACCGTACTTGCCTTCTTGTGGTGACATTTCATTACTGATATATTTTACGGATTGAAAAAATTTGATTCGATTCTTATATACATAGGTACCACATTTTTTCCATTTTCTAAACTTCAAAATGATCTGATCTTATATTATGTTCATGCTGGATTTGAAACGCAACATTTTGCATTTTCGAAGATGGCTTTTCGAAAAGTGTTCATGCTGCCGCGTTTTGTAAATGCGCACTTGAGAAGTTCGAAACAAACGGACCTAATATCCCAGATTACGCAATCAGGTGTTGAGGTTTATTTTTTTGTTTTGTCAAATTAAAAATATAGAACAAGAATTTGCAAAATATGTAATAATATAATACACTAATTTTGCAAACCAAACATACCAACCGCTTTGGTATTAATTTTGATCTCTGTTTTGTTTACTTTCGTTCATTACATGTAGAGTGACGTCATCATGGAGCTCGTGTGCCCATGCGCATGCTGCTCTATATGCGTAATCTTGTAGGTATTTCGTTCTTGTATTGCCAGAGTGTTGCCACTATTTTCCATTCGAATGGCAAATTTTTTCGAAGGTTGCTTTCTGCGTTAGCATTCAAAACGCAAAAAAATAGTTGCGTTAAGTTGCATTTTGGTGGTGGCATTTGTATGGAGAAATGTAACATTTAATGTTGCGTTTTGGACTAAACGTAAAAATGCCTCCAAAACGCAAAACGCAGGCTCACCATGAACATGCTATTAAACCCTCATTATTAGGTGGCACAGATTTCGCAATATCATTAAATTGCAGTTCATCATACGAATCTGAAAAACAATTTTAGAAAATGTTTCGTACTGAAGCTAAACTCACAATTTTTGACAGTAGGGTGCCTCCCAGGTAGCGAAATCTGGCTTTCTGGTCCAGAATCCACCTCGGCTAACCTAGCTGTCGATAAATTGACTTATGCATTTTTACCTTTTTGGTTATGATCAACAACGGAGTCATTTTCTTTTCGAGGAGTTTGAAAAAAAAAACAATCAAGTTTAGGGTTTTTCGACAGTAAATCTTTGTATTTCTGCACTTTCTCGGCTGCACGTTTTTTGTTTGCTACGCCGCTTAACTCTTTTATATTTGCACTCATTCTTCTATTTTTCACAAAAACATTAATTCACTGACACTTTTTTGATGTTTTTAACTCGGAACGACTTTTAAGATCACATAAAATGTACGCAGCGCATTGTATAGAGGCGCGAACTATTCAAATTAACCAGAAACAGAAAATATTCAGATCTTAGTTTCCTTTGAAAAAGTGAGCTCGCGCATTTTCCCGAAAAAATACTTCAATGCCTACTTGATTTTTAAATTTGAAATGTCAGTTAAATTTGAATCTTTCACGTTATTTTCTGCACACAAGCTGCT
The DNA here is from genome assembly GCA_960531455.1 of Urophora cardui. NCBI lineage: Eukaryota > Metazoa > Arthropoda > Insecta > Diptera > Tephritidae > Urophora > Urophora cardui. The sequence goes on along the minus strand of OY482673.1, from coordinate 89,238,521 downwards.
AAAACTTATGGCGTTTTCGATTCTGGCCAAAATGTCGCACTTATTCTGCACTTTTATCGGGCTGTCAATTTTTTTTGTTCTATTCCACATAGATTCCACAAATTTTTTCAGGGTTGATTGTCCTATTGAAAAAAATGTCGCACTCTCCCCGACCACAGGGCAGCATTTTCTGCCTTTAAGGGCCTCCTCAAACAGAAGCGATACGATACAGCCCACAAATCAAAATCGTATCGCGTCATGCACAATTGATCGCGTGGGCTGTATCGTATCGCTTCTGTTTGAGGAGGCCCTAATATGAACAAGGGGTTGCATTATTTTTGTTTCATACATCACATGAAAAGTGCAATATTTTCTTAGGGCACAGGGCGCATGTTGATAATGTTGCCTTGTAATAATGCAGCATTTTTGTTCAGAATCGAAAACGCTATTAGTGTTTACATATCGCTCATTTGCTGCAAGACCGGCATAAATAAAAAAACGTGATTTTTGAGTTAATGCTGCAGAATAGTTAGTTACATCATACTTCATTTGAGTAAAAAATTCTTTATGATTTGTTGGGGTAAGTGGAAAAAAAATCAAACAACTATTTACAGCGAAGGTTGAGTGTATAGCTATTTCACGAAAAACCATTTTCGATCATCAGCACTCTTTTCGGAAGTGGATGCACCGGGGATTGAACCCGAGTCCATTCCATCTTCAGCCGCAATGACCCAACGCATAAACACACTCGGCCATTGAGACTCTGTGCAAGCTGTTGGATTTTCCCCACTTTTGCCTTTTTCATTAGCTTTGTTCAATAACTTTACTTGCAAGAAGAGCGTCAGTGAAAAATTAAGAGTAAAAACGAGGAAAAGAGAAAATTATCAACCAAAGTTATTGAACACAAAATCGAAAACATTTGCAAGTAAACAGCTGATGCGCTGTTTTCACAATTTGATTTTTAGGTTAGGTTGTAATTGAAATCTTTGAAATTGAAAATGAATTTAAATAACTGAGTTAGGAAGACGAAAATCTACTTTGGATATTCCACAACATCGTCAAGATTCCTTTTTGCGCTAATTTATTTAGTATGCAATTAGAAATTTGCGATTTAAATGTTTGCATATTTCTAATTGAAATTTTTGTGATCATATGTTTTTGCGGCAACACTGGCAGCTTCATAAGCCAAATTGCAGCGGGAGATTATAACGCAAAACATAATTTTTGGGGATCTAGATTAATATCACCAAAGGGAAGAAACCTGTTCAAAGCTATTCAAATCAATAGTTTAGATATAATTTCCACCGGTCAACCAACATATTGGCCTGCTGATAGAAGCAAAACACCCGACCTCATCGACTTTGGTGTTACTCGCGGCCTAGAGCGAGGAAGAGTTCAGATAAAACCACTTTTCGATCTATCATCCGATCACTCACCTAGCCTTATAACTATTAACACATCCCCAACTTTTTACGAACTAAATCCTGGCTTAACTAATAAATATACTAACTGGCTTAAGTACAAAAAATACATAAGTTCCCATATTAACTTAAATGCAAGCCTCAAGTCACCTGGCGAGGTGGACAGTGCGATTATCGGTTTCACTAACGCTCTCCAAATGGCAGCAAGAGTAGCAACCAACTCACGGATTAAAAGAACATGTGCGCAAAATCCCAGTTTCCTGAAGGGGGAAGCCATCACGAACTTGGTATTGAAGAAAAGAAAACTTAGGAGAGACTGGCAAAGGCTCCGTTATCCATTTCTGAAATACGAATTAAACAAATGCACGAAAGAACTTCAAGAACTATTGGAGACTAGCAGGGAAACAGATTTTCAAAATAGATTGATATCACTATCAGCCACACCTGCAACAGAATACTCCCTGTGGCGCGCACTTAAAAATTTCAAAAGGCCAGTCCTGCAGGACCCTCCATTACGGGTGCATAATGGCGACTTTGCTCGAAGCGACCAAGAAAAAGGAATCGCATTTGCAAGTCATCTTTCAACTGTATTTACATCTCATCAAGGCAACAACATCCCCCTTGAAACTGTTTCGCCCTTACGCTTCGATTCCATATAAACGACTTGATCAATGTTATTTCTAATGACATTCAGAAAAACAAGGTACCTGGGTATGACAGGATAACGGGCGAAATGATAAAACAGCTCCCTCCAGTTGGAACTAAGTTATTACTATATATTTTCAACAGTCTCCTAAACCTATGCCACTTTCCTGAAACGTGGAAACTATCCGAAATAATAATGATTCCCAAACCAGGCAAAAACCCGGCAGTGGTGAGCTCTTATAGACCAATAAGCCTAATCTCAATTTTTTCCAAAATATTTGAAAAATTGTTGCTGAGAAAAATGCAGCCCATCTTGGAATTGCATGGGACCATACCAAGTCACCAATTTGGCTTTAGAGAGAAACATGGTACGATAGAGCAAGTACATAGAATCGTATCAAACATACGGTCCGCTTTTGAAACCAAACGATATTGCACTGCAGTATTCTTAGATGTGGCACAGGCCTTCGACAAAGTATGGCTGGAAGGGCTATTCTACAAACTAAGACGCACACTTCCATATAACATTTGCGCGATTCTAGAATGCTTTCTAACTGAAAGAAAATTCCGAGTAAGGCAAAAAAGCTATACCACAGGAAGTTACTATATATCTGCAGGAGTCCCACAAGGAAGCGTTTTAGGTCCCATTCTATACTTAATTTTTACAAGTGATCTGCCAACAAACGAAAATCTTCTAACATCAACTTTTGCGGATGACACAGCAATTCTAAGCGTCCACTCAAATCCCATCGTGGCTACAAGTCGACTACAGCACCATCTAAAAACACTAGAGGAGTGGCTTTCGACCTGGAGAATTAAAGTCAATGAGTCCAAATGCATCCAAGTAACTTTTACACTAAAAAGAGACACATGCCCTTCAGTTACAATAAATGGAGAAACGATACCCCAGAAAGACTTCGTAACATACCTTGGTATCACACTGGATAGAAGATTGACATGGAAAAATCACATTGATAACAAAATAGTTCAATCTAAGTTGAAAATAAACAAATTACAATGGATAATTGGTCCAAAATCCAAATTGAGCTTGGAGAACAAATTACTATTATTTAACATGGTGATTAAACCATCTTGGATATATGGGATGCAACTTTGGGGTTCTGCATCCAAATCCACCTTAGAAAGAATCCAACGACTGCAATCAAAAACGTTAAGGTCAATATGTAGAGCGCCTTGGTATATGAAAAATTCCGCTATCCACAGCGACCTAAAGATACACACTGTGAGTGAAGAAATAACAAAAATACAATCTAATTACACAAGCAGGCTAGTCAACCATCCAAACATATTGGCTAAGAATCTATTAGAACAGAGGTATCCTAAGCGGTTAAAAAGAAAGGATATTCTGCTTAATTGTGACCAAGGCTAGAGCCACTAAAATTAAAACTTCGAGGAGCCTATCCTATTAAGTCGTACAACCTCCAAATTAAAAAAAATGCAACTTACTGCAATTCGTTCCATTCCAAAAGCTGCAACAGCCTTTACTAATACATGAGTGTTCCGTACGATCCTATCCCATTAGGCCGTAAAAACTTCCAATTTCATACATGCAGCTTATTGGAATTCCTTCCAATCCGTAAACTGCAACAGCATTTACTTTTGCAACACACAATTGTTTCCTCGAGGATCCTGTCCTCAAGTCGGTCGAACTTTTAATACTATACAACCAGCTGATTGGAATTCCACTCCATTCCGACAGCATAAATACATACTATATAATGAAAATGAAAATGAAGAACATCAAGCCGAATATAAAATGAAATTACGTAGATAAATACTATAAGTAAAGCCAAAAAATACTCACATAAGTATACTACTACAGATATGTATGTCTTCACAAGTATTTATTTTTATATTAAATAAAATTGCTCTTCATCCAAATGTTATTTGAAGCAGTGGCAACGAATAATGAGTTGTATTCTAGGTTAAGATTTTATAAAAATTGTTATATTCTCAAAGAGTGATACAATAAAAAATATATCCGAAAAAAAAAAATATATGTTTTTGACGCTTCTATTTTTTTTTAAAGCTGCAAGTAGTTGCAAGTGAAATTTTTACTTGCAACTATTTTCAACTCTCTCGAAGTCTTACTCTCCCAATTTGGCTCTCTTTTGCAACTTTTTTGGGTTATTGAACATAAAATTCGCAACTATTTGTAAAAGCAATTAAAAATTTTGAGTTATTGAACAAAGCTATTTTCAACATTAACGTTAGTGTGTATATGCTTTTGCATATATTCTCCACAAACGTGCTGAATTTTTGTTGTAGGCAGTTCGCAATGAACATTGTTGTTGGTATTTATTTTATGTATATACCAAACAACGTTAACAATTTTACTTGAAAGAGTTTTTAGTGCTTAGCACGAAATTTTTATTTTAATTCAATTTTTAATTGTTGGGGTAAGTGGAAAAAAATTCAACAACTATTTACAGCGAAGTTTGAGTGTATAGCTATTTCACGAAAAACCATTTTTCCACTTACCCCAACAATTAAAAATTGAATTAAAATAAAAATTTCGTGCTAAGCACTAAAAACTCTTTCTTTATGATTTGTTGAAAACTAAGTGCTTCAGATACAAACCAAATGTTGCATTTACTTGCGCACCATATGGCGGTTGAATCTCAAAATTGCCCTTCCTGAAAAGTTGTGTATTTTGAAAAGTGAAAATGCAGCAAATGAGCGATATGTAAGTCCCACTGGGGCGAAGGTTAAGAACTGTACCAATGTACTGAAATGTACTTTGATTAATTTTTTCTCTGTAAAAAATTGAAAAAATCTTTCATTCTTGTTGTAATATTAAAAAAAAAAAAAATAATAAATAAAAAAAAATTTTTCTTTCTCTTAGTTTTGGCGCCCCTATTGAAACGGCGCCCTGGGCAGCTGCCCATGTTGCCCCTATGTAAATCCGCTCCTGATAATAGATCAATCTCCAAAACCTACCCAAACTATATCAGAGTGATCACAAAGCCTAAATTAATAGTGATCGTAACTACTAAACTAAATTAAAAACTCACCGAGAATACCGGGAAATGGCTACTTTGTAGTACGGCCAAACTGATATTTCCCGCAGTAAAAATTCGAAATGAATCTTTTATGAATCACTGATGAAATTCACCAATAACTGAGGAGGCATCAGTGAGTACTTTCAAATAAAGACTGCTGAATTTTTCATATAAATGGTTTGCTTTCCTCAGAAAAAAAAAAACAAAAAATAAAAATTGTACTCAGCTATGACGACAGTGATGAATATTCAACAAACAATCATAAATCGACGGCCGAGAATAAGATCGCCCTATTTCAAAAATTGTTTCAAAAACGCCCTATTTGAAAAATTGTTTCAATAACGTCCTATTTCAGATTTTGCTTCAAAAACGCCCTATTTCAGACAATTATTCTAAAACGCCATATTTCAGAGAAATATATATGGAATTTTCTCTGAAATAGCGCGTTCTTGAAGCAAAATCTGAAAAAATATGGCGACGAAAATTTGACGTTTGTTTTACCTGTATATTTATACCATGGAAAGTGCCCGCACAAATTCTGTGTGCGGATCAGGGATGCCACTAAGAAAATTTTTTTCCTACCAAAAACCTACCGAAATGGCTTCGAGCCTACCATTTTTTTTTTAATCCAATGAGTAAGTAGGTGGGTAAATATATAAGCCTTTACATAGTTCAATAATACAGGGCTGCTAAAAGATGAATACATATGTAGTTTGGTTATAAACATTCCGCCAGCCTTGGACGAAGTTCAACAGTCTCTAGGTAGAGGATAAAGTTAGGTTATTGGTCTTTTGTAGTTTCCAGCTTGGGTTTTTATGGTAGCTACACGAACTAGTCCGTCGGATCCAGTATGGGTTTCTATTACTCGCGCTAATTTCCAGAAAGTGGGTGGTAAATTCTCTTCTTTTAGCAGTACGATCGATCCAATTTCGAGATTTGGTTTTTCTTTGAACCATTTAGATTTCGGTTGTAATGAGCATAAATATTCAGATGACCATCGATGCCAAAAGGATTGAGTTAATTGTTGGATAAGCCTCCACCTTGTAAGGGTTGAAGATTTTAGATGAGTTACACCAGTTTCTGGTATGGCATTTAGGGTGCCGTGATTTAATCCCAAGTGGCATTATTATTATTATTATTATAACCCCAATTTTAAAATTTGGGATTATGTCACTGACTGGTGTGACATAATCCCAATTTTTTTACTTGGGATTATGTCACCCATGTGGAATCAAAAATCGCGCGATTTTTTCTTCCAAATTTTCATCTTTTTATAGACATATGTACACACCTATCGATTTAAAAAAAAAAGCGCTGCAAGCGAAAATTTGGAATCAAAAATCGAGCGATTTTTTCTTCCAAATTTTCATCTTTTTATAGACATATGTACATACATATGTATACACCTAACGATCTATTAAAAAAAAAAGCGCCGCTGGCGAAAATTTGGAATCAAAAATCGCGCGATTTTTTCTTCCAAATTTTCATCTTTTTATAGACATATGTACATACATATGTATATACCTAACGATCTTTTAAAAAAAAAGCGCCGCAGGCGAAAATTTTGAATCAAAAATCACGCGATTTTTTCTTCCAAATTTTCATCTTCTTATAGACATATATACAATGTACACAAATATTTATATACCTATCGTTTTATTGAAAAAAGTCTGTATATATGTAAATATATTTAATTTTAATGTAATTTTTTAGTTTTAATGTAATTTTTTGAGAACATGTGTATTTAAGTATTTCATCTTATACATATACTCAATGTATTATTATATAACAACATTAACTTTATTGTCAGCTTTAATTTTTTTGGGTACCCTGACATAATCCCAAGGGGCATAATCCCAAATTTTTTATTTGGGATTATGTCACTCCCCCTAGGGTGACATAAGCCCAACTTTTTTACTTGGGCTTATGTCACCCTAGGCGTAGTGACTTTCTTTCTTAGATTTTATTACATTAAGCAAAAAAATTAAAGCTGACAATAAAGTTAATGTGATATAATAATACATTGAGTATATGTATAAGATGAAATACTTAAATACACATGTTCTCAAAAAATTACATTAAAACTAAAAAATTACATTAAAATTAAATATATTTACATATATATGGACTTTTTTCAATAAAACGATAGGTATATAAATATTTGTGTACATTGTATATATGTCTATAAGAAGATGAAAATTTGGAAGAAAAAATCGCGCGATTTTTGATTCCAAATTTTCGCCTGAGGCGCTTTTTTTTAAATCGATAGGTGTGTACATATGTCTATAAAAAGATGAAAATTTGGAAGAAAAAATCGCGTGATTTTTGATTCCAAATTTTCGCCTGCGGCGCTTTTTTTTTAATACATCGATAGGTATATATGTATATGTACATTTGTCTATAAAAAATAAAAATTTGGAAGCAAAAATCGCGATTTTGCTTCGCACTAGTACCTACTCGAGTGATTTGGTATTCTGGCTCCCTTTTTTTTGGGATTATGTCACTCCCACATAGGTGACATAATCCCAGGTAAAAAAATTGGGATTATGTCACACCATGGTGAGTGACATAATCCCAAATTTTAAAATTGGGGTTATGCCACTTGGGATTAAATCACGGCACCTTTTTTTGCTTAATGTAATAAAATCTAAGAAAGACTACTGAAATGTTTTTTTGGGCTTGAAAATGACATTATCCCAATTGGGATTATGTCACTACGCCTAGGATGACATAAGCCCAAGTAAAAAATTTGGGACTATGCCCCTTGGGATTATGTCAGGGTACCGGCATTTAGTGGTCGCCCAATTAAAAAGTGGCCTGGAGTGATATACGGCAAGTCATCAGAATCGGAGCTCACAAGTGGACGCGAATTCAACACGGCTTCAATTCTAGCAAGTAGAGTCGATAGTAGCTTGGCCAAGCACCCGTTTTAAGTGGAATTTCATGCTTTTGACAGCAGCTTCCCAAGCTCCTCCAAAGTGAGGCGCACCCGGATGTATGAAGTGCCATTGTATGCCCTTGGATGAAAGGAAATTTGAAATATGTATGAGTAGAATCAGATTCTAAATTTTTTTGTAGATCTCCAAGTTTCTTCGCGGCGCCAACAAAATTCGAGCCGTTGTCACTGTGAATGTGTGCACATAAGCCTCGTCGAGCTACGAATCGGTCAAGAGCGGCGAAAAAAGCTTCTGTGCTAAGACTGCTTACAATTTCCAAATGAACAGCCTTTGTCACCAGGCAGATAAATACAGCAACGTAGGTTTTAATTAGTGGAGATTTGCGACCCGTGTGTTGTTTGCAAAGGATCGGACCAGCATAATCACATCCAACCTCGTAAAATGGAAAGGCAGCGTTTACACGATACTTCGGCAGATTGCCCATTAGTTGCTCGTTGGCTCGAACATTGTAACGATGACAAACTACGCACCTTTGAATAACAGTTTTTACAAGTTCTCGCGCTCCAATGATCCAATATTTTTTGCAGCGAAAACGAAGAATTACAGAGATTATATCTTTTTGCAAAATCGGACCTTTTAGTTGGTTGTCGTTCAAGGATTTTCCATTAGTTGTCTTACTCGATCCATCAAACACCACCCTAAGTTTTGTTGTTAAGCTGCTGCTCTTTAACACGACATGGTGAGGAAGATACAGCACGTTTGGAGGTGATAAATTTAACTTATCTGCTGGTACACGCTCCATATATAGGCTTTCCATACGTCAGGCATTTGGCCTGATTGTCAGGCATTACATACTTTGTCAGGCAATCAGGCGCCTAACGAATTTTGTCAGGCATTTTGAAAAGTTTTTTTATGTACATACGTTTATTAGCCGAAATTACTTTCCGTAATTACGTGCGTACACACGCTTTTGAGTTATTTATTTTAGCAGTGTTTCGTTTAACGCCGATCCTGTGCCAGATAAAAAATTTTACATGCGAATGCAATAACTACGAGTTTAGGACAATAAAACTAAATAAATTTCTGGTGCAATATATAACCCCGTGTGTTCGAATTGTCACAATTATTTTTCATTTATACTTGTGCTTTTGGTGCTATTTACTTAAACATAATTTATATAAGTCATCAACAGAAGAATCTAATAGAATTAATAATCAAAAAAAGACAAATTCATAGCCCATATTTGACAAAAAAATATCAGTTTTTGTCAGAAAATTTTTATGTACATATTTAGAATTTAAAAACTGGGTTAAATTTAATGAAATTAATAAAATTTTCTTTTCAATATTGCCTTTTATGATGAAAAGATAACATTTATAAAATACTCCCACCAAATTACATTTTTTATTATTAAAAAATCGCTAATGCAACATACAATAAAAATATACTTAAGAAGTCGCCGCGAACAAATTTAACGCAACTATTAGCGACTGGCAAATTGGCGATTGGCAGAGCTTTTGAATATTCAAATAAACAGTGTCCAGGACTGTTCAGCGTTCTACGATAAAGTAAAGACTCGCTAAAAAGAGCAGCTTCATCGGAAAAGTATGAGTGGGATACTAAAAGTCAAGAAAAATGATATTTTGTCGGGTTTTTGAAACTAAACAACAGTGCCTTTATTTAATTTAATTAAATTGTTTTTTGCTTATCATTAGTGAATTGTTTTTTAAATGTGATAAATTTACATTTATATATGTAAATTGTAATTTTTAGACTGCTAAATATACTTGAATGAATTTTATGGTTTTCTAACTTTAGGCTGTTTGCATTTCGCTTTAGTCAGGCATTTGGGTGAACAAATTATGGCAAGCCTATGTTTAAGTCTTTGTCCGATTATACTGGATCACAAAATGAAATTTTTTGTCAGTACTTTAGAAGTGACTATCCTATCTATATGTAAAATCGGTCGCTGATTCCGAAAATCGGGTTCATTTTTAATTCTATGGGAAGGTTTTTGAGATATCGGATCGGCAATTTACCGTTATTTGGCCAATGGCTCCACTTAATCCTGTATATCTCATTAACGCAGTGAGCTATCTTCCTTGGGGTGACACTAAACGAAAGAATTTCCTTTTCATAGCATATATAACATTTTTCTCGCTATCTTATAGTTTCTGAAATATTGGCGATTACATTTGAATTTTTTCGATTTTTTACGAATTTTTTAAGAAAAAATTGAATTTGTCAGGCAAGATCTTTAAAACTAATGTTTTCACCTTCGATTTTATTCCTTTACGTGAAGCTCCATTCCTTTACTAAAAAAATAAGCTATCAACGAAGAAAATCCATGTTAAAATGGAAAAGTTATAGGCGATAAAGTAAATACAGCCATCTCACGCAATGCTACTACACGGGTATATTTTTTAGACAAATTCATAGCCCATATTTGACAAAAAAATAACAATTTTTGTCAGAAAATGTATATGTACATATTTAGAATTTAAACACTGGGTTAAATTTAATGAAATTAATTAAATTTTCTTTTCAATATTGCTTTTTATAATGAAAAGATTTTAAGCTGAAATGAAAATAACATTTATAAAATACTCCCACCAAATTACATTTTTTATTATTAAAAAATCGCTAATGCAACATACAATGAGAATATACTTAAGAAGTCGCCGCGAACAAATTTAACGCGACTATTAGCGATTGGCAAAACTTTTTTTCGATTATAATCTATAAAATTTAGAGAAGAGACCGATTGCAGAGTAATTTCGTGAGTAATTTAGCCGAAATGCGCATTTCAAGCGTAATTTCGGCTGGCATTTTTGTATGGGAAAATACGTTTAGTCAGGCATTGGGGCGAAAAAATTATGGCAAGCCTATCCATATGGCCTGACGCCAAGTAATCACGCATAAATTCGACATAGTCATTTTTCAGTACCATATTGTCATTGAATTTTCGTTCCATGGAATGAAGTCTTCTTAAGGCGGCATAATATGAAGCTCCAATATCAGGAATTGGTGTCTTAAACGGCAACCTTACACTATACCTTTGGTTGTCAACTCGGACTGTCGTTGAGGAATAAATATTCTCTGCTCGCTGATCTTCGTTCGTTAGTGAAAGTTTGACTGTGGGTATATTCTCAATTTCCCAAAACTTGCGCATAGTCTGATTTAGATCTTCTGCAGCAACAATTTCCGTAGTAAGATTGCAGACACTGTAATCGCTATATTCCATCAGTTTACTACGACCACATAATATCCAACCCGGTACAGTATTTTGAGCAAGCACGTTGCCGTATTTTCTTATTTGGCCCTCTCGCAGCAAGGAGAAGAAATAATCGCTGCCCACTAGTATATCAATGGATTTAGGCGTATGGTATTGTGGATCCGCTAAAGGTAGGTGTTTAATTTCATCCCAGTAAGGTATAGCTATAGGTGAAATAGGCAGCTTTGACATCAAATTCTTAAAAACATAGCCTTGCATAGTAATCATCTCGGAAGAGGTGTTGCTGACGATTTCAAGATCAATAATGCCTTTACTTGCGCCAGCCTTCAAATTTCCTAATCCCGTTACATAGATTTTTCCAGCTTTTCTGGGAAGGCCAAGTCTTTGGGCCAACGATTCGGTCTGTGAACCCGAATCTAGCAACACATAGCAAGTTTGGAAATTTCCTATACTGTCCTTCACTAGTACCTTCGCAGTAGGTAGCAAAGTGTAAAATGTTTGGACACGAAATGGTCGGCGCAGTCAGAGTCAAGGTTTGTTTATTTTTAACGCCTTGATTTGCTTGAACAAGATCATTTGTGGTAGTCAGTGTCGGATTCACAGCAGTTTGCTTCGAAGTGCCAGTAGCGGCAACGGTGTTTTCGCTTACTTGGTCCTTACTAACATGTATGTACGAGTGATGTTTTCCCTTGCAAGTTTGACAAGTGTACTTGGATGGACATGCCTGAACTGAGTGACCAGGCTTTAGACAGTTGTAGCATAACCGTTTCTCTTTTAGAAAATTTATGCGTTCCGTCACAGCCATTTGTAGAAAAACCGGACAATAGGAGAAATGATGATGCTGAGAGCAAGCAGAGCAAGACTTGCTTGAGGATGTGTTATAGGACCGCATAGTTTTAAATTTTGTGGATGGTTTGCCTTCAAGAGGTTTATTTACTGACGTCGACACAGTTTCAAATGCATCGCATCGTTCGTTTATGAATTTCAAGAACTGATCAATTGTAGGAAACACTGGGTAAACTGTCTTACCGCAATGCTCTGCCCAAGCTTGATAAGTGTCTAGGTCGACCTTTTGCAATAGTAAATGAATCAGCCATGGATCTCTTTTTTCCGCGTCAACACCTTGCACACGGAGCCCTCGTATGACTTCGTCAGCTACACTAAAAAAAAAAAAATTCTCTCGATCAAAGACATAATTTTCCTTATTTTGAACACGCGTCCCAATAAAAAATTTTCTTTGTTTTGTGTAAATTTTCTCAAAAATGTGGAAAAAACATTCAAACAAATTCGTTGCCATGGGGATTTGTATGTGAATTTAATTTCTCAAAATTAAAGAAATCAAGTCTTCAAAACAAGGAAAGTTGGGAATGGAATGGCGCTTAAAGAATTTTTCATTATTTTAATGTATGAATTTTTTCAAAACAAGTATATGAAACCATGGTAACGCATGTAACAACAATATTTTATAAACCTTTTAACATGTTTTAAGGAAAATTTACCCAAAACAAAGAAAGTAGTGTTCAAAATAGGTAAACAATTTCGTTGACCCCTCCATATATTTTTTTCTCTCAGTGTACATTGGGCACGTTACGTAAAGAAGTAGTGCGAGAGCGTTCAGCCTTAGGAATATTTAAAAATGTAGTAATAAGCGAATTTACAACCAAGGAAGGCTTATCATATCGCTCCTGAAGTTTAGCTCGAGCTTCAGTGTACACTCCTTCAGTCACAGCAAGGTGACGAATCAACATTGCGGGATCACCTTTCAAGTACTGAAGCTTTTGTGCTGCAGACAAATTTGAATTATTGTGCACGTAGCTGTCAAATAAATCAATAAAGGATTTGAACTCTGAATACTTTCCCTCGAAGAGTGGTATATTTAACTTTGGCAGCCGTACATCTGCAACAACATGAGCGCTGGTGTTCAAAGATGACGGCGTATCATTTCGTGGCGTAGTTGTTGCTTGATTTAAGTGTGTTGGTTGTTGAATAGCTGCGAGTTTCTCCATAATTGCAGATTGGGAGTCTATAAGCTTTTGTAAGGCATCAGTTTGTAAGGTGGTAGAATTCAAAGGGTCACTATCAGGGGTTATTGATTTTGTTTCCAGCAATGTAGTATAGCGCGCTTTAATACGAAAATAATTTTCTTCAAAGTCTATTAATTCTTTCATCCGTTCCGGACATTCTTCTTCTTATAGCTCCATTTCCATATCGAGCGACATGAATTGTTCGTAATTATTATAGTCCGGGAGCCAGCTGGCATTTTTGACGACCAATATTAAGAGCACTAAGATTTTGTAGAATAGTTCTTTGAATACTCCTGGTAAAGGAAGTGAACGTCAGCTGGCGCATTTGCGGTGGGTGTGGCCGCGGCAGCCACCCAAAACCGCAAAATTTCGAGAAAAAAAAACTCATATTAAGAGCACTGAGACTTTGTGTGTACTTTGTTTTTGATGCAAGGAAACAGAAAAAACTAATCAGCTGACTTTGGGGTGGGGGGAAGTACGTCAGCTGCGCCCTCCAACATGTCAAAAATAGGCGAATTCTGAAGTCATATTAAGAGAGCTGAAATTTGAGGAGGTGATAGTAGACGGTACCAGTTTAACAAAAAAAAACGTCAGCTGCAGTTTCCGTGGTGGAAAAGTGCTCAGCTGGCGACCTAAAGATACGGCGCATCGTTATGGGCGCGGGCGCGATGCATGCTTTCACTGCATCTGCTGAGCACTTTTCCGCTGCGAAAACTTCAGCTGGCAATTTTTTTCGTTTAAATCTTGCTGATAACTGTTAGTTTACGAAGTTTTAGCTTTCTTAATATCGAATAACTATGTATTTTTATTAATCAAATAGTGCGTACCTATATGCGCGCGCGCTACGCCTATATCACGGAAGCGGCTACTTCGCTCTCGTGCTTAATTGTGTTATAGACCACTAAATTATTATTTAATTCAATATTTAAGCATTTATGTAAAAAAATACAATAATGTTATTCCAGATATTCCTTATAATCGCCCTCAAATCCTGGCTCGCTTTCGTGGTCGCTGGAGTCCATGTCGATCGTCGGAATCCGAGCCATGCGTTCGTCCTCATCTGTAGGAAAACATAATAAATAATATATTATAATATATAATTATGCATAAAAATAGCATAACATAATAATAAAACGATGCAACTATTGTGACCTGGTGTAATACTTTTTCTTCCTTGATTGTAACATCGCCGGCAGAAGGGGGTAGCTGTTCGCCACCGAACCATTTAAATACATAATCAGCAAGAATAAAATAATACTTTTCTAAAGCGAAATTTTACGCTGAATATTATCTCCATTTTTTGTGGCAGACCCAGATTCTGAGATATCAGTTAAAATGTAGAAAAAGCCATATAAGTATGCAAGACTTTGCTTACATAAGCCTCATCAAAAAAAAAAGTATTAGCCATTCACATCCAAGGGAGCTGGTAAAGGCAGTTCCAACAAATATTTTATACTCAAAATTGGTCAAGTAGTTTGGTTACAATAGCAAAAAAATCGAATTTTTTTAAAGAAATTTCAGATTCGATTGTCCTAAAATCATAAAAGCTGTATAGGTGAGAAAAAATTAGTTTTAAACAAACTGTTTGTGGACATCTAGGTAACAAAAAGTTACTTTATTGCAAAATTATGGAGCAAACAAATTTAATATGCCGCCTAAAATTAATTGCTTGCATTCACATCTTGATAATTTCCCTACAAATTTAGGTGCTGAAAGTGATGAATATGGTGAGAAATTTCATCAGGACTTAATAGTTTTTGAAAGGCGATATCAAAGATCTTGGTAGGAGCACTCAGAAAAAGAAACATCAACACGATTCGTGTAAAATTAACACGACCGATCTTTACACGTAGAACAGCAACAGTTTTTTTCAAATTACAGGATGTGTGAAACATGACTTTTAATTTATAAACGTCATCAGAAATTTTGGTAAATTCAACCAAATTTTATTGTTGATAAAACATGAAGCAATTTTAAAATATACAAGATGATTCAAATATAAAATTTTATTCCTAAATGTCATTCGGAATCTGTTTTATTTAACATGACGATAGTATAAATACAATCTCCAAAAAGTGTTAAAAAAAGAATGTCAAAACAATTTTGAAACAAAGACATCTTTGTTTTCCAAGCTTTGAAGTTCTTCTGTTCGTGCAAGAAGAATATTATTTATTTATTTAATTTTTTTTAAATAAAAATAAAGTTTTGCGGTTTTGAATTAATGAGCTAATATTTTCGGTTTACATGTGAGTTAAAAGAGGATTGCATTTTTGTTTTCTAAAAGTGTTTGACCTAAAATATTTTCTTTTTCCTCCTAATAGGGTATTTTAAACAATGATCATTCAATGTTTGCCACAAGCCTCTAATTTTTACCCATTACTAACAAGGAGAAGCGGCCCTCAGAGCCGCCTTACTATCGCAGTAAAATGCTATCCTGTTTCCGACACCGGCACTTTCCGTTTCCAGTAGAGCCTTGCAGGCTTTCTGTATAGCGAAAACTTCGGATTCCCAACTCTCGCAGTCTAAGAGCATCTTGAGATGCCGCTTCCTTAACAATAAGTATACATTTATAACTAGCTTAGCGAATGTTATACATATACATAAATATTATTTAATTTAATAAAAATATACTTTTTAATTTATAAAATCAATCAACATCTGGTTAATTTAACAATAAATTTAAGATAAAGTCAAAAAGATGTTTTTGTTAATTTAACACGGCCATCTCGTGTTAATTTAACTAAAAAATCATGTTAAATCAACATTAGATCATGTAAATTTTTTAAAGATTTTAGTGTTAATTCTACAGTTATAATCGTGTTAAACTAACACTTGACAGTAGTGTTAAATTTACACGTTTACAGGATGGCATACATTGAGCATCGTGTTGAAAAAAATTAACCACAAAATTTTTTGATTTTTGGTTGATTTCACACGATTTTTTTTCTGGGTGAGGATATGATGGGAAATTATTTTTGGACAATCATACGTGTAACAAATCCAGAAAATCACAAAAGAGTATTCAAAAGTAATTACTCACATCTAATAAATTTTTTTGATGAGGCTTATGTGAGCAAAGTATAGCATACTTATGTGGTTTTTTCTACATTTAAACTGATATCTCAGAATTTGGGTCTGCCACAAAAAATGGAGATAATATTCAGCGTAAAATTTCGCTTTAGAAAAGTATTATTTTATTCTTGCTGATTATGTATTTAAATGGTTCGGTGGCGAACAGCTACCCCCTTCTGCCGGCGATGTTACAATCAAGGAAGAAAAAGTATTACACCAGGTCACAATAGTTGCATCGTTTTATTATTATGTTATGCTATTTTTATGCATAATTATATATTATAATATATTATTTATTATGTTTTCCTACAGATGAGGACGAACGCATGGCTCGGATTCCGACGATCGACATGGACTCCAGCGACCACGAAAGCGAGCCAGGATTTGAGGGCGATTATAAGGAATATCTGGAATAACATTATTGTATTTTTTTACATAAATGCTTAAATATTGAATTAAATAATAATTTAGTGGTCTATAACACAATTAAGCACGAGAGCGAAGTAGCCGCTTCCGTGATATAGGCGTAGCGCGCGCGCATATAGGTACGCACTATTTGATTAATAAAAATACATAGTTATTCGATATTAAGAAAGCTAAAACTTCGTAAACTAACAGTTATCAGCAAGATTTAAACGAAAAAAATTGCCAGCTGAAGTTTTCGCAGCGGAAAAGTGCTCAGCAGATGCAGTGAAAGCATGCATCGCGCCCGCGCCCATAACGATGCGCCGTATCTTTAGGTCGCCAGCTGAGCACTTTTCCACCACGGAAACTGCAGCTGACGTTTTTTTTTGTTAAACTGGTACCGTCTACCGTCACCTCCTCAAATTTCAGCTCTCTTAATATGACTTCAGAATTCGCCTATTTTTGACATGTTGGGGGGCGCAGCTGACGTACTTCCCCCCACCCCAAAGTCAGCTGATTAGTTTTTTCTGCTTCCTTGCATCAAAAACAAAGTACACACAAAGTCTCAGTGCTCTTAATATGAGTTTTTTTTTCTCGAAATTTTGCGGTTTTGGGTGGCTGCCGCGGCCACACCCACCGCTACCATGGCAGCTGACGTTCACCTCGTTTATTAGCAACACGAGGGCAACATTACCTGAAAATCTTAGCTCTCTTAAAATGTGTCACTCAAAATGCCAGCTGGCTCCCGGACTATTATCGAGTCTCTCTAGTCGTACACGTATTTCATGTACAGAAGTTGTTGCATTGATTTCAGCAAGGAAGTTTTCGAGTCTCGTTGACGTGCCCTTGAGATGACCTCTCTTTTGGAGTAACTTATTCATTTTGTTATTATTTATGTATAAGCTGACCAAATTTTAAAGTGTTATTCACAATACCTTAGATGGGCTGTTTTGGTCTAATTGGTGCTAGTGCAAAGGTAAAAACAAAGCTTTACGATTCACTTAGTGCCCGACGTTTCGGTAAGCTCCTTACCATCCTCAGGGGCGGTTTCTTTATTTTGTACACATAAAAGAAAAGATATACATATAACAAAATTACTCACATATGCATATATAATGTGTTACAAAATCACAAAAATAATTATCACAACGCGAGCTTACATGTATGTATATTAAAAACTATCGAAAAAAAAACAATGTTACTGACATATTTACATATGTACATATATGGACATAAAAATATAAAAACACATACTTTTTATTAAGGTACGCTAGTCAGACTAATTAACAATCATAAACAAAGCAAATAAGTAGCTGCAATATCTTCTGTATCTTCTTTTTTGTTTACTGTCCGCTCTCTATTTTTCAAAATGTGTAGACTCTCCAATGTGAATCTCTTTTTGCGCGAGCAGCCCAAACCCAATTCCGAGGCACTCTAATGTGCACTGAACATGCCCCCCCTTGTAGCAACCCTGCAAATGCAACACTGCAAGTGCGAAAGCTTTCGAAATAGCGCACATAACTGTGGACTAAAATCCGTTTATTGCTTTTTTATATTAATTAATTGCAATTTCCAATCCGAGCTAAAAGTACATCTGAGCGATCCTCCATCAACTTCCGTAAGTACCTTCTCGCATTAGCTTATACCAAATTCCTATATATATATATTTATATACCGATATCAAATGCCTTATATGTATATGCAATAAATATACGATTTATAAAGTTTAACAAGAGTGTCTACCTTCTTTTTTATTTCAACTTGGTCCTCCTACTCCGTACTGAGTACACATACATACGAGCGACCTCAACATAATACAGTCCACAAAAAATTTAAATTGCACGTCTGGCATAATATTTTACTTCATTTGGCATTACATTTAATTCATTTGGCGTAATCACCAACCCACAAAAGCGTACATCAAAAACCACTGCAAATTGGCGCATTCGTCCAGCATACACATACATACATACACTAAGGTACCACCAAACATCTTGGCGCAATACCACAAGCCAAAACCAACATTTGGCGGATACAATAAAAGCACCATATCCAACAAACATATTAACGCATCAGCACAAAGCACAGCACATATTAAAAAACCCGATTTTATTTAAAAAAAAAAAGGTAAGTGGCTAATCCTGCTGCTAGAGTGACATTTTACACAATTTTTTTAAGTGCAAATAAATATTTTGAAACCAAAAACAATAAAAATCATTAAAAATTCAAAATTAATTTTAATAAATCACGGTGCAAGTGCATAATTTAAATTTTCTTTAATTTTCTTGTTAACACAAATTTCATTTTGCTGTGCTAACCAGAGATGTAGAATAATTATTATTTCATTTTCAAATTATAAAAAAGTCTCACAAATTTCCTTCCGAATCATAAAAGTCTTTTGTCAATCTTTTTTTCTGATGAAAATGATAAAAATCTTCTATAATTTTTTTTCCAAATTTGTCTCAATATAAAAGTCTTTGAAGATATAAAACAAAATTTCTCATTTATAATAATTACAAAAAGACTTAAAAAAATATCTCAGAAATAACTATTATGGAAAGACTTTTAAAATATGTTTCTTTCAATAATAATTATTTTTTGATTTTTATTTTTTCTCTTATAATAATTACAACTCTGGTGCTAACATAAACTTCAAAAGGTTCACCTTTCGTTGGCCACACAATAACAACAACAACACTGATATTTGACTCAGTCATTTCATAATTTTTCCAGAAATAAAATCACTTGCACCAATTGAAAAATACATAAAAACATTTATATTAAACATTGTTGGGTGGCATTGTGGCATTTTAGTGATTTTTCACTCACTTTAATTTTTTCACTATAAATTCATATCGCACACTAAATCAAAAAGCGTCACAACTCAAAAAATTTGAAATGTTCAGGAGAGGCAAAAAACTGTTTTTGCAGACATGGTTGCAATTTTTTAATCAAATAAAGTTGCAAATGGTATTAAAGCCTGTATAAAGCTGATTTACAAACAGTTTTTTTAGTTTTGTTTGGCAGTTTTGACAATACGAGCCAATTTAGAGTTGTGACTCTTTAGTTGAAATTTTTTCGTTGGGTTTATGGTATTAAGTCAAATTGTGTCTCCTTAGTTGAAAATATGTTTTGATTTACCCTTAAAAGTCCTCAAACACTAACTAATTAGCAAAAAGGAAAGGAAAAACAAAAAAATTTAACTTCACGTTGTATATTTTAGGGTAAGTATGGATATATAAGGTAAGTATAATTTTAGGTAAGTATTCAATTTAAAAGGTAAGTATATAACAGGTAAAAAGGTAAGTATAAAATTCAAGTTTAAGAGTAAATTCAACAAGGCAATTTAACAGGTAAGTTAATCAAATTGAATTAAATCTTCATCCATGTCTTCAACATATTTTCAAAAGCAAATGAAAACTAAAGAAAAAAAATGTGCATAAAATTTCTAATAACATGTTTCTAATATGATAATCTTGGAAACTCTAACCTTAATAGTAATACTTACATTGATTTAAATTATCAATTATCATAATTACTTGTATCAAAGATAATATACTTGGTTATACGAGTACTTACTTTTTCTATAAAAAAAATCACACCTCTGAACGATATAGCAAACTGTTTCATACTTTTTCAATTAAAGTGGCACAAGTCGAAATATATTTCAAATTTTTTCAGCTAAAGTGTCACAAGTCGAAATAATAGGCCATTTACATATACGAGATTATCTACTTTTTTCGAGGTTGACACAAAATCTTCGATTGAAATTCGAGGTTTGCCGTACAAAAATCAGCTACCAAAAATTCGCGATTTAAAATGAATCTCGAGATTATCACGATAGTTTTCTCAATGCAACCCTGTGTTCTTCGTGTTATCGATAGTTTTTGTGGCGAATTTGGGAGAAACGTCAAAATGAAAAGAAAACAAAATGGACGCCAGTAAGTATGGCCCAACAAGAATCGTATCGCAATACTAAGTCGCTCTTCTTCTTTCTGTTTTATAGGTTATGAAATGATCGTCTTTTTCTTTAACTATAATTTCTTTAACGTGTTAATCGTGCAAAAGCTTGTGTGTTTGCTAGCGTTTTTCAAGTTAAATAAAAACAAAATATCTGCTTTTTACATTCTTGAAAACAGCCGTCGAACGGTAGTTGCCTATTCTCTTTTGACTGCTACGACCATATTATTATTGGGTCATGCAGGTAAGGAAAATTGACAATCCCTCTCCCAGCAAATCTAGATTTCATGTTATATGTAAACGGGTAGATTGGCGAATCGAGATTTACTGATAATCTCGTTATATGTAAACATGGTATAAGACTCTTTAACTGAAAATAAAACTACACTGTTGCTTAAATGCAAACTGTCAAAACTATAAATAGTACTCTTTAGTTGATACTGTTCAAGCTGGTAACATAAACGCAAGTAACATCAAAACTGACATAACGGGATTTCTCCACCTAAGGAAGGCAGTGTTGGAGAAGAATTTTTCACAGTCGTTAGGTATGTGTTCTGAGAACTGTTTTATGGGAAAAAGTCGATTTTGAAAAAATTTTGAGTTGTGACTGTTTTTGATTTAGTGTGCGATATAGTCATCTCAAAAGTGAGGTTATATTGTGTGCATACTTGTGCACACACACACGTACATATATATATATATCTCTTCTTTGCAGCCTTTGTGGTTTTTGACACGTATATACATATTTCCGTACGTATATATTTAGAGTATTTGGCTAAACTAATAAAAAGAAATTAAATAAAAAATTTCTTAAATATTATTATTTCACGTTACGGGCCGGTGTGGCATTTTGGTTATAGGCATATACCCAGTTGTGGCATTTTTGGTTATAGGCATATATCCTTCAGTTCTTCTATCAGATCTCGCACATTAAATCTAATACTAGGTTTCTATCTGTGTCAGTATATATTTGGCTCACTGTCCGATCTATTAAATCTTCAATTGACTGTTATATTTGTCGATTTCCATTTATTAAATCAAAATGAATGATTTTATAAAGGCAGCGGAAGCCGTGATAGAATTCGAACAGGAATTCAACGAAATACCTATTGCGCAACACAACAAGTATAACATTATTCCTCATTAAGAGGAAATTAAAGCATTATGGCGCAAAACAAAAGCCGCTTATGAGGCAATTCCGACGGAAAAGGGGGATTCCAAAGAGTTGGCAGCGATCAAAAAGAAAAATAAAATTGCTTACGCAGCATATGTCAGAGCGGTGGGTGCTATCTCGGCTATTGCAGATAGCTTTAATACTCCAGTCATACCACCAGCGCAAACACCTGCCAATGAAGCTCTCGAGCATAACATACGTCTTCCTCCTTGTGACACAGAGGTGTTCAAGGGTGACTATGTATCATGGCCGTCCTTTAGGGACATGTTTTCCGCCATATACATTCTAAATAAACGTCTCACGCCGGTGGTGGAAAAGCTTTTCCACCTAAATACGAAAACCTCTGGCGAAGCAAAAGAGATTGTTAAAAGGTGCCCATTAACCAACGAAGGCTTCACTACCGCTTGGAAAAATCTTACTGATCGATACGAAAACAAAAGAGTCTTGGTCAATACGCAATTCAAAATTTTATTTAATTTAAAAACGGTGGAGTCTGAGTGTGGTGTAGCCATAAATAAGCTGCAGCGGGAAATTAATAATTGTATTTCGTCCTTACAAAGTCATCAAATTGACATTTCGAATTGGGACGCAATTATTACTTATTTATGTTCTACAAAACTCCCAGAAAGTACCTTAGCGCTGTGGGAGCAAACAATTGAGGATAGAACGGAAATTCCAAAATGGGAGGATATGGATAAATTCCTATCCAACAGGTTTCAAACATTGGAAACAGTTTCCGCCCTCAAAGACAATAAACCATCTAAGGCTATTAAACCGCCTAATGAAAATACGTCTAAATTTGGAGCTTACCAAGCCAGCGTCCCACATTGGGGTATTTAATCAATCTGGGCGGCCAAAACTCTTTTTTGGCTTTAAATTGTTAATTATCTTACCCATGGTGATTTCAATTCAATTTAACATAAAAAAATGTGGCTTTACATTTTTAAAAAGTGATGTAGTGAGACCAAACCGACCTCAGATTTGGATTCAGAACGTCGAAATACATGTTAGTAGGTTAGGTCGATGAAATGTGCCATTTGGGGCTTTTTTTTAGCTTTTCGCAATTTTCTTGAAGTTTTGGGGGTATACTGGACGGATTCGGAGCATGTCGATGTATATGTTGCTAGATGGGTGTTCTCGAATCCACAAACAACTAATTTTTTTGTGTGTGGTGGGGTCATTTTTCCCAACGTGAAAAATCGCCTGTTTTTCTTAAAACCGGAAAAACCCGGGACCGATCTTTCTTGAACTCAAAATAACAGGGAACAGACTATCTAGAAAAAAACGAGTCAGTGCCGGGCAATGCCGGGCACCTAAACAAAAACCCTATTGAAAACAAAAAATTGGGAAATTTTTTTTTTAATACATCGTTTTTTAAAAATGTAATTAAGAAGACGCTAAGAGCTAACTAAATCTCAATAAACATGAATTTTGTACTCGATTACCTGTATTATAAGAATCCATAACAGTATTCTAAAAAACTTCACTTAAAACCGTAAAAATATTAATTGGAAATGTTGAAACTTTAAGAACGTTATAAAATGCCGCGAGAAATACACGAATGACCAAACTTTCATTGACTGTAAAAACTTTGTGTTTGAGTTTTGAGAATAAACTTTTATTGAAAATGATGCGTTAGGGTCCTGGCCTACTAAAAAATTGTATTTTTCGGAATTTTCGGACCAATTGCGGGACTGCCAGCAGTTTAGAAAATTATCTACCTCTGACAAGATCGCCTACATTAAAAATAACAACTGTTAAAAATAACAACTGTTGTCTTTCGGCTTCACACATAGTGTCGAGATGCACCAGCTCATGTCACTCTCGGCACAATGCGATGTCCCACCTCCAAACCAATAAATCTTTACCCTCTGACGATGACCCTTCAACCTCCCAACAAGCGAAGGAAAAAGCTAAGGAAATTTCTAGTAATGTCGCTTCCCTCCATGCGAATATATGTAAAGGGGTTTTGCTAGGCACTGCAAGGGTAAATGTGCACTACAATGGGCTAGGGCGCTAATTGACTCCGGGTCAGAATGCTCTTTTATGACAGAGCGACTCAGACGTAAAATTAAATTGCCGTCGAAACGGTTAGATGTCCAAGTTTCAGGAATCAATAATACTCTTTCGGCTCAGGTGAAGCAATCATGTCGTATTCAGCTGCGATCTCCAATAGATCCGTCAATTAAAATTAACACAACTATTTTAATTCTGCCACAACTAACTGGAAACCTTCCGACTTGCCAAGTAAGTGCATCGACTCGGCAAGCCTTTCCTAACTTAGTTTTGGCAGATAAAAGATTTTTCGATAATGAACCTGTTGATCTCATTTTAGGTGGGGATATTTATGCGAGGATTATGTTAAGTGGCATTGAAAAGAATGCACAATACACCCTTCTTGCACAGGAAACAGTGTTCGGATGGATATTAACCGGCCACGCCGAGACACAAAATCCATCCAGCGATAAGGTTTCCGTTCATAATACAATCAGATATACACCCAAAGAAACCCATGGGAGACAAAACAACCACCCTAAAGCGCGAATCAATCATGGCTTCACACAGAAACCACAATTTGGAAAAATGAAAATTATCGAAAAAACGGTGTCGACAAAACCAATTCGTCAGCATGATGGAATAATACAACCCAACAAAAAGGATCTAACTAAAAGGAGCAAAAATCCACACATTTGCATACAATGTCTAAAAAATAGGACGCTAAAAAATCCACAATGTCAAAGAGAATGCGAAAAATCCAATAACAAAATAGGATTTATCACGCATCTACGGAGAAAAAATCTCCCAGCCGGTTCACATTAAGTTTCCATACTATTTCCCTAATCTATCCAAAATCTTCAACACTGACCTATGCCAACAATCAACACAAAAAGTAGGTCAATGTGCATATCAAATGTACAAAAATACCCAACAGATTTACATAAATTTCCCTAGCGTGCCGATTTTGCAACAAACAGCATCCGATGCAGCTATGTCCGGTCTTTCGGTCCATGTCGATAACTGAACGATTGCAAGAAATCCTCATAAAAAAACATTTGTCAAAATAGCCTGATGCCGACTCAAAAGTCTCAGAGCTGCACTAGCAAGTTTTCGTGTCGGCGATGTGGGGACCGTCATCACACTTCGTTGCATGTGGATGCAAGTGATTCACGGCCCCGACGCATCCCACCAAGACATCGTCCATCAAACGATGATGCCATCTCTTTAGCGGCCTCTGACTCTCTACAAACCCGGGACGCAGAGGTCAATCTCACCGGGTCCAATTCGGTGCAGGAGTCTGAGCCTTCGGTATCGGATAGGGCGAGTAGACGGGAGCCTAGGCGCTTCCGCCCACTCTTACGACATGAAAGGCAACCGGATCGGGAGCTTCAGCGCTACCGACACCGGAGTAATCAACATCAAACAGGTCGGGAGCTTCAGCGCTTCCGACATTGGGTTAATCAGCATCAATCAGGTCGGGAGCTTCAGCGCTTCCAACCTCGTTATCAACTCCCAACAAACTTTCGCACTGGCTCTGCTTTCACTACCGGTCCTGTGCCTCTACAATGCCAAGTCCCGGTAGCGCCAACGGTGCTTGTCAGGGTGGAGGCAGGGGGCGGCTACATCCAGTCCGCGCTATGGTGGATGTTTGCGCCGTCACCTCCAGGATCACCACCTACATGGCGCGCAAATTAAATCTACATACAAATATCATTAATGGGCAGTGTGGTTGTTTCCTGGTGGTGCGTGGCGGACCCGCTAACGCAGCCACGTTCTCCACCTATGCGCTGGTAGAGCAATTCTGGATAACTACGCCAGTACGAAATCTACAAACAACAACGACGGCACGCTACGGGAGCATACGGCTCGCAGACCCCAAGTTTGGACAAGCCTCCCAAATACACTTGATCTTGGGATCGCGATATTATTTCGGGTTCAGCAGATATGATGAATCGAAAATCATCTTAAGTCTATATTTTTCACAAATGCTTTTACCAAAGCAACTTAACTTAAGATAAGATAGAAGTGATAAGAAAAATTGAAAGAATTCCTCTTGAAAAAAGAACCTAATTTAATTTAGGTGGCATATTTTTTTCAATATGCTTTTGAAAAACCAACATAATTAGCAACTTAAGTCGATTTTCTATCATATTTCAGTTTGCCAAATGAACTAAATTCCAATTAGGACGCTAAAATTCTATAAAATTTTGATGAAGATCGATTTGAAAAAAGAACCTAAATTGAGATAAGTTGGTGTTTTTTTCAAAAAACAATTTGGAAAAAGCACTTATTTTATTTGAAATCCATTTAAATAAAAACCGTTACGCCAAGAAATAAAAATTCAATTTAAAATGAACAACAGATGATTGTTTTATTATGCCTCGCTCTTACTTCTATGAAATTATATGATGGAAAGACTCTGTGCACTTGTAAAACTGTTTTTTGATCTCCTGTAAAATTGTCATTTCAGACTTAGGTTGCTTTTCCAAATGTCCACAGATTTATTGTCACAACCTCCATATGTTTTTGCTTACATAAACTTTGGTATTCTATATTTCATAATTGAGGACATATTGCGAGTTTTTTATATTTAGTAAAGAGTAGCAGCTACTTGAAGAGGTGTCCTCATTTGGGGACAGTGGGCGGTAATGGGTTAGACAAAAATATATACGAGATTTTGGAGCCCACAACTCGACAAATAGTTGAGATATTATGACGAAACTTGGTTTATACACTTTTATAACTTGTGTTATAGGCACGCAGAAATTTATTGAAATCGGTTTATGACCACGCCTACATTTTAACAAAGATATTTCTGGAACACCCTTTGGGAATTTGTAACGTGACATCTTTGTAACTAGAAGTCATAAAGGAATGAAATTTTGCACAAAGAATAATATTCTTATACTTAGTTGGATGACTGATAAAAATGTTGAAAAAGGGGGGTGGCTACGCCCACTTTAAGCAGCACTCGCTTTATATAAAATACACCGTGATTCCATCAAACGCAAACAAACAATGAAAGCATTCAGCTGAGTATCTAATGTTCGACTCCACTCGAACTTAGGCTTCCTTACTTGTTTTACATGTAATTCTTAAATTTGTAATTTGAGATTACATAAAATAAGGATTACTGTAATCGTAATCGTAAAAAACTTGAAATTACAATTACTGTAATCGTAGTCGTAAAAAACTTGAAATTACAATTACCTACAGTAATCCTAATTGTCGTCACAAAAGTAAGAATTACTGTAATCGTCATTTAAGACATTTTGAAATTACGATTATTTTTTTTTTTTTTTTTTTTTCTCGGATATAGTTTTTATTGTATCATTCTTGGAGAATATGACAATTTTTATAGAATCTTAACCTAGAACACAATGACGTTATTCGTTGCCACTGCTTCAAATAACATATGGATGAAAATTTTATTTGATATAAAATAAATACTTATGAATACATTTATTATGTGTATGTGAATGTTTTTGTTTTTACTAAGAGTATGTACGTTATTTTATTTTATATTCGTTTATTATGTTATTCATTTTCATTATACATGTATTTACGCCGTCGGAATGGAATGGAATGGAATTCCAAGCAGCTGATTGTATAGTATTAAAAGTTCGTACGGCCTGACAGGACAGGCTTATCGATGACACAATCGTGTGTTGCATTAGTAAGTGCTGTTGCAGCTTTCGGAATGGAAGGAATTCCAATAAGCTGCGTGTATGAACTTAGAAATTTTTACGGCCTAATGGGATAGGCTCGTCCGGAACACAATCATATATATGTTATACACATGTATTAGTAAATGCTGTTGTAGCTTTCTGAATGGAAGGAATTTCAGTAAGCTGCTTTTTTTAATTTAGAGGTTTTACGGCCTAATAGGATAGGCTATTCGAAGTTTTAAGTGGCTCTAGCCTTGATCACAATTTAGCTGGATATCCTTTCTCTTTAACCGCCTGGGGTATCTTTGTTCTAACAGGCTTTTAGCCAGTATGTTTGGATGATTGCCTAGTCTTGTGGCGTAATTAGTTTGTATATTTTTTACTTCTTCAACAACTGTGTTAATCTTTAGATCCCTGTGTATAGTGGAATTTTTCACATACCAAGGCGCCCGGCATATTGATCTTAGTATCTTAGATTGTAGCCTTTGTATTCTTTCTAGACTAGATTTGGATGCTGAACCCCAAAGCTGTATTCCATATATCCAGGATGGTTTTATCACCATATTAAATAAAAGTATTTTGTTGTCTAGGCTTAATTTAGATTTTGGACCAATGATCCATTGTAAATTGCTTATTTTCAGCTTTGCTTGCATTATCTTACTATCAATATGATATTTCCAAGTAAGCCTTCTGTCTAAGGTAACACCAAGGTAGGTGACGTAATCTTTTTGGGTTACTATTTTGCCATTAATTGAGACAGAGGGGCAGGTATCTTTTTTTAGAGTAAAAGTGACTTGTACACACTTAGATTCATTGACCTTAATTCTCCAATCTGAAAGCCATTGTACTACAATTCTTAGATGGCTTTGCAACCGTCTGGCAGCCGTTGAGGGATTTCAGTGCACACTAATATTCTATGCACTTGCTCTATCGTACCATGTTTTTCCCTAAACCCGAATTGGTGACTTGGTATAGTCCCGTGCGTGTCTAGGATGGGCTGCATTTTTTTCAGCAACAACTTTTCAAATAGTTTGGAGAATATTGAAATTAAGCTAATTGGCCGGTAAGAGTTTAACAGGGTTGGGTTTTTGCCTGGTTTTGGAATCATAATGATTTCGGAAAGTTTCCAAGATTCAGGAAAGTAGTTTAGTCGCAGGAGACTATTGAAAACGTATAATAATAACTTGGTAGCAACTGGAGGGAGTTGTTTTACCATTTCACCGGTTATTCTGTCGTGTCCGGGTGCCTTATTATTCTGGATGTCGTTACAGACATTATTCAGGTCATTTATGTTGAATTGGAGAGAGACTGTTGGTAAGCGAGGGGCATGTTCTGGGAGGAAGTTGCTCCCTGGATTAGGAGTAAATACCCTCGAAAGGTGGGCTGCAAATGCGGTTCCTTTTTCCTGGTCAATTCGAGCAAAGTCACCGTTTTCGATTCGTACTGGAGGGTCCTGCAAAACTGGCCTTTTGAAATTTTTCAGGGACCGCCACAATGAGTAGTCTGTAGAAGATGTAGCTGTCAAGGACTTAATTCTGTTTTGGAAATCTGCTTCTTTTTTATCCTGCAATAGCATCTGAAGGTCTTTCGTGCATTTTTTCAGTTCGTATTTCAAAGTTGGAGAGCGTAACCTCTGCCAGTCTTTCCTAATTTGCCTTTTCTTGCGAATGAGATCGGTGATATCGTTTCCTTTGAAAAAATTAGGGACACTCCTCTGGGTAGTGTTAGGCTGTGGGTGCGTTGATACTTTTGCTGCTACTTGAAGGACATTTGTGAAGTCAGTAATCGCAGAGTCTACTTCGGCTGCTGATTTAAGGCTTGTATTTAAGTTGGTATGAGAACTTATAAATTTTTTGTACTTAAGCCAGTTTGTAAATTTATTGGTTAAGCTCGAATTCAATTCGTTGAAAGATGGGATTATATCAATAGTGGTAACACAAGGAGAGTGATCAGATGATAGATCGAAAGCCGATTTTATCTTAATTAATTCTCTTTCGATTCCACGAGTTACACCAAAATCTATTAGGTCGGGAGTTTTGCTTCTATCAGTAGGCCAATATGTTGGCTGACCAGTGGAAATAATGTCTAGGTCATTGCTTAAAATTGATTTGAATAGGTTTCTTCCCTTTGGTGTTATCAGTCTGGAGCCCCAAAATATATGTTTAGCGTTATAATCACCCGCTGCAAGAAACCGTGGGCCCAACTTGGTAAAGAATTCAGTAAATTGGGATTCTGTTATATTGAAACGCGGAGGACAGCATATTGCAGTTACAGTGTGCCCACCAGAACTATCTTCTACGTGCACTGATGTTGAGTGTATAAAATTCCTGCAATATTTTCCCAGTAGATGATGCTTAATCCGTTTTCTAATGAGTATTCCGGTTCCACCTCTAGCTTTACCTTCGGGGTGCTTGGTGTCGTAGAACGCAAAGCCGTCAATACTAAAATTACTAAAGGCCGTCAAATGAGTTTCAGAGATTAGCATTATGTCTATCTGCTGTCTTTCTAGAAATATTTGAAGTTCGTTCCGGTGTTGGCTTAGGCCGTTAGCATTCCAAAAACCTATATTGAGTGAATTCATGGTCTTGTTAAGATTGTTTGTAATAGGAGGTTTTGGTTTCTAATTAATTCTTGCATCATATTTTGCATTGATTTCATGTGATCTTGCATCATTAGCACAAAACTGTTTAAAGTTTTTTCCAAGTTTGTAGATGGAGTGGGAATCTCCTGCGTTTCAGGCTCCGCTATGCCTTTGACGGCTTCGGAATATGTCCTGAAATGGTTCTGACGAACATTATTATTGACCGCATTTGGAACACTTTGGGGTTTTGGAACTAGTTGGGGCTTTGGAGTCAAGGCGGCGCTAGTGGTTTTCTTAGTACCCTTCTCCTTTAAGGAAGTATACACCGAGCAGCCTCTGTAATTTGCAGTGTGATTTTCTCCGCAATTACTACTTTTCTTTAATTGTGAGTTGTCTCTTGGTTTAACACAATCCTTGGAGGTATGTAAATCCCCACAGATAACGCAAACACTAGGCAAGGTACAGTATCGCTTAGTGTGCCCAAACTCCTGACAGTTGTGGCATTGTACGATTAATGTAATCGTAATCCTATGTGTAATCGAGTACAAATGTAATTCTTACCAATTTGTTAGTTGGACCAAGTATTGTGTTTGTTGGGTTATGTTTACTTTTTATGGAGCTTTTAGGTCGCTATTTTTCATATATATGTAAGTAAAAGCTTTCGCTTTTCTTTTTACTCCGACGCGTTTCGACACCTTTGGCGCCTTCCTCAGGGAGTTCTTTATTAAACACAAGAAAACATAAATACATGTAGTAACATTTAACAAAATTATTACAACAAAAACGTACCTGAATATTGATATTTTTTTATAAATAAAACATTGATGTCACATTAAACAATTCAATACAAAACATACATATTTACATATCTACATATAAATATTGCACCAAAAATCGTCAGCTGTTGTCAAGTTTCATTTTAGTACTACTTTATATGCGCAGCTGATTTTGTCGACGTCCTCTTTGTGATTTATCGCGCTTTGTATTTGTTGCTGTATTCGTAACCCTTCCAATGTTACTGCTTGCCCAGAATGGTGTGGCTGTAGTACGTAGTAAGAGCTGTCAAAAGTTAAAACAGTACAATTGCATTGCAATGCCCACAATGTGTAGCTGTGTCTGTAGCGTGTAGTTGTGCCTGTAGTAGAAGTAGAGTTAACTTTAGCCGTGTTTCACATACGGTGATCCTAACCCAGATAAAAATTTTTGCATGTAAATGCAACAACAACGATTTCAGCTCGATTAAACCAGATAAATTGCTGGTTCAATTTATGATCCGCCCTGTTCGATTTCTTTTTTCAGTGTTGATTTGGCAGCACAGTGCTTTTTTGATTTGGCAGAACTGAAAAGTGACATTTTGTATGTATACATATATATACATATACCCTGCAGTAAATTTGTTTCACTGCTAAATAATCATTGATGATTCTTTGTTGAATATTCATCACTATCGTTTTGCGTTGGTGCAAGCGAGCAAGCTATATTGAAAAAACCAAACGAAATACCAACAAAATACCATCTAGGCGGTTAAAAACCAACGAGCCAGCTTGTATTTCGGTAGGTTTTTTGACATTCGGCAGGTTTTCTGACAAATTTTTCAACAACAACTATAAAATAAATTATATTTAAAATAAAAAATATATGGAAATACAAATTTTAAATTTGCCTCTTGTAAGCTTCTGCTTTGGCCGTAAGGGGAAAGAAGTCCGGAAGAAAAAATATACTGCGCACTGGCTTCTCCTTATAACATGGAATACATAGCTATCCCGCCATTTGAGTTTCATAATTTATTTCAGTAATTTAAATTCAAATTTCCAAAAAAATAATTTTTGAAATAACTATTATTTTCATTTAGTTTGAAGTTTAATGTCAATCAAATTGTTTTTGAGGGAGTATTTATCTCTTTTCAACGTACAGAAGAATTGTTTTTGTATTTTGACTTTCGGTGGGTTTTCCAAACCAAAAATACCAGAGAAAAACGTAGTGTCATATAGGCATAAGGAAAGCAAACCATTTATTTGAAAAAATTCAGCAGCCTTTATATGAAAGTATTCACTGATGCCTCCTCAGATGAATTTCATCAGTGATTCATAAAGGATTCATTTCAGATTTTTACTGCGGGGTATATGTTTGTATATGTATATACACAAGCAGCTGTCGGCCATATTTTTCATTCAGACGCCGTGAAAAAACCAAACAAATTATGGAAGCAACACATAAAATATGAGTATAAAGGTCATATAATTAAATTATATATAAATTTGCCTCAAATAATTCTTGATCCATGATTTTTTATTTTGTTTTCTTTTACTTTCTCAAATCACAAATGGTTTGTTGATATTTCTTCTTCTTTTTACTTCTTTTCAAGTGCAGCCAAATTTCATTATGATCCGGATTGTTTCAGTAAAAATTTATCTTGACCCAGACCCAGATGTAATAACTGAAATGCGCCTTTTAACTTTGTAGCGCGCTACAGTGTGACAGCTCAATTTTTTAATGACGGAAATTCGAAATGAAGGACGAAAAAACGGAAAAATGAATTGAACTTGTAAAAAATAAAGAGTTTTTATGGAATTTAAGGAATCCCCTGTACAAAAATATAAAAAAGATGACATATATGAGATACACTGAGCTACACCATTGTGTTCACATTTTCGAGCGTTGCCACAAAATCAGTCATCAGCTGATGTAGTAAGCTATGTAGTCCGTAGCTGTAGTACAACATTCTGGGCAAGCAGTTAATCGTTTTCTTGTTTTGTTCTCTACATCTAGTATGCGTGCATTTTGGAAGTCTGCTGTGTGGTTGTTGTTAGTCAGGTGTTGGGCTAGTGCAGTTGTTATTTTTTTTATTTTTTGCGTCTGTTTTGTGTTCGTTGATTCTGACCCCCAATGCTCTTTTTGTGGTGCCGATGTATATTTTATTGCACTGTTCATTTTCCTTTCCATTGCAATTGATCTGGTATACCACATTGTGTTGTTGTTCCTTATTTATTTTGTCTTTTGTTTTTGAAAATACTGTATTAATTGTTTGGTGTGGTTTATATGCATAATTGATTTTGTTGTTGGTAATAATTTTGT
Source organism: Urophora cardui (assembly GCA_960531455.1). Taxonomy (NCBI): domain Eukaryota; kingdom Metazoa; phylum Arthropoda; class Insecta; order Diptera; family Tephritidae; genus Urophora; species Urophora cardui. The sequence continues at coordinate 89,205,364 of OY482673.1, read as the reverse complement.
TTAGCGATTTTTTATCCGTTAGTCCCGGTAAATATGCTATACTTGTAAATATTTTGTGGTTTTCTTCTTTTTCCTTTATATTCGTGCAGCTTTCTATTGTGTTTATTGTTGTATTCATCCATCTTTCAGTTAATGCGTCTGGATATCCATTTTTGTATAATATGTTTTTGATTTTCTTTTTGTTTTCATTTATGAATTCCTGGTCGCTTAATGTAAAGATTTTCTTCATTATGTTTATTACTGTGCTTTCTTCTGTGTAAACGGATGGTTAGAGTGAAAATTAATTATTCTCGATGAGGCTATGGATTTCGCGTACCAGTTCGTTTTTATTTTATTATTATTTCGTTGTATTTTTATATCTAGAAAGGGTAGTGATTGTTGTTCTTCTTCTTCAATCGTAAACTTAATTTTTGTATGTTGTTGATTAAATATCTTCCTTATATCTTCCATGTCTGTTTTCCTAATTATCGCAAAAATGTCGTCTACATATTTTTTTATGTATTTAATTTCTATGCCTTTTGTTTTTAATTCCTGTATACTGTCGTCTAAAATCTTGTCAAGTATTATATCCGCAACGGTTGGGGATAGTGGATTCCCCATAGGCATTCCATATACCTGTCGGTATATTGTTCCATCATATTTGAAATAGTTGTTGTCACGTAAGCAGAATTCTAATCTGGATTGAAATTGTTTCCTTGTCAATGTCGTGTGTTTTTCCAGAAAGGGCCATTTTTGCATAATTGTCCGAATCGCTAATTGTACCGGTATATTGGGGAAGAGTGAAACTACGTCAAGGGATATTAGGATTTCTTCGTCATTAATGGATATTTTGTTCAAATTTTCTTTTATTTGTAACGAGTTTTTTACATTGTATTCTTTCGAGACTATATTTTGTAAGATTCCTCCTAGGTATTTGGACAACTTGTAGCATGGAACGTTTGTTGATGAAGAGATGGGTCTTAGCGGTATATTTTCCTTATGGATCTTGGGTAGTCCGTATAATCTAGGTGCAGTGGCGGCATGACATGTCAATTGGTGTTTTAATCTTAGGTCAATATTTTTTGTTTGTATATTTCGTTGATTAGTGCATTATTTTTCCTTAATAGTTGTTGTGTCGGATCGGCTCTTATAGTTTTATATGTTAATTTGTCTCCCAAAAGTTCATTCATTTTATTTTTATATTCCGTTTTTTCCATTATTACTGTTTTGTTGCCTTTGTCCGCTTTGGTAATTATTAATGTGTCTTTGTGTTTGTTTGCAAATTTCTTTGTTTCTTCAAAAATCGTGTGTATCATTTTTTCTTTAGGGCCTTGTTTAATTTTGTTTTTGTAATTATTTATTTTGTTGGCAATATTGCACCGAACCGTGTCTTTTTCTTTGTCATCCTCTATCATTTGTACTCCTTGCTCTAATTCTGTAATTATGTGTATAGGAGATATGGTCTTCCTAGATACTGGTAATGCCGCTTAGCTCTGGAATCATCAAATCACTATTAGATAAATCTGTGGACATTTGAAAGAACAACCTAAGTCGACCTAAGTGCATTTTCGGCTTTTTTTTTTTATCATATATATATATTTTAAAATACGCTTCTTTCTGTCTAATCGGGGTTACGATATCATTGCGGGTTCAGTAGATATGATGAATCGAAAACCATCTTAAGTCTATATTTTTCACAAATGCATTTGCCTAAGCAACTTAACTTAAGATAAGATAGAAGTGATAAGAAAAATTGCCAAAATTCCTCTTGAAAAAAGAACCTAATTTAATTTAGGTGGCATATTTTTTCAATATGCTTTTAAAAAACCAACCTAATTAGCAACTTAAGTCGATTTTCTATCATAGTTCAGTTTGCCAAATGAACTTAATTCCAATTAGGAGGCTAAAATTCTATAAAATTTTGAGGAAAATCAATTTGGGAAAAGAATCTAAATTGAGATAAGTTGGTGTTTTTTTTTTTCAAAAAACAATTTGGAAAAAGCACTTATTTTATTTGAAATCCATTTAAATAAAAACTGTTACACCAAGAAATAAAAATTCAATATAAAATGAATAACAGAAGATTGTTTTATCATGCCACGCTCTTACTTCTCTGAAAATATATGATGGATAGACTCTGTGCACTTGCAAAACTGTTTTTTGCTCTCCTGTAAAATTGCGAATTTAGAGTTAGGTTGCTTTTTCAAATGTCCACAGAAATAAAGTTGCCATAAAACCGATTTTTCAGATATTTACGCACTGGGGTAGGTATGTCTTTGAGCAGATAAAAACATTATACTGTATATATACGATGTATTCATACAAATCAATAATTTTTTTAAATAAACCTACACGGGTACGAGCTGATCTCCAAAATGGCCATCAATTACCCCACTGTGCAGGTTCCATGCAACTGTTGCGAATTCTGAATGTGTCCAGTAAGAGCCTATACACACTTGCGACTCAATCGATTTAGTCGAATTGGGCTGTTGTATTCACACTACGCTAACTCTTTAGTCGAATCGGTGGCAGCTATTCACACTACAGACTAAATAGTCGGGCGATTGACAATGGCTAACTATCCATAACCAAGAATTATTTAACTGAGGATATCGCAGTAGATAAGCTGATTGAAATTATGTATGTATACTAAATTGTATTCCGTCAATCATGGTCAAGAAGGTTCACGTAGAATGTCAAACAAGACGAATTGAAAAAATATTTTTATACTCAGCTGTACTAGTACACAGTTTTAATCACATAACGGTGGATTGTAACATAATGAAATAATCGAGATAGATATAGACTTATATATATCACAATGATCAGAGTGAAAAGAGAAATCGATTGAGCCATGTCCGTCCGTCCGTCTGTCCGTCTGTAAACACTCTAACTCGCGCAAAAATTGAGATATTTTGATGAAATTTGGAATGCAAGTTGGTATCGAGACTGGGACGGTTGGTATTGAAAATGGGCGAAATCGGACCATGACCACGCCCACTTTTCCTATATAAAAAAAATCGGAAATTTGGTATCTCAGCCACTAATATAGCTAGAGCGATGAAATTTTATCCACGTGTTGAGCTCAGGCCCTTATGAAGAAATTTGATGAAATTTTGGAAAATGGGCGATGCCCAGGGTCAAACTTTGAGGGTTTTATAAGCCATAACTCAGAAACCATTGAAGATATATCGATGAAATTTGGTACGCGTGATATACTTACTTAGGTAAATGTTTGGCTGAAAAATTGTTAAAATCGGTTGACGGCCACGCCCACTTTTATATATGGGAATTATAAAGTGACCTAATAAAAACATTTTAAGCGATATCTCTGTCAAATATAAAGATATATCATTAAAATGTTATGGCAGGAGTCTAACTACGAACATAAAACAAAAACCGTAAACATTTTGGAAAATGGGCGTGGCACCGCCTCTTTTTAGAAGCAGGAATATACGAGATTTCTTAGCATATAACTCGACAAATAATTCATATATAATGACGAAACTTGGTGTGTACACTTTTATTACTTGTGGTAATACATGTTCAAAATTTTAGAGAAATCGGTTGACGGCCACGCCCACTTTTATGTATGGGAATTATAAAGTGACCTAATAAAAACATTTTAAGCGATATCTTTGTCAAATGTAAAGATAATTCATTGAAATTTTGTGGTATGATTTCTACAATAGACCGGAAACAAAAAATAGAAAATTTTTGGAAAATGGGCGTGGTACCGCCTCCTTTTAGACCAAGGAATCTACGAGATTTCGGAGCCCATAACTCGAAAAATAATTGAGATATTATGATGAAACTTGGTTTATACACTTTTATAACTTGTATTAATAGACACGCAAAAATTTATTGAAATCGGTTTATGACCACGCCTAGTTTTAAGCAAAGATATTTCTGGAACACGCTTTGGAAATTTGTAACGTGACATCTTTGTAACTGGAAGTCATAAAGGAATGAAATTTTACACAAAGAATAATATTCATATGCTTAGTTGGATGACTAATAAAAATTTTGAAAATGGGCGTGACTACGCCCACTTTATGCAGCACTCGCTTTATATAAAATCCATCAAACGCAAACCAACAATAAAAACATACAGCTGAGTATCTAATGTTCGATTCCACTCGAACTTAGGCTTCCTTACTTGTTTTGTTGTAATTAATTATTAATGATATATTTGAAGAGAACAACAATATCAAGAAACACATGAAAACGGAAGTAAATATCCTTAGTTAGATAATTCTTGTCTATAACTAGTTAATAAGAAACGAACCTTTTGTTTTTTTTTTTTTAACATTTTCAAAATATTAATTGAAATATTCAATCTCTGCAATTTACCAAAAGTGAAATAAAAGTAGTGCTGTCAGCATGGCAACTCTTTCCACTACGAATATCACTGTTGTTGTTGTAGTCGTTCGACTAAATTGTCTGTAGTGTGAATACGTAGAAGGGCGCCTTGCTGATTAAGCAGTTGTCCGACTGTTTCAGTTGGAATGGAATCGGGCTCCAAATCCAACTGTTTCAGTTGTTCGACTAATTGAATGTAGTGTGAATGCTTTAGCCATGGGTAATGGCGCAATTTTTTTGGCGCTGATACAATAACGCCAGCGCCAACCGTGGCGCCAACTCACGGTACTGGCGCAATAACACCTTTAGCGCAATTGTCATCGAATAATCGATAAATAACATTTTTTCGCTTGTTAGAGCCTATACACACTTGCGACTCAATCGATTTAGTCGAATGTTGATTTGCATGGGAATGTATGGAAGCATTCACACTACATTCAATTAGTCGTACAACTGAAACAGTTGGATTTGCAGTCCAATTTCATTCCAACTGAAACAGTTGTACAACTGCTTGATCAGCAAGGCGCCCTTCTACGTATTCACACTAGAGAAAATTTAGTCGAACGACTACAACAACAACAGTGATATTCGTAGTGGAAAGAGTTGCCATGCTGACAGCACTACTTTTATTTCACTTTTGGTAAATTGCAGAGATTAAATATTTCAATTAATATTTTCAAAATGTTAAAAAAAAAACAAAAGGTTCGTTTCTTATTAACTACACAATTTCCTGATGGATTTTAGAAAGCGTTAACTGGATTTTAGAAAGGGGAAATTGGATTTTAGAAATGTCAATTGAATTTTAGAAAGGGGAAATTGGATTTTAGAAATGTCAATTGGATTTTAGAAAGCGTTAAAAAGATTTTAGAAAACGAAAATTGGATTTTTGAAAGCGTGAATTGGATTTCAGAATGTGCGTGTAAAATAAATTTTACACAGAATTTTTCGAATAGAAATTCTTTATTGCGTATGAAAGTATAAATTAATAATTATATAAATTTTCGAAAATCCAATTTACAGTTTTTAAAGTCCAATTTCCCTTTTCTAAAATCAAATTGACATTTCTAAAATCCAATTTTCCCTTTCTAAAATCCAGTTGGCTATTCTAAAATCCAATTTCCCCTTTCTAAAATCCAATTGACATTCCTAAAATCCAATTTCCCCTTTCTAAAATCCAATTGACATTTCTAAGGTCCAATTTCCCTTTTCTAAAATCCAGTTGACGCTTTCTAAAATCCATCTGGAAATGGTGTAGTTATAGACAAGAATTATCTAACTAAGGATATTTACTTCCGTTTTCATGTGTTTCTTGATATGGTTGTTCTCTTCAAATGTCATTAATCGCATTTTAAAATAGAAAAAATGAAAATGAAATTGCATGGAAATTATTAATGGCTAATTTTGACTATTTTTTCCGTTTCTTTTACTTCTGTTCTTTCGCCTTTATGAGCGTCATTCCTTACGTTTTTCTCTTTTCATTTACTTGACAGCTAGTTGCTAGTTTAATAAGAAACAAAGCCAAACAATGTATGCACTTTTTGTTTATTTTATTGTTTTTTATTTATTAATCAAGTTGACAGCTGACAAGAAGGTGCTTTCATGTAAGAATGCAGATAAACTGATAAACTTTAGCAATTTAATACTTCACTTTATATGAAGACCACTAATGTAAAATTTGCTGTGTAAAATGTGAACATTGGCAACAATATGTCATTGTCAATCACCCGACTATTTAGTCTCTAGTGTGAATAGCTGCCACCGATTCGACTAAATAGTTGGAGTAGTGTGAATACAATAGCCATGGGTAATGGCGCAATTTTTTTGGCGCCAATACAATAACGCCAGCGCCAACCGTGGCGCCAACTCACGGTACTGGCGCAATAACACCTTTAGCGCAATTGTCATCGAATAATCGATAAATAACATTTTTTCGCTTGTTACTGTTTACCATCCCCGTTTTATTTCTTTTGGCGCTATTCTGCTTACATATACGAGGGCACAATTAATTTTAATTTTCATAATCATTTGGAAAAATATTCCGTATATATGTGAAAATATGCTGGAAATTAGAGTCACTTAGATCACTATCAAGCACACATAATTGTGACGTTGTCATACGTATACATATACTATGATGCTGTTATTGGCGTTGTGGTTGCGCCATTTTACACTAGCGCTATATTGGAGCTGGTGTTAGCGCACGAAATTGAGTCAGTGTTATATTGCAATAGCGCATCATTGAGTTGGCGCTACATTGAGTTGGCGCTATATTGAGTTGGCGCATTTCCCAAATCGGAGTTAGCGCAATAACACCAGTAGTGAGTTTCTGTAACTCATATCGATCAATGTTCTCTACTGAAATAGTCGATTTGACGTCATCATGACGTCATTCTCGATGCATGCGTTTCTGTATGAAAATGAGTCCAATGGATCGATAGAACTGACAAATCAGCTGATATGTTCCATTCCAATTCAGTAGGAATGATCGATTAAAGGTGTTTCTGTAAGCAAAATAGTCGATATATTATCTATCAATATACTCGCCAACTTTTTAAACGGTGAGAAAGCTTTCACCGGTCGAAAAAATGGACAAAACAGCCGAATTCAGCCAGAATGTAAGTATATTTTAATTAAAACAAATTATTTATGTATATATGTACATACTATATATTAATGAATATACATTTAAATATATTTAATATATATTTAAAGGATTTGTAGAGTCTCTTAAGGAGCGTCTTTGTACTTCCAAAATGCACACATACACACGTTTCTGCCTGTACATGCGCATTGTCGCTTGTCAAATTAGAAATAGGTCTATATTTGCGGCAGCGACAAATGCAACCCTTCTGCCGTGAAGTCGTGCTGGCGTTAAAATGTGTGCGCCCATAAGAACGTGTGCATTTTACTTTTGACAGCTGGCTGCTTTTCGCTCGCCGGTTCGAATGTGCTTAGAGCATTACATTTATTTTGGCGTTTAAGTTCTCGATTGGCGTTTCATTTCCTACACTATTCCGAATTTTATCGATTAATGCTTGCAGAAACACTCGCTATCTGTAAGAAATCTCGTTTCTGTAAGAAATCGAGTGGATTTGTCTATTTTGATGACGTCACGTCGATTCTATCAAAACTTCTCTATTGATCGATAGCGATTGAGTCGTAAGTGTGTATAGGCTCTAACACGTGCAGAGGGTCGGAAATGGCACTTGTTAGAAAGCGGTTACACATCGCCCGTTTTATGCAATAGGGATTTAACTCGAAATTTTCGATTTCTGGGATTTTGCCATATATTTCAATAACTGGTTAATGCCTTTGAGTCTAGTCTTATAAAATACTCAAAAAGATAAAAATGGCGGAAATAGAAGTGATTTTGTAGTTAGACGTAGAAGGAAACTATTTGAAATTATAAAACTTTATTTGCGTTTTCCCAAAAAAAATTTTTTTTGAGTTAAATCCCTATTGCATAAAACGTGCTACATATGTACATATGTACCCTAGGATTGGGCGATATATATCGATATATCAATATATCGATATTTTTAAAATAGTACAGCCGATAATATCGAGGATATTTTGAATTACCGTGCATAGATTATCGATAATTTTTTGACATTTCGTGCCAAATTCGATATTCTTCATACATTTCTGATTCGCTTTGAATTTAGCAGCAGACATTTTTTTAGGAAATGGTATAACCATAATGTCCGGGGTGCTTGAATTTTCATTACTTTCTTCTTCAAGCAATGCTTAATGATTCTTATATTTATGCTTCAACATTCGTAGAATATCTATACACCCATCCAACTTTAACAACAAATATCTAGAAAACTACAAGCCTCCGGCAAGTTTGGGATTCAGTTTTGAGATCCGTGAGAGCACCTCAAACCCCACGAAAAAGTGGTTTTTCTCGAGGCGTGCTTCCTTAATGGAAAGTCGACCCTTTCGATATATTGATATATCGATGTTTTTACACGGCCTAAATCGATGTTTTCTTAAATATCGATATAATATATATCGATATGTTTTTGCAATTTGCCCATCCCTAATGTACCCTGCAGTAAATATATTTCACTGTGGAATAATCACTGATGATTCTTTATTGAAAATTCATCAGACGGTCATCACTGAGCGCAATTTCAATATTTATAGCTCCTTTCTCTCACATTTTCGAGAAAATAGAAAATTCAAATTTTTCGAATTTGTGAATCAGTTTTGTTTGTTTGTTTTTCTTTGTCGAATATTACACCACCAGTAACTCGCCAAATACATAATGAATAGAAGAGGAAACAGAGGACAAGTCAAGTTCAGACCGAGAGAAATAGGTAAAACCTAGTTGGAGAAATGAAATCATTCATTGCACATAGGTAGTTTTTACGAATTTATGCGGCCAAAATTGAAAATTTTTTAAATTGGTACAAATACAAAATCCAAAATCGCTCTACGTTTATAATAGACCGGGCGATAATAAACCGGTCTTCTCGGTTTTTATAGACAACCGGGGTGCCCCTGCCGCTAGTCGAAACTTATTATTCTACCACTTTTTCGATTTTTTATTTTTTTACGTATTTTAAGTAACCAATTTTTAAACGTCATTATTTTTAGTTTTAAGACAGTTATCAAAGTAAACAACATGGATTCGAGTGCTTCAGGTAAATATCATATCATATTTATTGAAGAATTCGTCAACCTAGCATAATAAAAGACCCACCATTATGAAGCTTTTAAGCATATTGCGTTTTCTTGAAAAAATATTATTCATTTTTTAATTCAAAAGCATTTCAGTTATATTATCGCCTCCGATCGCCTCAAAATTTTTATGCATTTTAATAGTGAGTAGTCTTTTCTTATGGTTCTAATGAAAATCAACTGCGGCCAGGTGCGGCTGGGGTAAAAAAAGATACATTGAAAAAATGTCCAAACAATTTTTTTTTTTTTTCATCGAAGATTCTCCTGGTTCATCTGGAAAAAAATTGTTACCCGTCAATTTCTCTACGGAAAAATGCAAAGCCAGAAATTATCAACAATGGATGAAAAATTGGCCCATTTGGAAAATTACCTGCTTTCGTATTTTTAGTATTTCCAATTTTTCAAAGTCAAGGAAATACTTATCATAAAAAGGTGCTAAGAATCCTAAAGCTACATTTTTTAGAAGAGTTTTGAGTATGCAATTTTGCAGCTCATTCAATTTTAATATAATAATATGCAACATTCAACTTTCTGAAAATTTTCATTGGCTTTTCGGAAATTTTAATTGAAACGGTCTCACGTACATATAAGGCAAACACCCTACAGAAAAAAATTTCTAAAATCGACGGAATTTTTCACAGCATTGAGATTTGCACTTTTTAGACTAAAATTGGTTGGCTACATAAGAGTATACTTAGAAATCTCCTCAAAATCTTCTATAAATTCTGGCCTCAATTTGAAATTTTTAATCCACTTTTAGAAATTTCTACGATTTTTCGGATTTTTTCCATAAGCTTAGAAATCCTGCTTAAAACGATTTTTATTGAAAAATTGTCTATATTTTTAAACTAAAATAAGAAAGTAAAATTTTCGACAGAACTCTTTGAAATAAATTCAAAAACTCTGGCGTATGATTTTTTTTGAGTCACGGTATATATTTTTCAATGAAATCGACTTTTAATACAGATTATCCCTTCTGTTACATTTAGGTCATTTGATGACCTTTTTTTTTATTTAATTTTCTCATAAATGCTAATATGAACAAAATTTTAGAATTTCCCTCAATGTATTTTTGTATTGAGGAAAATCCTTTCGCAAAAGCATAAAAAGAAGGATTTTGCATTATCAAACAAGTGGTAACATCAAGAGTTACGTGTGCGCCCCTTCAGGTCATTCAGTATTTTGTGCGCAAAAGCTGATTTTTATTAAATTCGTATAAAAATGAAAGAGTGAAAGCTACGGTAAGTATTTTAATTCCACTATATTTTATTATTTGTGATATATTTGCAGATTAATATATGTTTATGAATATGGTTTAGAGCCAAATCGCCTGACACAAAGCCAAATAGAGTATATCATTGATAATAATGTGGATGCCGATGAGTGTAGTGAAGTTGAGGGCGAAGACAATATAGTCGATTAGTTTGAGCCCGATGGTTCTTCTTACGAATATGCGGGAAGTGATAACGACGAATTAATTGACCTTGTATTGGAAAATGAAGGTAGTACCCACTCCCGTGTATTATTCCACAGATAGAAATATTGAGTGGTCAACGTAGCCGATTAGGCAGAATAGTGGTAGGACCACAATAGAAAATATAATTTACCGAAACAGCTTCTATAATTCTACAAAATCAGAAGTGCATACAACTGGCCAACTTGTTGAAACATATGCATACAAAAGACAAACCAATGTATGGACAAAATCGTACAGAGTTACCGTTCCACAATCTTTGGACTTGAACATAAAAATTAAAAATATATTAAGTATATGCATTCAAATAAGTGTATAATCCGATAAATAATCAATTGATCTAATACATTTTGAAAATTTCCATTGAAATTATACTTCCATATCGATATATATGAAAAACACAGGTAAGGTCATTCCGTGACCTTAGAGCGCTTTCACATTACTCGGTGCGGTATCGGATCGACATTTTTAGTTTTTACCGAAAGTATACCGAAACCTTACCGGCCACATGTATTTCAATTGGCACTTTCACATTAGTGTTGCATACATGAAATCGGAGCGGATTAATTTCGGTATACCGCAACGCGGTAAGACCGGTCAGTAAAATTTGAGGAATTACTGCATACATTTTTGCGGCGTGATAAAAGAAGAAGAACAAAGTCAGTAAAAAACTCGTTTCGGCTATAAATGTAGCAAGTTATAATGTGTTCGTCTTCTCTAGAAGACATTATTGTTATTATTGAGTGATTTGTTGAAGTTAAAAATTTTGTTTTGCAAATTTCGATGTTTGTTTTCTTATTTTCTACCGATTACGCACCGAAAGTATTCCCACAAGTGTGAAAAACACAGCAACGCGGAATCGTTTCGGTAAGCCGAAAATACCGAGCAAAAAATGTCGATCCGATGTCGTACCGAGTAATGTGAAAAGGCCCTTAATGTCACATGCGTAAGTTTTTTTGAATGTAACAGAAGGGTTATTAAAATTTTGCATTAAACAAGCAATTTGGAATAGACGTAGACAATAAAATATTTTTGGCCGCATAAAACTTGAAAACATTCGCTACCGAGCTATCAAACCATACGGTCGCATTTTTTTTCGTTTGTGCATACATATACATATATACACTCGCTGAACAACCGCTCGTTACATTACAAAGCTGTGAATAATATTCCGTTATTTTTTCTGCATATTACGCTATAATTAAATTTGCAAATTAATTGAATAAAATCACATCTATCAAAATGCCCCCAGGGGCCACCAAGCTGGGGGATAATAGGTTTGCCCTATTATCTCCATCCCCAAAAACGAAGAGAAAAAAGCCAACGCCAATAACACTCGATATTTTTCCGGAACTACCAACAACAAAAAGGACGATCCCAAATACCTCATCATGAAATCTCAAGATCCAAAAAAACCAGTTGCTTCAACACATTGCTTCGCCGTTAACAAAGGTATTCAAGCCATAAGTAAAGAGGTAAATAAAGTTTCAAGTCTTAGAGATGGCAGCCTACTCCTCCCCGTAAAAAATCAAAAAATTGCTGATAGATTTTTATCCACAAAAAATATTCCTGGTTTTGGTGGAGTTGAAATTTCTTTACATGGATCTCTAAACTCCGTCAAGGGTACGATCTACGCCCCATTTATCTGCCAACTACCTGACGAAGAAATAATAGAAGGACTCAAAGATGAAGGCGTTATTGCTGTACATAAGTTTACTAAATTAAGCAATAATTCTCGTATTACAACAGGTGCTTTGTTACTTACATTTGACAAATATACACTACCTAATCGCATTGAAGTAGCCTGGCATACCCTCGATGTCCGTCCCTATTATCCCAATCCCATGCGTTATAAGTGTTGTCAGCTATTAGGTCACATCACCAAACGTTGTAACAGCACTCCCTCCTGTGTAATCTGCAACCTTCCCCCAAACCACTCCTCTCCCGCTCAATGCTCCAGAGTAAAATGTGCCAACTGTGATGGTGATCACCCCTCATCTTCTAACGCTTGTCCAAAATTCATTCAATCTAAAGAAATCCTCAAGATTAAAACTATACACAAATGTTCAATGCGCGAAGCTATTAGCCTTCACAAATCCTCCCACCCAACCACCCCTATAACCTCTACTTTTGCCACTGTTACTGCATCTAACAACAATTTCTCTAAATCAAATAGTACTTCTTCAAACATAGAAAAAAACTCTAACAAAATATTACCTGTTAATAAAATAAATTTTAGAACACCAACAAATAACACCAACAGCACATCATCCTTCTCTACCATTATGGTCGACAAAGACTTTACCCAAACCCCCTCCCCCTCGTTCTCCTCCCTTAACAATTCTCCCTCACCGCCATTCTATCCTCTCTCCATCAACTCAACACCTACCCCTTCCCTCCCAATATCCTCTTCACCCTAAAACCTTGTACCCTCCCCCCTCTCACCAACCTTTCTCCCCCCTCCAAAAAACCGTATATAATTTTCTTTTAATATAAATTAATCTTATTTCACCTCCTTTATACCAACACAATTTTTTTTTTCTCTTTCCTTTCCCTTTCAATGATTACAATCATTCAGTGGAATATTAACGGTTACTTAAATAATTATTTTGAACTTGAAATATTAATCAAAACCCATAATCTCTCCATTATCTTATTAAATGAAACGCCACTAGCAAACAAGGTATCGCCATATTAATTAAAAGATACATACCCCACGACGTTCTCCCCACACCTGCATCAAATATTGCGTCTCTATCAATAGAAATTTCCTCTCCCAACAAATTCGTTATAATCTGCGCCTATTCTCCCTCCAGCCAAAATTTTTCTTTATTAGATATTTCTAACCTCTTTCCTTCTCACTCTACCCCCTTTTTACTTGCTGGTGACTTAAACGCCTGGAGTCCCCTTTGGGGCTCCTCCTCAACCAATTTTAAAGGCCGCCTAATTGAGGATTATATACTTAGTGCTAGCTGTATTGTGCTTAATGATGGTTCCCCTACCCACTTCTCCACTCATTCCACGTTCACTCATATTGACCTCACTCTTTGTTCCCCTTCCCTATCCCCAAAAGTAGACTGGTGTTGCCTAAATAACCTCTCTGGTAGTGACCATTACCCTATCAAAATTAAGATATCTTCGTTAAATTCTCCCATCTTCAAACCCAGATTATTTTTTAAAACTGACTTAGCTGACTGGCCCCAATTTCAAAATCAATGCATATTAAACTCTGATAATCTTCCTCCCTCTAACAATATTTCTCAAGAAACTTCTAGAATAACTAAGATTATAAGATCTGCTGCTAACCAGTCCATTCCCCAAACATCTTCCAAACCCCGCAAAAGTAACCCTCCATGGTGGAATAGTGAATTATCAAATCTCAAGACTAAACAAACAACACGCGTGGCACCAATTCAAACATAATCGCTCCACGTCTAATCTAGTAGATTATAAGAAAGCAAATGCCCTTTTCAGGAAAAAAGCCAAAGCAGCCAAAATCAAATCGTTTCAGTCTTTCACCAGCAACATTAACTCTTCCTCCGATCCCAAACAAATATGGGCAAACATAAAACGTCTAGCTGGTAACCCATCTTCTACACTCATCAGTTCCCTTAACACTCAACAAGGCAATCTAATATATCCAAAGGATATAGCTCTAGAACTTGCCAAGCATTTTTCCTACTCCTCTTCTGATGTCAATTTCTCTTCTGAATTTTCTGATAATAAACGCTCTCTACTCTCACATAACTATCTAACACCCTCTCCCTTTTCTCAATCAGCCAAATATCTTGACTCAGACCTAACCCTATTCGAACTCCATAATGCACTATCTGCTGTCAAAGGAAAAACACCTGGTATAGACAAAATATCCTATCCCATTATAAAAAATCTCCCTCCTGTTATCTTAACCCGCCTCCTTGCCCTTTACAACAACATCTTTAAAACGGCCTCTTTCCCCCAAATCTGGAAAACTAGCGCAATTATTCCTATCCTAAAACCCAACAAACCTTCCGGCGAAGTCACCAGTTATCGTCCTATTTCCCTTCTTCCATGCCTAGGTAAACTATTAGAGAAAATTATTGCAACCAGACTTTCCTGGTTCCTTAATTTTAATAACCTTATACATCCAAGTCAGGTCGCTTTTAAAAAAGGCCAAAGCACCCTCGACGCCCTCTTACACCTCGATCATTACATTTCTGACGCTTTGTCCAACAAAAACCACGTCTCACTCCTTTCCCTTGACTTCGAGAAAGCTTTTGACCGAATTGGTATACATATAGTCTTAAGACAACTTATTAAATGGAAAGTCGGTCCTGTAATATTCAATTTTATTAAATCCTTTCTTTCTAATAGAAAAATTACTGTCCTAATCTCTAATACATCCTCCCCCATTCTTCCCCTTGAAAATGGCACTCCCCAAGGATCCCCACTCTCGGTCATTCTATTTACCATAGCCTTTGACGAAATTAGCTCTATCCTTTCAAATTTCCCTAATATCCAACATCAATTATATGCTGACGATCTTCTTTTATTTTCCAAATCTTCTGATTTCATTTCGGTATCCTCTACGTTTAACACAATCCTATCCCAATTATCCTCATGGTCCTGTTCTTCAGGCTCTTCAATTTCTTACTCTAAGTCTAAGTTATTACACATTTGTAAAAAACGAAATTGTCAATTCCCTTCTATCTCATTCAACAATGTAAATATCCCATGTTCACCTACTTTTAAATTTCTTGGATTAATAATAGATAGTAGATATACATTTAAACAACATTGTCAATACCTTAGAAATAGACTTTAAAAATTCAAATATTATTAAGTATTTATCATGCAAGCGCTCGTTCATAGGCCCGGAGCTTCTCATCAACGTCGTTAAAGCACTTATATTATCTCCAATCAACTATGCTCTGGAAATATATGGCAATCATTCCAAAAATAATATAAAACTTCTTGCTGCTCCCTATCACTCAACTATTAGAAGATCGTTACGTGCCTTTCCGACATCACCAATCAAGAACATATTAGCAGAGTCCGGTTTACCCTCTCTTACCGATAACACAATGGATAGCATCTCCAAGCTATATCCCAAGATAATTCTTAGCTCCAATCAAGTCTTACGGAAATCTTTTAATTCAGCCACATCTCGCAACCGTACACCAAAAATTCAATCTGATATATATAGATGCGCAAACTTCGCCAAAGCCAACAATATGCCGTTGAAAATATCACAATTTCGCAAAATTCGTCATCCTCCATGGTTAATCCCAAAAACATGCTTTATTAATAACCTTACCCTCCTACCGAAGAGCATCACACCAAGGGAGGTTTATAACTCACAATTCAATGAAATCATGGCTAAATATAAACAAGAACATTGGAAATTCGTCTTCACTGACGGATCAAAAACTGCACAAACATCTTTTGCTGTTGTTACCGAAAAAGGTGAACCAATTTCACATGGATTACTCTTTCCATTTTGCTCGATATTTACTGCTGAAACCACCGCTATTTACAATGCACTTCAATATGCTACAAAAAACTCTGGAAAATACATTATATGCACAGACAGTTTATCCAGCTTCCAAGCCATCCAAAATCCCAAAAATTCCACAAATATAATTGCAACAATCAGAGATTCTCTCATTTCATACTCCGGGAAAATAAAAATTATGTGGCTGCCAGGTCATACCGGAATAACTGGCAATGATCATGCTGACAGATTAGCTAAAGATACTATGACCATCCCTACGCTCACGAGCTTATTCTTCACAAAACCAGATATATATTGTTTTATTAAACAAAAAAGGCATTCATTGTTAGCACTCGACTTGATACATTATAATCATCAATACTCCACATTTAACCCTACCAGGATCAAACCTCATTATCCGTCATCTATACCCACAAACATCATTACGCCGTATATACGTCTTCGAATTGGACACACCATCCTAACACACTCCCACCTTCTCGATACAACCAGAACCAATTGCTGTCCTTTTTGTAATACAGCAGCAACTGTTATTCATCTTATGGAATTCTGCCCAGGACTTGAAGAAAAAAGGCAAGCTTTCTTTACCGATGTCAGTCCCATCTCTCTTCTCTCCAATCCAAATCAGAACAATATTAAAACGATATATGGATTACTTAAAGAATCTGATTTACTCCGAAGAATTTGATACAAAAAAACATTGATTTACCGGACAGCCGATAGCCTATGAAGCTAGCGCTGCATTATCTAGTAGTTTATACATATGTATGTTATTTACATTTTATAAGCTTAAATCATATATATTATTTTTAATTGGTGTTTTATAAATATCCCTTTTTCTGCTCACATAATTTACCAAACTTAATAAGTAAGGCATCGTTTTAAAGGTATTAATTAGCTATGCATGCGAAACGGTGTTTTATTGAGCGTGGTACTTTATATGAAAAGTAAGGGGGGTAAAAGGGGGGTTGACCCCCGCAGCGGGGAGTGTTATGTAACCCACATAAAATGTACATCAAATTAAAGGGAATCAAAATACCTATCCACCGGTATACAAACATTCGAAATCGGTTAAGTAGTTTTTAAGTAATTGCAATTTAAAAAATGCATAATATAAATTTTGACCTTTAATAACTTTTGTTGTTGTTGTTTCCAAAAAAAAAAATTCACTTTAATGCTCAACTTAGGCTGTTTATCAATCCTCATACTTCGTTTTTTTGATTTCATAATTTTAGAAATTTCACATTTGTACCAGATCGTGCTATTTTTTTCAACTTTGTGGGGCTGGGGGCACCTCTAAACATGCGAGTAGGTCAATAAAATTTTACAGGCTTATTTCTGGGATAGAAAGGTGCCGTTCTGGCTTTGGAACAAATTGAGTTTCCAAAAAAAATTTTCACTCCACCTTATCTAATATATACGAGTATATCAAAACGATCAGAATGAAAAAAAAAAAAATGATTGAACCATGTCCGTCCATCCGGCCGTATACACTCTAACTTGCGCAAAAATAGAAATATTTTAATGAAATTTGGTACACAGATTCTAATGGGAACAGAGAAAGTTGGGGTTGAAAATAAGGCATATGTGTGTATTTAGAAAAACACGTAAAACATGATAATTCAGTCACTAATAAAGCCCGAGTGATGAAATGACGTTATGCCGTTATAAAGAAACGTGCTGAAATGGGCCAAGAGGAGCAAATTTTCAAAGATTTATAAGTAAAAACTCAAGAACTGTAACATATAAATCAAGTAGGCTTGGACTACTGATTTGCTTGCCAAGGCAAACGTGTGGAAAAAAAATTACCCAAGTCGGCAGGGACCACGTATGTACATCTGTATATATAAAAATATATGTAAAATATATAAAAATATAATACACATACATATATATATGTAGGTATACCTTGCAGTAAAAATCCGCAATGAATCCTTAATGAATCACTGATGCAATTCACCTATGACGAGGAGGCATCAGTGGATACTTTCATATAAAGACTGATGAATTTTTCATATAAATGGTTTGCTTTCCTCAGAAAAACAAAAACAAATAAAAATATACTGAGTTATGACGACAGTGATGAATATTCAACAAGGAATCATCACTGATCCTTCAGCAGTGAAACAAATTTACTGCAGGGTAATAGAACATTTTATGCGATATGTTTGTCAAACATATACATAAGTAATTCATTGAAAATTCCATAAGTTCCACTGTAGACATAAAACCAAATAAATATAAGTTTTTTAAAATGGGCGTGAGAGCAGAAACTATATCGACTGACGTCGTATGTTTTATTATTTTTTGCGCAAGATGCGCACGGGTCCAGCTAGTAAATAAATAAATAAATAAATAAAACTTGAAAATCTACCTACATATGTGCATTGGTAGGTGGCTTTCTTTGACGGCATCCGGGTAGTTGTGCATTAGTATTACCGCTACCGCTCCTCCTGGTAATACTCGCACCACGTTGTCTTCTGCTACCGCTTCCGGATGCGTCACCGATTCCTTGTTATGTATTGTCTTACATAATATACATACATATGTAGGTGCATTTATAAATTAAATAAAGGATTAAAAAGAAGAAAAAGAAATATATGTATATTTTATTTTGGTTTACTGCGGATATTTCATAAACCATTCATTAAAGAACAGGCCCGTAGCTAGGGGGGGCATTGTGGGGCAATGCCCTACCTTAAAACTAGAATGCCCTACCTTAAAAAGGCCAACAAGTGAGATCAATTACACTGTAGGTAAATTTTTAACTTTTGAAATATCGCAGAGAAACGCAGAGACACCCCAACTTAATTTTTGGCTGTAGAATACGATGGCGTTTTCAGAAAGTCAAAGTTAGCTCTCGTTTTCGAGAAATTTAGGAAAGAAGTTTCAGAGCTCCGAAGGTAATTTTTTTCCCGTTTATAAACTTTACTTAGGTTTTGAACCCTTTTCTCGCGTAAGGATTTTGACGGTTGTTCTTAATTAATTGGGGCATTCTTAATTCAATGCCATCATTAGTTTTTCCAAACTGGCTCCGGTTTATGAGATAACGGTATTGAAAAATTACCATCAATTTGGACTTTTTTGTTAACCCTAGATAGATAACGCTATTTTATACCCCTACAAAGATAAACATACGTCATAATGACGTATCTTCATTTAATGGCTTTTAAGGAGGTGAAGAAATAAAACTTATTTGTTTTTTGACTGAGATAATTTATTTCATTTATTTCCAGTCCTATGTGGTAGAGCTGCAAAACTATCGATGGCACTATCGATAGTATCGATAGTTTTTTTTTCGTGTCACTATCGATAGTTTTTTTCCACTATCGATGGTTATCCCTATTCTTGTAGTTTTGTCCCAAGAGAAGAATACTGAATGTTAGGGAGGAGTTGGATTTCGATATCAAATTGCGTCAAATTAATACCCCAGCGGGTTAGGGGGCTTAGAATATACCCGTGGTAAGGAATGCCTGTCGTAAGAGGCGACTAAAATCCACGCTTCTAACGATATACAACTTGTAGTAATTGACCACACCTCGCTAAATGACATCTGGTCAATGTCAAAATTTTTAATTTTTTGCGATTTTTGAAAGTTGATTTTCAAATTAAGTTTTTTATAAAAACTTGTAAAAATCAGAAAAGTTTTATTTATTAAAAATTGGCCCGTTTAATTGTTAAAGTAATATCAAAGATATCTGATAAAAACATTATTTTTAGCAATTTCTTTCATGTGAAACAAAAAGGATATTTTATGGACTAAAAACTCGGTTATATGACTCATCCGTGTATAGGGCGTCGTTTTACAACATTTTTTTTGCAAAACACTATAGACTTCTTGCGCGGCCTAAAACTTATCATATTCAATAGTACTGCCTTTAAAATAGGAAACAATTTACTCGCACAGCTAAATTCAATGAAGGTGCAAAACACGGTAACTCGCATGCTTTGATCACAGATGGAACATGGTGCAAGGTTTCCAATATATTAGCTGCGGAATGATTTGTATCTTACAGCAGCTTTTGTGTCCACAGTACAGCTACTCGCAATTTGAAATCTTCTTCTGATATAAAATGACAAGCAATAGTTAAGTAATTTTCATTATTCCTTTTTTTGCTTGGTTTTCCGACGGGGCACAGTGCCGCGAAGGTGGACAAAAATACAAAAATCGACTGTCTTGAAACTTAGATATTTTGATGTCAAGTTACAGCTAAAACTCCAACTAAGAGAAATTCGTAAGTTATTTTGTGATAAAAACAACTTTCAGCCTCACACACCCCCTCAAAGTTCACCTATTTTCTACAAATGTATACACATCAGGGAGGTCCAATTTTTATACTCAGCTGTACTAGTACACAGAGTATTATAATTTTGATTTCATAACGGTGGATTGTAACATAATGAAATAATCGAGATAGATATGGACTTATGTATATCAAAATGATCAGGGTGAAAAGAGAAATCGATTGAGCCATGTCCGTCCGTCCGTCCGTCCGTCCGTCCGTCCGTCCGTCCGTCCGTCCGTCCGTCCGTCCGTACGCACGATAACTCGCGTAAAAATTGAGATATTTTGATGAAATTTGAAATGCAAGTTGGTATCGAGACTGGGACGGTTGGTATTGAAAATGGGCGAAATCGGACCATGACCACGCCCACTTCCCCTATATAGTAAAAATCGGAAATTTTGTATCTCAGCCACTAATATAGCTAGAGTGCTAAAATTTTACCCACGTATTGAGCTCAGGCCCTTATGAAGAAATTTGATGAAGTTTTGGAAAATGGGCGGTGCCACGCCCACTTATTAAGGGTCAAACATTGAAAGTTTTATATGTCATAACTCAGAAACCGTTGAAGATATATCGATGAAATTTGGTACGCGTAATTTGCTTACTTAGACAAATGTTTTGGCGAAAAATTATAAAAATCGGTTGACGGCCACGCCCACTTTTATATATGGGAACTATAAAGGGGCCTAATAAAAACATTTTAAGCGATATCTCTGTCAAATATAAAGATCTATCACTGAAATTTTGTGGCACGAGTCCACCTACGGACGTAAAACAAAACATATAAAAATTTTGGAAAATGGGCGGTGCCACGCCCACTTATTAAGGGGCAAATATTGAAAGTTTTATAAGCCATAACTCAGAAACCGTTAAAGATATGTCGATGAAATTTGGTACGCGTGATATATTTACTTAGCCAAATGTGTGGACGAAAAATTACCAAAATCGGTATACGACCACGCCCACTTTTATATATGGGTATTATAAAGTGACCTAATAAAATCATTTTTAGCGATATCTCTGTGAAATATAAAGATAATTCATTGAAATTTTGTGACATGAGTTCTACAATAGACTGGAAACACAAAAAAAAAAAATTTTATAAAATGGGCGTGGCACCGCCTCTTTTTATACAAAGAAATCTATGAGCCTATTACTCGACAAATAACTGAGATATTATGACGAAACTTAGTTTATACACTTTTATAACTTGTGTTAATAGACACGCAAAAATTTATTGAAATCGGTTTATGACCACGCCTACTTTTTAACAAAGATATTTCTGGAACACCCTTTTGGAATTTGTAACGTGAAGTCTTTGTAACTAAAAGTCATAGAGGGATGCAATTTTGCACTAACAATAATATTTATATGCTTATTTGGATGATTGATACAAATTTTGAAAATGGGCGTGGCTGCGCCCTGTTTATGCAGCACTCGTTTCATATAAAATACACCCTATATCGAACAAACGCAAACAAACAATGAAAGCATACAGCTGAGTATCTAATGTTCGATTCCACTCGAACTTAGGCTTCCTTACTTGTTTTATATATTTTTTTTATTGTCTTTTTTCATGAATAAATTGTATTTGACATATTTTTTACCAATATACACAAAAAAAAATATTTAAAATATAAAACACCGATGAGTTATGTTTTTATTAACATATAACAGCGATTATTACTTATGCCTCAGACACACGTGTGGTAGAAATATTCCCTGCAAAAAAATGTGTGATTAATACCGAAAGATATTTGTCCCGGATTGATCTCTTTCGAGAACAATTGGTCCACAATTAGTCCCCGATTGTTCCCGTACGGGTATAAATGTAGACCAATTGTTCCCGAACGGGTATAAATGTAGACTAATTGTACCCTAACGGGTATAAATGTAGATTAATCGCTTTCATCCCGAACGGGTATAAATGTAGATTAATCGCTTTCATTCCGAACGGGTACAAATCTAGATTCCTTAAATTTAGAAATTTTACAAAAATATGCAATGTATTTAAAAAATTGTAGAACAACCGGTAAAACGAATTGAACACCCTTTCTTTTAATAACAATGATGAATAATAATTTTAACAAAATGTTGTCTACAATATCCTATGAAAAAATCCTTTACATTACGCTCATATAATGCATACTCAAAACTTACAATTTTTTTAAATTTATTGAGATTCTTTTTCAAAAGTAAAACATTATATAATCTTTATTTAAATATGCATGAACATTTACAATTTTTTAAAGATTGTTATTAAAATTGCCTTGGCTAACAACTTGGAAAAATCTACATTTGTACCCGTTGGGGATGAAAGCGATTAATCTACATTTGTACCCGTTGGGGATGAAAGCGATTAATCTACATTTGTACCCGTTCGGTATGAAAGCGATTGATCTCCATTTGTACCCGTTCGGTATGAAAGCGATTGATCTACATTTGTACCCGTTCGGGATGAAAGCGATTGATCTACATTTGTACCCGTTCGGTATGAAAGCGATTGATCTACATTTGTACCCATTCGGTATGAAAGCGATTGATCTACATTTGTACCCGTTCGGGATGAAAGCGATTAATCTACATTGGTACCCGTTCGGGTATACAAGTTGAACAATTAGTCTCTTCATAGGACATGCTCGAACAAATGCGATCAATTCGCTCCATACAAAGGGATGTAAAATTGTATTAGTCGCATGCTCCCTTGCGATTGATCCCGGACACGTCCCGGATTAATCGCATTTTTTGCAGGGTTATAATATCAATACTATGATTTGGCTTTACTATGAAAATTTTCAATTAAACTACAATATGAGAGTGACACATATGTCGTATAGATCGCAATATTTCTACTATACTACGATGTGTGTCTCTAGCATTACTTAACAGCGATTATGCTTTATTTTCAAGAATTTTTTTTTCTAAAGGTTAACATGTAAGGAAAAACCTCAATTTTTTCAAATTACCGTAATGTATTCACTTAGGGAGTAAAGTTTCGACAAATTTATTTATTTATTTATTTATTCAGCAATCTACCAGGCTCAGCCCTCACAGATTCATCATACAATGCTCTTACATTGATATATACATAGATATTCACAGAATACAAGAATCAATTATTACTGCTTCGAGAGCATAAAAACAAAAAAAAACAAAACAAAAAAGAAACTAGTTTGATACAACAATAAAATAATCACAATACATTATTACAGATCAATTCGATTAACTTATTTTTCAAACATGGCCTACTCAAGTCAAGGTCTGAAATGCTGCAGATGGAATTGCAAAGCGATGTAAACTTATGTATAGGTTCATTCCCACCATATTTCGTCCTATGCGTCTTACAATAGAAGATATAGTGCTCTTTTAAGTATTAACTCTATTTTTCTGAACACTTAGCAACAATGATATGCCATATTTCATTTTTAAATAATGATGTGCAAAAACTCGGTATTTTTTAAGGGGTATCCGTTACGAAAAAACCGATTACTTTTTTAAAATAAGAGTAATATAGAAACTTTAGATGTAAAGTTTCAATAAATTCTGACAACTCCTTCATGTTTTCGTAAACACCACAATCAGCAATGATTATGCCTTATTTGTCTTTCATATAGTAATGTAAAAAAAATAGTTTTTTTTTAATGGGTACCCGGTACCGAAAAATCAATTTCATTTTTGAAATTAGCATGTCTTATAGGGGCGTCAGAATGAATACTTTTCCGTCAATCCAGCAATCCGTTTAACTGACAGCAGAGTGGAATTACATGTATTTGAATGAAGATCGACACAATCAGTACTTCAACTTTGCCGTAACAAATATATGAAATTGAAGTATGTGTCAGTTAAACGCTGCTGGATTGCCGGAAAAGTATTCATTCTGACGGGCCCATTAGTCCTTTTAGTTTTAAAGTTTCAACAAGTTTTGAATACAATTTCGGTTTTTATAAACATATGTCTACGATGATTATGAGTTATTTTACCTTTTGAAAAAATTGTAAAAAAAAAATTTGTTTTTAATTAAATGGTAACAGATGCTGAAAAACGGATTTGTGTTCTGAAATTGACGTGACATAAGCCTTTCAGCTAAAGTTTCAGCCCATTCTGATGACTGCTTCCACTTATATCAACACATGTTCACAATGACTATTTTCATATAAAAATGCAGGAAAAACTCGGTTTTCTCGAAATGAGTAACCGGTACAGAAAACCCGATTTCATTTTTGAAATAAGCGTGGCATAATACTTCTAGGTGTGAAGTTCCAGCCGATTCTGACCACTCCTATTTTTGTCCATCATTTGTATGGTCGCGGCACTGTGCGGGGCAGGAATATGATGTATTGTGGAACGATTTTTTCACAAGGGATGACGAAAAATCACATAAGTATCTATATCTTTAGCTTAAAGGCTGATATCGACCTCTCAAGAAACAGCTCAAGAAATTTTTAGCTTTATTTCTTGAGTAAAAAATAGTAGTAGGCAAGAAATTTTGACGTTTAGTAATTCACCGTGAATACCAAGTGAAATGAAGAAGAGCATCAAAAACGTAAACAAAATAAACCTTTTTGTAAACATAAGCAATTAGTAAGTTCTTAAAAAATATTAAATAAAAGCTTTAAATATATGTTTTCAATAGTTTTATTTTATTGTTATTTTAGGAAATCATCGAAAGCGACGAGGATGACCTTATATTACTGGTTAACTGTGGTATATTGATGGCCGGAATGGAATAAAATATGAGAAATCGATGCCAACTATGCCCTTGCATCACTAGAAAAATTGTGCATTCTATTTTTCGTTTCTTTTTTGCCATTTTCACTAACGATTTCCACGATTTTTTTTCAACACGCAACAAACGTTAAAATTTCTTTAAGAAATAAATGCTCGATGATATATTTCTTGGCAAAACCTGTGTTGCTGTGTTCGCATAACGTTGAAAAATAGTATTAAAAAAGTGTACTAAATTTCTTAAGAGGTCGATACTCGCTCAAGAAAGTTTCACAAGAAAAATTTCTTGAGCATTTCTTGTATGTCATTTTATATGAAACTTTTGCGTTACTTGAGAGGTCGATACTAAGCTTAAGGGCCGTTTACTAAACCTCTGATTAACGCTAACCATATGAGAGGGTGAAGTCACAAACAAATTTTATCTTTTGTCTATACACGGATGAGTCATCTAACCGAGCTTTTCGTCCATAAAATATCCTTTTTGTTTCAGATGAAAGAAATCGCTAAAAATAATGTTTTTATCAGATATCCTTGATATTACGTTAACAATTAAACGGGCTAATTTTTAAATAATAAACGTATCCTTCCCCATAACTGAAATTCTTCGTATTTTATGTTTTTTTGATTTATTTAAAGCATAGTGTATTCTACATTAATGAAATGTTTAAACAGTGTGCCTTTTGATTATTGCTATTTTACATTAATGAAATGTATAAACAATGTGCCTTATGTACTAGTCAGCGCCAAAGATGCTAAAAAAAAACAAATGTACTACTTTTAGTTTTATTACTATAGCTTTTTAAACTCAAATGAAACCTTTTTCAAATCAAGTGAAAATTTTCAATTGAAAATTAATTCCTATTTGTTGTTCCTTTGTTAATTAATTAATGTTATGCGTTAAAAAAATTAAAGACTTTGAAAAGGAACATGTAAACAAAACCGTCCCTCCTTTTAAGGTTTAATTTAACCTGAAAATGCTACATACATAAGTGAAGTATTTAATTCTTATTTGATCTTTTATTTAATTATAGTTTTGCGTAAAAAAAAGAAAAATTAAACACTTTTTGGAAAGAAAAATGTAAACAAAACCATCCCTCTTTTTATTGTAGTGAAATATTCATAAAAAACTATCGATAGTATCGATAGTTTTTTTTTTGACTATCGAAACTATCGAGTGGTCCGACTATCGATGGTTTTGCAGCTCTACTATGTGGAACATTTAAACATAAAATTAAAGATAATATGAGATTAATAAAGAAATTCATTTTTTTGACAAAAAGCTACAAAAATTAGACAGCCTTCACAAAAAGGTGCAAATTTCATTCTTAATTCTAAATTCATAGAGGTTTTTTAGTTTACTTAACAAAACAACCTTTTAAATAATATTTTAAAACAAAAAAAATAAAATCAAGCAAGATTATATGCATGTGTTTTGGTTTTGGTGTTGTCCACACAGAGGTGTGTTACACTTGAAACATTATTTTTTTGACATGCGTCTTATTTTAGAAAGACAGGACCAACAGTATTTTATTTTCTGGAAAGAGCCTGATTTCCACTGCCTTCGAGATCATTGCTGGTGTTATTTTTTGTCTTCTTTTTGGGTATCACTAACTCCATCTGAATTTTGTAGGACAACTTGTATGGTGTTGCGCAAAGTTCTTTGCAAAGAAGATATTTTAAGTCTTGTTTTCATCCATAGATTTGTTAACAAATTAAAACTAAAAAAAAAACAAAAACAACATACTAATCTAATAAATTGAAACACAAAAGTGATAAAAAATTCATGCAATGGAAAAACCAAAATGTCACACTAAAGATAAAGCTACGTCGGTTTGACGTACGTTGTGATCATAACTCAGATAAAAAAAACTTATGGCAAAAAATCGAGCACCAGCAATGACCTACAACCACCGACTGAGAAAACTGAGCGTATGAAGTTGCTTCGGAAATAAATGAAAGTCTGAGAGAGTAAAAATAAAAATGAATATGTACGTCATTTCGACGTGGTTTATCTAATTAGGGTTAATAACTCAGTCAGTTTATGAGTTAAATTGCCCAAACTTTGCACATGACCATATTTTAGCATTACCTTAACTTTTCCTGAAAATAATTGAAATCAGGTGACTATAACATATAGCTGCCATACAACCGATTGTTCAGATGTGGACATTTTGGGGTATAGCTTCGCTATTTAAACAGATAAGGACATGCAAATTTGGAGAATTTGTACTCGTATTGGCCTTAATCTATTCCCTGAAAATCGTCGAGATCGGGTCACTATAAAATATAGCTACCATACAGCTGATTGTTCACTTTTATTTTTTTACAACTCCGAAAATAGTCATTCTGCGTGAAAGAGCAACATAAAGACTTTCATTCAAAATGAATAGGTGAAAAATTTTCTCATATACGATTTCCACATATCTGCATCAGTCATTGCACTTTTGTGCAGCCAAAGTTGAAATTTCACCATAGGCATTTTTTTCAAGCCCAATAACTCATACGAGTCTTTCTTTTACAAATCGGACACCTATTGTAACCTTACACTGAACAATCAGTAGTATTGGAGCTATATGTTATAGTGACCAGATCTTGACAATTTTCAGGGAATAGATTAAGATCAATACAGGTCGAAATTCTCTAAAGTTTCATGTCCTTAGCTGTTTAAATAGCGAAGCTATACCCCAAAATATCCACATCTGAACAATCGGTTGTATGGCAGCTATATGTTATAGTCACCCGATTTCAATTATTTTCAGAAAAAGTTAAGGTAATGGTAAAATATGGTCATGTGCAAATAAAATAAATACCGTTATCTCATAAACCGAAGGCAGTTTGGAAAAACTAATGATGGCGCTGAATTTAGAATGCCCCAATTAAGTAAGAACAACCGTCAAAATCCTTAAGCGAGAAAAGGGTTCAAAACCTAAGTAAAGTTTATAAACGGGAAAAAAATTACCTTCAGAGCTCTGAAACTTCTTTCCTAAATTTCTCGAAAACGAGAGCTAACTTTGACTTTCTGAAAACGCCATCGTATTCTACAAACATAAATTGTATAATTTATCCATTAAATTTTTAAATTTACTAATATTTTAAGGTTCTAAGTTAATAAAACTAATAGCCTTCAAAGCTATAAATATTAGTAAATAATCTCTTAAGCCTTAGTATTTAAATTACTCCTTTAGATTTCTGATATTTTGACCTCCCTACAGTATTATTATAATTAAATTTTTTGTTTGAGATAAAAAATTATTGCGGTTGCAATGTATGATATCGCTAGCTTAGAGTGCAAACTGTGTAAGTCCAATTTTATGAAAACGCGTATTTTTATGTAGCACGCTAGCAAAACCAAATACGCACCACGCTAAACAAGTCTGTGATACTTGTCATATTTCTACTCGTTGTCATTCAGTGATACGCAAATTGTGTAAGTCCAAAAAACGAAGAAAATTGTGTAAGTCCAAAATTTGTATATGAACAGAAAATTTTTTTTTTTTTGCATTTTGAATTTTTTTCATTTTTAGTTTTTTGTCTCTCCTACAAAGTTGGAAAAAAGGACTTACACAATTTGCACTCTTTTTTTTTGTAGTTTGGTTAAAGGAATGATTCATTCCGGCAGTTTTCTGACAAAAACTAATCTGACTGTGAGCGAACAACACCAAGATCGC
Organism: Urophora cardui; assembly: GCA_960531455.1. Taxonomy (NCBI): domain Eukaryota; kingdom Metazoa; phylum Arthropoda; class Insecta; order Diptera; family Tephritidae; genus Urophora; species Urophora cardui. Next base: position 89,176,690 of record OY482673.1, on the reverse strand, counting down.
GGAATTAATTTCTAAGGCTGTGTGCTAATCTAAAACATTTTACTCGTTGGAAAAATGAGGTGTCTAAATTTTCTATGGTTATCGTTTAATAATTTTCGAGAGTTTTTTTTTCACCTTGACTTGCGTGCATACCTACAGACGGCCTACATACCAAATTTAAAGATCGAAGCTCTCTTAGGTATGGAATAATCGAAGGAAATTAAATTAGAATTAAAAATTTTAAAAATTAAAAAATTAAATTTTTTGTTGCATTAAATTTATTATAATACTTTCGGCTTCAATTTTATTTCTCGCTTATTTGCGTATGGCGGTTGGTCGCTATCTTAAATTAATTATATTTCTATTCAAATGCATGTCAATTGCCAAAACTGACCTAGCGTTCGAATTCACCACTAAGCACGGATAAAACTGCGCTCAATGGTGGTAGTGCCTAGACTGCCCTACCTTAAACCAACGCTGCCCTACCTTAAATTTAAGTCTGGCTACGGCCCTGTTAAAGAATCAGCAAGCCCTCTTCCATTAGATATCATTAAGTAATCACCACACGCAGTGAATATTCCTATTCTCGAAATATCTTTTTCAATTTCGAATGAAGTTCATGTAGAAGTCATCAGAAATTCATGTAGAAGTTAGCGCTGAACACTCATGCAGTGCTCCTCAATAAAATCATTGATGAACTCAAACCGTTTATATGAAAAATTCAGCAGTTTTTCTATGAAACTTGCCATCGATACTTCCACACTAGTTTGGATTTTCATCAGTGATTCATGAAGTTTTCACTTCGGGGTACATAAGTGAAACTTCTATGTATGGAGGTATGCGAAGTGTTCATTTTATTGATATTATCAACATTGCCGTTTTGCTTAAAATTAAGCAAAATTGATACATTTTTTCGTGTCTGTTAAAATGTTAAATTTTTTCTGGTTTTATTAAACTTTGTTATTCAAATATATATTCCAGGATGAAAATGCCTTTGCTTCAAAATATTTAAGCTCATTCAGTTTCCTAAGTCGATCAATATTAAAAGCACTATCTAATAAGTTATCTCTAAATTCCTGTTGACACTCATAGTCCAACCAGTCAACGACGCACGCACGTAGCCCGTGTCAGCTGACACAACCTGTCTTATGGAGTTGTAGTGTAATGGTTCCAACAGTCATCAACGCCCGCACATACCCGTGTCAGCTGACACGATCTATCTTATGGGAGTTGCATGTAAACGAAATCTCACCGACGCTGACATAAACGCCCATAGCCGCCCGTATCGAAGAAATCAAACGAGTTTTGATTTTTCCCATAACAACGTGTCAGCTGATTGCTTTTGCTCAACGCGGTGTTGCCGAACGAACTTTTTTAGCCACTAAAACATTTGAACGGTATTTTTCATTGCATTATTAAACGAAATCAATGCGAGTGTAAAATGTAATAGAATATATCTTTGTTCATAGGAAAAACCGCTTAAGTTTACTTAAGCGAAATATGAGTTATTAGATAATTGTTTAGCTCATTTATTGAAAATAATTATCATTTCTGTATATGTTATTAATTCACATGTAACCATTTTTAATGCCATTATTTTAGTTTCAAATAAACTTAAAACCGATATTATCCAGTTATAACTTTTATGTTTTTCGGATCATAACTTTTCGCACAGGATGAAATAAAAAAGTTGCATAAATGATGTTATAGTTGAAAAATGTACATGTTTGCATGAAATAATAGTTATTTTATATCCCTGCTACATAGGAAATGGATAGCGTATTTTTCAAATAAATGAGAAATTAGGCAATGAAAAGAAAATAGTAATTTACGATAAATAAAAGTAATTTTTATTTCAAAATTATCCCTTTTACCATTTTTGAACGGATCAACGGATAGCGGCCCAGCGGGTAGTGAACAACTGATATTTTCCGTCATAAAATCCACACAGGCAAACAAAATTGCGACGAAGGCAGATTTTAGAAAATTGTTTTTGTAAGCACGAAATAAAAAATGCTTATGGTTATTCCTTTATTTATTGCCAAAAAAGTGTATTTTCTTTTACTTATTTTTCACTGTTCAACAAGAAAATTACAAAATGCATCAGAAATGCAACTCTGACTTCTGAGGAGGGACAGGACCACACCACTCAAAAAACTGTTTTTACCCCGCCGTCTTTTGTTAACAATTTTTTATTGCGTTAAAAAATTAAGTTCCGCTTCGAATTCGTGTTCATGTGATCAAAACGCGTCGATTGACACCCCAGTTCTTGAAAATTTACCAATTTTCACCATGTCACCTAAACTAGATAATTACCAAAACTTTGAATACAAAATCGTGCATATTTTTATTAAAAATTTTCGCCTACGTCTTTTTTTCTGAAAGAAAACAATATATTTAAAAATTTAAATCGAGAATAAATATCGATACTAAGTTTGGGTATTTCATGCGAAATTTTTGTGTCTTCCCATTATTTCAAATACGGCAACACTCACACGGCTGTTCAAGATAGAAAACAGCTGATTTTTGTGTTGTCATGCGGGCATGAAATTCGTTATGTTTACGGGTACTCGATTCGTTCGGTCGACTCGTTGATGACTGTCGGCACCCTAAATGTCCATTCACCAACGCATGACGACGGCTCTCTTGACGCACGTATCGTAGAAACCTAGCTCAATTTGATTTTTCACGTAATAACGTGTCAGCTGATGCTCTCATGATTTCTTTCTTTGCAACAGGATTGCCGGAGCGATTATTTTGTAGTAAATTTGTACCAATCTTTCAATATGCTCCCAAAGTACCTCAATAACTATTCCGAATGTTGCCGATTATAAAATTATGTTAACATAAGTGTATTTTTTTTTAAATATGGAGATAAAAATGTAATAAAAAAATTTAAGTTTTTTCTTGCGTTTGTTTTACTAAATTTGGCTATTGCCGCAATCGTTTTTTACACGGAAATAAAAATGTAAATAGAGAAAATGAAGGTTTTCTGGCGTTTTTTTTTTTACTAAATTGTACTACATATTGTATCAATCGTTTGTATTTGTTTTTATATGGAGATAAAAATTTAAATAGAAAAAAATGAAGTTTTTTCTGCTGTGTTTTCTTTACTAAATTTGACTATTGTGGATATTTTTGGCTGTTCAATTTAGCAAAATTACCCCGGATAGCAAATTTTTAATAGCTGTCAGGTGAATAATATTTGGTGAGCCGGCAAGACTCGTGAATTTGATAACAAGCATAAACAACAAAAAGACCGAAATACATACATATGCAATACATAAATTAAAAAATAACCGCGGTGAATATTATTACTAAAAATTAAAATAAAACTAATAGTATCTGTATATAATTGCTGCATTTTATTAATTTCAAAAATTAGGTTTCTTATGCCCATTTTTTTGTACATATTCTTAAAAGCCTTTAAGAAATAGTAGTAGAAAATGTAGAAGCACGGAGTCAGAAGTAAACAAAACTGCAATTAATATTTGGTTTTAAATTATCATGATACAACATTTTCAATTTAAAAATTTATTTATTAATAAATTCTATGAATAATACGATTTTCAAGAAAAATTACTACGAAACCAAACACAAGTTACTACGAAATGAAAAACTGCATGTATACTTTGCTGTACAATGGTAACGCTGTTATTCAACTCATTCCAAACAAACCAAAAACAATGCAGAATGTAAACAAAGGAAAACAACTGATTCTTGCGTTGGGTATGCGTGCGTTTACGTGCGTGAATGGTGTCGATTTTGAACTATTGCGTGAGGTAACTGATAGATATGACGCCGTCGGTCAGTGGTTGGGCTATCATTCGTAGCTATGCGATGTGAGTTAACACAGTTTAAGGTAGAGATGAGCGAAATTGCGATTTTTCGATATCTGTGATTTCGGTGATTGCTATTTTTAAATCACTGTGATTTTAAACTGCTATTGTGATTGCATGGACTGGTATAAAATCATCAGTTACCGGTAGAGATTAATTTTGCGTTTTCTGAGCGATATAACCTGTCTTTATTTTATGTTAACAAAATGATAGCAATAACAACGCATTCCGCAGTAATATCACTGTTTGTAAATATTTTTCAAAGACAAATTGTAAATTCAATAATTTTTTTTTCTTATATTTCTATATATGTACGTATGTGGTCTGCTCAAAAGTGTAAACAAAAAGAAATTTATAATGCTTTTGCGATTCACATAGGTGAACTGCTTACTTGCTACATCGATAGCAGTTGCCAATAAGTAGTGAACTGCTATTTTGAAAAAGTGATCGCAATTGCGATTTGTGATTTTTTATTCACAGTGAAAAAATCACCGTTTGCGATATATCGCTCATCACTACTATGCTTATGTTTGCAAATTTCAATCAGCGTTCGTTGTTTTACGTGAGCAGTCTCTTACCGGTTGAAATTATGATAGTTGAAAATGATTGTGTGTAATAATGATTCCGTATTTCTTACTCTTATTTTATTTGTTTGTTGCTTTTTGTGAAGTTACACAAACTTTATTAAAAACATAGTTTGTTTCTCATATGTATGTACATATGTATGCATATTATGACTGTACAAAAGGCACAGGCGAAATTCACCCGCACGGGTAAATGAAAAACATCACATCAGAGTACAAATATGTAATACATATCGTCGTACCATACGAAAACTAACATACGTTTTTTTGTGACTGACAAAAAGTAACAAGTTCGACTTTTGGCTGACGAAAAATAACAAGTTCGACTTTTGGCCGACGAAAAATAACAAAATCGACTTTTGGCTGACGAAAACTATCAATTTTGTTTAAACAACAACAATTTCAATGTAAAAACAGTATATAATTACTGATACTTTTCGTCAACCAAAAGTCGATTTTATTATTTTTCGTCGGCCAAAAGTCGAACTTGTTATTTTTCGTCAGCCAAATGTCGAACTTGTTACTTTTCGTACAGAATTTTTTTTATTGATAGCTTTCGCCAGAAATTTTAAATATGCTAGTTTTCGTATGGTACGACGATATGTACATATTAGAGCTCTCGATTTTTTTTAACATTTTCCGAACAATTGTTGTTCAAATGCTCGAACAGTCGTTTGTTTGTTTGTTTATTACCCGTATGTTTGTACGGGCATTTGAACAATTCGGGTATTTTGAATTTTTTTTCCTTTGTTTATTATTTTTTTTTCATATGTAGTTTTTTTATTTTTGCTTTTCCCATACACATTTTTTTGTTTGTAAGCTCGAATGCTCGAATGTTTGTACGGGCATTTGAACAAAAACGATCAGATCGAATTTCTCGATACCCGGGTATCTAGGGCTCTAATACATAATATAATAATATAATATAATAATACAATGGCGCTATTATAACTCTGACGAGTTTTATGGCCGAGCTTCTCTCCCAATTCGAGGTGTGCTCCTTTTTGTTTTTCCTACTAATTGGGTGGACCTACAGTTTTATGCCGGCTCCGAACGGCGAATGCATTTTTTGTGAGAAGCTTTTTCATGGCAGAAATACTCTCGGAGGGTATGCCGCCCACTGCCGAGAGGTGACCGCTGCTCTTAAAAAACCCAATAATTGGATTTTTACTAATTAGAAAAATTGTTTTGGTGTTTTGCTCGGACCGTGGTTTGAACCCGAGACCTCTGGCATAGCAGGCGAACACTCTACCCACTGCACCACAGCGGCCACACCTCATTGGTTTTGAACTTTGCTAGAACACATACGAGTGCAAATGTGTTGGTAATATTATATTTTTGTAATAGTGTTAGTACTTTCGGTCACGCAATTCTAGCAGGGTTCTAGCCAAGTTCAAAACCAATGAGATAGATAAGGATAGAATGGAATTTGAAAATACACATACGCGAACGTGATGAATGAAACGGTCACAAAAGTTACCGACGCCCTTAAGAATGTGATAGCAAATATCCCAAAACTTTTGGTCATGCCTGCCGGTCATATGACCGGTCAAATGACCTGCACAGTTCTTGCAGGGATAGATAACTAGATACGAAACTCTTTGTTTCGTGAGAGCGCTGAAAAATGCGCATTTTTTATAACATTTTCCATTGGTGCCACTGCGCAAAAAAGTGAATGTGGGTATTTTAAAATAAATATTGGGGGTATTTCGTTATTTCTTGCAAATTAATAATATGTAATTTTTGCTGCAAAATATAACAGTTACTTCGTAATTATACCTAAGATATGATCTAAAAATAATCTTGACTATTTTAGATCATGTAGAATGGTTTATTTGTTATTAAACCAGTTAATAAAATTTACACCATAATTTCTTTAAAATTTTGTTTCCAGGTTAAAAAGGAAACTAATTTTTTGTTTTCATTGGGTAACCAATTAATGTAGCATTAATTTTAATGCAAATATTTTATATTTATATTATATCCTACTTCTCATATCTACATACTTGTCACATATTTTTCATTAAAAATGCTAAATATCAAAATAATTTCATTCTCGCGCCTTTTCAAACTTTATCATACATTTTTAATTCACTTCTCGACTAATATAATAAGTAATTTCATGAATTGGTGGCAAATATCAGAAATCCCGAATTTTTTTTTTTTTTATTTATGGGGGATTTGATCTGGTTTTTGGTATCAGCTGATTTTGCGATCAGCTGTTCCCCCTGATTCGTCAGTGTTTGAAAGTGAAAAGACAGTTCAGGACCGCGTGAGAGCAGATAAATTTGAGATTGTCGTATCTAGTTATCTTTGTAGAATACTATCAATATAGAAGTACTATATATATGGTCGGACCATTCCAAAAGACATAGCATTGAATTTGAGCCGCACTTTAGATACGTTAACTACCTACGTTTTCTCTCGTCCACCTTATGCGAATATCAAGAAAAACCCTGCACTTGTTGCTGAAGAGGAACTGCAAATGCCCCAAGAGCACGACACCAACCGTATCTAATAGTGTTGCCAGAATATTTTGGAGCTTATAGCTAGATTAAAAGAAAAAAATAGCTAAAAATAGCTAAACAATTTTTTTCAAAGCTAAAATTAATAGCCAAAAATATGTTTCTTCAAAAATAGCTAAATAATTACTTACATACTTAAACAATACTAATTTTCTACCTCCAATAAATTTTGGATGAGTGGATCTTTTAAAAATGCCACTAACATTAATTCACATAAGGGGTATTCGCTATCCATAGCATAACCCTAGCACGTAGCACGGAGTGCACGGATTGCAAAGTTTTACAACGCACAACAACAAAATACAGGCGCACAGAAATATGCTAGACCTCAAAAATATGCTACACCAAAACCTATGTATATTTATTTGCTATGAAGTGTAGGAAATTAATTGCGACCCTGCGTCAGCTGACATTTACCAATTGCTAATTTCAATTTCAATTTGAGCATTTGAATTATGCATAAAATGTTATTTTTTATGTGTATTTATTAAATTTACTAAAATAAAATGATTTATTTATTAAAAAGTGAGTGGTGAACGCGTCCCTTTGGCTAAAAAGAAAAGCTGCTTCTTAAAATTTCCTACGACTGTGCAATGGGGTGCTCTCGATGTGTAGCATATTTTGGTCTAGGATATTTGCAATCCGTGCTATCTTGCTATTAGAGATGAGCGAAACTGCGATTTTTCGATATCTGTGATTTCGGTGATTGCTATTTTTAAATCACTGTGATTTTAAACTGCTATTGCGATTGCATGGACTGGTATAAAATCATCAGTTACCGGTAGAGATTAATTTTGCGTTTTCTGAGCGATATAACCTGTCTTTATTTTATGTTAACAAAATGATAGCAATAACAACGCATTCCGCAGTAATATCGCTGTTTGTAAATATTTTTCAAAGACAAATTGTAAATTAATTAATTTTTTTTCTTATATTTCTCTATATGTACGTATGTGGTCTGCTCAAAAGTGTAAACAAAAAGAAATTTATAATGCTTTTGCGATTCACATAGGTGAACTGCTTACTTGCTACATCGATAGCAGTTGCCAATAAGTAGTGAACTGCTATTTTGAAAAGGTGATCGCAATTGCGATTTGTGATTTTTTATTCACAGTGAAAAAATCACCGTTTGCGATATATCGCTCATCACTAGTTTAAGGTTGAAAACAGAAACGACATGACGTTACGACAACGAAAGTTTATTGACGTAAAAGTATTGCTTCAAAGCCAGCGACTGAAACATTTTAAGGCGGCAACTGCCGACCTTACAGAAAGCTAGATTTTTACCAAACTCATGGCTGCTTGCATTTTTGTTGCTGTCTCATTAGAATTTTTGATTCACAATTAAAAAGTGTTTGGTTCAGATCGCAATTTTTAATGTAGAATAATAAATTAAATACGTAAATTTATTAATTTAATGCTTTAGACTGTTATTACATCTGCTTTTTTGGTCACCAAAATTAGAAGTTGACGACAACCTCATTTTGTCGTTGTTTTCATTAGAACGCGTAGGTTTTAATTTTGACAGAAGTTAAGCCTGAAACGCACCATACGACACTACACTGCAGCAGCACTTCAATTTTCAGTGCGACACTTGGGTATACCGCACTATAACTGCAGCTGCGCGACAATTCGCTGAACAATTTTTTAATTTATTTCTCCAAAAACTTAATAATTTATTTGTCACTCACTAACAAAATTAACTTTTCTTCGTCCAACCACATTTTGCATGCATTCATTATATTTTGAAGTGCAGTTGGCTATACCGAACTATGCGACGGTGTAACTGCGCCAGTTTCTGTTGTACAACAAAGTTGCCTAGCTGATCAACATCGTCGCGTGGTGTCGTACAGCTCTTCTCAATTGCAGCGGTTGCTTACATAAGAATACATGCAAAGGATATTTGTCGCGTTCTGCAGTGTCGCAAGTGCAATATGGTGCGGTTCTAGCTTTATAGTTCAGCATTGTCACCCACCCATTGTCAAATTTCAGGAGAGCAAAAAAACTGTTTTTCTTTACAAGCAATCATATAGCAAAATGATTATTTCTCAGCAAAAAAGGACACTGATTAAAATTTTCTTTAGGCAGTCGCCAGAGGTGTGTTGTTGTGTACCGTGTACCAGATAATGAAAAAAGCCGATTTTAAAAAAATTTTAGTTGCATCACTTTATGATTTAGGGTGCGATATACATATGTATATTCCTCATTTGGAAAAAAATGAACGCTTAATTTGTTGGATTTTTTAACAAAAAATGTTATGCCGTGGCAACACTGGCTATTGCACAACGCTTCGCCAGCCGCAACTTTCGCGACCGCTTATTATGAATTACCACGCCAACTTGGAACTTTAAATATGTGTTCCGGTACATAAGAGTATATGGATGAACATTAGGGTGGTAGTCACATATAAATTTTTCCCGATCGGAGACGGTCACACAAACATCAAAGTTCGGAAAGCTGTATGTATCATATATGATATCGCACACTAAATCAAAAAGCGTTACAACTCAAAATTCAAAAATTTTCAGGAGAGGCAAAAAACTGTTTAATTTTTATAGGCTACGTATAATAGTTATTTCACAGTTAAAAAAGATTCTGATGGAAAAGATTTTTTGGCGGCCGCTAGAGCTATATTCTGTGTACCAATTTATGGAAGAAATCCGATTTCGGAAAATTTTGAGTTGTAACGCTTTTTGATTTAGTGTGCGATATGTAGAAAGTCATAAATCTATATATATAAAAATGATTTGGTATTTAATTGTAACGCTAAAACTTGCAAACGGCTGAACAATAAATCAAATACTTCCTTAGGGGGGTTTGTTTGTTGTTACCCCGCGAAGGTTTAGTCGAAGAAAAAATTTATAAATGTTAGGGGGGCGTGGCACCTCCCATACAACCTTAAGTTTTAAAGCTGATTATCTCTAAAACAGTTCAAGGTAGGGAGCTGAAAATTGGTATAGAGGTAGGTTATATCAAAACCCTTCTCACTCAGAAAAGTGGGGGTTATCAGAAAAGGGGGCGTGGCACCTCCCATAAAACCTAAATTTTAAAGCTGATTATCTCTAAAACAGTTCAAGGTAGGGAGCTGAAAATTGGTATAGAGGTAGGTTATATCAAAACTCTTCTCACTCAGAAAAGTGGGGGTTATCAGAAAAGGGGGCGTGGCACCTCCCATACAACCTTAATTTTTAAAGCTGATTATCTCTAAAACAGTTCAAGGTAGGGAGCTGAAAATTGGTATAGAGCTAAATGATATCATAACCATTCCCACGCATAAAAGTGGGGGTTTTCGAAAAAAGGGGCGTGGCACCTCTCATACAAACTTAATTTTTCATGCTGAATACCTCTAAAATTGTTTACGCTAGGGACATGGAAATTGGTGTGGAGATAAACGATAACAATTCCATATTAACGCAAAATAATAGGAGTTATACGAAAAGGGGGCGTGGCACCTCCCAACAACACTTAATTTTTTAAGCTGAATATCTTTAAAAGGATTTAAGTCAGGGACCTGGAAATTGGTACAGAGCTATATGATATCAAGGCAATTTTTGCGCATAAAAGTGTAGGTTATCGGAAAAGGGGGCATGGCACCTCCCATACAAACTTAATTTCTCAAGCTGAATATCTATAAAAGCGTTTAAGGTTGGGACCTGAAAATTAATCAGGAGATTAACGATATCAATAGCATGCTTATGAAAAAAACAGTAGTTTTGGGAAAAAAGGGCGTGGCACCTCCCATGCGTTTTTAATTTTTAAGGCTAAATATCCCTAAAAGCGTTCATGGCAGTACATAGAAATCACTATGCAGATATACGATATCAATACCATGTTCACCAAAAAAAAAAAAAAAAAAAATTTTTCGAAAAGTGGGGCATTGCACCTCCCATACGTACTAAACTTTTGAGGCTGAATATATCTAAAGGGGTCGAAGGAGGGGCCTGAAAACCATTATGGAGGTATACTGTATCAATACTCTTACTTATAATAATAATATAATACAATGGCGCTATTATAACTCTGACGAGTTTTATGGCCGAGCTTCTCTCCCAATTCGAGGTGTGCTCCTTTTTATTTTTCCTACTAATACTCTTACTTACTTAGTTAAAATAGCCAATACTCAGTGAAAATAAATATCCGGAACAGAAAACTACACCTTTTCCAGTTTAGGTTCAGAAAGTTACAATTGAATTTCAGAAAATAACAATTTAAGTTCAGAATTTCGAATTGAAGTTCAGAAAATTACAATTGAAGTTCAGAAAATTAAAATTGAAGTTCAGAAAGTGCACAGATCAGGGACATCATGGAATATCTTCAAGATCCTTATGGCCACCCTCTTATGCCAGCCTCGAGCATGGGATAAGGGTAACCTATCCTTAAAAAGGGTAAACGCCGTGGGCGTGGCGGGAGTCGTCCGAGAGGCCTTCTCCCCAGCTTTGGCGTTCGCCCCGGTAGCGAGCTGCATACCAGGAACACCCCCACTGACAGAAGAAGATCCCCCCGTAGACCCCACCCCATCCTGGGCGACTCTAGATGAAGTGGTAGGCCTCGGCATCACCCTAGCAATAGCCGCCGCGCGGCTGGTAGAGGGGCCCTGCATCGCACAACCCCCGAATGAACGGGTGTTGACCCTTCCGGCTGTGTACGAGTGCCGGTCTCGTTTAAATTTTTATTTTTGTTATCCTCCATACTTAAAACCCACGAGTAGCGGAGAAGGGGTACGTCAGCCCCGGGCAGAGATCCGGGATGCCCGGGGTAAGGCCATGATTACAACTGGGTGTGGCCCGGTATCCAGAGGGCACCGTACGAGACTGGGCTATTTAGGGGCCCCCAGCCAGGCTGATCGTCAGCACGGTATGCATATCACCTTGATCCGGCCCCTACCCTGAAACCATGATCAAACACAATTTCAACGTCCCTAAGCTATTGAGGAGCTAAGGAAGCATAGCACTGACGCCTGATCTCAGCTGGACACCCCCCGACAACGTACGGGGCTTCTGTGGTGGCCATTACCAGTCGGCACCCTCTCGGAGGGTTCAGTTCGGGATTTTTGCCAACTACTTCAATTGTAACTTTCTGAAAAGGTGTAAAAATGTTGTGTATCGTGCAACCTTAAACTGAATACTAAAATTATATATTTTTGAAGTTGTATACACAATGAAGTAATTTTCTATTAAAAATAATACCGATGTAATAACAATTTTTGAAATGAAATTAATAAAAAAATCTATTTTGGGCAGAACGAAGTTTGCCGGGTCAGCTAGTATACATATAAATTTGGTCCTGATCGGATACGGTTACGTGGTCAAATTACCATAGGTGACCTCTGTCCCCCTTAACTGTCTCCGATCAAAACTAAAATTCGTTTATGGTATCGTTGAGGGTGGGACTATCGATTGTTGCCATTAGATATTAAAAAATTAATTTTATTTATTGAATCTTTATATGGTAATCTGAACTAAATATAAAAGATAATTAATTCAGATTTCTGTCGGTGCGACACCATTTAACTGTCTCCGATCGTGATCAAGATTTATATGTGACATATTTGAGTGTGCTATTACCAATGGAGGCCGTGAGACCAAAAAATAGATAATTTGAATTTGCGGACCACCCTGATACACATGCATGCTTATGTATTTAACCCAACAGACCAGGAAGTAAGCGAAATGTAATAGGACTTGAGAACAAGCTTATAACAATTTTCCATTGTAAGCTTATTGCAATACAGTTTTTATAAGCTTAATTGTAAGCTTATTCACAGGCATCATTGTAATAATTGAGGAACACTTACTTTATGTAAGCCTTTCTCAAAACTCCTTATGTTAAAAAGCTGGAAAACAATATTACAATAAACTTACTTAATGAAAGCTTGAAAAAATATTAATAATAACATTGTTTAAAGCTTGTTGTAAAATTTTTGTTTAATTTTGGTTTTACAATTATTCATATAATTCATTGATTACTTTTTCGAAAAGGGAAGTATAAAAGCCTCAATAAAATTCAATATAATGTTGAATGTCCCACTATATGATACCGTTGGATTGAATTTCAGGTTGATGCTATGGTTCGAAACAGGAGGAGAATATAAAATAAAGAACATTGCAGTAAAGGTGAAGAAGGAAAGAAAATGAAAAGAAAAAGCAAATAAAAATTTATTTTTTTTACTATTTATACATACAATTGTATTTATAAGCTTACAACAAGGTTTCACAAGTAATATTTTTCTACAATTACATTTGTAAGCTTTTAAAAAGGGTGCCGTTTTGATTTTTCTACAACTATTCTTTAGTCTTTTTCAATACTTTACACAAGCATTCCTCAAGCTTAACGCTTATATTTGTAAGCTTGTTATAATATTATTCTCAAGCATTTTGGTTTATTGGGAAATTTTCATCGTCTTCCTAACACATACATATATACATATTTCTACTTGCCCTGTAGGGAAAATCTCTAGTTCAGAACTAGGTTGCTTCTAGTGCATTTTTCGCAACTACTAGTGCGAAGTCCTAGGAGGTCACCCTCTGCACTAATTTTCGATAGTTCGTTTATTGGCACAATTTCGATAGTTCTGAACTAACTACAGTTTTACATCTGCCGCTTAAATGCAGCATTTGACACACTTATTCAAGTGGCTCGATGGCACACTGACTAAAGCGTGTGACAATCAATATGGCGAGCGCGGCTTCGAATCCTGTCGGTGCCGAGGCGGATGATAATTTTTATTTTTTTAACTAATATATTTTATTTATTTATTGTATAAAAATTTACAAAAATATTTAAAAAGTAATAAAATAAAAAAAAATTCAAATACGCCTGAGGGATCGGAAAAGCATAATTAGGGTAACGTTTCATTTCATACAAGTTAAGATGCAAATAGAAAACTCTTTATATAAAATGCTTCACTAAACATCTGAGAATTGCAAAAATATACAAAGCCGACGGCAATTGAACGAACGAAAAATTTTCATAGAATTTTTGTCACTTCGAAATTGCATACAAATCAAAGTGTGTCTTATAATGGTCACTCAATTCAGTCATTCTGAACTGGTGAGGGTCTAACTACAATTGATGTAGTTCATTTTTGACACCTTCTCGCTAGTTCGGAACTAGAAATTTTTCTCAATAGTTATTGAGTTTCCTGCAGGGTATACAAAGTGATCTTATACATAAATAGCGGTCGGTTCTCGCTTCGTTTCACATATATGCAGTGCATTAACTGATTCAAAACATATCTTAACTCATCAGCCGAACTTCTTGAACGTGTTAAAAAATTGTAGCGCATACATATTTACATACTGTCCTTAAAGTGCAAAACCGCGTATCGGGTAAATACAATACCGCGTGTCGGCTGCTACTCAAATTTTACAGAAGAGTAAAAACTATTTTATTTCAAAACGGTTAGTTATTTTGTAACACAAACTTAATCCGAGGTAAATTTCTGTGTAAAGTGGGCGTAGCCACGCCCATTTTCAACATTTTTATCAATCATCCAACTAAGCATATGAATACCTATTATTCTTTGTGCAAAATTTCATTCCTTTATGACTTATAGTTACAAAGATGTCACGTTTCAAATTCCCAAAGGGTGTTCCAGAAATACATGTGTACATACATATCGAGCCGTATGCGCCGGAAAGATATAAAAGCCATGATATCCGATTTTCATTTTTTTGTAGAAACGGCTTACTTGTCATCACCCTAACCTTCTCCAGAAATTTTATGCCTGAAAAATATATCATTATGAAAAGCAATTTTGATGTAAGTACACAATTTCAGTCAGTGGTACCAGATTGAGGGAAATTTCCCTTTTTGAGGGATACTTAACTACAAAACTTTAGAGAGGAAAAAAGGGACATTTTGTTGTCGTCCATATAAAAAAAGGGATTTTTTGATTGCAGAACTGTTTACATGCCTACATATGTATAATTTATAGTATTACTTCAGATAAGCACATCTCACACTGAAAAACTCCCATTCAGAAAGAATTTTGGAGAATTGGGAGCTACTTAAAAATTCAAAACAAGGCTTAGATTTTTGAAGTACGTCCTTAACTTTTTCAATGAATTTAACGCACTGTTCCAAAGCCGAAATGTACTTATACACCGACTAAGGCAAGGAGCTAAGACACTTATGTTGGAAATTTCAAGAAATTTCTTAAAAGCCGACTTTTTTACAATTCCGTGGGAATTACAGCTAAAAGTTTTGGAACTTCCATATTTACTTGACGTGCATAACATTTAGTTTGGTTATGAATACGAAGATATTTTGTCAAATTTAAATTTGGAGGAAAAGATTGTATTAAAAAAAGTGTTTGCGCTTTTATGAAGCTTCTACTTTTCAGATAATATCACGTTTGCCATTTGACGGTGTTTTCGAAGAATTGCAATTTTTAGATCACGATATTGTTTTTGATTTCTCTAAAAATAATCGTGTATCACTTCTTGCTCTAACTAAAAAATTAAATGTTAATCCTGATCTCACAAAATCGTAATACAAAAGTATTTGTATACTTTTAACCGAAACTCAAAAAGACGATTTAAAAAAATTACCTGTTGATGTAATGTGGAGTAAAATAATAAACTTTAAAAACTATAATGACAATTTTTTGTTTCATAATCTTAAGCAATTGGTTGAGATTGTACTCACGTTACCCCATTCGAACGCTGAATCAGAAAGAATACTTTCAATTTTAACGGACGTTAAACGTAAAAAGCGAAACAAACTATCTAGAGATATGTTAAATAGTATAAGTAAAGTAAGAGCTGCCTTTCAATCCAAAAATATCAATTGCTTCAACTTTAATTAAATCAACAAAAATTATATCAACTTGCACAATGCAAATAATTTGTACACCTGATACTTTTAGCTATTAAAAAACTGTATTTGCCTCTTATATATTCTTACGGTGGGAATTTTGTGGGATTTTTTATTTAAAATGTGGGAAATTAGGGATTTTTTACCATTTTCTGTGGGAATTTTATCGGAGATTATCTGGCATCACTGATTTCAGTTTGTTTCTTTTTTTTTTGTGAGTGCAAAGTGGCTCTTACATTTTTTTATCTTTTTCAAATTATTAAGGATAGTGTCTAATAAACAAATTTAACGGCTTTTGGTTGGATTTTAACCAATGGATTTATCACTTTGAAGCCTTTTACTTTATATTTTATTACATATTGATGACCAGTAGGGTTTTATTTCATTTCTTGCATTCACATCTTGATAATTTCCCTGCACACTTAGGTGCTTAAGGTGATGAATCTGGTGAGAGATTTCATCAGAACTTAATAGTTTTTGAAAGGCGATATCAAGGATCTTGGAACAAGGATATGATAGGAGATAGTTGGGCAATCATACGTGAGACAAATCCAGAAAATTACAAAAGAATAGTCAAAAGTACTTACATCCCCATTATTTATCCTCGCGAAATGCAATTTTTAAACGGTTTTATTTAGCTCACCCCGTTTGTTTTATTGTTGGGTCAAATTTAGTAATTCAAATTTCACCCTCTTCCTGTCAACCGATTAATCTGAAATTTTGTACGCATGTATAACCCCGATGACAATGCAATATTATGAAAAAAAAATTCCGCTAGGTGGCGCGTGGGTCGCTATATTTACAAAAATCGCATTTATGGTCCGATTTGGCTGAAATTCGGAACATGTATTACTACCTTGAAAAGAAATATTTTCTTAAAAAAAAATTTCCGCTAGGTGGCGCGTGGGTCGCTATATTTACAAAAATCGCATTTATGGTCCGATTTGGCTGAAATTCGGAACATGTATTACTACCTTGAAAAGAAATATTTTCTTTAAAAAAAAATTCCGCTAGGTGGCGCGTGGGTCGCTATATTTACAAAAATCGCATTTATGGTCCGATTTGGCTGAAATTCGGAACGTGTATTACTACCCTGAAAATAAATATTTTCTTAAAAAAAAATTCCGCTAGGTGGCGCGTGGGTCGCTATATTTAAAAAAATCGCATTTATGGTCCGATTTGGCTGAAATTCGGAACATGTATTACTACCTCGAAAGGAAATATTTTCCTAAAAAAAACTTCCGATAGGTGGCGCGTGGGTCGCTATATTTACAAAAATCGCATTTATGGTACGATTTGGCTGAAATTCGGAACATGTATTACTACCTTGAAAAGAAATATTTTCTTAAAAAAAAATTCCGCTAGGTGGCGCGTGGGTCGCTATATTTACAAAAATCGCATTTATGGTCCGATTTGGCTGAAATTCGGAACATGTATTACTACCTTGAAAAGCAATATTTTCAAAACTTCCGATAGGTGGCGCGTGGGTCGCTATATTTACAAAAATCGCATTTATGGTCCGATTTGGCTCTTAGTAGAGTAAGAACTTTGCAGGGACTACGTATAGAGGCGTTGGACTGCAATAAACTAACGGGAAAGAAACCTTGCAATAATGAAGCACTAAATGAATTAAACAGAATGCGAAATAAAAACTAAAAACTAGAAAATAAAAATAGGTAAAAAAACTTTTTAAGTTAAACGGTTTTATGTTATACATACATTGCAATGTTTAAGATAAATGTACTAAAAACCAAAAAATAATAAAATAGATACAGTCGTGGGAATTATAAACATTTGCATAGACTAGACTAAAATAAAACCGTGGGGCACGTCAATTGTCTACAATCGTTGATTAAAATGTTTGTTTTGTAATGTTACACTATAATTAGGCAGTTGTTCAACCGAAAACGATGGACGTGTGATAAGTAGGGCTAGAATGTGGAAAAAAGCTAGCAAGCTCGATTATAAGCGAGTTTTATAAGCCGTGCACAATTGACTTCTACCTCGCTTTGCTTCAGAGTTTTGCTTTGACAGTTCTGTTCAGCATGTGCTTTTTAAAGGGACATGTTCACAATTGAGGTGAAGCGAGTAAAGCAAAGTATAAAGTTAGCCATCTTTCAACTTTTTTCCACTTTAACAAACATCTCCCCTTGTGTGTGTGTGTGTATGTTTGTATATCTACACTTATTTTAGCGATTTCGCGCAATTTCGTGAGAAGTGAGCAGAGAAAAGTAAAAAATAACATTCGAATAAGCAGAAAAAAGCAAATTCCCCAAATATATTACCAAAAATCAGGTTTATAAATTAAAGCAAAGAAGTGAAGTGGAAATTGTCAAAGTGTTAATTGTAGCAAGCATCTGGAATTTCGCTTTGCTTTAAGGTTTTTTCTATCAAAGTTGGAGCAGACAAAGCCAATTGTGCACGGGCTCTTAGGGTTTCATAGTGGTGAGCGAGTAATACTTTTATCATATGTTTTGTCGATTAAAGACAAACTACGAGCAGTGAAACGATTCCTCGTGTGAATGTCCAACGATAAACTAGTTGAAACATCTCTTTTATTAACATGGAGTGTATAACTATTGGAATTTCCATGAGCAAGAAAATAGTAAGTAATTTCCTCACCGTCTGCGGGCCAACTGCCTAACGACGAATTAAACGATTCTTCTATCGCACATTAAGTCGATAATTTGTAGACAATTGACGTGCCCCCCGGTTTTATTTTAGTCTAGTCTATGCAAATGTTTATAATTCCCACGACTGTATCTATTTTATTATTTTTTGGTTTTTAGTACATTTATCTTAAACATTGCAATGTATGTATAACATAAAACCGTTTAACTTAAAAAGTTTTTTTACCTATTTTTATTATTGAATTAATTTTATATCCTATTCATCGCTGTTTTGAGAGACGTTGTGCACTTCAAAATTGATAATAAATTGAAAGAAATAATATTAAATGCTGCTCCTTAATAATATTTTATAAAAAAACCGAAAATTTTGGGTTAAGGACTTTCAATAAAAATAGGTTAATATAAATACTGGTACATCCGATTATTGTAAAGGTAGTGTTAAAATGTTCACATTTAAATTCTCTATAGGATAGGAGGGCTAACTTTTTCTCCCCATACAATTTTTCGGATTTTAGGACAGTCGAGCCTGAAATTTCTTAAATAAAATTAGATATTTTTCCAATTTTTTCCATTCGTTTTGCGGTTGTAACCAAACTACTTGACCAATTTTTGAGTGTGGAGCCAAAAAATGTTTACTAGAATTCTTTTTACCAGTTCTTCTTAGATGTCAAATCGCTAGGATGACGAATAAAATTGTTTGATGCACTTATGTGATGCAATGTCTTACGTATATGGCTTTTTCTACTTTTTTACCGATATCTCAGAAACTGAATCTGCCACAAAAAAATTGAGATGATATTCGAAATCAGCGTAAAATTTCCCTTTAAAAGAGTATTGTTTTATTTTTGGTGGTTAAAGTTGATCAAAAATTGTCGAAAAAGAAATCGATAAAGAAATGAAACTAAAAAAAAAATTATAAAAAAAACCTTCTCCTGAACATTTTTGAATTTGGCTTTTACAACTTTCCGGCGTATACGGCTCGATATGGGCTAGTCCTGAAAAAGTCAACCAATAGCATGAAATTGAAAATGGTCCGAACTTTTTTTTGGTATTTGTTAGTATAGATAATACAAGTATATGTTAGAAAAACACAAGCCTTTTCTATTTTTTCTTAAACTCAGGCTGAGAAAAATCGCCAAAAAAAATAATTTTCAATAAGGCTTTTTTATTAGCAAAGTATCATTTTTTTCTTCGCGGGTTTAGTTTATTGAAAAAAGAGTTATATTATTGTTACACGCTCCAATCATTCTACATAGAACGTAATTTAATTTAAGAGTATAAAATTTGCGAAGCTAGTAAGAATAAAGGAGTTTTTTTTTTTACTTTAAAATTTCGCTTATCCTTTTTTTTTGTTGTTTGCCGGCTCCAGGTCGTAAGAAAAACAATCAAAAATTTTTTTATATATTTTTCATGCCAATATATTTCGATTACTTTCAGTAATCGTCCTCAGGGCCACTATTAACAATTAAATAAAACAATACATTATAAACAAATCACAACAAATCACAAAATTATAATTATAAACAAATACAAAATTACATACATTTATATGCACGTCCGTCCTGTATGACGTGGAGTTGTCAATTATCTGTTTTTAATAAATGTTTGTATATATGAGCACAATTATCTGTGTCCGTTTTGTAGTTTAATCTAATGTTTGTCGGTGTGTTAATTATATGTAACATTTCGAGGATAAAACGCTTGCTGTAATGTTGTTCTTGTTGCAGTATTTTTGTCTTCTCAAAATTTGGCAAGTGTCCGCTACTTGCACAGTGGGCCATAAGCGCCGTTTTTTGGTTTATTATTTTATTGCAATTTTTTGCATCTGATTTATGTTCCGCTAGTCTAGTTTTTAGTTTAGATTTCGTTGTGCCTACATATACACTATTACATGGTTCGATGTTATTACCGTTACAGGGGATT
Source organism: Urophora cardui (assembly GCA_960531455.1). Classification (NCBI taxonomy): domain Eukaryota; kingdom Metazoa; phylum Arthropoda; class Insecta; order Diptera; family Tephritidae; genus Urophora; species Urophora cardui. The sequence continues at coordinate 89,156,393 of OY482673.1, read as the reverse complement.
TGATACACTACGTTACTTCTTTCAAATGGGGGAATATTTGACTTAACTCTATTGAAAAATTGTTTTAATGTGTTTTCTGGTTTATGTGCGATTCTTACTTTGTCATTATTGTAGCAGTCTGATTGTTTTAGTCGTTCTGATAATTTTGGCACATAAGTTACTGACTTGAAAATCACTGGGTTGATGGCTTTTTGACTATTTTGCGACTTATATTTTCTTAATAAATTCTTTATTGTTTTTTCGGGGAAATCATTGTTTTTTAATAATAAAAATATTTCTTTTTGAATGTCATTGTGGTAAATTTCATCCGAAGTCTGCATCATTCTTCGTATACAGCCCATTGCTGTATTTATTATCATCGTCTTAGGGTGTTTTGAATTAAAGTTGACGATTCGTCCTGATGCTGTCGGTTTTTTATACCACTTTAATTTCAACTGGTTTCCATGCTTATTGATAACTGAGTCAAGATATACTAATTTATGGTCTTTCTCTATTTCAAATGTGAATTTAATATTTTTGTCAAAAGAGTTAAGTGCATTTAGAGTTGTGTGTATGTCATTTTCATTAATTATTGCGAATAAATCGTCAACGTATTTTGTGAGCATTCTTGGCTTTCGTTGTAACTTTTCTATTGTGCTTTCTAGCAAATTCTCCATCACAATATCTGCTATTACTGGAGACGTCGGAGATCCCATTGGTAGTCCTTTTAATTGCGTGTATATATTGTCCTTATATTTAAAATATCTATTTTCCTGGATGCAAAATTGAACTACTTCCATAAATGTTCGCTTTGGAATATCCGTAAATTTTCTTATTATTGACCATTTTTCTGATATAGCATCAAGTGCTAGATGTATTTTGTATTTGTTTATAATTATAATTTTGTGATTTGTTGTGATTTGTTTATAATGTATTGTTTTATTTAATTGTTAATAGTGGCCCTGAGGACGATTACTGAAAGTAATCGAAATATATTGGCATGAAAAATATATAAAAAATTTTTGATTGTTTTTCTTACGACCTGGAGCCGGCAAACAACAAATATTAACCAATAAAGGTCGCCAAACATTACATATATATAAATACGGAAGGCACGCCGTTGGCATATAACACGCAAAATGGGATATGCAGAAATAAAAAACAACTATGACAACTGTAAGGCAACAATAAACAAATTTCAATATGTATCTAAAAAATTAATTAAAGTTAAATGTAATATCAAGTTCCTCTTAAAATGTAGAAAGTCTAAGATTATTCCTAATTTTTTGAAAAACACCACAAAATGTAATAGTTTATTCGCATCAGATTGTCACGCCAACACCGACATTGAAAAAATTTTAAATAGACATACAAAAAATTACCTGACAAAAATATTAAATTTACTTATTAAACAAAAGCATAACGTTTTAAAAAGGTTTAACAAACAGATAGAAGACACAACAACAAAACTCAAAGAAAAAATGAGCGAAATTGATTTTCAACAATTTATTGAAAATGAAAAACACGTAGGTAATGGACTTAAAACAACTTTGCAGAAGCGCCAAGACAAAAAATTTGAGAAACTCCGGAATAAACGCAACAAACAATTTTTTACAAACAACAAAACACATGAAGATTGGTTTATAAATAAAACAAAAGCAAATATACCAGATGATGTAAAAGCGCTGTTGGCAAAGGGGCCAAAGTTCGCTCTGCTAGTGGATAAAAAGAATTTTCCACTTTTCAAGTACATAGCCGATGGAGAGGATTTGATACAGAGTTTTGACAACAAAGAGAAACAAGAAGAAGCCCGAACCAAATTCTCCTTACTGGTTAAAAATCACACAACAACACATAGCCCCAGTGAAATAGATAGTGCAATAATGGATACAGTGGACCAGACGCGAATATTTCTCAAGAAAAATAAAAACATAAAAATACTTACATCAGACAAAGGAAATAAAACAGTGGCGATGGAAATTGACGAATATGAGAATAAAATGATAGATATTTTAAGCGACTTGACTACATATAGAATCCAAAGACAAGATCCCACATCGCGGTTACAAAATAAAAATAACAGTCTGGTTGAAAAACTTTTTACAATGGGACATATCACAATAGCCGAAAAGGGAAAACTTACTACTACTTCTGCACTACCTCCAAGAATTTATGGGTTACCCAAAATACATAAAGACGGAATGCCACTTCGACCAATTTGTTCCACCATAGGATCACCATCATACGGGCTGTGCAAATATATTGTTGACGTACTAAAAAAAGTAACCACGGACTCTATATATAATATTAGAAATACCCTGGATTTCAAAGAAAAAATTAATAATACTTATATTTGTGATGACGAAAAACTTATTTCCTTTGACGTGGTTTCACTTTTTCCGAGCATTCCAATACATCTAGCACTTGATGCTATATCAGAAAAATGGTCAATAATAAGAAAATTTACGGATATTCCAAAGCGAACATTTATGGAAGTAGTTCAATTTTGCATCCAGGAAAATAGATATTTTAAATATAAGGACAATATATACACGCAATTAAAAGGACTACCAATGGGATCTCCGACGTCTCCAGTAATAGCAGATATTGTGATGGAGAATTTGCTAGAAAGCACAATAGAAAAGTTACAACGAAAGCCAAGAATGCTCACAAAATACGTTGACGATTTATTCGCAATAATTAATGAAAATGACATACACACAACTCTAAATGCACTTAACTCTTTTGACAAAAATATTAAATTCACATTTGAAATAGAGAAAGACCATAAATTAGTATATCTTGACTCAGTTATCAATAAGCATGGAAACCAGTTGAAATTAAAGTGGTATAAAAAACCGACAGCATCAGGACGAATCGTCAACTTTAATTCAAAACACCCTAAGACGATGATAATAAATTCAGCAATGGGCTGTATACGAAGAATGATGCAGACTTCGGATGAAATTTACCACAATGACATTCAAAAAGAAATATTTTTATTATTAAAAAACAATGATTTCCCCGAAAAAACAATAAAGAATTTATTAAGAAAATATAAGTCGCAAAATAGTCAAAAAGCCATCAACCCAGTGATTTTCAAGTCAGTAACTTATGTGCCAAAATTATCAGAACGACTAAAACAATCAGACTGCTACAATAATGACAAAGTAAGAATCGCACATAAACCAGAAAACACATTAAAACAATTTTTCAATAGAGTTAAGTCAAATATTCCCCCATTTGAAAGAAGTAACGTAGTGTATCAAATCCCCTGTAACGGTAATAACATCGAACCATGTAATAGTGTATATGTAGGCACAACGAAATCTAAACTAAAAACTAGACTAGCGCAACATAAATCAGATGCAAAAAATTGCAATAAAATAATAAACCAAAAAACGGCGCTTATGGCCCACTGTGCAAGTAGCGGACACATGCCAAATTTTGAGAAGACAAAAATACTGCAACAAGAACAACATTACAGCAAGCGTTTTACCCTCGAAATGTTACATATAATTAACACACCGACAAACATTAGATTAAACTACAAAACGGACACAGATAATTGTGCTCATATATACAAACATTTATTAAAAACAGATAGTTGACAACTCCACGTCATACAGGACGGACGTGCATATAAATGTATGTAATTTTGTATTTGTTTATAATTATAATTTTGTGATTTGTTGTGATTTGTTTATAATGTATTGTTTTATTTAATTGTTAATAGTGGCCCTGAGGACGATTACTGAAAGTAATCGAAATATATTGGCATGAAAAATATATAAAAAAATTTTTGATTGTTTTTCTTACGACCTGGAGCCGGCAAACAACAAATATTAACCAATAAAGGTCGCCAAACATTACATATATTTCGCTTATCCTTTTGTCGCGTGCGTTACCAAAAAACTATGTAATGGCCGCTGTGGTGCAGTGGATAGAGTGCTCGCCTGCTATACCAGAGGTCTCGGGTTCAAACCCCAGTCCGAGCAAACACCAAACAAATTTTTCTAATTAGTAAAAGTCCAATTATATGGTTTTTAAGAGCAGCGGTTACCTCTCGTCAGTGGACGGCATACGCTCCGAGTGTATTTCTGCCATGAAAAAGCTTCTTACAAAAAATGCATTCGCCGTTCGGAGCCGGCATAAAGCTCTAGGTCCACCAAATTAGTAAGAAAAACAAAAGGAGCACACCTCGAATTGGGAGGGAAGCTTGGCCATAAAACTCGTCAGGGTTATAATAGCGCCATTGCATTATTATTATTACGTATATAAAATCAGGCAGCAAAAAAGCTCTAATTCCTATTTTTCTTATTAAAATCTACTTTTATTTTTCTTCAAATAATTTGAAATACACTTTTTCCACACATTTTTCACATACTGAATGTTAGGGAGGAGTATTATTATTATTACGTATATAAAATCAGGCAGCAAAAAAGCTCTAATTCCTATTTTTCTTATTAAAATCTACTTTTATTTTTCTTCAAATAATTTGAAATACACTCTTTCCGCACATTTTTCAATATTAACTAAAAATTTTGTTCAGTTTTTTCGTTTGCCTACAAATCGCATCCTAAATCAAAAAATTGCACAACTCAAAATTTTTTGAATCCATGAATAACGTATTTAGGGACTGCTAAATGTTAGTCTCCTCCCAGCAAAAGTCTTCTTCCTTACCCAAGGTTTTACTTCAAAGCTTCGTTTGTAAAGAAAAAGGTTTTCTTGCATTTCTTCCATTTATTTTATATTTATTTAGGTTTTGAGTTACGTCGCTTTTCAATTCAAGAATTCAATTTTTTCAAAACAAATTTATTTTCAATTTGTTTGTGTAATTTTCATAGTAGCTTCGCCCTTCCCGTATGAAACTCAATCACATTCATTTGAAATTTTTTATGAGGGCATATGGCAGGGAAAGAAAATTTTATTTTTATATTCAAAGGGCGAATTTGTATCTGTCTGGGGGGAAAAACAAAAACAAATGTGATTCAAGGGCATAGGCATGAGCATCTATGATATAAATATTTATTAAACCTAGGAAACCACTTGAAATAAAAAAAAATTTCAGTGGCAAAGTAAGCTTGTGTACTTTTTCCAAAAATAAAATCAGTGTTGTGCGAAAGCTAAATGTTAAAACTTTATCTGTGTTTTAAATTTGTTGCGTGCGTTACCGTAAGTGCAAAAATTCAATCTATATATATATATATATATATAAATGAATCACTATTTCCTTGGTCATCGCCAGCTTTGCCATCCTAGCTTTTTTCAAGCTAGATTGCCTTTTAGCTGCAAAAAATCTGATTTCGCTTTGGCTTTTTTTTAACTTTTTTATTTGCTAAAACTTCCCAAAAAATGAGCGTTGCTCACTGCTCATATACATACATACAGTCATAATAGTTACGATTATTTGAATGCAAAACATTTTTTTAACATTTCGTTGTTTTTATTAACACTGAAGTACAAATTTACATATAGTATATGAAAATAAATAACTTATACAAGCTCCACTAAACACGTCGGTTCTTCAAATCAGCTGACTTCTTGTTCTTCTTCGACAGCTATCCAATTTGTTTATTTCTGCATATTCTATACATACAAAGGTGTTTATTAGAGCTGCAAAACTATCGATGGCACTATCGATAGTATCGATAGTTTTTATTTCGTGTCACTATCGATAGTTTTTTTCCACTATCGATGGTTATCCCTATTCATTCTTGTAGTTTTGTCCCAAGAGAAGAATACTGAATGTTAGGGAGGAGTTGGATTTCGATATCAAATTGGTCAAAAATAATACCCCAGCGGGTTAGGGGGCTTAGAATATACCCGTGGTAAGGAATGTCTGTCGTAAGAGGCGACTAAAATCCACGCTTCTAACGATATACAACTTGTAGTAATTGAACCACACCTCGCTAAATGACATCTAGTCAATGTCAAAATTTTTATTTTTTTCCGATTTTTGAAAGTTTTGATTTTCAAATTAAGTTTTTTATAAAAACTTGTAAAAATCAGAAAAAATTAATTTTTTTTTAAATTAGCCCGTTTAATTGTTAACGTAATATCAAAGATATCTGATAAAAACATTATTTTTTGCGATTTCTTTCATGTGAAACAAAAAGGATATTTTATGGGCTAAAAACTCGGTTATATGACTCATCCGTTATAGGGCGTCGTTTTACAACTTTTTTTTTGCAAAACACTATAGACTTCTTGCGCGGCCTTAAACTTCTCATATTCAATAGTACTGCCTTTAAAATAAGAAACAATTTGCTCGCACAGCTAAATTCAATGAAGGTGCAAAACATGGTAACTCGCATGGAACATGGCGCAAGGTTTCCAATATATTAGCTGCGGAATGATTTCTATCTGACAGCAGCTTTTGTGTCTACAGTACAGCTACTCGCAATTTGAAATCTTCTGATATAAAATGAAAAGCAATAGTTAAATAATTTTCATTATTCCTTTTTTTGCTTGGTTTTCCGACGGGGTAGGAATATGATGTATTGTGGAACGATTTTTTCACAAGGGATGACGAAAGATCGTTCCACAATACATAAGTATCTATATCTTTAGCTTAAGGGCCGTTTACTCAACCTCTGATTAACGCTAACCCTATGAGAGGGTGAAGTCACAAACAAATTTTATCTTTTGTCTATACAGGGATGAGTCATCTAACTGAGTTTTTCGTCCATAAAATATCCTTTTTGTTTCACATGAAAGAAATCGCTAAAAATAATGTTTTTATCAGATATCCTTGATATTACGTTAACAATTAAACGGGCTAATTTTTAAAAAATAAAACTTTTCTGTCTAGCTGATCAAGAGCTTTTAGGCCGGTTATGAAAAAAGCAAACAGTAAAGTTCCTTTATTCTCCTACGCGTTTCGGCGTTATCATCGCCTTCTTCAGGGAGTCTATTTTTATTAAAAATTGCAAACAAATTAAAAAAGAACACAGCACATTAGATAATCACATTTAACACTAATTGATTAAATACATACATATAATTAAATACATATATTTAAACCAATTAACATAATTAAATTACTTACATTCAGAATATTAAAAACACTTCACATTTCATCTACAACAAACATACGTATACATGAATATTGCACTTTTGTTATTTATTTTCTATTGACATTCGTCCTTGTTATTGTTGCTTTATAGGCGCAGTTTATGTTGTCAACGTCTTCTTTAAAGTTCATTGCGTCTCTTATTCTCTCTTGTATGCGCAGACTTTCTATCGTCAATCTTGTTTTTGTTCGTCTCTCAATGTCCAATATTCTCGCGTTATCAAAGTCTTCTGATTTTTACAAGTTTTTATAAAAAACTTAATTTGAAAATCAAAACTTTTTCAAAAATCGCAAAAAATTAAAAATTTTGACATTGACCAGCTGTCATTTAGCGAGTTGTGGTTCAATTACTACAAGTTGTATATTGTTAGAAGCGTAACTCCAGCGAACATAATTTTTGAATAAAGTGATAACAAAAAACACAAAATTACCGTTATCTCAAAAATGTAACCATACAAAAAATTAAAAAAAAAAAATTGTTCTGTGCTCAGTAGGCCCATACCTATCCTCCCCCATAACTGAAATTCTTCGTATTTTTTGGTTTTTTGATTTATTTAAAGCATAGTGTATTCTACATTAATGAAATGTTTAAACAGTGTGCCTTTTGATTATCGGTATTTTACATTAATGAAATGTATAAACAATGTGCCTTATGTACTAGTCAGCGCCAAAGATGCTAAAAAACAAATGTACTACTTTTAGTTTTATTACTATAGCGTTTTCAAGTAAAATTAAACCTTTTTCAAATCAAGTGCAAATTTTAAATTGAAAAAGGTTTAATTTAACCAAAAAATGCTATATATATAAGTGAAGTATTTAATTCCTATTTGTTGTTCTTTTGTTAATTAATTAATGTTATGCGTTAAAAAAAAAGACTTTGAAAAGGAAAATGTAAACAAAACCATCCCTCTTTTTAAGGTTTAATTTAACCAGAAAATGCTATATACATACACAGGAAAAAAGTACAATGGTTTTTTCAACCAACTTCTTGGTTAATGTTTTGTTGGTTGATTTATTCATGTCAAAAGGAAAAAATGTAATATGTATATTTTCATTGTACCATTAACCAATATTTTGGTAACAATCAATATCAAACAGAAAGTTGGTTTCCCCAACGTGTATATTTGTTAATGCGAAAATATTGGTTAATTCATATCTAAAAAAAAAAAAGTAAAAATATTTACGAAGCTTTATGGCTTCGGCTCTGTTGTTACCATCGCCTTCAACACCGTTTGTGCTTGACGAAGTTGAATGGCTGGACCCGAATTGCAGAGAGCGAGAGAGTGAGTATTTGGAATTTTCTTTGTTATTCAGTTACAGCGTTGCCGTTTGGGCCACTAAAGTGGCAATTTGAAACTTTTTTAAAGCCAGGCCACCTGAACCCAACTTTTTGAAAATATGCAATATTTGCACCTTTTTAAAAATTCGGGCCACTTTTGGTCCTTTTTTACTTTAAAAACTCTAATTATTAAATAATTTTTAGTTTTTTCTTAAATATAAGAACAAAAACCCTCTTTGTTACTATTTTACTTTGCATTGGCAACTTTCCGTATCGAAAGGTTCTTTATTTAATTTGTTTGCCAACACTACCCTTGAATACTTTGAAATTTGGGCTGTTCGTTGAGATAATGAAAACGCACGGAGCATCCCAGACACACACAAACACATATAGCGTTCATTGATCCTAGGAAAGTGCAGGAAACGTAGGAATTTTACCACAATGTACATTCTTTGCACTCATATTCGCTCTTTTTTGGTAAAATTCCTACGGTTCTTGCACTTTCCTACGGCTCAATGAACGTTATAACAGTTTTTTTTTAATTCTTTGCCTTTCTCGGGTTATTCCGTCTGCTCAACGAACGATCATATCAACGCTGCGTTAGTGTAGAGAATATTTTAAATTCCATTTTCTTTAAGCATTAAATAAACCACAAAAATATATAAAAATGTGGTTTAGCTAAAAAAAAACATGGGGGCCACTTTTATAATTTTTCGGGCCACCTTTTGAAATTTTTGAGCGGCAACACTGTTCAATTAACATATTAACACTCTCTTATAGATCATACATAGCAGTGCTGCTACTGGCATAAAAATATAACCAACAAATTGTTTAATAGTAACAAGAAATTGGTTGAAGATTTGAACGAACATTTTGTTATATCAACAAATATCATGGTTTATATAACCAAAAATACTGTCAATATATCAACAATGGTAATGGTAATATTAAACAAAATTCGCATTGATTCCATTTCAAGTGTGAAATTAGTACTATTAACCAACTTTTGGTTGATTTTTCTCTCAGTGTAAGTGAAGTATCTAATTCTTATTTGATCTTTTATTTAATTATTGTTTTGCGTAAAAAATTAAAGACTTTTTGGAAAGAAAACTGTAAACAGAACCATCCCTCTTTTTATTTTAGTGAAATATTCATAAAAAACTATCGATAGTATCGATAGTTTTTTTTCGACTATCGAAACTATCGAGTGGTCCGACTATCGATGGTTTTGCAGCCCTAGTGTTTACAATACTTCAAATTCTTCATTCTCTGAGTTTATTCATCATTCAGTTCTGAACCGACCTGTTAAATTGACCTTGAATTTATGTGTGTTTTGAAAACACATTAGGCGTGTTCCCCTGGCTGTGATCCAGATCCGCATAAAAATTTTGCGTGCAAAGGGAGCAATAATTTTGTGATTCTGATGTTTATCTGGATCCATTTCGGGTCCGTATAGATTGTAATAAATTTTTTGCTTGCAAATTTTTAGTCCGGATCACTGCCACGGGAAATCACCTATTAATAAAGCATTAAAATACGCAGTAGGACTTGGGATCATCGTTTTATTAATCCGGGAGTACTTGTCAATAGATTACTCCCTATACTCCGTGTATCAGCATATAATTTTGTATACTCGCTTTTAACATTGTATGTCCTATTATATATTATGTCCTAGGAAGGGAAGTAATAAACACAAACAAAACTGAACAAATTTTGATATTGCTCGGAAAGGATATCAAATAGAGTACTCTTCTGCTCTCGCTTGGGCAGTTCTCGCTCCAAGTTCGACTAGGTAATTTCGCATTTTTTAGCTTCTTTTTTTAGCTTTAAATTTTTTTTTGATGTGTGAAACATGCTTTTTTTTTAGCTTTTTCTAGCTTTTTTTTTTTTGAGAATCTAGCTGGAACTGTGGAATAGTTCTAGGAACACTGGTCATCACATCACGATTTCGATAACTCTTTTTTTGTTGTGTTTAGTTAAAAGGGCGTGGGAGGTACCATACACTGGGAATTGGTACAGAGATGAACAATATCAATACCATACTTACGAAAGAAAATTGGAGCTAATGGAAAAGGGGGCGTGGCATCTCCGATACAAACGTAATCTCTCTAAGTTATGGAAAAGTGTTCCAAACATTATCGGAACTAAAAGTTTGCATTGGTTTTCATACATCGATGGCGACTTTATTGAGGTTGCCCGAACAGCTTATTCGCCGAAGAAAAAAATTAAAGTACAACGTACCTAGTTTTAAGTTATTTTTTACTTATTTATTTATTTAACTAACTTTATGGACTGCATTTTAAGACAATGTCTTTTACAACAGATTTACAGGTCTATTCTGGCAACTGTATTTTAACTCCCCACAGTCTTTCGAAAGACAAAAGTTTTTCGTAAGACAAAAAGCAATTCTGGCAACTGTCTCAAAAGCTTTTTCTATCTTTCGTAAGAAGAATTAAAAGATATGGTAGCAAGGAGGTCTTACAGCTGTGAAAAGTGAAAAAGAAGAAAAAAAATACCAAAAATTTAATAAACGTAAAAATGGATGCATTATTTTTGTATTTTATCATACAACGGCGAGCCAGAAAACATCTTATAATAAACAGAAGACGGCTTCTGCAACGGTTGCTAACAGAACAGGATCCTTTTGCCGTAACGGAAGAAGTGTTTCAGAAAAATTATAGGTTGCCAAAAAATGTATGCAATAACCTTATAGGAGAATTAGAACCTTTCGATACCCAGCAATGGCGCTATATTTTTTTGCACATGGATCTGACCAACAATGTGTAGGAAACGCTTTTGGCACTGCAATGAGCCAACCAATGATTTCGCGTACTATTTATCCGAAGAAAATGCAATAAAAACAGCGTAAGTAATCACTAGGGCAACAGAAAATATGCCCTGAAAAATTCGTTTTTAGCGCTAAAAATATGTCCTTAAAAATATGGTTTAAGCGCTAAAAATATGCCCTTAAAACTTATGGCGTTTTCTTTTCTCGAAATAATGTTGCCTGTTTGATTTTCTTAGCCATTTTGTAAGTTTTTCTGGTACTTTCATCAAATATTGACCTCTAACTAAGTAAGAGGGCACCCTTCTCTATAAATTCAGCCATTTTATAGAAAGTCAGGATACGTAATTCGATAATTGGGATATAGGAGGGCAACTTTTTTTCGTAGAAAAGAAAATGCCATTAGTTTAAGCACTGAAAATATGCCCTTAAATTTTTTTTTATATACTTAATAAAAAGATGTACGACATGGTAGGTTGTGCGCTCCCCTCTCATGCAAGAGAAATAAAAAAAAATTCACATTTGCGAAACACATCTTCCAAAAGAAAACAAGTATTTTTACATACGAAAATCTACATATATATATTAGGGCGGGTCAATTTGTACTGATGGAATAAAACCTACTTTGTTTTGGCCACAGCTGCATTCTCTGGTCAATTCTGAACAAAAAAATCCAAAGGAACATAGTTCTAAAATGAAGTTTGACCCTCCGCAATTTTAATTTTAGATAGTCATCCCTACATTTTTTTTTTACATTTGTTAAAAAATGTAGTTGAAGATACTCAAATTAAATTTTGAGATTTATTTGAGTTGAAACCATTCGTCGGCCGACACATTATCACAAAATTTAATCAATTTGGGTAAAGTTTACAAACGACGAAGAATTCCCTATCAGAGATCTTAAACTTCTTTCCTAAATATCTCGAAATCAAAATTTATTACGGATATTCTGAATACGTCATTGTATTCTACAGGCAAAAATTAAGTTGACGTGTTTCGGCGTTTCACTTAGATATTTCAAACTTTTAAGATATACCTGTTGTAACATAAAATAATTGGGAGAAATTCTAAAGAAGGTGTTTGGAAAATTAATGTATTTCCCTAAAAAATAATCAAATTGCATACTTATTTATTCAAATTGCTATTGCTGTAAATTACTAAATTTTGCGATAAATTTTCAAATAGAAAACTATGTAGATTGTCGCGGTAAGTTTTTAAACGTAGAAAAAGATCTTTCCAAGTCAACTGAAGATATCGGGGCGTATTTAAAAGCAAGAATTTCAGTCACTGTGTAGCGTGTAGTGCTACACGTTCAATATGAATATTGCGATATTTTTCTCGCTCTGAGGTTCAAGATATTTTACTTGCGTCCTTTTCTCACTTTCACTTTCAATTCGTTTATTGCCAATATTGCGATCCGGATCACGGATTTCAAAATTTTGCGATCCAGAATCGCGAGCCATCAATACTCGATGCTACACTATCAATATGAATCACGATCCACGGATTTCATCAATATATATTGACCGTCTGACGTATGCTATGTATGTAGATCAGCGATCGGCACCGCTGGCAGAGCAACCAACACACTCGCAAAATATTTGTGGTAGTGTGCGTGCAAAAGCAGAGCACTGAAAAAATATTTATCCGCATACCATCCGCACCTTTCAACGTACAAGTGCAAACTGGCATAGTGTATAGCATACAGTGAAATGGCTCTGGGATGCGTAGTCGAAATTCGATAAAAAAAAAGACGATAAGTCATCGAAAAATGTCAAAATCGGGGACAGATTGGTATGGCGGCGACTTCCGGGGGTACAGATTGGTATGGCGGCCGGATGTGGTTGTTGTAAGAAAAGGGACCATAATGACAAGGTCGTAGCAATCAAGACAGAAACGCAATTCCGGAATTGGGAATTGAAAAAACCAATTCATAATTCCGAAAAGAATTTAAGGCTGAGTTCCTAAAACGCAATTCCCGGTGATAGCGTAAACGCCAGCTATTCCACGAATAACATATGCAAGAATGTAAAATCAACAACCTACAAAACAGAAAGAAGAAGAGCAACTTCTATTGCTTTCACCATCGTTATTGGGCCATAACAGCAACCCTGAAATCAGCTGAGCACAGCTGTTCGACCTTTTTAACACACATCCCAGAGTCAAGTCACTTGTATCCATTCACAATGCAAACTGGTTCGCGGCCATAGTGTAAAACGTCTAGTGAGCCAGCTCATCGAAAAATCGATTAAAAAAAGTCGATATATGGTCGATGTGCCATCGCCAAATGTCAAAATGATGGGCAGACCAGCATGGCGGCCATTTTTGAAGTGCAGTTCAGCATGGCGGCCGGATGTGGTTGTTGTATGAAAGGGAACCATAATGGGTACGTTCAGAAGGCGCAACGGTGGAGCACAACTGTTGTGTAGATATCAGTAATCGGAAAGTGATACAATTTGCGCCTTCTGAACGAGCTTATACATTAAATAAACAAATTATTATTTTAATTATCCCGAACGTAATCGCCAATAATTTCGCGGCTTTGAAACATTTTTATTACACTCCACAATTCATAAACACTATTTATATTTTTGTACATATGTCAAAATCGTAAGCTCAACATGTTGTCTAAAGTGAGCGTAAAAAATTTATGATGGAAAAAAGTCTCCAAAATCACAACATGTTGTGTTGATCACAAATACTCAACGTTGCGTTCAGAAGATAAAACACAACAGTTGCGCAACTGTTGCGCCACGGTTGCGCCTTCTGAACGTAGCCAATGACATGGTCGTAGCAAGCAGGACAGAAACTCAATTCTGGAATTGGGAATTGAAAAAACCAATTCATAATTCCGAAAAGAAATTAAGGCCGAGTTGCTAAAACGCAATTCCCGGAGAGGGCGTAAACGCCAGCCATTTCACGAATAACATGTGTAGGAATGTAAAATCAACAACCTACAAAACAGAAAGAAGAAGAGCAACTTATATTGCATTCACGATCGTTATTTGGCCATAACAACAACTTCAAAATCAGCTGAGCAAAGCTGTTCGACCTGTTTTAAACACATCCCAGAGTCACTGTTCACTGTTGTCCTTACACAATGTTCGCGGCCAGCTCAGCGATAGCTTGCTAGCAGCGCACACACGATCTATACATGAGAAACGAGTGGCCCTAAATGGCCCAGCTGCCGATCGCCGATGTAGATACCCAGCTGATTCGTGTAGCACATTTGAATGAAACATTGCGAAAATATTAAATTCGCCTTGAACTTGTCAGACAAAGAGGAATGGCAAATAGTATGCGCATATACAAAAAAAAAAATTGCCAGAGTACAAAATTTAAATAAAACCAATTTTACGAGCGAGATGGAAAAATACGACGAAATACTATGCTAAAATATGAATTTGTAGCAAAATATGCCAAAAATATGCAAATAAGTCAAGATATGCAAAAATAAGCCTTTTGACCTAAATATGCGAATATATGCCCTAACAAGTTAGGCTTATTCTCTTCGTCTTGAGCTAAAACGCCGATATATATTTATCATACGTAAATGGGACTGCAACAGAAAAATATGCATTTGCATATCTTCTGTTGCCCTAGTAATCACAATAAGTATTTTTTTACATAGAGCTTATATTATTGCCTTATTTAAGGTTTTACCATGCGTTTCAAATACAAGGCACAATTGGAGCGATTGACTGCACACATGTGCCTATTTTAACATCATCATCTGCAAACTATCAAAACCCCCAGAACCTGTACATGAACCGCAAGGGATTTTACAGCGTGAATGTGGAGGCGGTAGGATACTTAAAAAATTCATACTGCTTTTGAAGGTTGAATTAATTAATTTTATTTCAGATATGTGACCATCGAATGTTATTCACATCCATAAATGCACAGTACCCGGGGTCATGCCACGATTCAGGCATTTGGACGCTGTCACAGGCAAGGAGGGTTCTGGCCAATTCTAATCGACCTGGCTGGACAAATTGGTTTCTGGGAGATCAAGGTTATTCCTTGGAACCTTGGTTGCTCACTCCATATGCGTCTCCTGGCACACAAAATGAAAGAAATTTTAACGCCATTCACATTCGCGCAAGAAATGTAATAGAAAGAGCCTTTGGGGTTTTGAAAGGTCGTTTTAGGTGCCTTTCAAAACTACGTGTACTTAACTATAGTCATGAGCGAGCCGCTAACATAATTTATGCATGTACAATTTTGAATAACATTTTGATAAAAAACGGTATAGTCCTTCCACATTCAGAGGAAGAATGGCTACGTTCAGAAGGCGCAACCGTGGCGCAACAGTTGCGCAACTGTTGTGTTTTATCTTCTGAACGTAACGTTGAGTATTTCTGATCAACACAACATGTTGTGATTTTGGAGACTTTTTTCCATCATAAATTTTTTACGCTCACTTTACACAACATGTTGAGCTTACGATTTTGACATATGTACAAAAATATAAATAGTGTTTATGAATTTTGGAATGTAATAAAAATGTTTCAAAGCCGCGAAATTATTGGCAATTACGTTGGGGATAATTAAAATACTAATTTGTTTATTTAATGTATCTGCTCGTTCAGAAGGCGAAAATTGTATCACTTTCCGATTACTGATATCTACACAACAGTTGTGCTCCACCGTTGCGCCTTCTGAATGTACCCAATATGAATTGAATGGTGAAGAGGAAATTCAAAACCAGGGTTTGAAATTGCTTAGCTACTTTCGCTGCATTTGCTTTTGCTTTGCTTTTGCTAACGAACAGTAAATTAGCAAACTCGGCCAGCCAAGTATTCAGCTGAGCCGTGTTTGCTTGTATAGTTAAGCAAAGCAACGCGATTTGGGGGATTTCATTTTACTTCCAGCAATTAGTTGTGTCTTTGCATTTTTTCTGCTTTTGCTTATTTTGCTGAAACGATTTGTTTACGCATATTTCGATTTTTTATACATATTTACTTATGTGTATGTATGTATGTACACATAATATGTATGTATGTCCATTTGTAAACATCTTTTCATGTTGAATTTTGCTTAAAAACTAGTTTCAGCAAAATAAGCAACTGTAAGCAAAAATTTACTACTCAACTAATTGCTGGAAGTAAAAGCAACCCTCTCAAATTGAGTTGCTTGGCTTAACTATACAAGCAAACACGACTCAGCTGAAAACTGAAGCGAATGATTCGTGTTTTCGTTTTTGGCTCGGCTGAATTCAGCAATAAGCAAAAAACATCGGCTATTGCTGTTTTGCAGCAAGCAAATTCAAAACCAAGGCTCTGCCCATATCAGACGACATTCACTTTATAGGGAAGGGTTCCGTAGGCGAGAAGCATATGCTTCCTCTTTACATATGTACAGAAGGGTTTCGTAGATATCAACCAAGAATCATTTGGTACCACACAAGATTTAAAAATACCTAGGATATTAGCATTGAAGCTCTTCCCCAAAACACTAAAAACCATTTTTGGAATTTTGGAATTGAATTTTTTTTTTTATTTTACATACATTCATATTTCATTTCAGTGGTGAACCAAATATACATACATATGTGCATATGTTAATAATAAAATACGTTCAATAAAATAATTATTAATACATAGTTTAGTTTTTAATTATTTTGTTTTTGGTACGTTTTGCTAAGTTCTAAAATAGCTAATGCCATTTCTCTCAAGGCGGCTGCAGTCTCGACTTGTGCAGCAATGGCACGTTCGTTAAGGATACGTTGACTTTCAATGGAAACCTTTAGCAAATCTAACGCCTCTATGTCCGGATCGGCCCTACGGCGTTTCCTACTCGTTGGCGCTTCGTTAGTTGGCGATGCTCGAGCTGAATTTTCCACCTCCGGAAGTGGTTGAGGTGCAGCTGAACCACCTGCATTTTTTTCTGATTGTTGCGATTGGGTTACTTTGGTCTTCTATGGAAGCGTTTAGCAACTGTAATACGTCTATGTCCGGATCGGCCATACAGCGTTTCCTACTCGTTGGCGCTTGGTTGTTTAGCGATGTTCAACCTGACTCTTCCACCTCCGGAAGTGGTTGTTGTATAGCTGTAAAACCTGCAATTCGTCGTTTCGAAAAACGGAAAAATCAAACACTGTTTGTGTACAAGAGTTCTGGACTTACCACAAAACCAAGTGGCGAACCACTAGGATGGCTAAATACAGCAGATTTGCCAAATACTGCTAAAGCCCTCTCCTCCAGCTCGTTTAATCCACTGCATGTTTGAGGCCCTCCACCAGTTTGGTTGCATTGTGCTGCAAATTCCCTTGCGCGGGAGCGCACCATGTTTTTCCAATGGCCCAATGACTGTAAATAAAAAAATTTATATTTTTCGATTACGTTTAGTTTATGGCCAAAGAAAGTGCTCATTTATTACTGACTTACCTTCTTCCACTCGCTGGCAGTTTTTGTCGGCCCACGCACGGAGTTTAAAGATACGGTCAACTCCTCCCATAGCTGTTGGATACAACTAGGAGATTTGGGTGTATTACGGCCAGTTGTCATTGCTGCATTCGATGCAGAGAACTCCTCAAACAGCTTCAACTGCTCAGGAGTTGTCCTATCAGCTTTTTTGGCGCTGAGAAATACATATACAAATTGTTTTATAAAGCAATAGTTTGCAGACAACGAAACTTACCGAAATTGTTTTGCATTTTATAAAATTTTTCAAACAAAATTTATTAACGGACATAAATTAGTTGACAATCAGCTGTCAAGTCGCTTTTTACGGACAGTGGTGAAAGTGAGAGCTTTTTTGCTAAGACTTCTTGACTAGAATAACAATAGTCTTTCGAACTGTCTTACAATTTTCTTTCATTTGTCTTACGAAATACTTTTTAATATCTTAGCCAGAATAGCTCTGTTAACTGTATAATATTGCTTGTAACATAAATCTTAAAACTACACTGAGGAAAAAGCAACGTATATCCAACAAAAACGACGTCAACTCGACAAAAAACAGTCATGATAGTGAGCCTACCTTGAAAATTTTTGCATCGACTATAATAATTGTTATTTTCCCATTTTACAAATATTACAATGAAAACAACCGTATTTGTATTTAATATGACTGTGACGATTGCCAATTTAACATATCATGTGAGTGGATAATGCATCAGGACATTGACAATTTAAACACATTCCATTATGAAAGAACAACTAAAATTTTAATTCAACGCTTTATTGGTTGAAACTTACACAATTTTTTCAACGTTTGAACTTCTGCTGTTCGTGCAAAACACAAACTAATATTATTTTTTTTAACAAAAAGAAAATTTGGTGCCGTGACAATGATGGGAGTTTAGTGATAATGGTTTTTCCATTTATATTTTTAGTTCGCAGGTAAGTTAAAAGTGGGTTGCATTTTTGTTTCTAAAAGTTTTTAATGTTCAATATTTTCTTTTTCCTCTTCATAGTTTGCAATTTTTACCACGAACAGATATTTAGCGAATGGAGTCTTTCACGCAGCATGCGGTGCATATACCGTTGCATTAGCGGCCAAACATTACTCGGTGCCAGTGATAGTAAGTACCTACTATCGCCCATGTATAAACTATTCGTATGAGAAGGACGCTTTCAATTTGGTCGGTTGTGCGGGTGATGTACTCGAATATGCTTTATTGATCCGATTATTATATATTTTATGTTTTATATGTTTTTTATTAAAAATAAAACAAAGTAAAAAAAAAATTTTAAAAAGCTTTTATTTAATATTAATATAATATATTTACTAAAAAGGAAAAAAATAAATTTTTAATATTTTTGAACAAGTCCTTAGTTCATTTATATCTTAATTTCAATCTAAGCATATATTTAACGTATTTCTTCAAAATATTTCTGCATATGTATCGACATAAATAAAAGCGTGGGTACTCATTAGATATTAGAGCTCCAGATTTTTTTTGAACATTTTCGAGTAGCCCGAACAAATGTTGTTCAAATGCTCGAACAGTTGTTTGTTTGTTTATTACCCGTATGTTTGTACGGGCATTTGAACAATTTAAAAAATTTTTTTTACTTTGTTTTATTTTTGCCTTTTTAGTTTTACAATGCATATTACATCTAATATTTGTCAACACTCCCACTATCAATATAGTTCAACAGTTTTTAATATGAAGTGCACTATGTTTAACATTTTGATGGTTTCTGCTCAGCCAGTTTTTTTATTATCCAATTCCTGTGGAGTCTTTTAAGTGGTTTTACTATACTCTTTTGTGAATAGATTACTTCATGCAATCTTACCTACATATGTAAGTCGGCGTTGTATCAGTGTTTCAGAATCTCTCTTGTTAGTTTTTTTTACTTTCGCAGATTAATCTTAATCAATAGACCGGCCTTATAACTTTGTTTATTGCTAACGCTTCCAATGTTTCAAGATTGCCGGCATTTTTCCGTGTTTATAGTTTTTTCTGCTACTGTTCCGTTATTCATAAAACTTGCTTCAATATGTCGACACCAGCATCATTTATCGGCAAAATTTTATTACGGATTTTCTCTATTCTTTGTAGGTAATACGTGTTCAAAATAGGAACAAAATTGGTTCATAAATATTAATTTTCTAAATATCTTGACACTAGCGCCACCTAGCGGTGATTTATTTCGACGGATGTATTTACTTTCTCATCGGCAATATATATACCCCATATGAACAAATTCGGTCGGTAAATACGAATTTTACAAATATCTTGACACCAGCGCCACATAGCGGCGATTATTTTCCACGGATGCATTTACTTTCTCATAGGCAACATATATACCGAATATGAACAAATTCGGTCGGTAAATACGAATTTTACAAATATCTCGATACCAGCGCCATCTATCGGATTTTTTTTATTTCACATTGCATTGTCTTCGGGTCCTGAACTATGTTCCAAGTTTCAAGTACCTAGCTCAACTAGAAGTATCTTAAATATTCGTTGCAAACTTCCACGACATAAACCCATACATACAAAAAGTGAAGTTAAAGCTTTAAAAAAAAAAAAAATTGTAAAATCAACAAGACTTTCTAGTTAATTTAACAATACATTTAAGGTAAAATCAAAAAGATGTTATTGTTAATTCAACAGGACCATTTCGTGTTAATTTAACCAGCTTAAATTGTAACATTAACTAGTTAAAATTGTAAAATCAACAGGAAGACTCAATACTTTTTAGTGTTAATTCTACAGTTGTCATCCTGTTAAACTAACACTTGACAGTAGTGTTAAATTTACACGATTACATGATGGCATACCTTAAGCATCGTGATGAAAAAAATTAACAACAAAATTTGTTGATTTTTGGTTGATTTCACATTATTTTTTTTTCTGGGTGTAATTAGCGAATTAAGTAACGTGACATTCTATAAACTTAGTTAGACGTAAATATTCGGTGAAATTACCAGACAGACATACAAAATGGCTAAGAAAGTCCAACATGGCAACATTATTTCGAGAAAAGAAAACACCACCAACTTTTTCAAAAACCTCATCTGATTATGAAAATCGACCATCTACAACAGACATAGGCAGCCCATACCACAATTGTGGGAAGTCAATTCACACGTATTCTTAAGCTGGAGTTATAGGTACTTAACGTAGCATGAACAAACTCACTCAAAATTTCTGTTCAATGGGGTTTGAGTACATTTGATTACTCACACTTAGCGTAAAATAGAAGTCTGATCAATTTAGATTTTTACAGAGCGCGCATAAAGCGGCCCGTTTCTCAACTTGTTCCATGCTACGTTAAGTATCTATAACCCCAGCTTTACTCTCTTCATCAGTCGTTTGCCAACTGTCGAACGAAAAACCATAGTGTATAGCATACAGTGAAATGGCTCTGGGATGCGTAGTCGAAATTCGATAAAAAAAAGACGATATTTCATCGGCAAATGTCAAAATCGGGGACAGATTGGTATGGCGGCGACTTCCGGGGGTACAGATTGGTATGACGGCCGGATGTGGTTGTTGTAAGAAAAGGGACCATAATGGCATGGTCGTAGCAATCAAGACAGAAACGCAATTCCGAAAAGAAATTAAGGCTGAGTTCATGTGCAAGAATGTAAAATCAACAAGAATGTAAAATCAACAACCTACAAAACAGAAAGAAGAAGAGCAACTTATATTGCATTCACGATCGTCATTGGGCCATAACAACAACTTCAAAATCAGCTGAGCACAGCTGTTCGACCTCTATGACGCACATCCCAGAGTCAAGTCACTGTTCTCCATACACAATGGTCAGCATCAAAGATGACTTGATACGAAACTCTTTTTTACTCTCTCACCTTTACGATTTTCCTACGGGTCTAATGTGGCTTTGTTGCCAGCATCAACACAACATAAAACCCGGCCGATCAGCTGTTTGTGCAAATTGCAGGTGCCAGAAAGAAAAACGCGCCAAAATAAATTGTCACTTTCGGTGGATTTTGATGTTTTGTTTTATGTGCCCAATTTTGTTGAAATAATAAAGAAATAAAAAATACAGAGGTAATTGTATTGCTTGTATGTAATATGCAGTGAAGTTTACTGTTTCAACTGGAAAAAATAGTGTTTCAGTTAAAATTAAAAAAAATATGTTAATGAGATGGAAACGGGCAGCGGTTCTTCAGTAGATTTATATATATATCCTGTTAAAGATTATTATATTTCAATTCTAATATATTCACATTTTAATAGAATTGCAAAATAGAGTCTACCACTTTTTGTGTGTTATTCTTAATTTGTATGAGGTTGGGTTTCGAATACGAATATCCGGAATGTGGGAAAGTCAGTGTATCACGTTTGTGGTTATATCCTTATCTTAATTTGGTATAAACAAAATTTTATTATTGCTACAGTCTTCAATAACATAAGGAAGCCGAAAAATTCCCATATTTAATATATAAAATACCCATTTTCGGTTTTCGACAGAGTGGCACCAATGAAAAATGTTATAAAAATGCGCATTTTGACAGCGCTCTCACGAAATCAAGAGTTTCGTATCTAGTTATCTATGGTCAGCATTGAGCTGTTGAGCTAGCAGGTTGTGTTGCTCGAGCAGTCTCTGAATGCTTGTAAATGATTGTGTGTTGGGGGTGGTTTTTTTATTTGGATTTTTTTACGTAATATTTTTATTAGGAATCTATAGTTGAAAAATTATTTATTAGGAATCGTGATTTTGCATTTCGTCTTATATTTTTTGATTTTATTTTTTTTTGTTTGCGGTTTTTTGTGAAGTTAATAATAAAAATACTATCCATTTGCAATTTAAATATTTTAGTTTTCAACAATGATTGAGTTTCTTTTGGGTGTAGCCAGGAGCTTTTGTGCGTTTAACACATGCACAATGTTTGAAAAAATTAGTGTGATAATCCCTGATCTAAAGTAAAATTTTAAAAATAATTTTTCAATTTTAATTTCTGTTGTAAAAGAAAAATTATTATAATTAAAATTGTTTGAGTAGTTAAAAAGTTTATTCCGCACAAAGAATGTTACATGAGATTTTTATATATATAGATAGATGTACGTAGATAGAGATATGTATTGTTCTGTCGCACTTTCTTCGGCGACTTACAAGTAAAACAATTAGTTTTTTTTTTAGTCTCGCTATTAAGACAGCGAGTCAACAATTGATTCTTTATTGAACAAAATCAATTCCTTTTATACACAAAATTTCTTATGTACTACTTATTTACTATAATACATATTTACACTAATTCTTACTAGCTATGTAGATATGTATGTACATATGTACGGCTTATGCATTTAAGTGCCCATGCACATACATACGTACATACGACTTAGAGCGCTTTCACATTACTCGGTGCGGAATCGGATCGACATTTTTGGTTTTTACCGAGAGTATTCCGAAACCTTACCGACCACATGTATTTCAATTGGCACTTTCACATTAGTGTTGCATACATGAAATCGGAGCGGATTAATTTCGGTATACCGCAACGCGGTAAGACCGGTCAGTAAAACTTGAGGAATTACTGCATACATTTTTACGGCGTAATAAAAGAAGAAAAACAAAGTCAGTAAAAAAACTCTCGGCTATAAATGTAGCAAGTTATAATGTCTTCGTGTTCGCTAGAAGACATTATTGTTATTATTGAGTGATTTGTTGAAGTTAAAAATTTTGTTTTGCAAATTTCGATGTTTGTTTTCCTATTTTCTGCCGATTACGCACCGAAAGTATTCCCACAAGTGTGAAAAACACAGCAACGCGGAATCGTTTCGGTAAGCTGAAAATACCGAGCAAAAAATGTCGATCCGATGTCGTACCGAGTAATGTGAAAAGGCCCTTAGCTTAAAGGCAAATGCGACAAATCAGAAATACGGCGTCAGCATAAAATTTGGCTGTTGTTTGTTTACGTTATAAATTTTAATAAATGAAATAGGTTGAATGCACTTTTAGTGCATTCCATATTTTGTGTTTTAAATTACGAGTTGAATGTGCTCAAATATTTCTGACATGCTACACCTCCTTTCCTAAAAAGAATGCTTATACATTTGTAGAGTCAATGTATGAGCATTCTATTACATTTAATCAGGGACCGAAAATAACGGTTATTTTTTCTAGTGTGGTGAAAAGGTTACGCAAAAAGGTCCTTAATAACCGTTATAACAACCAAAAAACCGTTTTGGCCTTGAATAACCGTTATAGCAACCAAAAAACTGTTTTGGGCTTGAATAACCGTTATAGCAACCAGAAAACTGTTTTGGGCCTGAATAACCGTTATGGCAACCAAAAAACTGTTTTGGGCCTGAATAACCGTTATTAAGATTTTTATTTTTTTTTGGTCAGCTATAAAGGTCAAACCTATTTATTTGTCACTTTCCCTAAATATTTCTGGACGATATTGGTACCAAATGAAAGGTGTTGATCAGGTCTTTTACATAGAGATGTATTGGTTATGATTCCTAGGTCGGGTCCGCAGATATGGGTCAAAATGCGGACCTGGATGACCCCAGAAAAAATCTGAGCGATATTGGTGTCAAATGAAAGGTACTGATCAGGGCTTTTACAGAGAGATGTATTGGTTATTATTCCTAGCTCGGGTCCGCATATATGGGTCAAAGTGCGGACCTGGATGACCCCAGAAAATTCCTTGGTATCAAATGAAGAGTGTTGAATAGGACCAAAGATTAACAAAATCGGTTGATGACCATGACCAGTTTTATATGGGTCTAATAAAAAATATTTTACGATATTTTTGTTGAAACTAACGGCTATTAAATATGTATACATTTTTGAAAGTGGACCTGACACCGGCTCTTTTTAGACAAGGCATCTGCGAGACTTATGAGCCCGTAACTCGATAAATAAAACTGTGCGACAGCACATTTGGGGGCAGAATAATATAAAATCTAAATTATAATACTTTGTGTACTAGTGCATCTAAGTATAAAAATATTAACCTCAGGGATCAAAACGGTTTGGCGGCCTTTCGTTCTCTGTGGGAATTATTCCGACACCAAATAACCACCCTCAATCTTTGTCATAGTGTAATTGTAATTGTGATATTATGACGAAACTTGATACACGCACTTTCATCATTTGTGGTAATATATGTATATTTAAAAACTTGGTGAAATCAGTTTATAACTACGCCTACTTTTTCAATAATATATTTAAAAAAATGCCCCTTATAAAAACTCTGTATGTTGCATAAGATTTATACGCTCAGTCTGGTTACACTGGTCGACAACATTTCAACATATTTTTGTTACAGAAATAAAATTTTACTTTTCTAAAGGATTTCGGTGCGCTGAATCCGAATCTGAAGTCTGATTTTCTGTAATACGTACAGTTTTTTAGATATTCATGCCCAAAGAGGCGAAAAACACGTTTTATGGCTATATTCGCCCCTCAATATCTTTTAAATTACTTACTTATTTTAAAAACTGATTAAAGCTGTTGAAAGCTCGGCCATTTCTCTTGAAGACAACGTTTTAATTTTTCGGATATCTAATTTAGGTATATAGTAATATATGTTTTTGCACAATAAGGTATTTGTCGTCGAAAAAACGGCAGCATTTGTTGCATGTTTTAGGCGCAATCAAATTTTGTAGTTGCTCAGCAGAACTATTTTTTTTTTACTAAGCCACTTACATACTGTAGTGGATTATTTATATATATACATTAAAGTACTGCAAAGTTCAACATTTTCTGTACTTTTGTCCTTTTCAAAAATTTCATACATTGTCATACCATGTCATCACAAACATACTGTCTTGCCATGTCGTGCCAACCCAAACATACTGTCTTGCCATGTTGTTCGAACTCAAACATACTGTTGTAACATGTCAATGTTGTTGCCTATACTGTTGTTCGATTTTGTTTTCTATAACATGCATCTGCAGTATGTTTTCATGCTGTTGTATGAAAATATATGTACGTATGTACATACATACATACATATGTATATGTAGATTATTATTTTTTTATTAAGAAAATATTTATCTACTATGTATGTATATAAAAACGAAATGGGATAGGGATAGGAATAGGGATAAGGATAGAGATGGGATAAGGATAAGGTTAGCTTAAGCTTTTACACGTGGGATTAGTAATCTCTATTTATAAATAAAACTATTATGTTTTTCATAAGAAAATATGTATGTTGTGTGTAATTGATCCCTGACTCTTCTGGACTATGTATCTATACATACATACATAGGTGCATAATTACTATAATTCTTCTTTGTTGAGACCAGATTCATATTCAGCGCATCTTCCACTTCCTAATTTTTACGGAATTGTAATATAAATAATAATGCTGCCACAATATGTCGCAAGTGTCGCATGTGTCGCACTTGTCGCATGTACTGAAAAATTGTTTTTCTATGTTCATGCATACCAAACAATTATAAAAAAAATGTATAGGTTTGATTTGAATTTTTTCGATAGTGTCTTTGTATGTCGTTGTTAAACATGTATGAGCAACATGGCAAGGCATGACATTTGCATTATGTGGCAAATGTGGCATGTTAAATAGTTCAACAATTGCAGGCCTTTAATATACATATAAATATTCTACCTTTTTTAAATAATACTTTATATTTATAATGTAAAATTGTTAATGTGTTTTTAGTTATTATAATTGTTCATTCTAATATTTTTATCAGAGAATTAAGAACATAAAATGTTCATCTAAATAAAATACTTTTTATAAAAATAAATTGAATTTTTTTGGAAATTTTGGAAATTTCTGCAGGTAGAGCAATAATGATTTCAAGAAAAGCCCCAATTCAATCCGCCCTAATCCCCATCCCTATTTTTTAAAATAATATTTTTATCAAATGTTAGAATTATCAATTAAATACTGTATTCTACTTTGTAATATTTTAACTGTGTTTATAACTGTATAGAACAATGAATTTAATCAAGTTTTTAGATTGTTATATCATATAAAAAAATTTAATTTTTTCATTCTGTAAAATTTTCTCAACGAATAAACTATTATAAACCAACCACTAAAATTATAATTGCGAATACATATGCAATATCAAATAGGAGGAAGTTATTTTCATTTTTATGTCTTGTATTCATATTCTACCACACATACTTTCGGGGGTGCCACGCCCCCATTTTGAATAACTCAAAATTTGTATCAGAGGTTATGCATTGATTTCGTTTATTCTGCCACTAAGTTTAGATATTCTACGGAAAATACTTCCAGAGTATGCAGCATGAAAGATTATGTTTGTATGGAAGGTGCCACGCCCCTCAATATTTTCCACTTTTTTCCGGAACCGATTCGAGGTAATTACGAACCAACTTTCAGAAGGAATTATCCAGTTTAGTGCAGTGGTTCTCAAGTCTTATGTGACCGAACAAACCAAGAGCAAAATAAGACTATCAAGTTTAATAAGTTTTTTCAAACAGTCCCTATTTTCATACATATATCACCACTCATTAATATTGAATTTTCACCGGGTCCTGAACTATGATAAAAAAAAAACCGCGTGTAGCACAGTTCACATGATAGAATTTAACTTCTTACTATGGTTTCAGAAAAATGGCATAAAGTTGTATACCTTAGTAAAACCCACTGATATTTCTGTGTGGAATTATTATACGCAAAAATGTAGGAATTTAAAAGCTGAGGCGGTCACAACCATCCTCGATGATTAGCGCTTTATTAATGAATAATATTTTCTTAATGTCTAAAAAAGAAGCATAGAAGAGGTGGTGTAGAAATATATGTATCTGCAATTCGGTGGGAACCGAATTGAGTTGCAGCTGAACAAAGTGAGAAACTTGATGCCTGCAATTCGGTGGGAACCGAATTGAGTTAGAAGTAAATGCGAAATTCACGTTCTGCAAGCGCTGCATAACGTGGAGTTAAATGTGAGCTTTAAAGAGCTGTCTGAATGTTGAAATGCATTAGGTATATATATTTACTATGAAGGTAATTATGTATGTTGAAATGTATTACGTACATTTACTACAGAATAACAACGAATAAATCAGTGAAAAGTGTGGTCGATTTAAAATGACAAGATTTGCAGTAAAAACTGTAAAATTTAAATTTGAAGTTGCTTTCTAGGTTTTAAAATCTTTAAACTCGCTTTTCTCGAAACCGCACTTTAGATTAGACGTTGTTTCATTATTCAAGCGACGTCACACTTGATAAAAATGAAAATGCCTAGATGACCGATCCTTCCTCGGGTTACAGGCCTCAGCAAAATTAAATTAGTTACAGAACAAGTGAAGGAAAGAATTTATATTTTCAAAAGTTCGCCTCTCTTCATGTCCTATAGTCTCCCGCCCTCTACTATTTCCTTTCTCTTTCCCCTTCCCTTACATTTCCGTATCAGTTTTATTTTCTGTTTGCCGTCACATTTCCGCTTCCTTCCCTTTCCCTTTGCCTTTCTCTACTGCTCTCCCTTACCTCTTCTTCCACGTCCTTTCTCCATTTCCCTCCTATTCCTTCTCTGCTTCCCTGTGCTACCCTCTCTCTCTTTCACCAACTCTCTCCATCCAATTTTCATTTGTTTTTCCCCTCCCTTTCCGTCCCTTTTCCTTTCCGTTTCCCTAGGGAACCGGGTTAAACATAACATCGAATAGAGGTCTATATTGTAGCTCTGATTTCCTCTTTTCATTTGATACCAATATAGCTCAGAAATTTTCTGGGGTCATCCAGGTCCACGTTTTGACCCATATCTGCGGACCCGACCTAGGAATCATAACCAATACATCTCTATGTAAAAGCCCTGCAAAGCACCTTTCATTTGACACCAATATCGCTCAGATTTTTTCTGGGGTCATCCAGGTCCGTATTTTGACCCATATCTGCGGACCCGACCTAGGAATCATAACCAATACATCTCTCTGTAAAAGCCCTGATCATTACCTTTCATTTGACACCAATATCGCTCAGATTTTTTCTGGGGTCATCCAGGTCCGTATTTTGACCCATATCTGCGGACCCGATCTAGGAATCATAACCAATACATCTCTCTGTAAAAGCCCTGATCATTACCTTTCATTTGACACCAATATCGCTCAGATTTTTTCTGGGGTCATCCAGGTCCGCATTTTGACCCATATCTGCGGACCCGGCCTAGGAATCATAACCAATACATCTCTATGTAAAAGTCCTGATCAACACCTTTCATTTGATACCAATATCGTCCAGAAATATTTAGGGAAAGTGACAAATAAATAGGTTTGACCTTTATAGCTAACAAAAAAAAAAAAATAAAAATCTTAATAACGGTTATTCAGGCCCAAAACAGTTTTTTGGCTGCCATAACGGTTATTCAGGCCCAAAACAGTTTTTTGGTTGCTATAACGGTTATTCAAGCCCAAAACAGTTTTTTGGTTGCCATAACGGTTATTCAAGCCCAAAACACTTTTTTGGTTGCCATAACGGTTATTCAGGCCCAAAACGGTTTTTTGGTTTTTATAACGGTTATTCAGGCCCAAAACGGTTTTTTTTCTCATGATAATGGTTAAATATGACTTTTACCCCATTTCTCTTATAACCGTTACGTCCCTGTTTCAAGTTAAAAATTATTGTTGGAAATTGGGAAATGGATTTGATCTCAAATGAAATTCACCCACAAAAATGTTTATTGGGTAGCAACGATTGGCATTATGGATATTTAATTTTTGTTTTGAAAAAATAAATGTGTATCTATATTTTTGATACATACAATAAGTCGCAGTGAAAATGAGCCACGTTATGTTGTCTGAAATTTTCTGAAAATAAAAATTTATACGCAAACCGATTGAAAAATAAAATTATGTACTTAGGTATATTTTAGAATAAACCACAATTTAGTATTTCAAACAATATTTGATGAAAATTATTTTTTAGTTATAAAAATAATTGTTAAAACCGGAAAAGTTCATGAAACGTGTGAAAGTTGTCCACTAAGATGAATATGCCCTAAAACGGTTTTAATACTTTGTTGCCTTGTTTCAACAGTTCAATGAAACAATGAATTAAATATAATACAAATTTTATTAGCATGCAATGTATTTTATTCATCTAACAAAACACGATTTTTACGCGCTCTAGCGTATGTTGTCTGATAAGTACACCTTTTAAAATCGAAAAAAAAATTGCCTGAATCCCCTTTTATATAGATTTTGTATATAATTAACACATAATGTAAAACGTGAACTGTAAAAATATTTAAGAGAAATTTAATAATTCTTGAGAGAAACTTTAAGTATTTAAATTAGAGCTGCTAGAAAAATTACTTTGATTGTGTAGCGTATATATGTGTACGTTTTTCTTTTTCATATATTCTGGCATGTTGTTGAAAGTTTTCCGTTGCAAAGAAATTAGGAAAGTCAAGTAATTGTGAACAAAGATATTTAATAATAAAAATCGAAAAAAAATTGCCTGAATCCCCTTTTATATAGATTTTGTATATAATTAACACATAATGTAAAACGTGAACTGTAAAAATATTTAAGAGAAATTTAATAATTCTTTAGAGAAACTTTAAGTATTTAAATTAGAGCTGCTAGAAAAATTACTTTGATTATGTAGCGTATATATGTGTACGTTTTTCTTTTTCATCTATTCTGGCATGTTGTTGAAAGTTTTCCGTTGCAAAGAAATTAGGAAAGTCAAGTAATTGTGAACAAAGATATTTAATAATAAAAATTTGTGAATTAGGAAAGTCAAGTAATTGTGAACAAAGATATTTAATAATAAAAATTTGTGAATTATTAAATGATGGCTCACTTTCACTGTGACTCACTGTATTCCCATCAAAACAAACTTTAACCATGGGAATTGTTGTTGCAAAAAGTGACAGGCACATTATGTGTCAATGGGAGAATGGAAAATTAAATAAACAAAATGTGTAGAAGAATCGACCACAGTGTTGTATTCAAACGTAGTAAAATCTTCACAAGAAAATAGCCAAAATTCCTAATAAAATCAATTAAAACTCAAAAATATGTTAATTTTTTGCTATTATCGCTACAAATACAGCATTAAAAATTCAATTCACACAATAATTTTAAAGATTTCAAAATCCATTTCAATTTTTCTTCTGTAACTTTTGCACAGCACTGCATGGTGACAGGCACAACATGCCAAACGATCAGCTGAGAGTGTCGCAACTTATAGATATAAACCATGCTCGAAATGGCCACTTAATAGCTTAAACGGAATCAGCGTCGGACGAATTTTCGTCGGACGCGGCGTTCTGGCAAACGATTAAAATACACGGCAGTATGTGAGAATGAACAGAACGAAAACGCTAGCGAAAATCGCCCGGCGAAAATTCGTCAGAATAGACCTATTTCTAATTTGGACGCTATTGCCTGTCAAATAAATTATTTGGAACTTGATAAAAACATGTAATAAAACAAAAATATACCTTTTTTGATGTGGAAAAAATTGAAAATATGGACAGAAGAGAAGAGTCAATGGAAGAGGTAGAGAAACATCGTAATTATAAAAATATGTATATGGCAATTTCGCCTTGATTCTGTTTTACTGGGCGATATTCGCAAACAAATCTCATCGCGTACCACGCGAAAACACGCCCGGCGATTGGTTCTGTTTAAGCTATAACTCAACTTCTTCAACGTGAATCAAAAATGACAAAATCAAAGTGAAATGGAACTACCTTGTTTGTTTGTATCATGACCACTACATCTTATTGCTAAATAAGTTTCCTAAGTAATGCCGAAAAAATCAATAGAATCGAAGCATTGGCTACAGAGCTATTCAAAACAAGTAAGGAAGCCTAAGTTCGAGTGGAATCTAACATTAGATACTCAGCTGTATGCTTTCATTGTTTGTTTGTGTTTGATGAAAACACGGTGTATTTTATATAAAGCGAGTGCTGCATAAAGTGGGCGTAGCCACGCCCATTTTCAACATTTTTATCAGTCATCCAACTAAGCATATGAATATTATTATTTGTGCAAAATTTCATTCCTTTATGACTTCTCCTTACAGAGATGTCACGTTACAAATTCCCAAAGGGTGTTCCAGAAATATCTTTGTTAAAAAGTAGGCGTGGTCATAAACCGATTTCAATAAATTTTTGTGCGTCTATTGACACAAGTTATAAAAGTGTATAAACCAAGTTTCGTCATAATATCTCAATTATTTGTCGAGTTATGGGCTCCGAAATCTCGTAGATTCCTTTGTCTAAAAAAGGGCGGTGCCACGCCCGTTTTCCAAAATTTTTCTATTTTTTGTTTCCGGTCTATTGTAGAACTCATGCCACAAAATTTCAATGAATTATATTTATATTTGACAAAGATATCGCTTAAAATGTTTTTATTAGGCCCCTTTATAGTTCCCATATATAAAAGTGGGCGTGGTCGTCAACCGATTTCGCTAAAATATTTAACGTGTATAACTACAAGTAGTGAAAGTGTACACACCAAGTTTCGTCATAATATATCAATTATTTGTCGAGTTATAGGCTAAGAAATCTCGTATATTCCTGCTTCTAAAAGGAGGCGGTGCCACGCCCATTTTCCAAAATTTTTGTGTTTTTTGTTTTATGTCCATAGTTGGACTCCTGCCAAAAAATTTCAATGATATATCTTTATATTTGACAGAGATATCGTTTAAATTGTTTTTATTAGGTCACTTTATAATACCCATATATAAAAGTGGGCGTGGTCGTTAACCGATTTTGGAAATTTTTCGTCCAAACATTTGCCTAAGTAAGTATATCACACCTACTAAATTTCATCGACATATCTTCAACGGTTTCTGAGTTATGACATATAAAACTTTCAATGTTTGGCCCTTAATAAGTGGGCGTGGCACCGCCCATTTTTCAAAATCTCACAAAATTTCTTCATAAGAGCCTAAGCCCACTCGTGGGTGAAATTTTATCACTCTAGCTCTATTAGTGACTGAGATACAAAATTTCCGATTTTTACTATATAGGGGAAGTGGGCGTGGTCATGGTCCGATTTCGCCCATTTTCAATACCATCCGTTCCAGTCTTGATACCAACTTGCATTCAAAATTTCATCAAAATATTTCAATTTTTGCGCGAGTTATCGTGCGTACAGACGGACAGACGGACAGACGGACGGACATGGCTCAATCGATTTCTTTTTTCACCCTGATCAATTTGAAATATATAAGTCAATATCTATCTCGATTATTTTATGGTGTTACAATCCACCGTTATGTGATTAAAACTATAATACTCTGTGTACTAGTACAGCTGAGTATAAAAATTAAAAACCGTTAAGAAGACTTTGACCTTGAATAACTCGCTGTAAAATCAAAACTAACAAAAACGCTTTTGCGGTCATATTGCAATGTTTCTTAGCTTTCAAAATTGGTCCATAAATCATATAATATCGAAAAATCGATTTTAGGAGGCCCAATTGAGACTCATATTTAAAAACGGGTTTAAATAATTGCTTATTCAACTCTTACCTGATTATTGAAAAACCGGCCCTTAAAACGTATCTATCGTCAAGACGATGTGCTCATTGGTTCTAATACTTTTGAACTTTACCTGGCAATTGCTCACCAATTTTAATTTATTTCAGATACAGTGTGAAATATACATACTTAATACAAGATGTCAATGTATATGATACTCACATGCAATATCTCTGCGGTTATCACTCTCCTCTTATTGACACACGTAAGTAGGTAAATGTATTTATTTACACAAACAGTGGTATCTATATTATTAATATGCTAACATAAATTTTGTTCCATCTTCTCCGTCGAAACTACTGAACCGATTTTAAAACTAAGCACACCATTAGAAAGGTATTGCTCTCAAATAGAACTGCGCCAATTTTCATGAAAATTGGTTGGAAAATGCGTCCACAATCGTCGTTGGAAAATTGCCGTGTGGTTGTTGTTGCATGGCTTTTGCACAAAACAGAGCTGTCTCAATGCGCAAGCATATGTAGCTGACTTTGTGCGTTTTCACCAAACTTACCATGTAATTCTGAACATGTTTGGCTGGATGTGGTGTGTAGTTTCAAAGAAGTAGAAACGTAAAAAGGTAGCAAAAGCACTACAACAAAAACATAAAGTCAAGAAATAAGTAGGATAAGAAAGAATAGGTAGGAAAGAAATTGAGGAAACAAAAGAGCAGAAATAGAAATAAAGAAGTAGGTAGAAGAATTATGAAAACGATTAACGACAACAACACCAAAAACAACAACAGCAAAATAGTAGCAGTGAAAGTAATAACAAAAGGAGCAGCATCAACAGGAACAACAACAAAATAGTAACGGTGACAATAACAACAAACAATTATACAAAAACTATAGTTGCACCTTAGTCATAAGAAAACTTCTAGAAAAACTGTCGAGTTTCGACAGTAGGCAGCACTCTAGTACTTATATAATGGGCGATCGCCCTGATCGCAACGATTTGGGGGTAAAACGAGCTCCGCTGTTCCTCAAAACTAAGAAATGATACATAAAATACCAAATCGTAAAAGTTACATTATTAACATGTGATGGTTATTAACAATCCACTTAAGTATTTAAGCTTATTGAATACCTACTCTGATAAAAATATAGATGAAAGAAATATGCATCTGTCAAATAGATTCGGTTTGTTATTTGAGGTTATGTATAAAAATTTTGCGTGAATAATGAAATAGAGCATAATTGTAAAAATAAATCTCGAGAGGTAAGGAAGCCTAAGTTCGAGTGGAATCGAACATTAGATACTCAGCTCTATTCTTTCATTGTTTATTTGCGTTTGATGGAAACACGGTGTATTTTATATAAAACCGCATAAATTGGGCGTAGCTACGCCCATTTTCAAAATTTGCATCAATGATTCGATTAAGCGTATAAATATTCTTGTTAGTGCAAAATTCCAACCATTTATGACTTTTAGTTGTACCCCGACATAATCCCAATTAGGATAATGTCATTTTCAAGCCAAAAAAAAATTCAGTTTTCTTTCTTAGATTTTATTAAATTAAGGAAAAAAATTAAGCCTAAGCTTTCCTTTGCCGACTCATTATTGTAACTTCTATAATACCGGGAATTTTTTTTATGAAAATCAAAGGGAATGTTCAGGGGGGCCTGATAAACAAATATGTATTTAATTTTTTCACTTAAATATATATACTATAACAGTTTTGCCAAAATTTGCACTTGAATCAACCAACCAGCATTCCTATGACTTCTATGACTTCCAAGGAAAGTATTGCCACAATTGTTGAAAAGTGTATATACCTGCGACGCTTTTTTCTGGATATTACTCTATTATTAAAAAAAAAAAATTTGGAATGAAAAATCGCTGAAAGTGTACTACGCAGAAGGACATCACCGTGGCGGTAGGCACAGTTAGTACACACAACCGAACTTGGATGGCGTATCCCAGGGTGAGCTTTTATAAGCGCGGCCGAAGGCCGCCAATGCAGAAAAGTGTTCTGCGCAAAAGCACTGTGGACCGGGCCATAGGTATTACTCCGGAAAGAATTCCTTCCCAAAAGTGGGGTTAAGGACGGCATTTTTTGCAACTTTAAATGCTTATGTATATTTCGGAAACTATAGGCCTCCGAACTGCACCGACCTCAGATATAGGATCGGGGGTGGGCGGTGCCACGCCCCCTTTAAAAACGGTTTTTACACCCCCCTGAGTCGGTAAAGGAAAGCGTGACCAAAATTAAAGCTGACAATAATATAAGGCAACAAAAAATTAAGTATAATTCAGATGTGGCAAATTTAATGTTGTTATATAATAATACATCTAGTATATAAGATGAAGTACTTAAATACACATGTTCTCTAAAAATTACATTTCAAAAAAACAAATAAAGAACTGCTCATACGCGTTTTGGGTCTTCTTTGTCATCAATACATGTATGACAGGAAATATCTAAAATTAAAAATATTTACATATATACAGACTTTTTTCAATAAAACGATAAGTATATATGTATGTATGTACATATGTATATAAAAACATAAAAATTTTGAAGAAAAAATCGTGTGATTTTTGATTACAAATTTTCCCCTGCGGCGCTTTTTTCCTAATATAATGATAGATTCATAGGTATATACATATGTATGAGGCATTCCATATGAAAAGATAGGTCGACCTCTCCAATTTCCTTCAAATTCGGAATACATGTAGTATTTGACGTCTAGAATTGTGTGTCAAAAATTTTTTTTTGGAAATTTTCAATACTTTGTATTTTATTGACATTTGAAAAATTTTGATAGCTTTTCTTTGAGTTAAAATATCTTTTAAACTAGTAATTTTAGAAAAAAATCTTAAACAACAAAAAATTTTTAAAGATATTGAAATTTATAAAAAAATTAAATTTTTTCAAAATTTTTAAAAATTCTATGATTTAAAAAAAAAATAATTTTTCTTTTCAGTGTAAAGTCATGAAGGATAGCACCGATTTTCTTTAAAAAAATCTCAAATTGTTGGAGTGTTTTGTGAAATTAATAAAAAAATACAACACGCTAATCTTTTGAGAACGACTTGACAAGTAGACGTTTTACTTCACACTCATTCGTTTGTCTTGAATTTACATTCCACATAAAATAGTTCCAAATATTGGAACATAAGTATGCAGATGTTCTTACATTAATAAAAATTTTAATTGAGACTTAACATCTTCAAAAATTCATTATGATTTTTCTTACAAAGATTTTTTGTTAACATGTCAGCTATCATTTCATTAGTAGATATATAATTTAATTTTATATCACCTTCCTCAACAATATTTCTAATAAAATGATACCTAGATTTTTTGCCAAATGCTGTGCGCTAAGATTGTCACCGTATATGAGAGTTGGTGTATTTTCATCGCCACAACCAATTTCGATAATTACTCGCCTCTTTTGCTGCAGATGATAGAGAGATGTATTCTGCCTCAGTACTGCTCAATGCGACGCAATAATGTTTTTCGGATTTCCAGGATATTGCGCCACCAGCTAAAATGAATATATAGCCAGTGTACGACCTCCGATCGCCCTTGTCGCCGCCCCAGTCTGCATCTTCGTACCCTTTCAATGGTTGGTTGCATGAACGATAATGCAACTTCATATCTAAAGGAGATGCCAAATATCGTAATATATGTATTATACCCGCTTGGTGCTCACTATGTGCGTCTTTGTTACGCTGTGCTAGTTTTGCTACAGAGTGCAAGATGTCTGGTCGCGTACAAAGTGCTAACCACATCAATGTAGCCATGGGTAATTGCGCAATTTTTTTGGCGCTGATACAATAACACCAGCGCCAACCGTGGCGCCGCGCACGGTTCTGGCGCAATAACACCTTTAGCGCAATTGCCATAGAATAATCGATAAATAACACTTGTTCGCTTCTTACTGTCTAATATCCTCGTTTTATTTTTTTTGGCGCAATTCTGCTTACATACACGCGAGCACAATAATTGTGCCACAATTAAATATAATTTTAAAAATCATTTGCGTATATTTGTGAAAATATGCTGGCATCTCGTTTTGCTGCATCCTCATTATGGAATACGAGGATTGGCTCCACCCTATTAAAAAGAAAGATTCCGAGTCCGGGCGCATTATATCGAAATTTCCCCTTACCATTTACCATGCGTAACAAAAATATATGCTAATAAATATTTTATTTAATTTATTTTGTATTATATTTTTCTCTCCTATTCACAGATAATGTCAATTTTGTCTTCTTTCTTTGTGAAAGTACCTTTTCAATACCCTTTCGTATTAGCAATGGTTCGGTATTGGCGTTAGCATACATAATTGTGACGGTGTCATATGCGCTGTGCTGTTATTGTATTATGTATCTATATATATATATACCCAACATCTCCCCTCTGAGTCTTGTTAAGCTATGTGTACGTAGGTAATTACAAAATTTCGTAGTTAATTCAGTGTACAATATACATATTTACATACCCAATAATAGCTATCACTATTTTACTTGTTACGCTAATGTTTGTTTTTTTTTTTGTTTTTTTTTTTTTATATGTATGTGAATATATATTTATTATAATTAATACATTTTCTTATTTTTTTTTTTTTCTTTTAATATATTTCAGTATTAATTATGAAAGGCAAATTTCTTGAATGTTACAAAAATAAAAATTAAATGGAATATGGGTAAAAAAAAAAAACACAAACCAAATTATTAGTCCATCGGCTTGTACCTATCTGGGTGCGTAATTATTCGCCCGGATCTTGTTGTTGTCACATATCGGGGTATGTTTGGTGCCATGTCGCCTTCCGATGTTACTCCTGCATTTGTTTCTGTCGAGCCTGGTGGCGAGGAACTTGGAGGTGCTGCGGGTGGTGTCATTTGCACTTCTTGTACTTCGCCAGGAACATAAGGCATGTCTTTCATACCAGAGGGAGTAAGATGGAAGGAAGTTCGGCGAAACTATCCTCGATCTGTGGAAACTATGTAAGACCTTGGGGTTTCCGCAGGTTTTAATATTTTACCCCAAAGGCTTAAATCCCGAATCCAAACAACGTCGCCTTCTTTGAATGGTTCTCGCCTTAATATGTTATGCTGTTGTAGTTGGCGGCTTGTTGTTTTTTCAATTCTTGCTCTTTATTTATTGTTGCCTTCAAATCATATTTTGGTTGAAGCTGCTCATCAACTATCGGTAAAGTGCTACGTATCTTTCTGCCCATTAGAAGCTCTGCGGGTGATAAGCCATTTGCTAATGGGGTCGACCTATATTCTAAAAGGGCTAAGTATGGATCTTGGTTCTTTTTCAGCAAGGATTTTATATTCTTTACTGCTGATTCAATAAATCCATTGCTCTGAGGATAACGCGGAGATGATGTGATGTGCTCAAATCCCCTTTCCTTAGCGAATTTAGCAAACTCAGAAAGATTGAAATTGAGGTCCATTGTCTGATCTCACGATTTCTGGTATTCCATATCTACAAAAAAATTATTTTATGTGTTTAATGATACAGTTTGTCGTCTGATTTTCCAATACTGCTATTTCAGGGTATCTGGAAAAGTAATCGCTCACAAGTAAATAGTAGTTTGATCTGTGGTAAAATAGATCAATTCCTATGATTTGCCAGGGGCGGTCGGGGAATTCTGTCATTATGGCGCTTTCATGTCTCGGTACAACGTTTTGTATACATATTGAACATTTTTTTACGTAGTCTTCAACATCTTTCGAACACCCTGGCCACCAAACTGATTGTTTGGCCCTAGCTTTACATTTTAAAATACCCATGTGGCCGGCATGTATCCGCTCTAATGTATCTTGGCGTAGCTCTGCGGGGATAACTATTCGACATCCGCGCATTAAAACATCGTTGTTTATTGACAAATTGTATCGATCGTTGTAGAAATCAGGAACTTTTGGTTCTATTCTGTGTCTATCTGGCCAACCATTTACACTGTAGCTAATGACTTTTGATATAACCAGATCTTGTTTTTGGTATTTCTTGATAATGTCTAATTTTTCTTGAGAAACCGGCAGAGTACTAGTTATTGCATTTACAAAGGTACACATCTCATTGCAATCGTCAATATTTGAATATTCCGATCGATCCTGGATCGGGCTCCGCGACAGTGCGTCGGCTGCGACTAAAAATTTCCCTGCTGTGTAGTAAATATCGAAGACATATCTCATCATCTTCATCTTTAGCCTCTGTAGGCGTGGAGTGAGCTCATCTAGATTTTTTGTAGTAAATATGGCAATCAACGGTTTGTGGTCCGTTTCAACACTAAAATCGATGCCAGTGAGTAGATCTGGAAACTTTTGGCATGCTGCCCATGTTATTGCCAGAGCTTCCTTTTCAATTTGCGCATATCCTTGTTCTGCCTGGGTAAGGGTTCTGGATACACAGGCCACGTGTCGAAGAACGTCATCTTCATCCACCTGAAGCAACACTGCTCCTAACCCGTACGATGATGCGTCACATGATAAGATGGTTTTGTGTTTAGGGTCATATAATTTAAGTATCGGGGCGTTGGTCAATGCCGCCTTTAGTTTCATAAATGACGTGTTTTGAGGGCCCCCCCCCCCCCCCCCCCCCACTAAAACTCTCCTGACTGTGTAATAAATCGTTAAGCGGTTTGCTTAAATCTGAGAGGTATGGTACAAATTTCCCCAAATAATTTACCATACCTAGGAACCTTTTCAGTTCAGTAATGTTTTGTGGCTCCGGGTATTTTTCAATTGCTCTAACCTTTGAATCGCTTCGATGGATTCCGTATTCGTCGATTTGGTGTCCCAAGAACTTTATAGATGTGATCCCGAACTCACATTTTTCCTTATTAAGGGTAACTCCATTATCTTTAAGTCTTTTTAATACTTGTCTCAAAGTAGCATCATGCTGTTCTACATTGGCACCGAATATGAGGATATCATCCATCTGGCAAACTGTTCCTGGTATGCCCTGCAATATGGATTGCATGCGCTTCTGATATATTTCCGGAGCAGACGATATTCCAAAGGATAGCCTTAGGAAACAATATCTACCGTATGGTGTTAAAAACGTAGTCAATTTTTGTGACCGTTGTGTTAGTTTAATTTGCCAAAACCCTGAATTGGCGTCTAATTTAGAAAAAATCTTAGCTCCAGAAAGTTGAGCTAGTGTGTGGTCGGCAATTGGCATGGGGTGAATTTCACGCTCAACTGCACAATTTAACTTTGTAAGATCTACACATAATCGGATGTCACCTTTACCCTTCGGGACAATGACCATCGGTGCGCACCACGCAGTTGGTTCGTCAACCGGTTTAATTACGTTTCTTTTCACCATTTCGTCAAGCTTGTTTTTTTTTTTTTTTTTCTCGGATATAGTTTTTATTGTATCATTCTTGGGGAATATGACAATTTTTATAGAATCTTAACCTAGAACACAATGACGTTATTCGTTGCCACTGCTTCAAATAACATATGGATGAAAATTTTATTTGATATAAAATAAATACTTATGAATACATTTATTATGTGTATGTGAATGTTTTTGTTTTTACTAAGAGTATGTACGTTATTTTATTTTATATTCGTTTATTATGTTATTCATTTTCATTATACATGTATTTATGCCGTCGGAATAGAATGGAATGGAATTCCAAGCAGCTGATTGTATAGTATTAAAAGTTCGTACGGCCTGACAGGACAGGCTTATCGATGACACAATCGTGTGTTGCATTAGTAAGTGCTGTTGCAGCTTTCGGAATGGAAGGAATTCCAATAAGCTGCGTGTATGAACTTAGGAATTTTATCGGCCTAATGGGATAGGCTCGTCCGGAACACAATCATATATATGTTATACACATGTATTAGTAAATGCTGTTGTAGCTTTCTGAATGGAAGGAATTTCAGTAAGCTGCTCTTTGTAATTTAGAGGTTTTACGGCCTAATAGGATAGGCTATTCGAAGTTTAAAGTGGCTCTAGCCTTGATCACAATTTAGCTGG
Source organism: Urophora cardui (assembly GCA_960531455.1). NCBI lineage: Eukaryota > Metazoa > Arthropoda > Insecta > Diptera > Tephritidae > Urophora > Urophora cardui. The sequence goes on along the minus strand of OY482673.1, from coordinate 89,115,448 downwards.
CTTGTTTTTAAACGGTTTTATTTAGCTCACCCCGTTTGTTTTATTATTTATTCTTTATTCTTGGGTCAAATTTAGTAATTCAAATTTCACCCTCTTCCTGTCAACCGATTAATCTGAAATTTTGCACGCATGTATAACCCCGATGACAATGCAATATTATGAAAAAAAAATTCCGATGGTGGCGCGTGGGTCGGTATATTTACAAAAATCGCATTTATGGTCCTATTTGGCTGAAATTCGGAACATGTATTACTACCTTGAAAAGAAATATTTTCTTAAAAAAAAAAATTCCGCTAGGTGGCGCGTGGGTCGCTATATTTACAAAAATCGCATTTATGGTCCGATTTGGCTGAAATTCGGAACATGTATTACTACCTTGAAAAGAAATATTTTCTTAAAAAAAAATTCCGCTAGGTGGCGCGTGGGTCGCTATATTTACAAAAATCGCATTTATGGTCCGATTTGGCTGAAATTCGGAACATGTATTACTACCTTGAAAAGAAATATTTTCTTTAAAAAAAATTCCGCTAGGTGGCGCGTGGGTCGCTATATTTACAAAAATCGCATTTATGGTCCGATTTGGCTGAAATTCGGAACATGTATTACTACCTTGAAAAGAAATATTTTCTTAAAAAAAAAATTCCGCTAGGTGGCGCGTGGGTCGCTATATTTACAAAAATCGCATTTATGGTCCGATTTGGCTGAAATTCGGAACATGTATTACTACCTTGAAAGGAAATATTTTCCTAAAAAAAACTTCCGATAGGTGGCGCGTGGGTCGCTATAGAGGCGTTGGACTGCAATAAACTAACGGGCAAGAAACCTTGCAATAATGAAGCACTAAATGAATTAAACAGAATGCGAAATAAAAACTAAAAACTAGAAAATAAAAATAGGTAAAAAAACTTTTTAAGTTAAACGGTTTTATGTTATACATACATTGCAATGTTTAAGATAAATGTACTAAAAACCAAAAAATAATAAAATAGATACAGTCGTGGGAATTATAAACATTTGCATAGACTAGACTAAAATAAAACCGGGGGGCACGTCAATTGTCTACAAATTATCGACTTAATGTGCGATAGAAGAATCGTTTAATTCGTCGTTAGGCAGTTGGCCCGCAGACGGTGAGGAAAATACTTACTATTTTCTTGCTCATGGAAATTCCAATAGTTATACACTCCATGTTAATAAAAGAGATGTTGCAACTAGTTTATCGTTGGACATTCACACGAGGAATCGTTTCACTGCTCGTAGTTTGTCTTTAATCGACAAAACATATGATAAAAGTACTACTCGCTCACCACTATGAAACCCTAAAACTCGCTTATAATCGAGCTTGCTAGCTTTTTTCCACATTCTAGCCCTACTTATCACACGTCCATCGTTGTCGGTTGAACAACTGCCTAATTATAGTGTAACATTACAAAACAAACATTTTAATCAACGATTGTAGACAATTGACGTGCCCCACGGTTTTATTTTAGTCTAGTCTATGCAAATGTTTATAATTCCCACGACTGTATCTATTTTATTATTTTTCGGTTTTTAGTACATTTATCTTAAACATTGCAATGTATGTATAACATAAAACCGTTTAACTTAAAAAGTTTTTTTACCTATTTTTATTTAAAGTGTCTTTTAATGCAACTGGTACACGACGTGCTGCAAAAATCTGAAATGGTTTTGCATAGTTTTTCAACTTTATCTCGCATTCGAAATTCTTTATACATCCCAACCCTTCAAAAAGCCCAGGATATTCTTCCAAGACCTTAACCCTGGAAACGAATTTATTGTCATTTTTTCGAATATGCTACACAATTCACTCTTAGTAATGACTTTTAACTGCAAGCTGGATTGTAGGCTTAGTAGGGGTTTTCTAAGACCCTTGATCACATATATGTGACTTGATGTCATGTTGTTTCCATACGCCAGCCTTGCTTTGAACATACCAATAAGCTTTAATGCACGCCCGTCAGGGCCAGCAATCTTTCTGTCGGAAATTTCCAATTTGGTCTTGGCGAACGTCATTTTAAACAGCTGATCGGTTATCACGTCGACCGGTGAACCTGTATCAACCATAAAGGTTACCTTTGTGTTATTTAAAAGAATCTCTACATCCCATGACTTATTAAGCACATCATTGTTGATGCTGTTAACTTTAAGCATGCCTAAAAAATTTTCCCCTAAATCGTTGTTTACGTTTTTCACCTTTGCTTGCTTATTTTTGGATTTTGACAAGCATACACTTGCGAAGTGGTTTAGTTTGTCGCATTTGTTACACCTTTTCCCTTTAGCTGGGCAGTTTACCTGTCGTTCATGAAAAGTAGCTGAGCCGCACCACGTACATTTACCTCTATTATGTGATTTCTGGTTCACATATTCACCGGCTATCTTTTTCTGTTTTGTGTTTTTGTTCGTGTGAGAGGCTGTTGTGAGTTTATTTACCGACGATGTTAAGTATAGTTGTTGCCTTCTAACGGCTTGGTGTTGCCTTACTTCTATTATTGCCTTTTCCAAGGTTAAATCGGTCACTAGCTGAAGTTTTTCAGACAGCTTGCGGTCGCATACACCAACAACAATCTTGTCGAGTATCATTTCGTCTCTTAATATACCGTATTTGCAATTTTCGGACAGCAAGTACAGGTCTGTGATGAAGTCTTCTATCAAATCACCTTCAAGTTGACATCTAAGGTTGAATTTAGCTCTCTCGTATATCACGTTGGTTTTAAGCACAAAGTGCTTTGTAAATGCTTCCACTACTTTGGAGTACACCTTCTTTTCTGCCGCTGTCAACGTGAAGCATAGAAATATGTTATCGGCTTGATCTCCCATTAGGTACACCTAGGGACACGAATTTCGATACGAGACGATACCAAATCGATATTTTTTGCATTTGATACCGATACTTTTTACTCGATTCTTTTGCGACGATATTTTTTGGTATCGAGTACTTCAACCACGGTATCGAACAAATGAGTACATTCAGTGATGGAAAATTAAAATTGTTTCATATTTGTCCAAAAAATTATGCAACTCAAAATAGTGCCGAAAATCGGTCGAGTGTGCAGAAGTGACAAGCTGCTTCCTAAAGTGCCGAAAAATGCACAAGCACTGGTACATATCGAAAAATAGGTCTGATCCACGTGCTGAAATAATTGCAGGTTTGGGCTACTTCGTAAGGTTTTTTGTATGAAGTTTTAAGAAGTTACCCAAATTTGTTTATTGATTTTCACATTAAACGAGGCGCACACTTACCACCGAAACTTGCTTAAAATTTGCAATTACCATGCGATAGAAATAATGATAACTGGAGATATAGGATTATATATTTTTCATTTTCATACGATAATTTGACGTTTGCAAAAAAAAATCTTCATTTCAGCGAAAAAATCGTCAATATATTTTTTCTTTCTCATTTTACTAAAAACACGTTATAAACAAAAAAAGGGTCTGTTTTCCATTAATGCCCATATGACACTACGTTTTTTCCCGGTATTCTACAAGGGTTTTTGTGTGAAAGAGGTGGTCAAATACAGTTTTGTGTTGGTGCAAGGGAGTAAGCTATGTTGGAAAAAACTAACGAAATACCATCCTGGCAGTTAAAAAGCAATGAGCCAGCTTGTATATATCGATAGGTTTTTTGACATTCGGCACTTTTTTCTGACAATTGTTTCATTTTAACAACTATAAAATAAATTATTTTTAAAATATAAAATATATGGAAATACAAACTTTAAATTTGCCTCTTGTAAGCTTCTGCATTGGCCGTAAGGGGAAAGAAGAAGTCCGGAAGAAAAATCATACTGCGCAATGGATTATCTTTATAACATGGAATGCACAGCTATTCTGCCACGTGAGTTTCATCATTTTTTTGTTTCGATAATTTAAATTCAAATTTCCAAAAAAAATTCAATGATGGATACATATAATCTCAATGAAAATGAATTGTCAATGTTATTTAAGATGTTTATTTTTCAAAATACTAAATATTTTGCAAATATCTTTTTACAACTGTGATTGCATTAAACACACCTGTTGTTTTGTAAAAGCTGTTGGTTTGTAAAAAATTTTTTCAAGAACTTAATAAACTTGTATAATTTTTTTAATCAGCTTGAACTATTCTTATGAGTTGGAAAAGGATTTACGTCAAAATCAAAACTTTGGAACCAGCTATGGCATACTATGCCATGGAATCAGAACTAATACAGCGATATGCGTATGCATCAGGATGCAGTTTTATTGCATTTTTGGTAACTTTCTAGAAGACGGTGCAACTTTAAACCGTTTTAATAAATATCTTTTAAATGTGGAAAAATCTTTTATTTCCGCTTTCGAATTCATAATCTAGAGGTCAGAACGCGTCGATTGGTCCCTCTTTTAACTTTTTTAAAGGAAATTTTAAGGTTGCACCTTCCAGAAAATTACCGCTTTCGATACCGATACTTTGAGTATCGAGTAGTTTAGTTTCGATATTATCGGGTTCGCGATTCTTTTTAACCGATATTTTAAATGAGTACCAGATCGATGCTTTTGATTCGATATCGTGTCCCTAGGTACACCAATGTGTTAATTTGTTCCTCTTCAGATGCATTATTTAGTTTCGAAGCTATGCGGAACCGTTCAAATCGACGAAGCCATCTGGGCCACTCGCCAGGATTGCTGAATGAGAATGCATCAGGGGAGTGCACCGTAAAGCTACTTCCCAAGCCAGCTGGAGGATCTGTCATTATTACGTAAGATTGTTATCCGCGCGCAATCTTCCGTGTTAAAATTCGTATTTATTAATTATATACTTTTCGAATGTGGGTTCTTTAAACCGCTGCCACCATGTTGTGTACCTACAACTAGTGAAACGCACATCCCGAGTTCTGCTTTACAACTGGGTTTATTTGAAGTTAGCTATACATAATTAGCACTCGGTACAAGAACAGTAGGTAGAAGAATGTATGACAGCTCTCTTCTGCATACGTATGTACATATGTATGTATATATATATATACCCAACAAAAGTGACCACTAACATAGCCCAAACCATTGTTTATACTATATAGTTTGGTCTTTTTCTTGTTCAGTTTTAAAAATGCATTTGTATTTGTGCGAAAATCGAGAGAATGAAGGAATCAATGCTGTGCAATTTCATAGAATTGTTGTTACTACCAAAATGGGAACAAATTAGCTAGGATCTACTCCGTTTCTACTGAATTTTTTTCTTCACTACGAAAACGATTTTAATAAAAATATATCGCACCCTAAATCATAAAGTGACACAATTCAAAATTTTTTTAAATCGACTTTCGTCATAAACCCATACAGAGAATATATCTCTAGCGATTGCCAACAAAAAAAAAACTTTTCATTCGGAGTCTCTAAATGTGTAGAACTACTGTTGATTTAACATTTTAACTAGATAATTTAACAATTTCAGCTAGTTAAATTAACACGGATTTTTTTTTTTTGATTTTACCTTAAATTTATTGTTAAATTAACTGGATTGATTTTACAATTTACAAAAAAAAAAATACATACATCGCACCCTAAATCATAAAGTGACACAACTCAAAATTCAAATATTTTCAGGAGAGCCAAAAAACTTTTTTTTACAAGAAATCGTATGGCAAAAGGCCACGTATAATGGTAATTTTGCGGTCAAAAAGACAATTATTGAAAAGTTTTTTTGGCAATCGCTAGAGACATTTATGTCAAAAACGCGATTTAAAAAAATTTTGAGTTGTGCCACTTTATGATATAGGGTGCGATATGTACATTCAATAAAAAAAATGTGCTTCGGTATTGCGAGATATGGGAAGACCTCCTCGTGGTAAAATTGCAAACTATGAGGAGGAAAAAGAAAATATTTTACATTAAAAACTTTTAGAAATAAAAATGCATTTCACTTTTAATTCACTTGCAAACTGAAAATATAAATGGAAACGCCATTATCACGCACTTCCAATGAAGCTAAACTCTTCCCACGACACCAGATTTTCTTTTTATTAAAAAAAAATAATAATAATTGCGTTTTGCACGAACAACAGAAATCCAAATGTTCAAAAAAATTGTGTATGTTTCAAAATATTTTTGACGTTCTTTTTTGTAACATTTTTTTGTTTATATTGACACTAATATCATGTTAAATAAACCAAATTCCAAATGACATTTAAGAATAAAATTTTATATTTGAATCATAGCGTATATTTTAAAATCGCTCCATGCTGCATCAACATTAAAATTTGGTTGAATTTACCAAAATGTCAAATAACGTTTAAAAACTAAAATCACGTTTAAAAAATCGTATAATTTGAAAAAAATTGTTGCTATTCTATGTGTAAAGATCGAACATGTTAATCTTACATAAATTAAAATTTCAATATACGTGAACGAAGTAGTAAAAGCATTGGTATCCGTATATTCCCTTTTCTATATTTCTGGGAAAAATTTATTAATAGAACAGTACGAGAAAGTACAACCCTGCTTATACGAAAATGTTCAAAAGGAAAGAAAATAATTTAAATTCAAACGGCCATTTTTCATGGCGAAAACCCAACACACATTTAGGTTAGATATCGGTATAAGAATGACTCGAGAACTAGCCCGACTCGAGAAGCTGTCGGGAATCATATCGATCTCAAACAAAATGGGACATAACTCTCAAATGGAGAAAATAATAATTTCCGAATTGAAATCCAATGTAGCTTTCTAATACGATTCTAATGCGAATTCGCAAATATTTATTTTTCTAATCAGTCTCCAATTGATTTCTAGTGTAGTTTTCTACCTTCGCTTTGGATTAGAGATATGTTTGAGAATTACACTCTCTAACGTTAGAGATTGTGTTTGCTGATAAAACGCTGTGCCAATTCATACTTTTTGATTAATGCCTGGATGCCTTTGGTTGCTTTGGAAACTCTACATTCTCCTACATTTGGATATTTCCCAATTAGCACGAATCCAATGTGGGAAAAAAGTCTCAATTCTCAAGTTTATATCCAACATGTTTTTACACTTGAGGTAAAACACTTTTCCAAACTGAACTGAGAGCATAATTAGTATTAATTAAATTCAATCGTATAAATGCAATTTTTTTAGTGGCTAGCACGAAATTAATTTTTTATCAATTTTAATTTGATTTGGGTAAGTGGAAAATTAACTGAAAACTATTAACAGCGAAGCTGGGGTATGTAGCTATTTCGAAAAGGGCTTAAACTTTTCTCATCAGTACCCCTTTCGGGAGTGGAAGTTTGAACCAAGCGTGATTTGAACTTGGGACCTCGCAACTCCCACCCTTATGACCGAGTCAAAGATAACTAGATGCGAAACTCTCAAATTTATCTGCTCTCACGGGGGCCTGAACTGTCTTTTCACTTTCAAACACTGACGAATCAGGGAAAACAGCTGACAGCAAAATCAGCTGATACCACAAACCATATCAAATCCACCATAAATAATAAACAAATGAGGGATTTTGGATATTTGCCACCATTTCATTAAATGACTTTATTACTTATTATATTAATCGAGAAGTGAATTAAAAATGTATAATAAAGTTTGAAAAGGGGTGAGAATGGAATTGTTTGCATATTTACCTTTTTGAATCAAAAATATGCAACAAATATCTAGATATGGGAAGTAGGATATACTATAAATATAAAATATTTGCCTTAAAATTAATGCTATATTAATTGATTTCTCAATGAAAACACAATATCATTTTCCTTTTTAGCCTGGAAACAAAATTTGAATGAAATACTTGCGTGCATTTTATTAACTGGTTTAATAACATATAAACCATTTTACATGATTTTAAATACTCAAGATTATACTTTGGATCTAATTTAAAGTACAATTGCGAAGTCACTCTCATATTTTGCAGCAAAAATTACGTAATATTATTCATTTGCAAGAAATAACGAAATACCCCGAAATTTTATTTTAAAATACCCACATTCACTTTTTTACGCAGTGGCACCAATGGAAAATGTTATAAAAAATTCGCATTTTTCAGCGCTCTCACGAAACAAAGAGTTTCGTATCTAGTTATCTATGGCCGAGTGATTTACACACTCGGCCACAAGAGTGCTGTATCAGTTGACAGCCAATTTCCACTTTTGTCTTTACACACGTACCTACATACATATGTATGTATGTATGCCCATATGTACCTTCAATTAGATCGTTTTGTGTGCACATGCTTTGCATATGACAACAACACAAACGTATTGAATCTATTTTTAGACAGTTCGCAATGAACGGAGTTGTTGTATTACTAACATTACATACATTCGTATAAATGCAATTCTTTTAGTGGCTAGCACGAAATTAATTTTTTATCAATTTTAATTTGATTTGGTATAGTATTGTTGGAAATTGGAAAATGGATTTGATCTCAATGAAATTCAAATGCATTCAAAAATGCTTATTGGGTAGCAACGATTGGCATCATGGATATTTCATTTTTGTTTTGAAAAAATAAATGTGTATCTATATTTTTGATACATACAGTAAGTCGCAGTGAAAATGAGCCACGCTTTGTTGTCCGAAATTTTATGATTATAAAAAATTATACACAAACCGATTGAAAAACAAAATTATGTACTTAGGTATATTTTAGAATAAACCACAATTCAGTATTTAAAATTTTTTGATGAACATTATTTTTTAGTTATAAAAATAATAGCTTAAAAAACACGCTTTAATCTTAAAAATCGTACTAAAAATTGAGAAATAATTTAATTAGAAACAAAATGATGAACGAATGAAGAATTTTTATTTTGACTTTTTTGAGATTTCATATAACGTACTCTTTAATTTCGCAACTAGGTAGATATGTATGTATATTTTTGTACTAGTTGTACGAATCGAATATTTTCATGTTCAAATATTATTGAGCACCCCCACGCTACATACATATATTTTCGTTCACCATTTTGTTTCTAATTAAATTATTTCTCAATTTTTAGTACGATTTTTAAGATTAAAGCGTGTTTTTTAGTTTTTTAAGCTATTACTTATTTTTAACTTTTTAGTGAAATTTTTCATTATGTGGACGCAATAATAAAAGTAAATTTTTCACATACATTGTTTCCTTATAAAAAAAAAAACATTGGTCATGAGAGCTCAAAAATGAAGCCTAAACGAAAAAATATCAACTAATATGTACTATGTGTATCGAAGATATGCTCTTCCTTATTTGCCTGTGCATATTCACAATAAACAGCGCTCCAAAATATTCTCATTGTCCTATAATCACTTCCATATTTTTCTTGTATACCAAAAAATAGTAAACAACTTCTTGAAAATAAAAATAGCCAAATAGAATTTGAACAAAGAAAAACACAAAACCAGTTCTTGCTTTGCATACGTAAGTATGTACATGCGGTTGTTTTTATTGCAAACACAACAACAAAACAGAAAGCTTTTACTTATTGGCCTGCATACGGGAGTGAATTGAATGAAATTCATAGAGGCTATTTTGAAGAAAGGTAACTTAAAAGCCTCAATGAAGCATGGAATATAATGTTGAATGTCCCACTATATGATGTCGTTGGGCTGAATTTTATGTTGAAGTCATATTTCGAATCCGGAGGAGAATAGAAATAATAGAAGAGAGAACACAATAAAAGTAAAGTGAATGTTTCCCAAAAATAATTATTGAGTTAAACGTTGCAACTTTTAGGATGGGATGAAGTTACATACATACATACATACATACATACATACATACATACAGGTGAAGCTAATAAAAGCGTGTTAATAAAAATAATAGTTAAAACCGGAGAAGTTCATGAAACGGGCTCACAGTGAAAGTTAGCCACTAAGAGGAATATGCCCTAAAACGGTTTTAATACTTTTATGCCTTGTTTCAACAGTTCAATTACTCTATCTGTAATATTTAAACTTGTTTGTCGGTCCATCTTTGCACATTGACATCAAAAATACAACTAATGTATCTGTTGGCGCACTTTAATTAAATATAATACAAATTTTATTAGCAAGCAATGTGTTTTATTCAACTACACCTTTTAAAAACGGAGGAAAATTGCCTGATCTGGTTTTTTTTATATAATTAAAACATAATGTAAAATGTGAACTGTAAAAATATATAAGAGAAAAATATTAATCGGTGTTCTAGAGAGAAACTTTAAGTATTTAAATTGGAGTTGCCAGAAAGCTTGCTTTGATTGTGACGCGTATGTTTTTGTTTTTCATAATTTCTAGCATGTTGTTGAAAGATTTCCTTCGCAAAAAGATTGGGAAAGTCAAGTAATTGTTAACAAAGATATTTAATAATAAAAATTTCTGAATAAATGATGGCTCACTTTCACTGTGACTCACTGTATGCCCATCAAAACAAACTTCAACCATGGGAATTGTTGTTGCAAAAAGTGACAGGCACATTATGTGTCAATGGGAAACTAAATAAACCAAATGTGAAGAAGAATCGACCACAGCGCTGTATTCAAACGTAGCAAAATCTTCACAAGAAAATAGCCAAAATTCCTAATAAAATCAATTAAATCTCAAAAATATGTTAATTTTTTGTTAATATTGCTACAAATATAGCATTACAAATTCAATTCACCCAATAACTTTATAGATTTAACGATTTCGAAATTCATTTGAATTTTTTTTCTGTAACTTTTGCACAGCACTGCATGGTGACAGGCACAACATGCCAAACGATCAGCTGAGAGTGTCGCAACTTATAGATATAAACTATGGCCCAAACGACCGATTCATGTATCTGCATCGGTTCGTAGTTAGCCGAACATAACAAAAACCAAATTTTTATCGCGACGACGACGATATGTGTATACATACATACATAACTACATATATACATATGTTTGACTGAATACACGTCATTCGTCGTCGTCGCTGTAGGGTGTATGATCATTTTTATACTGTAACAATTTATAACTTTGTTGAATATTAAATATTATGTAGAGATAAGTTGTTTTGAAAATTCAGGTTTTCAAAATGAAAATTTTAGACATTAAATATTATTCTGATTTGGTTTTCTGAACTTGTTAAAACGATCTTTGTTAAAACAAATAAATTAATTTTTAACACGCTTTTATTAGCTTCACCTGTATGTATGTATGTATGTAACTTCATCCCATCCTAAAAGTTGTAACATTTAACTAAATTAACTAAATTATTATATCTTTCAAACATTCACTTTTATTGTGTTCTCTCTATTATTTCTATTCTCCTCCGGATTCGAAACATGACATCAACAGCCCAACGGCATCATATAGTAGGACATTCAACATTATACTTCATGCTTCATTGCGGCTTTTAAGTTACCTTTCCTCAAAATAGCCTCTATGAATTTCAATTCACTCCCGTATATAAGCCAATAAGTAACAAGCTTTCAGGGTACGGAAAAAACTCACTCACGAACGCTCAAAAATACATTCTTCTCAAATCACAAACACATGTTCAAAGAAAAACGTATAACCACTCAAATAGCGAGCGAACTAACGCACAACAGCCAACGATCGCTCATAGCGATGGCGATAAACTCAATGCATAAATTCACTCAAAAATGAAGCTTGTAGCTTTCTGTTTTGGGTTTGTTGTATTTGCAATGAAATCAGCCGCATGTACATAGTACATACGTATGCAAAGCAAGAACTGGTTTTGTTTGTAATTCATTTAATAGTAAGTGCTGAATCAACGATAAGGAACCCTAATTCTATAATTGCATTTCACGTTTGGAAAGAAATTTTTATACAATGTTTTGTAAACGTGAGGTGAAAAAAATTTCTCTAAAACTAAAAAAAAAATAAAAAAAAATAAAAATAAATAAAAAAAAACAATGCGCCACTCGGGACTCGAACCTGAGCTCCTTGGTCCGTAGGCAGCATACCTCACCATTACGCTACAATCGTATTCGGAAGTTTGTTGTCTAAATTCGAATTTATTCAATCAGGTTTCTTTTTTTTTGTTCTTTTCAAATGCTTCACCTTAACTTCTCTTCACTTTCTGATTGTAAAATATAACAAAACGTTTGGGAAATTTTGTATTTCCAAACTAGTTTGGAAAACCTTGAATAAAAGGGTTTGGAAAATATTGCATAATAAGCTAGTTTACTTCACTGCATATTGGGATTTTTGGTAGAAGTTATAAATACATATGTATGTAGATCTATTTCGGAGAACACCACATCCCATCAGACTTCTTTTTACTTTTATTCTTACGTCCGCATAAAACATCCATTTCACTAAAAAGTTAAAAATAAATAATAGCTTAAAAAAAACTAAAAAACACGCTTTAATCTTAAAAATCGTACTAAAAATTAAGAAATAATTTAATTAGAAACAAAATGATGAACGAAAATATAAATATTTAAGGAAAAGCGTGGGGGTGCTCAATAATAGTTGAACATGAAAATATTCGATTCGTACAACTAGTACAAAAATATACATACTTAGTTGCGAAATTAAAGAGTACGTTATATGAAATCTCAAAAAAGCCAAAATAAAAATATTAGTAAAAAACAGCGATTTTAAATATTTTTTGACATACTGAGCACCCGACGCTTTTCCTTAAATTCTTATATTTTCGTTCATCATTTTGTTTCTAATTAAATTATTTCTTAATTTTTAGTACGATTTTTAAGATTAAAGCGTGTTTTTTAGTTTTTTTAAGCTATTATTTATTTAGTTTAAATAATGTTAATCATTAGTTTTAATAAAAGATAATTGTGGTCCTCCCTTAACTAAGAAATAAGGACCCCATAACTGGTGACCCAATCTCTGAACACAACGACATAAAGCGGATTTCACCCGATTTAACATTTGGTAAGAATATTCTCGAAACGTGGCAAACTTCCATCATGACAAACGGCGAGGAAAAGACTTCGGCCACCATCACGGGAAACAACACCCGCACAGAGCAAAGCGCTGATATAAGCAGTTTCGCAGCTCGTGTCCAAGTGCCTCTACTAAATGGATTCTTGTTACAAAGCATAGAGTCCTGGTTCACACGCCTTTTTCTCCATAAACAATTTCGGGAAAATGAACCAGGACCAACGCGACAACGCCAAATTCGACACCGCTGTGATGTACATGGAAGAGCGCCTGCACGAACAAACATTCGATATTGTACGAAATCCACCAGTAAAAGATAAGTACGCTACTTCGCACTGCAGTCTTAAGCAAAATTAAGCGGTATCACCGATCACACGCCTCGAGCAGCTTACATCAGGGATTCAACTTGGAGACAACAAGCCTAGCCACATGTTGTCCCAGCTACATCGTACCGGTGTTACTACGGATAAAAACCTAATAAAAGATTTTTGGCTTCAAAAGCTTCCCGTTTCGGCACGAGCCGTAATTGCTGGAATCAACAAAGGTAACCCGGACAGGACACTAGAACAACTGGCATCAATAGCCGACGAAATTATCGACGTTGTCCGGGTAAATTCAGTAGAAGCCATTAGTGCTGAAAAAAACAATCGTCCTCTTCAAAAAAGCTCGACACATGCGGATTCTAACGAACGAACACTCGCACGCATTGAAAAAAATAGCAACAAAATCCATCAGCGAGCACGGTCGAAAAGTCGACACGACAGCCCTCGACGTTCTCCTACCAACACAATTATGTTGGTATCATAAGCGTTTCGGCGCAAAGGCAAAAAATGCAACCATCCCTGCAACTTTAAGGAACAAAAAAACTAACAACGCCGGTGGCCCTTGCAGCTGACACCGTCGCTTCAAATCAACCAGGCTGCACCAACCTTAATTCTACAAGTTCGCGTCGCTGTAAAACGTCCAGTACTTGCACAACCTACGCCTCAATTATATGCTGCAAACAATACGAGAATACAAACATTTGGTGTCATACGGTCAACCCTTGACCTGGGACTACGAAGACCCTTTGATTGGACTTTTGTCGGGGTTTACCACGTTATCCCCAAAATCAAAATCCCCAAATCAAAATCCCCAAATCAAAATCCCCAAAATCAAAATCCCCAAAATCAAAATCCCCAAACACAAAATCCCCATATTCTGTGTGAAATAAATTAAAATTAGGTTAGAAATCGCGGCGATTATGAATATGAGAATTCTACATTGGACATTATTTCTCAAACTGAAACTCATAAGAAATTGTATACATACGTGATGATTTCACAAATGTTTATTAATAAATTCATCTCAATAACTTATGATTACATATTTGCATACATACATAACATAAATAAATACAAACTTCGTTGATTATCAAGTAAGCAATGGGAAATTAAACTACGCTTATTACGCTCAAGAAATTTACATACATATGCCCAGGTGCAGACAAAATCAAAATTTTATACTGAATCCAAATATGAAATTAAAATTAAAATCGAGCCGTTTTCAGAGAAATTTAGCTGCATAAATGGAAGAGTTATTATTCAAAAATATAATTTGATTACAGGATATATCTTTGTGATTAATTAACCTGGCCTAATGTTCATACATTCGTATATACGTAAATACGTATGTATGTACATCCCTGCAAAAATCATTGGATTATATGGGGTCTGTACGATATGTCGAAAATTTTAATGTCAAATCTAAATATGCCGAATAAAAAAAGACCGAAAAAAAATGTCGAATGATAAAATGTCGAAGCAAAAAATACCGAATTTTAATCATGTAAAAATTTGGAAAAATGTCTAATAAAAAATGTCATTAAAAAATAGCCCATCTTATGGAAGCTCGAATTTTATACATCAATAATAAAAAACAAAAAAAAATAACTCTCAGCCGGCAGAATTCTCTTCCCTGAGTAATATCTATGACCCGGTCCACAGTGCATTGGCGCAGAACAGTTGTCTGCGTTGGATGCCTTCGGCCGCGCTTATAAAAAATAACCCTGGGCCACCCCATCCGTCCGGACGTGTGCCCTAACAGTGGCTACCGCCACGGTGATGTCCTTCTGCGTAGTACACCCTTCAGCGGCGGCGATAAAAATGTAAGTATACAAATTTCGGCCTTTTCGGTAATTTTCCTCATTTCGACATTTTTTAATTGGGTCAAAAATGTATTCGGTATAATAAGTACTCGGTTGGTCCATAGCGAGCACTCGATGGATTAGCGAATGGAGTACTCCGAATTTTTTCAGGGATATATATGTATTTTATATGTATGTATACATATGTATATGTTATTACGTATCAGAGCTCAGATAAGACTCGGCATGCGGTTTTTTAAATATGATCTTCAATGTTGTTTATTTAGTCATCTTTTGGGGATTTTGTGACGCTATCCCCGAAAAAATGTGGGGATTTCGTGTTTGGGGATTTTGATTTTAAGGATTTTGATTTTTGGGGATTTTGATTTTGGGGATTTTTTTTTTGGGGATTTTGTGCGTTGGGGATTTTGTTTTTTGGGGATTATGTGGCACTCCCCAAAATCCCCAACGCACAAAATCCCCAAAAAAAAAAATTCCCAAAACCAAATCCCCAAAATCAAAATCCTTAAAATCAAAATCCCCAAACACGAAAGCCCCACATTTTTTCGGGGATAGCGTCACAAAATCCCCAAAAGGTGACTAACTAAACAAAGTTGAAGGTCATATTTAAAAAACCGCATGCCGAGTCTTATCTGAGCTCTGATACGTAATAACATACATATATGTATACATACATATAAAATACATATATATCCCTGCAAAAATTCGGAGTACTCCATTCGCTAATCCATGGAGTTCTCGCTAATAATGTCGAAAAAAATGTCGGATTTTAATTTACCGAAATAAAAAAGTCGCAAAATGTCGAAAAATGTAGAAAATGTGGAAAAATACTTGGCGTGTTTTTTCTTTATTTTCGGTAGGTGGGTCGGCTTAGATATAATGCGCCCTACGGGGTATCTAAGAGATTCCATATTTTATAAAAAATATGTTCATCTAAATAAATGAAATGAATAAATAAAGCGAAGGCCGCTTGCGCTGTAGTGTGTACTACGCATAAGGACATCACCGCCACGGTTATGGCACGCGACCGGACTTGGATGGCGTAGCCCAGGGTTATTTTTTATAAGCGCGGCGGAAAGCCGCCAGTGCAAAAACGTTTTCTATTCAAAAGTACTGTGGATTGCTCTATACGTTTTATTCCAGAAAGAGAATTCTGCCAGCTGAGGGTTATTTTTTTAAAGCGCGGCCAAAGGCCGCCAATGCAAAAAAGTTTTCTACTCGCGCACATTTTACATATCATTACTTTGACATTATTTCGATAAATACATATGTAATCATAAGTTATTGGGTCGTATTAATAAAAACCAAGCAAGATGAATTTATTAATAAACATTTGTGAAATCATCACGTATACAATTTCTTTTGAGTTTCAGTTTGAGAAATAATGTCCAATGTAGAATTCTGTGTGAAATAAATTAAAATTAGGTTAGAAATCGCCGCGATTTTAATTTATTTCACACAGAATATGGGGATTTTGTGTTTGGGGATTTTGATTTTAAGGATTTTGATTTTGGGGATTTTCATTTTGGGGATTTTGATTTTGGGGATTTTGATTTGGGGATTTTGATTTGGGGATTTTGATTTTGGGGATAACGTGGTAAACCCCCCTTTTGTCGCCGCCGACACCAAACACAATATTTTAGGCGCAGATTTTTTAAGTAAGTACAACATTTTAATTGATATGCATAATACGACTATTATCGACGGTGAGACGAAATTAACAAGCAGGGCTATTTGCCTAATCGGTATTCAGCCGTATAATATCAAAACGTACGATTCTAATAGCATACATGCGGATTTGTTGCAAGAGTTTATCGATATAACTCAAACAAACAAACCGTTCGAATAAAATACCAAAAGCGATGTTAAACATTTTATAGTAACAGAAGGCCAACCGGTCTTTCAAAAATCGCGACGCTTGAGTCCAGAAAAATACCACGCCGTTAAAGACGAATTCCAACACCTTATAAAGACCGGCGTATGTAGGCAATCAAAAAGCCCGTACGCCAGTCCGCTGCTCGTAGTACGCAAAGCCGACAACTCATGGCGCCCCTGTGGCGATTATAGGGCACTGAGTGTGCAGACGCTACCAGATAGATACCCTCTGCCGCACATTCACGACTTCACTTGTTTGTTGCACGGTAAGAAGATTTTTTCAAAAATTGATCTATACCGTGGCTACTACCAGATTCCAGTCGCCGAAGAGGATGTACCCAAGACCGCAGTTACCACACCTTTCGGACTGTTTGAGTTTGTAAGTATGCCGTTCGGTTTGCGAAACGCTGCGCAGACATTTCAAAGGTACATGCACGAAGCATTGAGAGGCTTGGACTTTGCATTCAGCTATGTTGATGACATTTGTGTGGCATCCACCACAGGGGAAGAGCACACTGCACATCTTCGCTTAGTTTTTGAAAGACTGCGAAAACATTCCTTAACGATCAATCCGTCAAAGTGTATTTTCGGCTAAGCAACAATCGAATTTTTAGGCTATTTGGTTTCGCCGAAAGGAATCAGCCCCTTACCCACGAAGGTAGAAGCTATTCGCAAATTCCCTTTGCCAAAGTTTGCGTTCGAACTCAAACGATTCTTGGCCATGGTAAACTTTTACCGCCGATTTATACCTCATGCCATCAACCATCAGCAACACTTACATGCACTCATTACGGGGAACAAGAAAAGAGACAAAACTGCTTTAACTTGGGATGATAAATTAATTCACCACTTCCAAAAATGTAGGCACGATTTAGCAAATGCTACACTGTTAGCACATCCAGCGCCATCAGCTGAATTGATACTATGCACTGATGCAAGCGATACAGCTATGGGAGCCGTGGTACACCAACTTATTGATGGTCAACCACAACCACTCGCCTTTTTTTCAAGGAAACTCTCTCCTGCTCAGTGCAAATACAGCACATACGATCGCGAATTACTGGCAATTTACACGGCTGTTAAGCACTTCCGACATCTGTTAGAGGGAAGACAATTTTCCGTAGCAACAGACCATAAGCCGCTAACATTCGCCTTTTCTCGAATAAAAGACAATGCGTCACCAAGGCAAACTCGACACTTGGACCTTATAGGCCAGTTTACAACAAGCATACTGCACATCCCAGGAGCTGCTAACATCACAGCTGATACGCTTTCACGCATCAACGCACTCAACATTGTGGCAGATGACGTCATCAATTACGAGGAGATAGCTAGGCAGCAAACCACTTGCGAAGAACTTCAAAAACTAATGCAGTCAAACACGGCGCTGCAGTTCAAACAAACCAAATTGTCTCCAAACGCTACACCTATCACTTGTGACATATCGGGGAATGCAGCGCGTCCGTATATACCACCTGCACAAAGGCAAGCTGTCATAGCGAAGTTGCACAATGTTGCACACCCTGGAAAAAGAGCCACCAGCAGATTGGTTAAGCAGCAGTTCGTATGGGAGAATATGGAAGCCGACGTTAGAAAATATGTAACGCATTGTATACCATGCCAACGCTCAAAGGTGGGTAGGCACGTCTCTTCGCAAATAGAAAAGTATAATTTACCTTCGGAACGATTCGAACACATAAATGTGGATATCATTGGCCCCTTGCCGCCATCAAATGGCCAGAGGTACTGCTTAACTATTATTGATAGATTTTCTAGATGGCCGGAAGTTATTCCGTTACCTGACATAAACGCAGACACTATCGCTTTTGCATTGCTTAACGGGTGGATCAAGCACTTCGGTGTACCTCTTCGCATTACAACCGACCAGGGAAGGCAATTTGAATCAACGCTATTCCGAGAATTATCGCAAGCATTGGGCATAACTCACCACGGCCTATCACCCGCAGGCAAACGGGTTGATTAAGAGGTTTCATAGGACTCTCAAAACAGCAATCATGTGTAAAAACTCATCTAATTGGTCCTACCAGCTTCCACTTATTTTGCTAGGCCTCCGCTCAGTATACAAACCCGATATTAAGGCAACACCCGCTCAATTGGTTTATGGCACCACACTTAGACTTCCAGGTGACATGTGTGAAACCCGAAAAACTACATCTCCATCTGAATTCGTTCAAAGCTTGCTAGCTAACATGCACGAATTGCAACCAACCGACACAGCTCACCACAACAAACGTAAGCCTTTCGTATTCCCAGCACTTGCCACAGCTACCCATGTTTTCGTGCGCAACGATACTGTTCGAGCATCACTGACACCGCCTTACAACGGGCCATACGAGGTAGAGGAACGCTCAGGTAAAACATATACACTTAAGATCCGCAACAAATCGGTTACCGTTTCCAGGAGCGGATTTACATAGGGGCAACATGGGCAGCTGCCCAGGGCGCCGTTTCAATAGGTGCGCCAAAACTAAGACAAAGGAAAACAATTATTTTTTTATTTATAAAAAAAAAATTTTTTTGAATATTACAACAAGAATGAAAGATTTTTTAAATTTTTTACAGAGAAAAAATTAATCAAAGTACACTTCAGAACATTGGTACAGTTCTTATCAAATGAAAGCTATTGAGCAGGGAATTTACATAGAATAGTACTCATTGTGATTCCTAGGTCGGGTGTCCAGATATGGGCCAAAACGTGGACCAGGATGACCCTCGAATGTTTCTGAGCGATAATGGTATCAAATTAAAGGTCTTGATGAGGACTTAAACTTAGAACTATTTTATTTGTGATGCCTAGGCCAGGTCCCCAAATATGCATCAGAAAGTGGACCCGGATGACCCTCGAATGTTTCTGAGCGATATTGGTATCAAATGAAAGGTCTTGATGAGACTTCAACTTAGAACTATTTTATTTCTGATGCCCAGGCCGGGTACCCAAATATGGGTAAAAACGTGGACCCGGATGGCCCTGGAAAATTTCTCAGCAATATTGGTATCAAATGAAGGATTTTGTATAGAAATGAACTCATTACGATTCCCAGGTTGCATCCCAAGATGTGGGTCAATCGTGGACCCAGATAACACCGGGATATGAGTACCAAATGCAAAATTTTAAGCAGGGCATAGAGATGAACTCAATATGATTCCTAGGTCAGGTACCCAGATGTGGGTCAAAATGTGGACCCGGTAGTCCCGGAAAATAGCTCACCGATATTGGTATCAAATGAAAGGTGTTGAGCGGGGCTTTTACATGGAGATGAACTCATTATGATTTCTAGGTCAGGTCCCGAGATGAGCAGGGATTTTACACAGAGATGGACGCATTATGATTCCTAGGTCGGGTCCCCAATGTGGGTGAAAAAAGAACCTGGATGTCACCGGGATATTTCTCACTGATATTGGTATCAAATGAAAGGTGTTGAGCAGGACTTTTATATTGAGCCGTACTCATTAGATATGATTCCTAGGTCAAGTCCACAGATATGTATCAAAACGTGGACCCGGATGATCACGGACGATTTCCCAGCGATATTGGTATCACATGAAGGGTGCTGAGCTGAGATTTTACGTAGCTATGAACTCATTATTGCTAGGTCGGGTCCCCAGATGTGGTTCAATACGTGGACCCGGATGACTCCGGGATCCTACTAAGCAATAATGATATAAAATGAAAGGTGTTGACCAGGGCTGATACATAGAGCTCTTTTCATAGCTATCCTTAGGGCCGGATGACACGATATGTTTTTCAGCAACAATTTTATCAAATGAGAAGTGGAATACAGGGCTATGTTGCGCTAAACCCAGTTCCCTAGCGAAATGGAAAGGAGAAGGGTAATGAGAATGGGAAAGGCAAAGGACGGAAAAGTAGAGGGAGAATATAATGAAAATGAAGAGGATAGGGAGAGAGACAGTAAGACAGGAAATGACAGAAGTAATAAGAGGGGGAATGAAATGGATAAAGACAGAATAGGTGAGGTAAGGAGAGTGGTAGAGAAAGGGAAGCAGAAATGTGACGGGAAAACGAAGCGGAAATGAAAGGGAAAAGAAAGAGAAAGGGAATAGTAGAGGGAAAGGAAGTTGGAGTGGATACTAATAGGAAGAAAAAGGGATAACGACATAAAGAGGGTAAACAAATTTTTCCTTCATTTTTTTAACTTATCTGGCTTTTGCTTAGCTCTGCAGACCGAGATAAGTTCGGTTTCTAGATACTTCCAACTTAATTTAAAGTACGCAGTTTTTTGCTTCTAATGCCTATAATAAGAAGTGGGCCAAAGCAAAGCTTGGCCGGGTACAGCTAGTTATATAAATAAAAATGAAATAAATATTCTTTCTAAGAAAACTCGAATCAAATATTTTAAATCCGTAAAATATATCAGTAATGAAATGTCACCACACAAAGGCAAGTACGGTTTTTTGGAAATATTGGGGCGCGGATTGATTTGTTTGCCCAGGGCTCTTCTAGAGGTAAATCCTCCCCTGACCGTTTCTATCGACCGCATCAAGCCTGCATTCATATGCCAGCCTTTGGCAGAACCGCAGTGTTCAAACGAATCCGATCTAGACAAAGGCGTCGCAGCACCTGCGCCCTCCGAGAAGAAGACAAGGTCCGGACGTGTAGTCAGACTCCCACTTCGCTACGCGACTTAGAAGTCTGGGGGGAGTATTGCGGCAACGCCGTAATATAAACAAAAAAGCAACTCTGCTCTATCAATGTGACAGATGAAGATTTTTTCATTCTCTCTCTTTGGCGCTACCTTCGTAGGAATAAATATTCTACTGATTTTCATTCTTATCAATTTTTGTAATTTTTTAGTTTAAATAAAGTTAATCATTAGTTTTAATAAAGGATAATTGTGATCCTCCCTTAACTAAGAAATCAGGACCC
This sequence comes from Urophora cardui, assembly GCA_960531455.1. NCBI lineage: Eukaryota > Metazoa > Arthropoda > Insecta > Diptera > Tephritidae > Urophora > Urophora cardui. The sequence continues at coordinate 89,093,700 of OY482673.1, read as the reverse complement.
CATAAACTTTTTAAATATTACTCCAATTTAAATGGGGATAAAACAGATCGATGGGTTTTCCTCCAAAGATTAACACTATAACAATAACTCAATTTCGCATTATCTCGAGTTAGGCTACTTTAATTTGCGGGCACAGATTTGTTTCTTTATGAGGACTTCAAAAGAAAAGTTGACAAACAAAATTTTTCTGGAGCATTTCTTAAACGTATGTATATATTTTTGCATTGCATGTGTGTATGTATTAGGCTGTGTTTAATTTGCACGAAAAAATTAAAAGTTCATAGAAAGACTGCAAAATATCGATAATTTGAATTTTAAACACGCTCTAATGTACATATGCAGATAGGTAGCGCAATTTTTTTTTAGCCCGAAATTAGACTGTAGGTCGCAACCGATACTAAGTCATTAACTCACCCCGGGACTTTCCGCTCGTTATTGCATATGATTGGTCTATTTTAAAACTTAATCCCTTTTGGTCAGCTTAGGTAGTGGGCTGTTCCAGCTAACTTGTCACAATCCATATGCATTTACGCATATAAATACATACATACATATATGTATGCATCTTCACTTGGCTTTTGTTTTTTTACCCATAAACTAACTAACCAATAAATGATCAACTTGAGATGCATTTTTGGATTTAAATAACCGTCGACAGCGTTTTCAACTTCAAAGGCTCATTAAACTGAGAAGTTTAATTTTCTCACACTTAGAGCGCTTTCACATAACTCGGTGCGGTATCGGATCGACATTTTGGGTTTTTACCGAAAGTATACCGAAACCTTACCGACCACATGTATTTCAATTGGCACTTTCACACTAGTGTTGCATACATGAAATCGGAGCGGATTAATTTCGGTATACCGCAACGCGGTAAGACCGGTCAGTAAACTTTGAGGAATTACTGCATACATTTTTGCGGCGTGATAAAAGAAGAAGAACAAAGTCAGTAAAAACCTCGTTTCGGCTATAAATGTAGCATGTTATAAAGTCTTCGTCTTCGCTAGAAGACATTATTGTTATTATTGAGTGATTTGATGAAGTTAAAAATTTTGTTTTGCAAATTTCGATGTTTGTTTTCCTATTTTCTGCCGATAACACACCGGAAGTATTCCCACAAGTGTGAAAAACACAGCAACGCGGAATCGTTTCGGTAAGCTGAAAATACCGAGCAAAAAATGTCGATCCGATGTCGTACCGAGTAATGTGAAAAGGCCCTTATCATAAACGTGGGGCGAAAATAATCTAAGCCAGAATAAGAAATACATACACTCAGAAAAATAATAACAGTAGTATCAACAGTTCTCTTCTGTTAATCCGTAAATTTGTTAAATTAACAGAAATACGTTTAATTAGACAGATTTATAGTTATATAAACGAAAAAATCCTTTATTTTAACAAAAATATCTGTTAAAACTACTTGTTTGTTCAACATACCTGTTCTGTCAATTATTAACAGGGATTTCTGTTTATATAACTCCCTCTCTGTTAACTTAAACCATTATATCTGTTTTTTTAACCTATTAAAGTTATATGTTCTTTCAACAGATAAGTACTGTTGAATATCAACAGAAAATAAGTTTATTTTACCAAATCTCTCCGTTAAATCAACTGGGGTTAAGTTAATTTTGGTCGTCTGTTGATTCAACAGACACAATCTGGCAATTTTAACAGTTATTAGAGTTGAAATTACAGTTGACGCAGTTAAATTAATAGAAGTTCTGTAAATGTGTTTGTAGTTTTGTATACGTGAGTTGTGTTTTAATGTAATTTTGGTTTGCGATTAGTTCTGACGGTCCGCGGAATATATAAAATAATAATATTTATATTAACTCTTTTGTGAAAGTAATCAAGTAGAAGAAAATGATCAGCTCCTCAGTTTACTTACGGAATTTGGAAAAATGCATCCTGTGTTAAAAAGTAAGTACCTACATATGTATGTATATATGTATGCTTATAAGTGTGTATTAAATAATTATACAAATTCAAGTGATGTGCAATATTTCATTTAAAGATATACATACACATGTACATGTGTACGTGTGAAAAAAACGTTGTTCCCGTGATATTAACACATATATATATATATGGGTACATATGTACATATGTATGTACATAAGACATTCATTTGCATGAAAATAACCTGCAGGCAAAATGTTAACTAGTACATACATTTAAAAATTTTCTAGATTTATATATTCTCAAAATATACCAAATTGTGCAATTCTAGCATGCACAAATGTGTTACTAACCGTATTTGCTAGCAGAATTCTAGTATGTACATAACTACATAGTTGCTTTGCCTGTAGGGTATGCACAGTATGAATATACGCATCTAGTTATGTATGTGTGTATGTACATACATATCTATATGGAAAAAAAGCATTTCAATTTATTATATTAAATGCATACATACATATTTTTATCTTTTCAGATAGCACAAACTATATTACGGCTTGTATACGGCATAGCAAATGGTTCAGTATATCTACTTAAATAATAAAATTTTATAAAAATGTATGCTATTTTGATATTTGTTACTTAATTCTACATTTGTCATTATATATTTATTACATACATATACGAAGATAAATAAATAAATAAAATTTTACGCGATTTTTATTCATTTAAACAAAAAGGAACAAGTTTTACATTTGTATGAACAGGTGGAATAGTTATTTCAACAGAAATATAGCACAACAACAGTCTGAACCGCCAAAAATAACAGAAATTTCGTTGGTTTAACTGATAAGTGGGCAGTTAACTTAAAAAACGATTTGTTACTTCAACAGTAAAACTGTTAAAACTCTTTTCAACAGAAAAGCATCTATCAATTTAACAGATATATCCTTTGGATGTGATTTGACAGTGAAATCTGTTGTATTACCCCGTAATCCCGTTGATCTTACAGCATTTTTTCTCTCGGTGTACATATGTACACAAAATAGCATTTGTGTATATGTTTTGCTTATGTTTAGAAATTATGCTTAGGTACATATTATAGGTACATATTATAGGTACATATTATAGCTACGTGTATACAATTCTATCCCAAACAGAATGATCCTGGACTAGGTAGGTACCTATACTTTTAGAGATTAATCGCCATATTTTTCCACATATCGATGCCTTACTTTCTCAACCTCGTATCTTAAATAAGGAAACTTTTCAGGAAACAAAAAAAAACTGTTTATTTAAACTTTTAATGCAATTATTAAGACATGAATTATAACTATGTGCACAATTAAAAATTATATACTTATCTATGTTAGTTTACGCATAAAACGAATTTTTTAAGATACGAATTTTCTGCATTAACGATAATTTCATTTTTGAAACTTGATTTATAAGTTACTCGTTTGCTGCACTTATATGCATACAACGAAGATACTTCAAAACTATTAAATAAAAACAATATTTTGCTTAAATTCAATGTTTTATTTGTTAGAATATATTTAAAAAAAAAAAAACAAGTAAGGAAGCCTAAGTTCGAGTGGAATCGAACATTACATATACATTATACTCTGCTGTATGCTTTCATTGTTTGTTTGCGTTGATTTATATAAAGCGAGTGCTGCATAAAATAGGCGTAGCCACGCCCATTTTCAAAATTTTTATCAGTCATCCAACTAAGCATATGAATATTATTCTTTGTGCAAAATTTCATTCCTTTATGACTTCTAGTTACAAAGATATCACGTTACAAATTCCTAAAGGGTTTTCCAGAAATATCTTTATTGAAAAGTAGGCGTGGTCATAAACCGATTTCACTAAATTTTTAAACATGTATCACCACAAGTAATAAAAGTGTACACACCAAGTTTCATCATAATATCTCAATTACTTGTCGAGCTATGGGCTCAGAAATCTCGTATATTCCTGCTTCTAAAAGCAGGCGGTGCAATGCCCATTTTCCAAAATTTTTGTGTTTTTTGTTTTATGCCCATAGTTGGACTCCTGCCATAAAATTTCAATGATATATCTTTATATTTGACAGAGATATAGCTTAAAATGTTTTTATTAGGTCACTTTATAATACACATATATATAAGTGGGCGTGGACGTCAACCGATTTTGGCAATTTTCGTCCAAACATTTGCCTAAGTAAGTATATCACGCGTAATAAATTTCATCGCCATATCTTCAACGGTTTCTGAGTTATGACTCATAAAACTTTTAATGTTTACCCCTTAATAAGTGGGCGTGGCACCGCCCATTTTCCAAAATTTTTGTGTTTTTTGTTTTTTGTCCGTAGTTGGACTCCTGCCGCAAAATTTCAGTGATAGATCTTTATATTTGACAGAGATGTCGCTTAAAATGTTTTTATTAGGTCACTTTACAATACACATATATAAAAGTGGGCGTAGCCGTCAACCGATTTGGACAATTTTTCCTCCAAACGTTTACCTAAGTAAGTAAATCACGCATACCAAATTTCAACGATATATCTGCTACGGTTTCCGAGTTAGGGCTTGTAAAAGTTTTACAGTAAAACTTTCAATAGTTGCCACTTAATAAATGGGCGTGGCACCGCCCATTTTCCAAAATTTCATCAATTTTTTCATAAGGGCCTGAGCTCAAATTTTATCACTCCAGCTCTATTAGTAGCTGAGATACCAAATTTCCGACTTTTTCTGTATAGGAAAAGTGGGCGTGGTCATGGTCCAATTTCGCCCATTTTCAATACCAACCGTCCCAGTCTCGATACCAACTTGCATTCCAAATTTCATCAAAATATCTCAATTTTTGTGCGAGTTAGAGTGTTTACAGACGAACGGACGGGGATGACAAAACGCCTTTAAATATACATGTATGTATGTATATTAAGATAAGAGTTTGACGCAGTTATGAAAAAAGCATTGATTGAGATACCAAGATATTTATTCCTATTTTTTTTTTGCTATAGACACAATCTATTGACATAGGAATTTGTTGCAGTTATAGAACAGAAAAATAGGAATCGTTTGATATGAAAATCTCATAATCGCATTTTTTAAAGAGGCATCGATATGCATGTACATATGTAGGTACCTAGTTTGTATTGCATGTCTGTAAATATATTAATACTAGAGTGCTGCCTACTGTCGAAACTCGACAGTTTTTCTAGATGTTTTCTTATAACTAAAGTGTAACTATGAGGTGGGTTTTGTCGAAGGCCGGGGTAATGCTCAGCCTGTCCAAGGTCGAGTAGAAGTCCCACAAACTCCCACTGAATAAAGAACACAGTATCTATGTGTTAAAATCGAACACACACACACCGCTTAACGATATGGATGGACTAACAGCTTTCCGTCACAAGAGAGAGAGAGAGTAGCTAGCAGCGGTCGGATTAATCGGGAGAGTAGCTAGCAGCGGTCGAATGAAACGGGAGAGTAGCTAGCAGCGGTCGAATGAAACGGGGGAGTAGCTAGCAGCGGTCGAATGAATCGGGAGAGTAGCTAGCAGCGATCAGATGGTAGAGAGAGAGAGAGAGAACAGCCAGCAGCGGTCGTACGACGGAGAGGTGCAGTCGGCGTCCTGAAGTGCGGTCGGTATTATTACCTCTCTTTGTTAGCAGCTCGGTTGATTCGAAAACCTGCGGAGACTGTGATTAGTTATCTGACTCCTCCGCTGGACACCACCGCTCTCCCTGGTTGCCTAACCTGAAGGCATCAGGAGAGCGGAGTTGTCCCAGCTGAGACTCCGTGGATCGACCCGTGAGCAGGGGGAAAGCGCAACTTACTGTCTCCCAATGCTCACGCTTCGTTTCACGGACGGAGCCTTGGCCGAGCGGGGGAGTGTCAGAAGAGCAGCGGCCCGCCCTCACTCAACTGGTACGCCGGCGAGATGATCCCGCCTGCGTCTCAGCTAAGCGAAGGATGACCGATACCAATGACGGCATCTCCTCGCCTTAGCCAATCCAAAAAAGCCTGGCTCTTCTGCATCCATGATTTGTGGTCATGGAAGCGGCGGAGCCCAACGCCAAGCCAGGGCTAAGTGGTGGAGGGGTTGAAGTGTCAGAAGAGCAGCGGCCCGCCCTCACTCAACTGATACGCCCGCGAGATGATCCCGCATGCGTCTCAGCTAAGCGAAGGATGACCGACATTACTGACGGCCTCCTCCACCCAGGCTAGCTAGCCAGAACCAATGTCTTTGCAGACATGTGTTCCCGCCGGCTTAACTGCGGAGACTGACTTGAGTTTGCCGATTACGGCGCTTTTATATGTCCGCTGCGTTAGGCTGTCTGAGAATTGACGTATTTCTTGCATGCGTAACAATTATAGTGCGAACGAACAAGTGAAACACTGCTGGTGGTTGATGCTAACCAGCATAGTTGTTGGTATGTATGTATGTCTATTATTAGCACGAGTGTTATTGTTGTTGTGCTGGTCATCGGCTGGCATGCAACTGTTATTGCTGTTGTTTGTGTTTGCTTGCGAATGTTATTGCTGTTGTACTGGCATGAGTGGTAGTGTATAGCGGGGGGGAGTAATATTATTGTAATGTAACATTACAGTCCCCCTCCCACTTCGGGTGACGGAAAGCTGCGGTTGGTAAGAGAAAGAAGTTCCACCAGGCATGGCCTAGTATAAAGCGGTGTGTATGTGATGTCTTTATTTAAAATTTTTTTTTTTTTTTTACAGAGTTTAAATATATATTCCATTTCAGTATACATATACAATCTGAATTCGCTGTAACATGTCATTTGTATTTCATGTATTGCATGTTGGTTAGACGTATACAAAATTGTTTTTGTGTTGGAACATTTTGGGTGGCTCTCAACTATGCCGTTTTCGTGCCGCTCCATGTTCCTTTTTATTGAAAATTATATATAAGTAATAATTTTTTTTTTTTTTTTTATATAAACACAAATAAATGGTACTAATTCGTGCGTACTAATATAAATAAATTCATGCTGTGTCTCCAAGCGTTTGTGTGGTCCCTCAGTCCTCAAAGTTGATTATTCTTTGTACGCCGCGTATCGTTACCCATGCCTGTTTTTCTGTGAGTGGCCTGACTCGGACTTTAACCCCGTCCATTGCGAAGGTCCATCTCTTTGTGCGTGGTATTTTTGGGCGCTTTAACTTCAATTTGGCAAATATAGCTTCGGCCCCTTCGGTTGCATTGCTGTGGCATGCCTTTGCCCCTTCTCTTTCTACTGGTTCCAGTTGTGCGGTTGGTGATACTTGTATACCGCATAAGGTTTCTTGTGCGGTCGGTGTTGATTGCCTCTCGCTTACGGCGAATATGCCATCTTGTGCTGACGGTGGGGCTGTTGGTGTTGCTCGCCTCTCGCTTATGGCGAATATGCCATCTTGTGCTGACGGTGGGGCTGTTGGTGCTGCTTGCCTCTTGCTTATGGCGAATATGCCATCTTGTGCTAACGGTGGGGCTGTTGGTGTTGCTAGCCTCTCGCTTATGGCGAATATGCTTTCTCGTGTTGGCGGTGGGGCTGGGAAGATGCGCACGCTCAATATTCTGGGCTTGTTTGGTGGCCACGGCGTGGCTTCCATTGGTGGTCGCCATGGTCGTATTGGCTGCGGTGAATCTGGCGGTGCAGGTTGGCGTTTTACGTGGCCCATGCTGTTGTACAACTGTAAAGGTGGGAATTAGCGGTCGTATGGTTTTAGGTCCTGCACATGTGCGTGCACTTCTTTATTATCGGCGTTGGCAAGTTGTACTGTATTGGCCGATATGTGTTTCACCACCGAGTATGGCCCTGAAAATTTTGGTGCTAACTTTTGTGCAAAGTTGTCGGCAGCTGATGAAAGGGGGTGATCTCTTTTCATCACTCGCTCACCAATGGCAGGTTTCCATGGCCGCCTGCGCAGGTCGTAATACTTCTTTTGTTGTTTTGCGGCTTTGGCCAGATGTGCCTTAATTTCTTCCCATAACTCGGTGATGGGTTGCGGTACTGTCGGTGGTTCTGCTGGTACTTCCCCCTCCGCCCGTACTTGCTGTGGTGCCCTCAGATCACGACCAAAATTTATCTCCGCTGCCGATGTTTGTGTCTATTCGTGGTGCGATGTGTTTAACGCGAATGCAATCTGTGGTATTTCCTCATCCCAGGTTCGGTGATCTGCCTTCGATCGGTCCGCTATCATGGTTTTAACGACTCGGTTAACCCTTTCGGTAGGGTTTTCGTGCGGCGCGTATACGGCGGTGAATTTGTGTACAATTCCGTGATCCTTCAAGACTGTGGTTAGCGCTTTTCCCACGAAGTGTTTCCCGTTGTCGGTTAGGAAGGTCTTTGGGCAGCCGAAGCGGTAGATTATTCTCTCTTTGAGGGCTTTGACTACGTTTGTGGTTGTTGCTTGTCGTACAGGGATTAGCTCCACCCATTTCGAGAATTTATCGACCATTACGAGGAGGCTTGTATTCCCTTGTTTTGAACGGGGAAGTGGTCCGACAAAGTCCGCCGTTACGATATCCCATGGCCGTGAGCATTGCATGGTAGCCATTAAACCGGCTGGACGTTTCTGGTCTACCTTGTATTCGGCGCATGTGACGCATTTTTGGACGTGTTTGCGGACATCGCGGAACATTCCCGGCCAATAATAGTTTTGTTGTGCTCGCTTAAGTGTCTTCTTCACTCCTAAGTGGCCGGCTGGCGCAGCGTTGTGTACTTCCTGAAGTATATCCTCACGTCGCTTGATTGGGATGCATAGCTTCCATCGCGGGGCGCAGGAGATTTTGGTCTTCGGTGGGATGTGCCGGAAAAGGCGGTTGTCCGCTATTTGGTAATCTGGATTTGCCTGTGGTTGTTCCTGGACCTTTCTTGTTAACTTCGCGTACCAGTCGCTCGTAACATTATCGATAGCGTATAAAAGTTCGGCTTCGATGTCCGGTAATGGGCAGCGGGATAGGGCATCAGCTACCACATTCTGGGCTCCTTTCCGGTACTCAATGTCAAAGCTATACTGCTGCAGCTCTAGTGCCCATCTGGCCAGTCGTCCTGACGGATTTTGTAGCGTGTGTAGCCATTTCAGTGAGTGGTGATCCGTAATCACGGTGAAATGATACCCTTCCAGGTATGGTCTCATCTTACGTATTCCCCACAGCACGGCCAAACATTCTTGTTCTGTGGCGGAATACTGTTTCTCCAGTTTGGACAGGCTACGGCTGGCATAGGCTACTACCCTTTCTTGGTCGGAATGGCGTTGGTATAGTACTACGCCGAGTCCTTCTCCACTTGCATCGGTTTGGAGGAAGAACGGCCGGAAGAAATCTGGGCAGCAGAGTACCGGAGCGCTGGTTAGCTTGTCTTTCAGAGTTTGGAATGCGTCTTCCTGCGGAGCGTCCCATCTCCAGGCTTGCCCCTTCTTCAGTAGCTGGTTTAATGGGGCGGCGATGGTGGAGAAGTCGGCAACGAAGCGGCGATACCACGAGGCGAGACCAAGGAATCGGCGGAGTTCCTTGAGATTTCGTGGGGCTGGCATTTCTCGTACTGCTGTCACCTTCTCAGGATCGGTGTGGATTCCTTTCGAGCTGACGATGTGGCCCAAGTAATGCAGTTGCTGCTGTACGAAGCTGCACTTTTCGAAGTTGACTTGCATCCTATTCCTCTGGAGTCTTTCGAAAACTTCCTGCAAGTAAGCCATGTGCTCCTCGAATGTGTCACCTAGGACGATGATGTCATCCAGGTAGGCAAACACTTTGGGCTGTAGTTCTGGTCCCAGTATTGTATCAAGAGCTCTTTGAAAGGTGGCTGGAGCGGAGTGTAGGCCGAATGGCATGACCTTCCACTGGAACAATCCTCTTCCTGGAACGGTAAATGGACGAGAGTTCCTAGCAAGTGGTATTTGCCAATAGCCATTTTTAAGATCGATGGTGGAGATGAACTTGGCTTCCTTTAGTTGATCGAGGATTGCTCCAATCTGCGGTAGAGGGTAGGCATCTGGTTCACTGGCGGCGTTGAGCTGACGATAATCGATGCACATTCTCCATGTACCTTGCTTCTTCCTAACTAGCACGATTGGCGAGCTGTATGCGCTTCTTGATGGTTCGATTCTACCCCCTGCCAAAAGTTCGTTGATTTCCTCATCAATTACTTTCTCCATGGCCGGGTTGCGGGGGTAGTAACGTTGCTTTAGCGGTCGGTCATGCTTCAAGGTGATCACATGTTCGGTGGCGGCGCTTGGACCGGTGATCTGGCTGAAGCGTCCTTTGTGGTGTTTTAGGAAGTCATAAAGCTCGGCGTTCTGATCGTGGGTTAGATGTTCTCTTGAACTCAGTGCGTACAGGTTGGCTGTTCGATCTTTTCCTCCTATTGGGGTACATCCTAGTGGTTTGCCATCTAAGGTGAGAATAACCTCTCTTTCGCGTAGGAAATCCATCCCTAGGATCATTTTCTCGGCGAGATTGGGGATGACGGTGATAAGCGTGTTGGTTATTCGGCCGTTGTATCATACCTTTGTTGGATAGGCATGCGAACTGTAGACACAGGTTTGGTCTGCCAGTTGTATACTCCGTTGGCTGAGTCGGGGCTGAATTCTACATTCTTTCAGATACTTTCCCATGGAGTCGTCAACATACGTCATGGTGGCACCTGTATCGAGTAGGGCTTGGACGCTCATCCCTTCCACAGTAACTTGGATGTAGAAGCGGCTGTCTCCCAATCCTTCAGTGGATGAAGGTAGCGATGGAGTTTTCTTGCTTGGTTGTAGTTGGTTGGCCTGGGCTGGTTTTCGTTTCCCTTGGGCCCTTGGTGTAGTCTTGGTTGTCTTGCTGGTGGTTGCTTTGATTTCTATTTCCTGGTTTCGTTGGCATTGGCAGTCCTTTGACATGATGCCATCCTGACCACATCTGGAGCAGATCTTGCTGGGATTTCGGCACTGGAACCGATGGTGTCCAGGTTCTTTGCATCGCCAGCAGTACGTTTTGCTGTTGTATCCGGATTGCAAGTGGCAGAGGCTGTGGACTACCATCTTTCCTTGTTTAGCTTCCTCGCTCTTGAGCAGCTCATATTCCTCGGTCAGTTCCAGCAGCTCTTGGATTGTCTGGAATTCACCCCGCTTAACGAAGAGGCGGTATTCCACTCGCAATCCCTCGTAGATACGCTCCAGATGATCTTCACGGCACATGGTTGGATGCTGTCGGATGAGTGTCTGTAGGGCGAGGATGTAGTCCTTAGCTCTTTCCCGTCCCTGTTGCTTACGCTGACGGATATTTTCCTCCAAATGGCTCAGATGCCGCTTGGGCAGGAAAAATCTTTCCACTCCTTCTCTGAAATCTGTCCAGTGGTTGATTTGGTGTTTTTGGACGCGGTACCATTGGAGAGCTTTTCCGCGGTACAATTCAGGGAGAGTGGAGAGGAGACGGTCAGTTGGAATCTGGTAGCAGTGCGCTAGCTCTTCGACTCTTTCGAGGAATTCGTGTAGCGATTCGGTTCCTGAAAACCGGATATCCCAGCGGCGAACCGTATTCATTAGTTCTGCTTCGCTCATCTCAATTGCTTTTGGAGCCGTAGCTTCATTTGCTATAGGACGTAGCGGTGGATACTGCGTAGGGTTGGGCGGTGGTTGATGGATGTGGATGGAGGGAATCGGCTTCGCTGGTTTTCCTTCTTCTTCGATGATCTCTCTTTCCAACTCGTTCAGCAGGTTTTCGCTGGATTTGCGCATTCGTTTCGCTCGCACGTAGGCACTCAAGGCGCAACGCAGGTTGGCGACGCTTTGCCCTTCGACGAAGATGTTGTGTTGCTTGCACACTTCGACTAGCCTCTCCTTTTTGAGCGCATAAATCCAGTTGAGTGAGTCGGTGTTCAGCGTATCTCTCTCTTCTGGGCGTGTGTTAGGTGTTGTTGGTGGTGTGTTCGATGAACCCGCTCCGGCAGTGCTGGTGCTTGTTGTTGCTTTCGCACATTCATCTGCGGAAGCGCGTCCCTGCTCGGGCGCCATTTATGAGGTGGGTTTTGTCGAAGGCTGGGGTAATGCTCAGCCTGTCCAAGGTCGAGTAGAAGTCCCACAAACTCCCACTGAATAAAGAACACAGTATCTATGTGTTAAAATCGAACACACACACACCGCTTAACGATATGGATGGGCTAACAGCTTTCCGTCACAAGAGAGAGAGAGAGAGAGTAGCTAGCAGCGATCAGATGGTAGATAGAGAGAGAGAGAGAGAGAACAGCCAGCAGCGGTCGTACGACGGAGAGGTGCAGTCGGCGTCCTGAAGTGCGGTCGGTATTGTGCGGTCGGTATTATTACCTCTCTTTGTTAGCAGCTCGGTTGATTCGAAAACCTGCGGAGACTGTGATTAGTTATCTGACTCCTCCGCTGGACACCACCGCTCTCCCTGGTTGCCTAACCTGAAGGCATCAGGAGAGCGGAGTTGTGCCAGCTGAGACTCCGTGGATCGACCCGTGAGCAGGGGGAAAGCGCAACTTACTGTCTCCCAATGCTCACGCTTCGTTTCACGGACGGAGCCTTGGCCGAGCGGGGGAGTGTCAGAAGAGCAGCGGCCCGCCCTCACTCAACTGGTACGCCGGCGAGATGATCCCGCCTGCGTCTCAGCTAAGCGAAGGATGACCGATACCAATGACGGCATCTCCTCGCCTTAGCCAATCCAAAAAAGCCTGGCTCTTCTGCATCCATGATTTGTGGTCATGGAAGCGGCGGAGCCCAACGCCAAGCCAGGGCTAAGTGGTGGAGGGGTTGAAGTGTCAGAAGAGCAGCGGCCCGCCCTCACTCAACTGATACGCCCGCGAGATGATCCCGCATGCGTCTCAGCTAAGCGAAGGATGACCGACATTACTGACGGCCTCCTCCACCCAGGCTAGCTAGCCAGAACCAATGTCTTTGCAGACATGTGTTCCCGCCGGCTTACCTGCGGAGACTGACTTGAGTTTGCCGATTACGGCGCTTTTATATGTCCGCTGCGTTAGGCTGTCTGAGAATTGACGTATTTCTTGCATGCGTAACAATTATAGTGCGAACGAACAAGTGAAACACTGCTGGTGGTTGATGCTAACCAGCATAGTTGTTGGTATGTATGTATGTCTATTATTAGCACGAGTGTTATTGTTGTTGTGCTGGTCATCGGCTGGCATGCAAGTGTTATTGCTGTTGTTTGTGTTTGCTTGCGAATGTTATTGCTGTTGTACTGGCATGCAGGTATACTTAGTGGTAGTGTATAGCGGGGGGGAGTAATATTATTGTAATGTAACATTACATAACTATAGTTTTTGTATAATTGTTTGTTGCTACTGTCACTGCTACTATTATGTTGTTGGTGTTCCAAGTTCTGCTACCTACTTCTTTATTTCTATTTCTGCTCTTTTCTTTCCTCAATTTCTTTCCGACTTATTCTTTCTTATCCTACTTATTCCGTGACTTTATGTTTTTGTTGTAGTGCTTTTGCTACCTTTTTACGTTTCTACTTCTTTGAACCTACACAACACATCCAGCTAAACATGTTCAGAATTGCATGGTAAGTTTGGTGAAAACGTGTTATGGTACAGCTTTCGACCTCGATTACGATCTACAATCGAGTGGAGCAGCAATGCATGGCGGTCGGCATGATCTAGGGTTGCACTGTGGCTAGTCATTGTCGGCTGGGCGGGGTTCTTGCCTACATTGCTGTCCTGCGCCATAAACAGAAAAAATTCATATCATGCCTTTTCAAACCAAAACGAGTAAAATCACACTAAAACAACATCCGGTTTAGCCGGATGCCACGGACGGACCGTTGGAAAATTCGAAAATTCAAATTAACCCGAAAATCCAAATTCAAGAGGCCAGGCATCAGTTAAATTTAAATAAATGCGAACCGAGGGAAAATGTTATTAAAATTTGAATATGAATTCTAAAATGTACGTTAAAGTCAGACGGACGTTAGCAAAGAATTTAAACCAAAATTTAAACCGGACGGAAATACTGACATCAACGGAAAAATTTTAAAATAGATAAGCGGGCGTTAAATTTAAATAATCGCGGACGGAAGAGAAAAGATTTAAAAATTTAAATTTGAACGTACGTTGAAGTCGATGTGCATTAGAGTTGAATAAACATTATCAAAAGAAACTGTCAGTTAATTTAAATTTGAATATATATATCGCGAGAGAAAAAAAAATCGTTAACTTTGATTTTAAATTTGAATCAACCGGAACGACCGGTTATTAACGGGCACCTGAAAATACATAAAAAAGCTGAAATTTAAAATATATGAACAATCAAAAAAAATTAAAGGCCGAACTCACAAGGGGGTGGCACTGCTGATGTTGTTGCAGCGCCGGTGCGTTTTGTCCCACCCTAATCCATGGTCACTGTCGCACCCGGGTATCAGTGACCCCTTACCTGTGTTACGCCGCTGGTGTTGTTGCAGCGCTGGTGCTTTACTAGCCCACCCTCATCCTTGGCCATCGGTGCACCTATATTTCGATGACCCCGTAATTATTATGCGCTGCTGGTGTTGTTGCAGCGTCGGTGCTTATCGACCCACCCTCATCCATGGTCATCAGTGCACCTATGTTTTGATGACCCCATATCTGAAATCCCTATGCCTTTTTAAATAAGGGTAATCAGCATTCCCATTTAATTTTTAACAATTTTATTTAAGATTCATTCCTCTTAAAATCTAAATTTTACCTTCCCTTCATTATTTGCCGTATTACAAAAAAAAAACCAACATTTCATAAATTTGACATTAATTTGTACCCCAAATATTAAATGGTCTAGCTTTGTTTTTATTATATTGCGTATCTATGTATATCTGCATTTGCCAACTATTTCCATATACCGAATTCGATTTTTAGCAATTCCATATACCTATGTAATTTATGTATATGTATGGGCGAGCAGATTCACATAAATAGGCATATATGTACACACATAAGAGTATTAATTTTAAATAATTAGAAAAAAAATGGAGTTAAATATAAAGTAAAAAAAAAATTTTTTTGCTTACGACCTAGGCGCCGGTGACTGGTGTTGACGTTGTTGTAGTTGTTGATGCTATGATGACTGTTGTTGATGCTGTGGTGGCTATGGTGGTTACTGCTGCGATGCTGATAAAAATTTTTGTTGTTGCTGTTTACTTGTTATTATCATCGTAAAAAAAAATTTTTTTTTTCCTTTTTTTTTTTTTTTTTTTGTTTACATACGAGTTTATTAGTAGATTTAAATTCTCATTCTTCTCATTACCATGCCAGCCATAAGCCAAATTTCAACGTCACAAAATGTTTGCATTGTTCTTTTTCCAAGTGAAATTTTTCGTTTTTTTTTTTTTTTAATTATAGATAGTATTTTTGTTTTTATTTAATATTATTTATTTCTTTTTTAAGTTTTTAATGCCAGTTTTTCTGCATTTTTTTATGTTTACAACCCTTCGCTGAATATAGCTATGTATGTATGTATGTATATAAATGTTTTTTTCTGCTCTAATTTTTACACTTTCTTCGCTTAGCACATTTTAAATGCTGCTTTTCGTACTTTTTTTTTGTGAAGTATAGAGTGCAGTTTTGCCGGTAGCAAATTGCTACTAAAAATAGTATGGGTACACATGTAAAATTTCGTAAAAGTCTCGCCTTAAAAGCACAGCAAATAAATATTTAGTTAAATTTTAAATTAATTTTCAACGCACGCACAACTTAGAAAAATAATTCACGCATTGTATTTTATTACAATTTTTGATGCTTTTTTCGAAACCGCGCAAAAAGACTACGTTTCGTGACCGACCAATTTGACTGACTTTTCCCAACTAACTACCGCTGTACTAAAATTTTTTCTATCCAAGCGTGCCTTCCACCTTTTTATCTATTCAGTTTGGAAGAGTACCGTTTTCTTTCGTTTATGTATGCATTAGGGTGAAAACAGAATCAAAACGTAACGACAAGACACTGCGTCAGCGACAGTCTGTCACGATTAAAATATATGCGCTATTATGGAAGCGATTACAATAAAGTCTACGCGTCGCAACGTCGTCCAACGACAAAATTACGTTGTCATCAACTTAGACTGATTTCTAATTTCGGTGACGAGGAAGAGTTGTCGCTGCGTTATGAAATATGAAAGTTTTGACAACTCAATAATTCTGACGAGCTTTACAGAAAAAAATAAATATTTATACGCAATCAAACGTAATGAAAATCTAATGCATTACATTAATGAATTTAGCTATTTAGCTTATTGTTTTGCGTTGAAAATTTATGATCTAAGCGAAAGAAAACCTCTAATTGTGACTTAAAAATTGTAATGTGGCTGCAACAGGCATATGTAGTGACAATCGTTGACACTTTTATCATGCTTTAATCGCTGAACTCGCACTGACATTATTACGTCCAGCGTCTGTCGCTGTCGCACCGTCGCGTCGCCTCGATTTGTCTTCAGCGTAAAGTGGCGTGACTGCCGCTTGTTCAGTGGCGTGATTTTACTGTAATTTGGATGTCCATATTCTGGTGTGACGCTAGCAATAACATAAGCGAGATGGAATGCGGTTGCCATGACACACAAAAAAAATTACCAAAACTTTCGGAATAAAATGCCTCAAGCATTTTCCCCATGAAACTATCTCAAAAAAGTCGATTTTATTCGTGCCCTAGTAAATTTGCTACTGTAAAATTCTATTAGTGTGCGTTGGGAATATTAATAGACATTGTTGTCTTACGATCGAATTATAAAAATGGTAAGAGACAAGAAAATCTGATTAATAAAACAATAGTATAAATATGTGGTAAGTAATTAATTAATTTTCTGTGAACTATGTAAAATTTTAAAATTGTATGGAGCGCATGAGAATATTTTATAAAATATGCATTTGAAAGTACCAAGTCACCGAATAACCACGTGTTACGTATTTTCACATTACGAAGTGTTCATGGCAACCCTGGAAGAACCAGTTTGTCCATCACCAATACATGTGCATCTCCCGCCATTGGAACGATTGTCAAGGTTGAGATGGGAAGTTTCTGTTAAGCTTTCCCCATGAGAGGCCTATTTATAGAGGTTGGCTCGAAAGCTTGCCTATTTGCAAATAAAAAAAAATTTTCATGCCATCTATAAGGATTGAAATCTGAAGAATGAATCAAAACCACATAACCATTTAGAAGAATAGAAAAAAAACAATATAAATCTCGGACACAATTACTTATTTAAAATTTGTTTAGACTCTTAGTGGAGGAAGAGGAGAATTAATTACAGGATTTTGAATAAAAAAAGGTTACATTTAAGATATCTAGTAACTGAATAAGAAAATTCAAATTTTAATAATTGCCAGAACACCACCAGTGGTGAATGAAATTTATTCGAACAAGGAAATGACTCCTGTCAAAATTGTCAGCTGTTGCCATCGAGACAACCTCATAAATCACCCTCGTTTCGCAGTGCGGCCACCTGTTACACTAGCCCATAGCTCAAACGTACCCGGTTGATGCGAGGGAGAATCGCTCTTCTTCTTCTTGGCATATGTCAACTTATTGTCTGTTGCTTTGATTTTACAATTTTGCATGCCTTGTTCGTAGAAGTAGAATGCTAAGCTCAAGGTTTATCCAAAGAAGGTTATATTAGTTACGTTTTGATGTGTGCGTTTCCTTTAAATAAAAAAAAATGTCAACGTGAAAGAGGAGAGAAATTATTTTCAAAGTAAAAAGATTTTTTTCCCAATCGGTTCTATCTGACGTTCGCACTTTTTTTGCACACGTACCCAATTGCAATCGGCTTATCTGCCGCGAAATCCTTCTTTAAACAATCCCTGCTAAGTTGTGTGTTCACTTCCTTTTCCCTGCTTTTGACATTTGAAATAAGCCGCCTAACGTCAATCGCATATTCTGCCTCCCATGCGACGACCTGTTTAGTTTGGCCACGCGTCAACCATTCTTCTTCACCATGTCAGCACGTCGGCCATTATGAAATGGAAGTTATTGGAAAAGTACTAAGAAAAACTACTAAAATAGTAGTGCTGCCACACAGACAAAATTAAGGAACCGAAATTAACCCGTTTATGATCGATATCAGGAATGATATCGATAGCGAACCATAACAGACCTGCTTCGCTTCGAAGACCTGACGAGGGAGCGAACAGGAAAAATGGTTTGCCTGTAAGGTTGTTGCGATAATACTCAACTGTTAACTACGTGGGGCACGACTCACCCCTAGATAAGAGTCTCATATTCTACCACAGCTAACCGGGCAACAGAGGCTCCATCAGGTGATACCAAAAAAAACCATATGCTATATAAACGTGTCCAATCTAGTAATGTATGTAAATCCGAGATTAATTGAAAGTCAGGTATAATAAAAAAATCATTTGGAAAAAAAAACCCAAAATGCGTAAGTCCGGTGTTGCGGTGATTCTCTATTGGCTTAGGCCAGAGAAGCCTACTCCCCCCTAGGAGCCCTCCTCCTAGGTGCCGATCTTGGTCGGTCTTAACAACCTGTCCCCCCCGGCTGATCCAACCCCGCACGCTGGACCCAGGACAGGCGGTCTTGAAAAAGACCCTTGGTCCGCTGGTTTCTCGCCCCCCGGAATGGGCTTTACAAAAAAAAATTAAATTATTTTGTTTCCTATTTTAAGGCTTCGCGGCCTTAGACATTTTTTTTACAGGAGAACGCGTCTAAACTCCGAATACAATCACCCTATCAGCTGGTCTATGGTCCCTAACCTCTCGAAGCTGGACAAAAAAAACTTTAACAGGAAAATCATCAATACTCCGTTTGAATAGACATTTTTATATTGGAGAACTCGTCAAAACTCCGTAAGGTTGGGCATTTGATATTGGAGAACTCGCCAAAACTCCATAAAACTAGACATTTTAATTTGGGAGAACTCGTCAAAACTCCGTATAAGCAGACCAATTGGAATATGGACTGCTAGATGGTCCACGGTTCCCGGTGGGAGCGCTTGTGATCCACCTATTATTATAACTGCTCGGGGAGAATACTGGGCGAATTGTCCCCGACCGCCAAGACGCCCAGCGGAGTCTTATTGAGGACGAATATCAGAAGCATGGAATCGTCCTATTAATCTCCCTGTTAAGTCTTCTAAGTCATACAGTGCATTGCCAACTTTTCCACGAACTCGACACTTAATATATTTTGGCAGGAATTTCGCATTTATGCCCTGTTTGAAGTTACTCAAGGCAAAATTTCTTCTAAATACTTCTTGACCTTCCCTATAATTCACAAGCCTAGAGCGCTTATTGTAAACCTGCTTGACTTTCTCATTTGCCTGTGCTAAGTTTTTACGGATTTGCTCGTGGATTCCTGATAACTTGTCAGCTTTACTCACTATCGGTACACAATCCTTTACATAATCTCTAACATTTCTATAAAAAAAATAGTGTCTGCTTTAATTGTCTTTTTAGGAAAAAAAACTGAAAGCAAAAAAAATAAAAAAAATTTGTGATCGTACCAGATAACAGCAAAAAAAAAGTTCTGACAAACTGATTCGTGATTCTATAGCGGTACCGACCTTAAATTCCCTTTTTTTTTTTTTGAAATTATATAACATTACATAACTTATACATACATACAAACACACATTGTTAAAAACTGATTAGCGTATAAATCTATATAAGTACATATAAGGAGAAATTAGAAAAATATCAATATACATATTTATTAATTAATGAGAATGCTGACCTCCCATTATAAAAGGCACAGGTTACAGAAAAAAAAATATAAGAAAAAAATTTATAAACCCCCTTGAAAAATAAAAACACAAAAAAATTAGGACGGTGTGTGCCAACTGGTCTCCAGCGCATCATCCGCAATGCAGGGTTGCTCGGAAGCTAAATCCCTGAGACAGGCCGGCTAACTAAAAGATAGTTAGCAACAAAAGAAAATTGGAATTTTGCGAAATACCAACCTATCTCCGCCGCAATGAAAGGAACGGTTTCAATCCGCTATCCCCAGACTTGCGGAGATAGACAATACATCCTTGGGTCTCAGCTCAGCTCATCGCCATGGAGTGGTGCTAAATGTTCCAAGGCACCCAACTCAGGCATGAGATGACCTGAGGCCTGCATCGCATAACAAAAGAAAAAGACAAAACAAAAGAAATTTGCAAAATACCCTCCTAATCTCCGCCGCAATGAAAGGAACAGCTAGAGGCTGCTTTCCCCAGACTTGCGGAGATGAAAAGTACTAACTCAGGTCTCAGACCAACCCATCGCAATGAAAGTGGCGCTAAGTGCAACCAACTCAGACGCGGAATGGCTGAGGCCTAAATTGCAAAAAAAAAATCACGAACACAAAAAAAAATTAAAAGGACGAATTTTCCTTATGACCAACATCCTTGGCTCCGCCGCAATGAAAGGCACGGTTTGAAGCCGCTACCCCAGACTTGCGAAGAAGGATTGCTAGCTTAGGATCCAGCTCAACTCATCGCAATGAAGGCGGTGTTCGAAACACTACTCCAGACGCGAGATGAGCTAGGCCCCAAAAGAAAAAAAATCCGATACACAAAACTGCACAAAAGACATATTCGGCAAAAGAAATTTATAAAAAAAAATAAATACTGAATCTAGCGGACATGCCCCTCGGACGACAGTGAAACAAATTTATATTACAAAAAAATAAGTGCGTTCAACACCGCCTCTCCGGGTGAAATGCAAAAAAACAGACAAAATGACGTTAAGTCTCGTGGAGCCCTGAGCCACTAGCAACAATGCCTCTCCAATCAGCCTGATCAATTCCATCATCCCGCCGCAACGCAGTGGCCGCTACGGAGGCTGCCAATCTGGGACTTGCGTGAAGATGAAACTTCACTGACCGACCAGAAAACCACTGAAGCCAGCACCCAAGACACCACGTTGGGCGCCATCTGTTATGGTACAGCTTTCGACCTCGATTACGATCTACAATCGAGTGGAGCAGCAATGCATGGCGGTCGGCATGATCTAGGGTTGCACTGTGGCTAGTCATTGTCGGCTGGGCGGGGTTCTTGCCTACATTGCTGTCCTGCGCCATAAACAGAAAAAATTCATATCATGCCTTTTCAAACCAAAACGAGTAAAATCACACTAAAACAACATCCGGTTTGGCCGGATGCCACGGACGGACCGTTGGAAAATTCGAAAATTCAAATTAACCCGAAAATCCAAATTCAAGAGGCCAGGCATCAGTTAAATTTAAATAAATGCGAACCGAGGGAAAATGTTATTAAAATTTGAATATGAATTCTAAAATGTACGTTAAAGTCAGACGGACGTTAGCAAAGAATTTAAACCAAAATTTAAACCGGACGGAAATACTGACATCAACGGAAAAATTTTAAAATAGATAAGCGGGCGTTAAATTTAAATAATCGCGGACGGAAGAGAAAAGATTTAAAAATTTAAATTTGAACGTACGTTGAAGTCGATGTGCATTAGAGTTGAATAAACATTATCAAAAGAAACTGTCAGTTAATTTAAATTTGAATATATATATCGCGAGAGAAAAAAAATCGTTAACTTTGATTTTAAATTTGAATCAACCGGAACGACCGGTTATTAACGGGCACCTGAAAATACATAAAAAAGCTGAAATTTAAAATATATGAACAATCAAAAAAAATTAAAGGCCGAACTCACAAGGGGGTGGCACTGCTGATGTTGTTGCAGCGCCGGTGCGTTTTGTCCCACCCTAATCCATGGTCACTGTCGCACCCGGGTATCAGTGACCCCTTACCTGTGTTACGCCGCTGGTGTTGTTGCAGCGCTGGTGCTTTACTAGCCCACCCTCATCCTTGGCCATCGGTGCACCTATATTTCGATGACCCCGTAATTATTATGCGCTGCTGGTATTGTTGCAGCGTCGGTGCTTATCGACCCACCCTCATCCATGGTCATCAGTGCACCTATGTTTTGATGACCCCATATCTGAAATCCCTATGCCTTTTTAAATAAGGGTAATCAGCATTCCCATTTAATTTTTAACAATTTTATTTAAGATTCATTCCTCTTAAAATCTAAATTTTACCTTCCCTTCATTATTTGCCGTATTACAAAAAAAAAACCAACATTTCATAAATTTGACATTAATTTGTACCCCAAATATTAAATGGTCTAGCTTTGTTTTTATTATATTGCGTATCTATGTATATCTGCATTTGCCAACTATTTCCATATACCGAATTCGATTTTTAGCAATTCCATATACCTATGTAATTTATGTATATGTATGGGCGAGCAGATTCACATAAATAGGCATATATGTACACACATAAGAATATTAATTTTAAATAATTAGAAAAAAAATGGAGTTAAATATAAAGTAAAAAAAAAATTTTTTTGCTTACGACCTAGGCGCCGGTGACTGGTGTTGACGTTGTTGTAGTTGTTGATGCTATGATGACTGTTGTTGATGCTGTGGTGGCTATGGTGGTTACTGCTGCGATGCTGATAAAAATTTTTGTTGTTGCTGTTTACTTGTTATTATCATCGTAAAAAAAATTTTTTTTTTCCTTTTTTTTTTTTTTTTTTTGTTTACATACGAGTTTATTAGTAGATTTAAATTCTCATTCTTCTCATTACCATGCCAGCCATAAGCCAAATTTCAACGTCACAAAATGTTTGCATTGTTCTTTTTCCAAGTGAAATTTTTCGTTTTTTTTTTTTTTTAATTATAGATAGTATTTTTGTTTTTATTTAATATTATTTATTTCTTTTTTAAGTTTTTAATGCCAGTTTTTCTGCATTTTTTTATGTTTACAACCCTTCGCTGAATATAGCTATGTATGTATGTATGTATATAAATGTTTTTTTCTGCTCTAATTTTTACACTTTCTTCGCTTAGCACATTTTAAATGCTGCTTTTCGTACTTTTTTTTTGTGAAGTATAGAGTGCAGTTTTGCCGGTAGCAAATTGCTACTAAAAATAGTATGGGTACACATGTAAAATTTCGTAAAAGTCTCGCCTTAAAAGCACAGCAAATAAATATTTAGTTAAATTTTAAATTAATTTTCAACGCACGCACAACTTAGAAAAATAATTCACGCATTGTATTTTATTACAATTTTTGATGCTTTTTTCGAAACCGCGCAAAAAGACTACGTTTCGTGACCGACCAATTTGACTGACTTTTCCCAACTAACTACCGCTGTACTAAAATTTTTTCTATCCAAGCGTGCCTTCCACCTTTTTATCTATTCAGTTTGGAAGAGTACCGTTTTCTTTCGTTTATGTATGCATTAGGGTGAAAACAGAATCAGAACGTAACGACAAGACACTGCGTCAGCGACAGTCTGTCACGATTAAAATATATGCGCTATTATGGAAGCGATTACAATAAAGTCTACGCGTCGCAACGTCGTCCAACGACAAAATTACGTTGTCATCAACTTAGACTGATTTCTAATTTCGGTGACGAGGAAGAGTTGTCGCTGCGTTATGAAATATGAAAGTTTTGACAACTCAATAATTCTGACGAGCTTTACAGAAAAAAATAAATATTTATACGCAATCAAACGTAATGAAAATCTAATGCATTACATTAATGAATTTAGCTATTTAGCTTATTGTTTTGCGTTGAAAATTTATGATCTAAGCGAAAGAAAACCTCTAATTGTGACTTAAAAATTGTAATGTGGCTGCAACAGGCATATGTAGTGACAATCGTTGACACTTTTATCATGCTTTAATCGCTGAACTCGCACTGACATTATTACGTCCAGCGTCTGTCGCTGTCGCACCGTCGCGTCGCCTCGATTTGTCTTCAGCGTAAAGTGGCGTGACTGCCGCTTGTTCAGTGGCGTGATTTTACTGTAATTTGGATGTCCATATTCTGGTGTGACGCTAGCAATAACATAAGCGAGATGGAATGCGGTTGCCATGACACACAAAAAAAATTACCAAAACTTTCGGAATAAAATGCCTCAAGCATTTTCCCCATGAAACTATCTCAAAAAAGTCGATTTTATTCGTGCCCTAGTAAATTTGCTACTGTAAAATTCTATTAGTGTGCGTTGGGAATATTAATAGACATTGTTGTCTTACGATCGAATTATAAAAATGGTAAGAGACAAGAAAATCTGATTAATAAAACAATAGTATAAATATGTGGTAAGTAATTAATTAATTTTCTGTGAACTATGTAAAATTTTAAAATTGTATGGAGCGCATGAGAATATTTTATAAAATATGCATTTGAAAGTACCAAGTCACCGAATAACCACGTGTTACGTATTTTCACATTACGAAGTGTTCATGGCAACCCTGGAAGAACCAGTTTGTCCATCACCAATACATGTGCATCTCCCGCCATTGGAACGATTGTCAAGGTTGAGATGGGAAGTTTCTGTTAAGCTTTCCCCATGAGAGGCCTATTTATAGAGGTTGGCTCGAAAGCTTGCCTATTTGCAAATAAAAAAAAATTTTCATGCCATCTATAAGGATTGAAATCTGAAGAATGAATCAAAACCACATAACCATTTAGAAGAATAGAAAAAAACAATATAAATCTCGGACACAATTACTTATTTAAAATTTGTTTAGACTCTTAGTGGAGGAAGAGGAGAATTAATTACAGGATTTTGAATAAAAAAAGGTTACATTTAAGATATCTAGTAACTGAATAAGAAAATTCAAATTTTAATAATTGCCAGAACACCACCAGTGGTGAATGAAATTTATTCGAACAAGGAAATGACTCCTGTCAAAATTGTCAGCTGTTGCCATCGAGACAACCTCATAAATCACCCTCGTTTCGCAGTGCGGCCACCTGTTACACTAGCCCATAGCTCAAACGTACCCGGTTGATGCGAGGGAGAATCGCTCTTCTTCTTCTTGGCATATGTCAACTTATTGTCTGTTGCTTTGATTTTACAATTTTGCATGCCTTGTTCGTAGAAGTAGAATGCTAAGCTCAAGGTTTATCCAAAGAAGGTTATATTAGTTACGTTTTGATGTGTGCGTTTCCTTTAAATAAAAAAAAATGTCAACGTGAAAGAGGAGAGAAATTATTTTCAAAGTAAAAAGATTTTTTTCCCAATCGGTTCTATCTGACGTTCGCACTTTTTTTGCACACGTACCCAATTGCAATCGGCTTATCTGCCGCGAAATCCTTCTTTAAACAATCCCTGCTAAGTTGTGTGTTCACTTCCTTTTCCCTGCTTTTGACATTTGAAATAAGCCGCCTAACGTCAATCGCATATTCTGCCTCCCATGCGACGACCTGTTTAGTTTGGCCACGCGTCAACCATTCTTCTTCACCATGTCAGCACGTCGGCCATTATGAAATGGAAGTTATTGGAAAAGTACTAAGAAAAACTACTAAAATAGTAGTGCTGCCACACAGACAAAATTAAGGAACCGAAATTAACCCGTTTATGATCGATATCAGGAATGATATCGATAGCGAACCATAACAAACGCACAAAGTCAGCTACATATGCTTGCGCATTGAGACAGCTCTGTTGTGTGCAAAAGCATGCAACAACAACCACACGGCAATTTTCCAACGACGATTGTGGACGCATTTTCCAACCAATTTTCATGAAAATTGGCGCGGTTCTATTTGAGAGCAATACTTTTCTAATGGTGTGCTTAGTTTTGAAATCGGTTCAGTAGTTTCGACGGAGGAGATGGAACAAAATTTATGTTAGCGTATTAATAATATAGATACCGATAGGTAATAAGCAAACCAAAATTGTTTTAGCAAACTGCATTAAAGATCACAACTTTAAGCCCGTCTACACATAACTTGATTCACCAGAGAAATATGTAGCAAAACATCTCGCTCAATAACCCGTCTCCACGTGGCTAATCGTAATTCAGTTTGACATTTCTCTTTCTTGTTCTTCTTAAATGTTTGTATGTTTGCTTATTTTTGCGTCTTTGTTTTGGGCTGTGTGAGATTTCGATAGATTTTCGATACAAAATTAGAGAAGACATCGATATCATCGAGGTTGGCAAGATGATTCAGAATGAAACAGTGTTTCAATCTTCACTCGCTCTCAGAATTTTGTATGGAAATTTGCGAGTTTCAGCACTGGTTTTCGTGTCGAAACAAGATTGAGAGAGAAAATGCAGAAAAAAGAGCGAAACACGTTATGTGGAGACATGGTATAAGTCGTTAACCCACCCCCGAGATGTTCCACTCGTTAACGCATATGATTGGTCCATTTTAAAACTCAACCCTTTTTGGTCAGCTTAGGTGGTATGTATGTATTAAAGAGCTGCGCATCTCGATATCGAACATGCTGTGTTGCACTCGCTGTAGCACATGTATGGTTTTCGAACAGTGAAGTACTTCAGTGGCGTGAAATTTTGCTTCAGCACCGAGAATGAAGCATTTCTATCTCAATGCTGCCCGTTCATGTTCGATGTTGTTAGCACAAATGTTCGGATACCAGAAGAAGTTCTCGGATACTTAAGCAAGTTTCCGAAAATTTATTGATGTGCAGGCAGAACATGCTTTGTAAATGTAAGAGCGCTTTCACATTACTCGGTGCGGAATCGGATCGACATTTTTGGTTTTTACCGAAAGTATACCGAAACCTTACTGACCATATGTATTTCAATTGGCACTTTCACATTAGTGTTGCATACATGAAATCGGAGCGGATTAATTTCGGTATACCGCAACGCGGTAAGACCGGTCAGTAAAATTTGAGGAATTACTGCATACCTTTTGCGGCGTGATAAAAGAAGAAGAACAAATGCAGTAAAAAACTCGTTTCGGCTATAAATGTAGCAAGTTATAATGTCTTCGTTTTCGCTAGAAGACATTATTGTTATTATTGAGTGATTTGTTGAAGTTAAAAATTTTGTTTTGCAAATTTCGATGTTTGTTTTCCTATTTTCTGCCGATTACACACCGAAAGTATTCCCACAAGTGTGAAAAACACAGCAACGCGGAATCGTTTCGGTAAGCTGAAAATACCGAGCAAAAAATGTCGATCCGATGTCGTACCGAGTAATGTGAAAAGGCCCTAAATGAGAATGTAAAAATTTCATACGCATGCAGATGGTGTTATTTGGGCTACATTAACATTCATTGAATATGTTTTTAGGAATTTTTTTGGATTTATTGACAAAATTAAATTGTAGTGAGATATGCATAGATGTATGTACATATGTATGTATATATACATATGTATGTATATGTGCATTTGTATGTACGTATGTAGGTACATGTCATTATGGTTTTGTATAATTTTGTATAGCTGATACACATATGTAAATATGTATATATGAACATACTTACATACATATGTATGTATGGACATACCAGGTATAAATGTAATTTTCGTTTTTTATTAATATTTTGCGTATACATATTTAACGAGTTCATAGAGCAGGCAGTATTTATATATTTTCTTGTACTCAGACTAGGTAGTAAAAAAAATATAATCATGCAAATATCTAAGAAGGCTTCCAAAATGAAAAAACCTTGAACCTATACTTGGTACATAATAGCTTCAAAATTTTATTCTTAGCTATGCTGGAGCTATTTTATCCTTTATTTCATTAAGTGGGAGGCGGTACAATCTTAACCTTAAAACTAAACATATGTACATATGTTATTGTTATTAAAGCAGAACGTTTAATTATTATAATTGATTAAAATAAAATAATGTAATGACGTTTGGCGTCGTTCTAAGCTTAGCTATGATGCATAGAGATGCATATACATATGTACATACAATACGTATATTTATTTATAAAAAAATAAATTCGCATGCAGGTATGTAGATATTTTATGTTTTGAATCAATGAATACCTCAAACTATATTTTTATATTTATTAATTAAATAAAATTTACAGAAAAATTTGGTTGTTTTCAATAAAATAATAATAACTGTTATACCAAATTTTTCCCTCTCCAAAATTTTTTGAAAGATGTTTTTAAGTATTATCTAAAGAATAACTTTCAAGTGAAAAAATAGTGTAGATAAACTGATCACGGTGAAAATCACTTTTCCCCTGAGAGTTCTGGGTTTAGGTAGACGGGAAACGGAAAAGTGTAAACTGTTGATCATAAAACAGGTCAATGAAATTCTAGGCTAGCAACGCCATTTTTATGAGTTAACGAGCTAACTTCGGCCTTTTTTACGACTTCAGGCTAATATGTTCCTTTCGGGCCTAAAAATCGATGTTCGGTTATTTTCTTATTTTTACTATTTAAGCAATAGATTGTTGGAAACAACAATTACTTATTGTATCAGACAATATTTTTGCGCCAATAACTCTCAACTACAAAATGGAGAATATATATTGAAAGAAGTACAAGGGAGAAGCAAGGTGTGGAAAGTCTTTGCAAAAATTGTTAAGAGTAATGGGGAAGAAATAAGTAACTTCGTTATCTGCAAAATTTGCGAAAAGCTTCTGAGCTACATCATGAAATCGACGTCGAATTTAGTGAAGCATAAGTGCTATTTGGAAGGTGAAGACTACGCCACGCTGCAGGTGCAGTGAAATAACGCCCATGGAATTAACGCCCGCGGGCGTTATTTCCCAAAAAGGAAATAACACCCGCGGGCGTTTTTTCCTTTCTTGAAAAAGAAATAATTCCCGCGGGCGTTATTTCGTTTGATCCACGGGCTTTATTTCTCTTTCGGAAGGGCAATTAAGCCCGCAGAAGGTTTTTTTTTTTTTAAATATGGTGTATTAGGGAAAAAAGCGCCGCAGGCGAAAAATTGGAATAAACAATCGCGCGATTTTTAATTCCAATTTTTAGTTTTTTTTTAAATATGGTGTATTATTATTGGAAAAAGCGCCGCAGGCGAAAAATTGGAATTAAAAATCGCGCGCTTTTTAATTCCAAATTTTCCATTCTTTCAATTTTTTTTTAAATCCCCTACTAAATATTCAAATACTCAATCAAAATAAACAAAGCTTCAGTAAATTTCTATAATCATTTATTAGTAACAATTTTCAAGGTCTCTAGGTAAGTAAATATTTAAATACGCAAACAAAATAAACAAAACTTCACCACATACATATTGGCACTTTCAGACCACAATCTAAACAAATACTCATATAGAGTTTTCAACAATTTGACGACAAACCGGGCACAAAATATTTCTATTGCCATTTACGATTGCAACCTTACTGTGCTCTCCAAAGCAATCCGCACACAATTTAAAGTGATTGCATGGGCTTAAGAGAATATCGCGTGGCTTGGTGAAAAAAATACACACAACAACATGCTTTGACTCTCGCAAAAATTGTCCGCCGTTTCTTCATAGTCAGAACAATCCATTTCGGATACATCAATGTCTTCTGTGTCACATGTCTTATTTTCGGGATTACTCATTTGATTCGCCTGCGGCGCTTTTTCCAATACTAATACACCATATTAAAAAAAAAAACGAAAAATTGGAATTAAAAATCGCGCGATTTTTTATTCCAATTTTTCGCCTGCGGCGCTTTTTCCAATAATAATACACCATATTTAAAAAAAATGAAAAAGTTCAATTAAAAATCGTGCGATTTTCCCACTAATACACCATATTTAAAAAAACCCCGTCTGCGGGGTTAATTGCCCTTTCGAAAGAGAAATAAAGCCCACATCGCCGAATAGGGCGCGCGGGCGTTCTTTCCCTTTCTGAATGGAAATAAAACCCACGGGTTTAATTTCGTTTTATTCGCAGGCGCTATTTCTTTTGCAAGAAAGGAAAAAACGCCCGCGGGCGTTATTTCACTGCACCCACGCTGCATTTAGTACCCATATATATTCACCAGTTAATAACAGGATGCCAGGATAATAATGAAGATATCAACGCAGTTACGAATTTTAAACAAAGGCTGAAATCGGCATTTGCACAAATATCTATAATATACACTACACTTGTAAACGTTTTAATAGCCCTGTTTTTTATTTAAGCGCATATACATACATCTGCGCTTAAATTTTGTATGGATTTCTAAGCGCACATCTCTTTCCGCGCTTAGCAGTCCATACAAAATTTAAGCGCAGATGTATATGCGCTTAAATAAAAACAGGGCTATTATTAAGTATAAGATTTATAATTATGTTATGTTAAAATAGTAAATATAAACTCAATGGGTACGCTCAGAAGGCGCAACCGTGGCGCAACAGTTGCGCAACTGTTGTGTTTTATCTTCTGAACGCAACGTTGAGTATTTCTGATCAACACAACATGTTGTAATTTTGGAGACTTTTTTCCATCATAAATTTTTTACGCTCACTTTAGACAACATGTTGAGCTTACGATTTTGACATATGTACAAAAATATAAATAGTGTTTATGAATTTTGGAATGTAATAAAAATGTTTCAAAGCCGCGAAATTATTGGCAATTACGTTGGGGATAATTAAAATAATAATTTGTTTAT
Source organism: Urophora cardui (assembly GCA_960531455.1). Classification (NCBI taxonomy): domain Eukaryota; kingdom Metazoa; phylum Arthropoda; class Insecta; order Diptera; family Tephritidae; genus Urophora; species Urophora cardui. The sequence continues at coordinate 89,063,500 of OY482673.1, read as the reverse complement.
TTAATGGATCAGCTCGTTCAGAAGGCGCAAATTGTATCACTTTCCGATTACTGATATCTACACAACAGTTGTGCTCCACTGTTGCGCCTTCTGAATGTGTATCCGTTCGCAAGTAGGAATTAGGTATGTACTATCTAGTTACTAGGTATTTAATATAAAATAAAAATTAGCAAATGCATCCATACATATATGTACATACATACAACCATACATGCATCCATATGTAAATACAAGCATACATATGTATGCAACTTATATTTTCGCTTGTTCGCGATAGGTTTTTAAAAAAACTCTTAAGAGTTCCAGCTCAGCACAAAAACTGAAACTGAATTTCTTTATTTATTTCCTTATATACAAAAATCTTCTTAGTGCTAGATACTCTTACATATATATATTCCAAGAATCTTAAGTTTAGCTTTGTTTGCTTTATTTCTAAGTGCGAGTTAATGGTCGCTGCCTAATTGCTAATGTGCCAATGATATATGTGGCACATATAACTGTTAGTGTTTATATTATGCATAAGTGCTCTGTGTGGGTGGTGGCGTTAACTCCCCCAACTCTAAATCGAAGCGTCCCGTCTTCGAATGTAAAGCTGTTAAGTGGTTGATTCGATTTGACAACTTCAATAATATTTTTTCTTTTTCTTTTGATTTTTTTAATTGAATCTGAAAATTAATGTGTATAATCAATTTATAAACGAAATATGCTGTTATTGTAATTAATGCCAAAGCCGTAAATGACCACCAAATGGGGTTTCTTTTTATTTCCTCTTTCATTGGAGTAAGCATATTAAAATTGTCAAATTTCAAATCAATATTTGTTGTTTCAATGTATTCTTTTACAAAAAACGGTTTACATTTTCCTTCTTTTAAATGGTTTAATATTTTTCCTGTGGGATTTTCATATTTTTTATTATCAATCGTTACATTATCTTGAAAGGTTACTAAATAAACTCCATCTATTGTGTGATTATTGACTGTGTGTGTTCCTGATGCTATTATAGCACCACCTTTTACAATTTTTATTGACTCATTTTTTTCATTTATCTTTGTACAATTTGCGTGTTTATTATTCAACATATCTGACAAACAAGTATTATTTTCTTTTATCATACAAAATGCGGCATTTAATTCCTATTTACAAAACTTCACTGAATAAAATTCATTTTCACATTTTACTATTTCATTTTCAATCAATAATTTTCCATCGTTTTGTGCTACAGCTATTGCCTTAAATAATTTACATGTGTTTTTTGCTTTTGGATACTTAATATAAATAACTATTAAATTGTTTTTTTGTGCAATTTTAAATTTTGAAACATCCATAATATCTGATATCGTTACATTAACTCTTTCTTCGCTTATTATTTCTTTTATTTCTGCCATATCTAAAATTAATGGATTGAATATTCCTACTTTTGACAATGTAATTGTTTCCACTGTGTTTTCAAGTTCAGTAATTATTAATTTGTTTCTTTGTCTTAAGACAGTTTTCTCATTAGAGCTGCCTTGTATTTGTTTTAATATCTGTGTTAATTCCGTGATTGTTTTAAATAATTGTGAATTTGTTGTAAACTGCTTATTATTATTTTCTATTAAATCGTTTACTTTATTCGTTATTTGCATAAAATCGTCATGGTCAGGTGTGCCGGTGATCCATTTCCAAACCGTCCCAAGTTCATTAATTCCCCTTTTTGATCTATTATCAATTTTTAATTTTCTTAACAAAGTTTCCATCATTTGTATTTCAAAATCCATACTTGAGTCATCAAGTAATATTATTTCCTCATCTCTTCTGTAGTTTTCTATAATGCTTTCAAATAATGACAAATTTGTTAAATGGTATATTGACCCATAACCTTCAAAAATCGCCGCATCTTCCTCCTCCACAAGTATATATTTTTCTCTTGTATAATCAATTATGTCTGATTTGATTATGGTGATGTATAACATTCTAAATGTTGATACTCGAGCTCTAGGCCACATGCACATATGTATAATGAAACAAGATTTGCTAGTTTCTCATATGTGTTTAATTGTATTTTGTTATTTTGTCGATATTTCGGTCTCAATTTGCGACCATCCTCAGGACTGAAATATTATACAAAAAAATTACATTAATATATATATATATATATATTTTTTTATAATATATAAATAAATGCACAATTCCCTATCTCACACTTACATTCTTCACTGCACTAGATCGACTAAATTAACAAAACAAAATAATAGACAGAGAGGGACAATAAACAAACATTTTTTAGTACATAATTATATGCACAGTTATTGTAAACAAATTTTTAAACTAACAACAATATATACATTGATTTATGTATGCATAAGCAGAGAGCGACTCTCAAAAATTCATATGTGCGTACATACATATATATGCATGTATATATGTATATATAGAAAATAATTGGGAAAACCGTAATGGTAAACAAATTTTTACACTAACAAGAAACAATGATGTGTATATAAACATTAAGGCTCTCAAAATAAGTATAACTATATATAAAAGAGTGTATGTATATGATTTTGCAGCTAATGGATGTGTTCGTCAAATGTTTGGTCCGAAAGAGGATAATTTTATAAATTTCGAGAGTGACAAATATTTTAATGTAATAGATTGGGATAGATTCGAACCGGCTGAACCGTCATGCTTGCAGTTCTTCGCGAAAGATCACCTCGAAGCATTACAATATTCCAATGAAATAATTGAATTACCAGGTATGCACAACGAAAACCATTAATTTTTCTTTGCTTATCTTTTATCGGCATTTTCACTGATCTTTTTCACAGCATATCCTTGTCATTCCCAAAATACCGAGCGATTTGTTCATACAGTTCATGAATCTGCAATGGCGGTCACCGATGAACAACGCATGGGCCACATTTTATCTAAGCTCGAGAGCCGGCAGAAATACAGCAAGCTTGAATCCCGACAAAATTTTATGGACTAAAATTTCCGTTACAAAACAAACAATTCACTAACTGTTTCGCGAGCGAGGAAAATATATAAAATTTACTTTTTCTAGTATGGCTTTAGACTAAAAATAAATTGTGTTATATTTCTGGTTCTACTGATTGAATCGAAATACTCTTTTCGCAAAAGATTTATGATTTTTTACGGTCTTCAATTAACTGACATTAGGTTGTTACATTAGGGTGGTAGAAACTGAGATATGGTGGGTAGGTACCACAACGGAGCGCCTGAGATCAATGAGCTTTTTTTGGGAAAAACCCACTCCTTGAGACAAAAAAATTGGTGTATCACACTTTAACCCGAATCAACCCACGAGCACCATATGGTAACGCTAAACATCCCCTTACATTTACAAGAAAATAAACAAAAGGAAAAGAAAAAACACCAGAAAAATTCCGATTTTCAATGAAAAATTAATGTGGCTTTGCAAAAAGGTAAAGATCGTGTTATTCTGTGCTCAAATGTCGAAGCTATTGCGTTTGAAAATGAGGTGACAAAAATTAGTACTGAAAATTCCCGTTTTCAGATATGGCATGTCGGTAAATATAAGTATATTTTATAAATTTTAGAATAAATTGTTCAAATAATTACACTTTTTGAAAGCTAATGAAATTATGTATGTAATGTAAATTAGTTTTTAAAGAAAAAATTCTTCTTTCCAACATTTTTTTACATTTTTCTAAAGGCGTTACCATATGGTAGCCGTGGGTCGTCCAGGGTACAGGTTTTTTTTGTTGGGCTTCGCGTGATTTTCTCTGCCGTTGTGTAAATTTAACTAATGTAATGTTATTAATTTGTTAGAATTTTATAAATTTTCTGCTTTTAGAGCTTTAACATTACAAAAAATGCATGATTTCATTCAAGATCAAAATGAGGCATTCGACGATGGTGGACTAAATGACATACCAACTGTCATTTAGGTACATACATGGAGCCTCATCAATATTACAACATTTTTGGAGAAGATAATACTGAAGAGGAATGTGCGGGTAAACCAGATAATGTTTGCTCGGTCCAACTAAAAGGCAACTGAGAAGTTGTAATGGCTGGTAGCTCGACATTGCCCCATTTTGTCCAAGAAGATGAATGGGTGAAGAATATTTCACCATTTCCTCTTCCAATTTTTCCACTGGCGAATACGAAGATTGTCGTAATATACTACGTCATGTTCAATTAGAGAAGTTTTTTAATTATTGTTATTATTTATCAAGCACATTTGCGAACAAAGTGCAATATATGCTATTGGCCAGAATAGGCCAACCCTACATATGGAAGTATTTAAAAAAAAAATATGTTATTTGCATAACTTTACTTAAAACCTACTTAAATCTCAATAAAGTGAATTAAGTTTTTTCCTGTGAAACTAAAAAAAAAGTTTACAAACATCATTTACCCTTTAAACAAAAACCTGTACCCTAGGCGACCCACGGCTACCATATGGTAACGCTAGTTTTTCACATTTTCCGGAAAATTGCGACAAGGTATTGGAAAACGGACTTCAATTTCATGCTCAAGAGGTCGAAATTTATTGGTGTACATACTTTTATGAAAATCTGAAACAAAAAAGTTCTGGGAAAATCCGGGTTAAAATCCGACAATAAATGCCGAAGATATGAAGAAAAATGCAATTGGGCGACATCTAGCGTTGCCAGAAAAAAAAAAAATTTTTTTTTAATGTTTTTCAAAAACACTTCATATGAGGGGAGGTACGGCCGACTTTTTTTTGGTGATACGCTCTAGTGTATATGCTTTTGCATATATTCTCCACAAACGTGCTGAATTTTTGTTGTAGGCAGTTCGCAATGAACATTGTTGTTGGTATTTATTTTATGTATATACCAAACAACGTTAACAATTTTACTTGAAAGGGTTTTTAGTGCTTAGCACGAAATTTTTATTTTTAATTCAATTTTTAATTGTTGGGGTAAGTGGAAAAAAATTCAACAACTATTTACAGCGAAGGTTGAGTGTATAGCTATTTCACGAAAAACCATTTTCATTGCGAACTGCCTACAACAAAAATTCAGCACGTTTGTGGAGAATATATGCAAAAGCATATACACACTAACGTTAATGTTGAAAATGAAAAAGGCAAAAGTGGGGAAAATCCAACAGCTTGCACAGAGTCTCAATGGCCGAGTGTGTTTATCCGTTGGGTCATTGCGGCTGAAGTTGGAATGGACTCGGGTTCAATCCCCGGTGCATCCACTTCCGAAAAGAGTGCTGATGATCGAAAATGGTTTTTCGTGAAATAGCTATACACTCAACCTTCGCTGTAAATAGTTGTTGAATTTTTTTCCACTTACCCCAACAATTAAAAATTGAATTAAAAATAAAAATTTCGTGCTAAGCACTAAAAACCCTTTCAAGTAAAATTGTTAACGTTGTTTGGTATATACATAAAATAAACACCAACAACAATGTTCATTGCGAACTGCCTACAACAAAAATTCAGCACGTTTGTGGAGAATATATGCAAAAGCATATACACACTAACGTTAATGTTGAAAATGAAAAAGGCAAAAGTGGGGAAAAACCAACAGCTTGCACAGAGTCTCAATGGCCGAGTGTGTTTATCCGTTGGGTCATTGCGGCTGAAGTTGGAATGGACTCGGGTTCAATCCCCGGTGCATCCACTTCCGAAAAGAGTGCTGATGATCGAAAATGGTTTTTCGTGAAATAACTATACACTCAACCTTCGCTGTAAATAGTTGTTGAATTTTTTTCCACTTACCCCAACAATTAAAAATAAAAATTTCGTGCTAAGCACTAAAAACCCTTTCAAGTAAAATTGTTAACGTTGTTTGGTATATACATAAAATAAATACCAACAACAATGTTCATTGCGAACTGCCTACAACAAAAATTCAGCACGTTTGTGGAGAATATATGCAAAAGCATATACACACTAACGTTAATGTTGAAAATGAAAAAGGCAAAAGTGGGGAAAATCCAACAGCTTGCACAGAGTCTCAATGGCCGAGTGTGTTTATCCGTTGGGTCATTGCGGCTGAAGTTGGAATGGACTCGGGTTCAATCCCCGGTGCATCCACTTCCGAAAAGAGTGCTGATGATCGAAAATGGTTTTTCGTGAAATAGCTATACACTCAACCTTCGCTGTAAATAGTTGTTGAATTTTTTTTCCACTTACCCCAACAATTAAAAAAGAAAGTTATTAATCTCGATCAGGAGGGAATAGCTGCTTGTGAAAAGTTGAAAAATTTATTGTCTCAACAGTTGCAGTTGACGCAATCTGATTATAATAAAAAACTTGTATTGACTACCGATGCGTCAAATGTAGCTTTGGGTGCTGTGCTGTCACAGGAAGGTAAACCCATTATATTTATTTCAAAAACATTAAATTCCACGGAGATGAATTATGCAACTAACGAAAAAGAATTATACGCCATAGTGTGGGCATTAAAAACTTTAAGGAATTATCTTTACGGTGTGAGTGATTTAGAAATTCACACTGATCATCAATCTTTGTCATTTGCGGTTTCCGAAAGAAACCCGAATATTAAAATTAAAAGATGGAGATCGTTTGTTGAGGAGTTTTCAACAAAAATAATTTATAAACCAGGGGCAACAAATGTTGTTGCTGACGCATTATCAAGACAAATACTGAATAATTTGACAAGTTCTGAAGAATCAGATGATTCGGATGATTCGGTGACAAATACTCAACATTCTGCGGAAAGCAATGATGAGTATCAGATTCATGAAACAAAGAAGCCATTGAACCACTTTAGACAGCAGATATTGATAAATAATGGAGCAAGAATAACCGTCTTAGAGACGATTTCTAATTTTAATAACAGGCGATTTTTAATTGAGTATGACATGCCACAAAATATAGTTAGTGTTTTAAAGGAATATATGAATCCAAAGGTCGTTACTGGAATATACTGCACGCCTGAAGTGATTTATGAGATAAAGAATGTGTTGAGAGAGTCATTTCCAACGGTGAAATTTTTATATACCAAATTGTTTGCGAATGATGTTACTAATAGAGAGGATCAAGGAGCAATTATTGAACAAACGCATAATAGAGCACACAGAAATTATAGGGAAAATTTGGCTCAAGTTAGGCAGGAATATTATTGGCCATTAATGGTTAGACAATTTAAACAATACGCAAAAAATTGCAACATATGCAATAATAATAAATACGAAAGGCACCCGAAATTGATTCCAATGGGTGAAGCACCTATACCAGAAAAAGAAGGAGAACAACTCCATATTGATATATTTTTCGCCCAGAAATTAAAATTTATAACATGTTTGGATTCTTATTCAAAGTATCTAGTTATTAAGCATATTGAGGACAAACTAAACTTAGAAGATAAAATTTTGGAATTTTTACAAACATTTCCAGATGTTAAAAATATAGTTATAGATAACGAACCAGGTTTTAGTACTATACAATTTAAGTCTTTAATGGAAAGGTTCAACATACAGATTTACTACTGTGCGCCACGCCACAGTACTAGTAATGGACAAATAGAGAGTGTTCATTCCACACTAATAGAAATAGCGCGATGTTTAAAACAGGAACATAGTTTAATAAGTGATTATGAGTCAATTATGAGGGCGGTTCAGCAGTATAATAAGACAATACATTCGGTAACAGGTAGACAGCCTTGTAATATTCTATTTAATAAAGAAGCACATGGAAATATTAGGGATATATTAAAAAATGCTCAGGAAAAAATTGTTGGAATATCACAACAAAAAGCGAGTTCAAAAAAATTATCATAGAGGTGAGATTATATATGAAAAATTATATGGGGAAAGGAATAAATTAAAACCCAAATATAAGAGACAAATAGTTGTAGAAGATTTAGGGAATAAGGTTAAAATACAAAGCAGAAACAGAATAATTCATAAAGACAATATTAAAGTTTAATTTTATTATAAGAACAATGGGGAAACTTATACAGATTTCATTGATAATGTTATACATCATGTTTTATTAAATTTTTCGGAATTTAAATAATAATCTAAATGTTGATACTCGAGCTCTAGGCCACATGCACATATGTATAATGAAACAAGATTTGCTAGTTTCTCATATGTGTTTAATTGTATTTTGTTATTTTGTCGATATTTCGGTCTCAATTTGCGACCATCCTCAGGACTGAAATATTATACAAAAAAATTACATTAATATATATATATATATATTTTTTTTTATAATATATAAATAAATGCACAATTCCCTATCTCACACTTACATTCTTCACTGCACTAGATCGATTAAATTAACAAAACAAAATAATAGACAGAGAGGGACAATAAACAAAAATTTTTTAGTACATAATTATATGCACAGTTATTGTAAACAAATTTTTAAACTAACAACAATATATACATTGATTTATGTATGCATAAGCAGAGAGCGACTCTCAAAAATTCATATGTGCGTACATACATATATATGCATGTATATATGTATATATAGAAAATAATTGGGAAAACCGTAATGGTAAACAAATTTTTACACTAACAAGAAACAATGATGTGTATATAAACATTAAGGCGCTCAAAATAAGTATAACTATATATAAAATAGTGTATGTATATGATTTTGCAGCAGGTGAGCTGTTGTCTCTCAGCAATGGTTTTTGTTGCTGTCCAAGATGATTTTCCTGTAGGCGTGAGCGCAGTGATCAGTATCACTTTTAAAGTTCATACGGATGTCACTCGGAGTGTTAATAATGTGGAGCATTTCCAAAATATAGCGTTTGTTGTAATGAGTTTCTTGTTGTAGTATTGCTACATTTTCTAAATCCGGAGAATGTCCAGTCGTTTTGCAGTGTTGTGCTAAAGCTGTTTTCTTATCATTAGAGTGGTCACGATTTTTAAGATTTGATTTGTGAGCGGAAATCCTTGTCTTTTTTTCGATTTTACTTTATAATAAATCCATAAAGTTTACACTAGAGATAGAAAAGGAAGGAAAACTGCCGTTTCTAGACACCCTAGTAATTAGGCACAACAACCATTTAAATTTTGATTGGTACCAAAAACCAACTGCTTCTGGGAGGTTAATAAATTTTAATTCTAAACACGACAAACCCACAATAATAAATACCGCCAAAAATTTCATTAGACGGGTACTTTCTATCAGTGATATGACATATCACAATAAAAATATCAACGCAATTAAGGAAATACTTGAAAACAATGAATTTCCAACGCGCTTCATAAACAACTGTATACGAGATTATTATACCAAAGAAAGAAAGAAACAACCAAGAAACGACATAAACAAAATATATAAAACAGCCGCTTATGTACCTCGTTTATCCAAGAGGTTTAAATACGCCAATATGTATGACGGAAAAATACAAAATTGCTTTTGTGTACAAAAATACTTTACAACGGATATTCAGCAACACCAAAAGTAAAATCGAAAAATACGAGAAATCTGACGTTATATACAAAATTAATTGCAATGGTGACGGGTCCGATCAATCAAAACTTAAGACAAGGATTTCCGCTCACAAATCAAATCTTAAAAATCGTGACCACTCTAATGATAAGAAAACAGCTTTAGCACAACACTGCAAAACGACTGGACATTCTCCGGATTTAGAAAATGTAGCAATACTACAACAAGAAACTCATTACAACAAACGCTATATTTTGGAAATGCTCCACATTATTAACACTCCGAGTGACATCCGTATGAACTTTAAAAGTGATACTGATCACTGCGCTCACGCCTACAGGAAAATCATCTTGGACAGCAACAAAAACCATTGCTGAGAGACAACAGCTCACCTGCTGCAAAATCATATACATACACTCTTTTATATATAGTTATACTTATTTTGAGAGCCTTAATGTTTATATACACATCATTGTTTCTTGTTAGTGTAAAAATTTGTTTACCATTACGGTTTTCCCAATTATTTTCTATATATACATATATACATGCATATATATGTATGTACGCACATATGAATTTTTGAGAGTCGCTCTCTGCTTATGCATACATAAATCAATGTATATATTGTTGTTAGTTTAAAAATTTGTTTACAATAACTGTGCATATAATTATGTACTAAAAAATGTTTGTTTATTGTCCCTCTCTGTCTATTATTTTGTTTTGTTAATTTAGTCGATCTAGTGCAGTGAAGAATGTAAGTGTGAGATAGGGAATTGTGCATTTATTTATATATTATAAAAAAATATATATATATATATATATATTAATGTAATTTTTTTGTATAATATTTCAGTCCTGAGGATGGTCGCAAATTGAGACCGAAATATCGACTAAATTAACAAAACAAAATAATAGACAGAGAGGGACAATAAACAAACATTTTTTAGTACATAATTATATGCACAGTTATTGTAAACAAATTTTTAAACTAACAACAATATATACATTGATTTATGTATGCATAAGCAGAGAGCGACTCTCAAAAATTCATATGTGCGTACATACATATATATGCATGTATATATGTATATATAGAAAATAATTGGGAAAACCGTAATGGTAAACAAATTTTTACACTAACAAGAAACAATGATGTGTATATAAACATTAAGGCTCTCAAAATAAGTATAACTATATATAAAAGAGTGTATGTATATGATTTTGCAGCAGGTGAGCTGTTGTCTCTTAGCAATGGTTTTTGTTGCTGTCCAAGATGATTTTCCTGTAGGCGTGAGCGCAGTGATCAGTATCACTTTTAAAGTTCATACGGATGTCACTCGGAGTGTTAATAATGTGGAGCATTTCCAAAATATAGCGTTTGTTGTAATGAGTTTCTTGTTGTAGTATTGCTACATTTTCTAAATCCGGAGAATGTCCAGTCGTTTTGCAGTGTTGTGCTAAAGCTGTTTTCTTATCATTAGAGTGGTCACGATTTTTAAGATTTGATTTGTGAGCGGAAATCCTTGTCTTAAGTTTTGATTTAGTAGTCCCCACATATACCTTGTTGCATACGTCGGACCCGTCACCATTGCAATTAATTTTGTATATAACGTCAGATTTCTCGTATTTTTCGATTTTACTTTTGGTGTTGCTGAATATCCGTTGTAAAGTATTTTTGTACACAAAAGCAATTTTGTATTTTTCCGTCATACATATTGGCGTATTTAAACCTCTTGGATAAACGAGGTACATAAGCGGCTGTTTTATATATTTTGTTTATGTCGTTTCTTGGTTGTTTCTTTCTTTCTTTGGTATAATAATCTCGTATACAGTTGTTTATGAAGCGCGTTGGAAATTCATTGTTTTCAAGTATTTCCTTAATTGCGTTGATATTTTTATTGTGATATGTCATATCACTGATAGAAAGTACCCGTCTAATGAAATTTTTGGCGGTATTTATTATTGTGGGTTTGTCGTGTTTAGAATTAAAATTTATTAACCTCCCAGAAGCAGTTGGTTTTTGGTACCAATCAAAATTTAAATGGTTGTTGTGCCTAATTACTAGGGTGTCTAGAAACGGCAGTTTTCCTTCCTTTTCTATCTCTAGTGTAAACTTTATGGATTTATTATAAAGTAAAATCGAAAAAAAGACAAGGATTTCCGCTCACAAATCAAATCTTAAAAATCGTGACCACTCTAATGATAAGAAAACAGCTTTAGCACAACACTGCAAAACGACTGGACATTCTCCGGATTTAGAAAATGTAGCAATACTACAACAAGAAACTCATTACAACAAACGCTATATTTTGGAAATGCTCCACATTATTAACACTCCGAGTGACATCCGTATGAACTTTAAAAGTGATACTGATCACTGCGCTCACGCCTACAGGAAAATCATCTTGGACAGCAACAAAAACCATTGCTGAGAGACAACAGCTCACCTGCTGCAAAATCATATACATACACTATTTTATATATAGTTATACTTATTTTGAGCGCCTTAATGTTTATATACACATCATTGTTTCTTGTTAGTGTAAAAATTTGTTTACCATTACGGTTTTCCCAATTATTTTCTATATATACATATATACATGCATATATATGTATGTACGCACATATGAATTTTTGAGAGTCGCTCTCTGCTTATGCATACATAAATCAATGTATATATTGTTGTTAGTTTAAAAATTTGTTTACAATAACTGTGCATATAATTATGTACTAAAAAATGTTTGTTTATTGTCCCTCTCTGTCTATTATTTTGTTTTGTTAATTTAGTCGATCTAGTGCAGTGAAGAATGTAAGTGTGAGATAGGGAATTGTGCATTTATTTATAATGTATTGTGGAACGATTTTCCGTCATCCCTTGTCAAGTTTGGCTTGGAGACAAACCGGTTTCGGCTAATATGCGCCATCTTCAGTGTCTTCTTTCGTTCTGAGTTATTTTGTGTAAGTTCGATAGTATTTATAGTAACTAACTTCCGTCGTTTTGTTCAGGTACTTCGTGTTCATGTGATGTGTTCGTGCATTCGTGCGTGTGTGTGTGTGTGAGTCTGTGTTGTGTGTTTAGGTATGCAAATCTATTTTTTGTCATATTTTCATTATTGTACCCTCATTAACCAAGTAGGTAAAAGTCCGTTATTGTCCGTTTGTGTGTTGTTTTGTTTATGTCGGTTTTAGGTCTTTTGTCCTCTTTCGGGTATAGTAGCTTAAGCGGTTCAAATAATGTATCCGATGCGGTGTTTATTTGTTCATTTATTATTTTACCTACGAATGTTTTTTGTTTGTATATCTCCATATTTTCTAATATGTTAAGTCGTCTTCCTTTATGCTGTATGTGGAGAATTTTAGCTGTTTTTCCTATTTTCATGGGTGTACACTTGTTTTCTGCCATGTGGTTGGCGAAATTTGATTCCACTGTCGTTGATGATTTTCTTATTTTCTTATTGTAATCCCTTATGTGTTCTCGATATCTCGTCTTGATTTGGCGTCCTGTTTGTCCTATATAACTGTTTTGGCATTCGCAAGTCAATTTGTATACGCCTTGTTTGTCAAAGAGGTCTTCCTTGTTAATGTTGTTTCGTAGAAGTTTTCCCATATTGTTCCTCGTTTTAAATGCTGCATTAATGTTATATTTTTGGAAAACTTTAGCCAACTTGTAAGATGTTGCTCCGGTATATGATAGGACTGCCCATTTCTTCTCTTCTTTTTCTTTGGTTTCTGACTTTCTTGAATTTATGTTTTTTTGTATTTTCTTCACTAAACTTTTTTGATATCCGTTGTTCTCTGCGATTGTGTATATTGTGCTCAGTTCCTTGTTGTAAGCTTCTTTTCCTAACGGGGTTCGTTCAAGTCGTGTTAATAAATGTCTGAAAGCGGCGTTCTTGTGCTGTTGAGGATGGTTAGATTTATTGTGTATTATTGTATCTGTTGCTGTGGGTTTTCTGTATATTTCGTAAGTAAATTTGTTAGTCTCTTTGTTTATTTTAATTGTTAGGTCCAGGTAGTTGATTTTTCCATTTTTCTCTGTATCCATAGTGAATTTTATATTTTTGTGTTGGCTGTTGAGGTGCTCCAAAATTTGTTCTTCTTTATTTTCCGATATTAGGCAGATGATGTCATCTACATACCTGGCATAAAAATTTACTCCCAAATTTGCCGTCAGTTCTTCCATATAAATTTCTTCCAAATGTTGCATAAATACTTCCATAAGGATAGCTGATGTGGGGCTACCCATGCCTAGTCCGTGAGTTTGTCTGTATATTTTATTGTCAAATTTAAAATAATTCTGGTCCAGGGTTACTCTCAGCGTATTTACTATCTCTGTAGCAATGTCTTTGTTCGTTTTCTCTGTCAGTATTTTAGTTAAAGTTTTTAGTGTTTCTGTCGTTGGTATCGAAGGGTATAGATCCTTCACGTCAAATGATACCAGTTTTGAGTCCTTGGGTACGTTCAGGTTGTTCAGTTTGTTGACTAGTTCCGTCGTGTTTTTGATTGTGTATTTATTGGATAGGTCTAGTTTCTCGGTTAGTAGCTTGTTTAGATGTTTTGATAGTCTATATCCTGGTGCCGACTTATGGTTTACTATTGGTCGCATAGGTGTTCCTGCTTTGTGGATTTTAGGTAGTGCGATCAGTGACGGGGCCGATGGATTCATTGCTGTGAGAGTGTAGGTCATCTTGTTGTCTATTATATTCTTTGCTTGTTTTATTGCACGCTTTATTGCCATTTGGTATTCTTCCGTTGGGTCTTTCCTTATCACTCGACAGCCCATTTCTTTGATGAGTTGACCCGTTGTCGCGGTGTATTCCTCTTCGTCCATTAGCACCGTTGTATTTCCTTTGTCTGCTTTTGTTGCTATCACCTTATTATCGATTAGTTTCTTCCTTAATACTTTTGCCGTTTTATTGTCGTCCGTTGCCATTTCATTTCCAGCAGCTTTTATACTCTTTTCGATTATGCGTCTGCATAGATGCCTTGCGTGCTCCTGTTCTTCGTTTGGTACTAGTGATATGGCCATCTCCGTGTCTGCAATAGTGTTCTCTACGTCTTTTTTTCTATCGTAGCTTTCGATATTGTACTTCAAACCTTTTTGTAGTAGCTCTGTTTCTTTGGCGTTGATTGAAAGATTTGTCAAGTTAACAAATCTTGGATGGAATGATGTTTTGTTCTGTTGTGAGCCTTTTTTGTTGTTGTTTTGTTTTGTGTCAAGGTCCTCCAGTTTTTTGTTGAGTTTTTTGTATTTGTGTTCCATGGCCTTTTTGATCTCCTCCTTTATAGTGTCTAACGTTTCCATAAGGCAACTAACTAGGTTGTTTTCCATCAGCTCCAGGTGGATGCGTAGTAGTTCCTCATTTATGCGCTCCTTCTTTGCGTGTTGGTTCCTGATCTCGCATCTGAGGAAGCTGTTCTCCGCTTTCCGTATAATTTTGCGTTTATCCTCGCTGTTCACTTTGTGCCCTATTTGCGCGTATTTTGGAATGAGTTTGTTCTTTAGACATTCCTTATTAAACCATATGTTGGCTTTTGTGTTGTGTATTTTCTGTAGCCGCCTTTTGTATGCTGTCAGTAGAATATTAGTCCGGATTTGATGTGCCTGACTGGCATTATTAATAACTTTTTGGTTGCTTGTTTTTCCGACAGGGTAGGAATATGATGTATTGTGGAACGATTTTCCGTCATCCCTTGTCAAGTTTGGCTTGGAGACAAACCGGTTTCGGCTAATATGCGCCATCCTCAGTGTCTTCTTTCGTTCTGAGTTATTTTGTGTAAGTTCGATAGTATTTATAGTAACTAACTTCCGTCGTTTTGTTCAGGTACTTCGTGTTCATGTGATGTGTTCGTGCATTCGTGCGTGTGTGTGTGTGTGAGTCTGTGTTGTGTGTTTAGGTATGCAAATCTATTTTTTGTCATATTTTCATTATTGTACCCTCATTAACCAAGTAGGTAAAAGTCCGTTATTGTCCGTTTGTGTGTTGTTTTGTTTATGTCGGTTTTAGGTCTTTTGTCCTCTTTCGGGTATAGTAGCTTAAGCGGTTCAAATAATGTATCCGATGCGGTGTTTATTTGTTCATTTATTATTTTACCTACGAATGTTTTTTGTTTGTATATCTCCATATTTTCTAATATGTTAAGTCGTCTTCCTTTATGCTGTATGTGGAGAATTTTAGCTGTTTTTCCTATTTTCATGGGTGTACACTTGTTTTCTGCCATGTGGTTGGCGAAATTTGATTCCACTGTCGTTGATGATTTTCTTATTTTCTTATTGTAATCCCTTATGTGTTCTCGATATCTCGTCTTGATTTGGCGTCCTGTTTGTCCTATATAACTGTTTTGGCATTCGCAAGTCAATTTGTATACGCCTTGTTTGTCAAAGAGGTCTTCCTTGTTAATGTTGTTTCGTAGAAGTTTTCCCATATTGTTCCTCGTTTTAAATGCTGCATTAATGTTATATTTTTGGAAAACTTTAGCCAACTTGTAAGATGTTGCTCCGGTATATGATAGGACTGCCCATTTCTTCTCTTCTTTTTCTTTGGTTTCTGACTTTCTTGAATTTATGTTTTTTTGTATTTTCTTCACTAAACTTTTTTGATATCCGTTGTTCTCTGCGATTGTGTATATTGTGCTCAGTTCCTTGTTGTAAGCTTCTTTTCCTAACGGGGTTCGTTCAAGTCGTGTTAATAAATGTCTGAAAGCGGCGTTCTTGTGCTGTTGAGGATGGTTAGATTTATTGTGTATTATTGCATCTGTTGCTGTGGGTTTTCTGTATATTTCGTAAGTAAATTTGTTAGTCTCTTTGTTTATTTTAATTGTTAGGTCCAGGTAGTTGATTTTTCCATTTTTCTCTGTATCCATAGTGAATTTTATATTTTTGTGTTGGCTGTTGAGGTGCTCCAAAATTTGTTCTTCTTTATTTTCCGATATTAGGCAGATGATGTCATCTACATACCTGGCATAAAAATTTACTCCCAAATTTGCCGTCAGTTCTTCCATATAAATTTCTTCCAAATGTTGCATAAATACTTCCATAAGGATAGCTGATGTGGGGCTACCCATGCCTAGTCCGTGAGTTTGTCTGTATATTTTATTGTCAAATTTAAAATAATTCTGGTCCAGGGTTACTCTCAGCGTATTTACTATCTCTGTAGCAATGTCTTTGTTCGTTTTCTCTGTCAGTATTTTAGTTAAAGTTTTTAGTGTTTCTGTCGTTGGTATCGAAGGGTATAGATCCTTCACGTCAAATGATACCAGTTTTGAGTCCTTGGGTACGTTCAGGTTGTTCAGTTTGTTGACTAGTTCCGTCGTGTTTTTGATTGTGTATTTATTGGATAGGTCTAGTTTCTCGGTTAGTAGCTTGTTTAGATGTTTTGATAGTCTATATCCTGGTGCCGACTTATGGTTTACTATTGGTCGCATAGGTGTTCCTGCTTTGTGGATTTTAGGTAGTGCGATCAGTGACGGGGCCGATGGATTCATTGCTGTGAGAGTGTAGGTCATCTTGTTGTCTATTATATTCTTTGCTTGTTTTATTGCACGCTTTATTGCCATTTGGTATTCTTCCGTTGGGTCTTTCCTTATCACTCGACAGCCCATTTCTTTGATGAGTTGACCCGTTTTCGCGGTGTATTCCTCTTCGTCCATTAGCACCGTTGTATTTCCTTTGTCTGCTTTTGTTGCTATCACCTTATTATCGATTAGTTTCTTCCTTAATACTTTTGCCGTTTTATTGTCGTCCGTTGCCATTTCATTTCCAGCAGCTTTTATACTCTTTTCGATTATGCG
This sequence comes from Urophora cardui, assembly GCA_960531455.1. Lineage (NCBI taxonomy): Eukaryota > Metazoa > Arthropoda > Insecta > Diptera > Tephritidae > Urophora > Urophora cardui. The sequence continues at coordinate 89,046,327 of OY482673.1, read as the reverse complement.
TCTGCATAGATGCCTTGCGTGCTCCTGTTCTTCGTTTGGTACTAGTGATATGGCCATCTCCGTGTCTGCAATAGTGTTCTCTACGTCTTTTTTTCTATCGTAGCTTTCGATATTGTACTTCAAACCTTTTTGTAGTAGCTCTGTTTCTTTGGCGTTGATTGAAAGATTTGTCAAGTTAACAAATCTTGGATGGAATGATGTTTTGTTCTGTTGTGAGCCTTTTTTGTTGTTGTTTTGTTTTGTGTCAAGGTCCTCCAGTTTTTTGTTGAGTTTTTTGTATTTGTGTTCCATGGCCTTTTTGATCTCCTCCTTTATAGTGTCTAACGTTTCCATAAGGCAACTAACTAGGTTGTTTTCCATCAGCTCCAGGTGGATGCGTAGTAGTTCCTCATTTATGCGCTCCTTCTTTGCGTGTTGGTTCCTGATCTCGCATCTGAGGAAGCTGTTCTCCGCTTTCCGTATAATTTTGCGTTTATCCTCGCTGTTCACTTTGTGCCCTATTTGCGCGTATTTTGGAATGAGTTTGTTCTTTAGACATTCCTTATTAAACCATATGTTGGCTTTTGTGTTGTGTATTTTCTGTAGCCGCCTTTTGTATGCTGTCAGTAGAATATTAGTCCGGATTTGATGTGCCTGACTGGCATTATTAATAACTTTTTGGTTGCTTGTTTTTCCGACAGGGTAGGAATATGATGTATTGTGGAACGATTTTCCGTCATCCCTTGTCAAGTTTGGCTTGGAGACAAACCGGTTTCGGCTAATATGCGCCATCTTCAGTGTCTTCTTTCGTTCTGAGTTATTTTGTGTAAGTTCGATAGTATTTATAGTAACTAACTTCCGTCGTTTTGTTCAGGTACTTCGTGTTCATGTGATGTGTTCGTGCATTCGTGCGTGTGTGTGTGTGTGAGTCTGTGTTGTGTGTTTAGGTATGCAAATCTATTTTTTGTCATATTTTCATTATTGTACCCTCATTAACCAAGTAGGTAAAAGTCCGTTATTGTCCGTTTGTGTGTTGTTTTGTTTATGTCGGTTTTAGGTCTTTTGTCCTCTTTCGGGTATAGTAGCTTAAGCGGTTCAAATAATGTATCCGATGCGGTGTTTATTTGTTCATTTATTATTTTACCTACGAATGTTTTTTGTTTGTATATCTCCATATTTTCTAATATGTTAAGTCGTCTTCCTTTATGCTGTATGTGGAGAATTTTAGCTGTTTTTCCTATTTTCATGGGTGTACACTTGTTTTCTGCCATGTGGTTGGCGAAATTTGATTCCACTGTCGTTGATGATTTTCTTATTTTCTTATTGTAATCCCTTATGTGTTCTCGATATCTCGTCTTGATTTGGCGTCCTGTTTGTCCTATATAACTGTTTTGGCATTCGCAAGTCAATTTGTATACGCCTTGTTTGTCAAAGAGGTCTTCCTTGTTAATGTTGTTTCGTAGAAGTTTTCCCATATTGTTCCTCGTTTTAAATGCTGCATTAATGTTATATTTTTGGAAAACTTTAGCCAACTTGTAAGATGTTGCTCCGGTATATGATAGGACTGCCCATTTCTTCTCTTCTTTTTCTTTGGTTTCTGACTTTCTTGAATTTATGTTTTTTTGTATTTTCTTCACTAAACTTTTTTGATATCCGTTGTTCTCTGCGATTGTGTATATTGTGCTCAGTTCCTTGTTGTAAGCTTCTTTTCCTAACGGGGTTCGTTCAAGTCGTGTTAATAAATGTCTGAAAGCGGCGTTCTTGTGCTGTTGAGGATGGTTAGATTTATTGTGTATTATTGTATCTGTTGCTGTGGGTTTTCTGTATATTTCGTAAGTAAATTTGTTAGTCTCTTTGTTTATTTTAATTGTTAGGTCCAGGTAGTTGATTTTTCCATTTTTCTCTGTATCCATAGTGAATTTTATATTTTTGTGTTGGCTGTTGAGGTGCTCCAAAATTTGTTCTTCTTTATTTTCCGATATTAGGCAGATGATGTCATCTACATACCTGGCATAAAAATTTACTCCCAAATTTGCCGTCAGTTCTTCCATATAAATTTCTTCCAAATGTTGCATAAATACTTCCATAAGGATAGCTGATGTGGGGCTACCCATGCCTAGTCCGTGAGTTTGTCTGTATATTTTATTGTCAAATTTAAAATAATTCTGGTCCAGGGTTACTCTCAGCGTATTTACTATCTCTGTAGCAATGTCTTTGTTCGTTTTCTCTGTCAGTATTTTAGTTAAAGTTTTTAGTGTTTCTGTCGTTGCCCCACATCAGCTATCCTTATGGAAGTATTTATGCAACATTTGGAAGAAATTTATATGGAAGAACTGACGGCAAATTTGGGAGTAAATTTTTATGCCAGGTATGTAGATGACATCATCTGCCTAATATCGGAAAATAAAGAAGAACAAATTTTGGAGCACCTCAACAGCCAACACAAAAATATAAAATTCACTATGGATACAGAGAAAAATGGAAAAATCAACTACCTGGACCTAACAATTAAAATAAACAAAGAGACTAACAAATTTACTTACGAAATATACAGAAAACCCACAGCAACAGATACAATAATACACAATAAATCTAACCATCCTCAACAGCACAAGAACGCCGCTTTCAGACATTTATTAACACGACTTGAACGAACCCCGTTAGGAAAAGAAGCTTACAACAAGGAACTGAGCACAATATACACAATCGCAGAGAACAACGGATATCAAAAAAGTTTAGTGAAGAAAATACAAAAAAACATAAATTCAAGAAAGTCAGAAACCAAAGAAAAAGAAGAGAAGAAATGGGCAGTCCTATCATATACCGGAGCAACATCTTACAAGTTGGCTAAAGTTTTCCAAAAATATAACATTAATGCAGCATTTAAAACGAGGAACAATATGGGAAAACTTCTACGAAACAACATTAACAAGGAAGACCTCTTTGACAAACAAGGCGTATACAAATTGACTTGCGAATGCCAAAACAGTTATATAGGACAAACAGGACGCCAAATCAAGACGAGATATCGAGAACACATAAGGGATTACAATAAGAAAATAAGAAAATCATCAACGACAGTGGAATCAAATTTCGCCAACCACATGGCAGAAAACAAGTGTACACCCATGAAAATAGGAAAAACAGCTAAAATTCTCCACATACAGCATAAAGGAAGACGACTTAACATATTAGAAAATATGGAGATATACAAACAAAAAACATTCGTAGGTAAAATAATAAATGAACAAATAAACACCGCATCGGATACATTATTTGAACCGCTTAAGCTACTATACCCGAAAGAGGACAAAAGACCTAAAACCGACATAAACAAAACAACACACAAACGGACAATAACGGACTTTTACCTACTTGGTTAATGAGGGTACAATAATGAAAATATGACAAAAAATAGATTTGCATACCTAAACACACAACACAGACTCACACACACACACACGCACGAATGCACGAACACATCACATGAACACGAAGTACCTGAACAAAACGACGGAAGTTAGTTACTATAAATACTATCGAACTTACACAAAATAACTCAGAACGAAAGAAGACACTGAAGATGGCGCATATTAGCCGAAACCGGTTTGTCTCCAAGCCAAACTTGACAAGGGATGACGGAAAATCGTTCCACAATACATCATATTCCTACCCTGTCGGAAAAACAAGCAACCAAAAAGTTATTAATAATGCCAGTCAGGCACATCAAATCCGGACTAATATTCTACTGACAGCATACAAAAGGCGGCTACAGAAAGTACACAACACAAAAGCCAACATATGGTTTAATAAGGAATGTCTAAAGAACAAACTCATTCCAAAATACGCGCAAATAGGGCACAAAGTGAACAGCGAGGATAAACGCAAAATTATACGGAAAGCGGAGAACAGCTTCCTCAGATGCGAGATCAGGAACCAACACGCAAAGAAGGAGCGCATAAATGAGGAACTACTACGCATCCACCTGGAGCTGATGGAAAACAACCTAGTTAGTTGCCTTATGGAAACGTTAGACACTATAAAGGAGGAGATCAAAAAGGCCATGGAACACAAATACAAAAAACTCAACAAAAAACTGGAGGACCTTGACACAAAACAAAACAACAACAAAAAAGGCTCACAACAGAACAAAACATCATTCCATCCAAGATTTGTTAACTTGACAAATCTTTCAATCAACGCCAAAGAAACAGAGCTACTACAAAAAGGTTTGAAGTACAATATCGAAAGCTACGATAGAAAAAAAGACGTAGAGAACACTATTGCAGACACGGAGATGGCCATATCACTAGTACCAAACGAAGAACAGGAGCACGCAAGGCATCTATGCAGACGCATAATCGAAAAGAGTATAAAAGCTGCTGGAAATGAAATGGCAACGGACGACAATAAAACGGCAAAAGTATTAAGGAAGAAACTAATCGATAATAAGGTGATAGCAACAAAAGCAGACAAAGGAAATACAACGGTGCTAATGGACGAAGAGGAATACACCGCGAAAACGGGTCAACTCATCAAAGAAATGGGCTGTCGAGTGATAAGGAAAGACCCAACGGAAGAATACCAAATGGCAATAAAGCGTGCAATAAAACAAGCAAAGAATATAATAGACAACAAGATGACCTACACTCTCACAGCAATGAATCCATCGGCCCCGTCACTGATCGCACTACCTAAAATCCACAAAGCAGGAACACCTATGCGACCAATAGTAAACCATAAGTCGGCACCAGGATATAGACTATCAAAACATCTAAACAAGCTACTAACCGAGAAACTAGACCTATCCAATAAATACACAATCAAAAACACGACGGAACTAGTCAACAAACTGAACAACCTGAACGTACCCAAGGACTCAAAACTGGTATCATTTGACGTGAAGGATCTATACCCTTCGATACCAACGACAGAAACACTAAAAACTTTAACTAAAATACTGACAGAGAAAACGAACAAAGACATTGCTACAGAGATAGTAAATACGCTGAGAGTAACCCTGGACCAGAATTATTTTAAATTTGACAATAAAATATACAGACAAACTCACGGACTAGGCATGGGTAGCCCCACATCAGCTATCCTTATGGAAGTATTTATGCAACATTTGGAAGAAATTTATATGGAAGAACTGACGGCAAATTTGGGAGTAAATTTTTATGCCAGGTATGTAGATGACATCATCTGCCTAATATCGGAAAATAAAGAAGAACAAATTTTGGAGCACCTCAACAGCCAACACAAAAATATAAAATTCACTATGGATACAGAGAAAAATGGAAAAATCAACTACCTGGACCTAACAATTAAAATAAACAAAGAGACTAACAAATTTACTTACGAAATATACAGAAAACCCACAGCAACAGATACAATAATACACAATAAATCTAACCATCCTCAACAGCACAAGAACGCCGCTTTCAGACATTTATTAACACGACTTGAACGAACCCCGTTAGGAAAAGAAGCTTACAACAAGGAACTGAGCACAATATACACAATCGCAGAGAACAACGGATATCAAAAAAGTTTAGTGAAGAAAATACAAAAAAACATAAATTCAAGAAAGTCAGAAACCAAAGAAAAAGAAGAGAAGAAATGGGCAGTCCTATCATATACCGGAGCAACATCTTACAAGTTGGCTAAAGTTTTCCAAAAATATAACATTAATGCAGCATTTAAAACGAGGAACAATATGGGAAAACTTCTACGAAACAACATTAACAAGGAAGACCTCTTTGACAAACAAGGCGTATACAAATTGACTTGCGAATGCCAAAACAGTTATATAGGACAAACAGGACGCCAAATCAAGACGAGATATCGAGAACACATAAGGGATTACAATAAGAAAATAAGAAAATCATCAACGACAGTGGAATCAAATTTCGCCAACCACATGGCAGAAAACAAGTGTACACCCATGAAAATAGGAAAAACAGCTAAAATTCTCCACATACAGCATAAAGGAAGACGACTTAACATATTAGAAAATATGGAGATATACAAACAAAAAACATTCGTAGGTAAAATAATAAATGAACAAATAAACACCGCATCGGATACATTATTTGAACCGCTTAAGCTACTATACCCGAAAGAGGACAAAAGACCTAAAACCGACATAAACAAAACAACACACAAACGGACAATAACGGACTTTTACCTACTTGGTTAATGAGGGTACAATAATGAAAATATGACAAAAAATAGATTTGCATACCTAAACACACAACACAGACTCACACACACACACACGCACGAATGCACGAACACATCACATAAACACGAAGTACCTGAACAAAACGACGGAAGTTAGTTACTATAAATACTATCGAACTTACACAAAATAACTCAGAACGAAAGAAGACACTGAAGATGGCGCATATTAGCCGAAACCGGTTTGTCTCCAAGCCAAACTTGACAAGGGATGACGGAAAATCGTTCCACAATACATCATATTCCTACCCTGTCGGAAAAACAAGCAACCAAAAAGTTATTAATAATGCCAGTCAGGCACATCAAATCCGGACTAATATTCTACTGACAGCATACAAAAGGCGGCTACAGAAAATACACAACACAAAAGCCAACATATGGTTTAATAAGGAATGTCTAAAGAACAAACTCATTCCAAAATACGCGCAAATAGGGCACAAAGTGAACAGCGAGGATAAACGCAAAATTATACGGAAAGCGGAGAACAGCTTCCTCAGATGCGAGATCAGGAACCAACACGCAAAGAAGGAGCGCATAAATGAGGAACTACTACGCATCCACCTGGAGCTGATGGAAAACAACCTAGTTAGTTGCCTTATGGAAACGTTAGACACTATAAAGGAGGAGATCAAAAAGGCCATGGAACACAAATACAAAAAACTCAACAAAAAACTGGAGGACCTTGACACAAAACAAAACAACAACAAAAAAGGCTCACAACAGAACAAAACATCATTCCATCCAAGATTTGTTAACTTGACAAATCTTTCAATCAACGCCAAAGAAACAGAGCTACTACAAAAAGGTTTGAAGTACAATATCGAAAGCTACGATAGAAAAAAAGACGTAGAGAACACTATTGCAGACACGGAGATGGCCATATCACTAGTACCAAACGAAGAACAGGAGCACGCAAGGCATCTATGCAGACGCATAATCGAAAAGAGTATAAAAGCTGCTGGAAATGAAATGGCAACGGACGACAATAAAACGGCAAAAGTATTAAGGAAGAAACTAATCGATAATAAGGTGATAGCAACAAAAGCAGACAAAGGAAATACAACGGTGCTAATGGACGAAGAGGAATACACCGCGAAAACGGGTCAACTCATCAAAGAAATGGGCTGTCGAGTGATAAGGAAAGACCCAACGGAAGAATACCAAATGGCAATAAAGCGTGCAATAAAACAAGCAAAGAATATAATAGACAACAAGATGACCTACACTCTCACAGCAATGAATCCATCGGCCCCGTCACTGATCGCACTACCTAAAATCCACAAAGCAGGAACACCTATGCGACCAATAGTAAACCATAAGTCGGCACCAGGATATAGACTATCAAAACATCTAAACAAGCTACTAACCGAGAAACTAGACCTATCCAATAAATACACAATCAAAAACACGACGGAACTAGTCAACAAACTGAACAACCTGAACGTACCCAAGGACTCAAAACTGGTATCATTTGACGTGAAGGATCTATACCCTTCGATACCAACGACAGAAACACTAAAAACTTTAACTAAAATACTGACAGAGAAAACGAACAAAGACATTGCTACAGAGATAGTAAATACGCTGAGAGTAACCCTGGACCAGAATTATTTTAAATTTGACAATAAAATATACAGACAAACTCACGGACTAGGCATGGGTAGCCCCACATCAGCTATCCTTATGGAAGTATTTATGCAACATTTGGAAGAAATTTATATGGAAGAACTGACGGCAAATTTGGGAGTAAATTTTTATGCCAGGTATGTAGATGACATCATCTGCCTAATATCGGAAAATAAAGAAGAACAAATTTTGGAGCACCTCAACAGCCAACACAAAAATATAAAATTCACTATGGATACAGAGAAAAATGGAAAAATCAACTACCTGGACCTAACAATTAAAATAAACAAAGAGACTAACAAATTTACTTACGAAATATACAGAAAACCCACAGCAACAGATACAATAATACACAATAAATCTAACCATCCTCAACAGCACAAGAACGCCGCTTTCAGACATTTATTAACACGACTTGAACGAACCCCGTTAGGAAAAGAAGCTTACAACAAGGAACTGAGCACAATATACACAATCGCAGAGAACAACGGATATCAAAAAAGTTTAGTGAAGAAAATACAAAAAAAACATAAATTCAAGAAAGTCAGAAACCAAAGAAAAAGAAGAGAAGAAATGGGCAGTCCTATCATATACCGGAGCAACATCTTACAAGTTGGCTAAAGTTTTCCAAAAATATAACATTAATGCAGCATTTAAAACGAGGAACAATATGGGAAAACTTCTACGAAACAACATTAACAAGGAAGACCTCTTTGACAAACAAGGCGTATACAAATTGACTTGCGAATGCCAAAACAGTTATATAGGACAAACAGGACGCCAAATCAAGACGAGATATCGAGAACACATAAGGGATTACAATAAGAAAATAAGAAAATCATCAACGACAGTGGAATCAAATTTCGCCAACCACATGGCAGAAAACAAGTGTACACCCATGAAAATAGGAAAAACAGCTAAAATTCTCCACATACAGCATAAAGGAAGACGACTTAACATATTAGAAAATATGGAGATATACAAACAAAAAACATTCGTAGGTAAAATAATAAATGAACAAATAAACACCGCATCGGATACATTATTTGAACCGCTTAAGCTACTATACCCGAAAGAGGACAAAAGACCTAAAACCGACATAAACAAAACAACACACAAACGGACAATAACGGACTTTTACCTACTTGGTTAATGAGGGTACAATAATGAAAATATGACAAAAAATAGATTTGCATACCTAAACACACAACACAGACTCACACACACACACACGCACGAATGCACGAACACATCACATGAACACGAAGTACCTGAACAAAACGACGGAAGTTAGTTACTATAAATACTATCGAACTTACACAAAATAACTCAGAACGAAAGAAGACACTGAAGATGGCGCATATTAGCCGAAACCGGTTTGTCTCCAAGCCAAACTTGACAAGGGATGACGGAAAATCGTTCCACAATACATCATATTCCTACCCTGTCGGAAAAACAAGCAACCAAAAAGTTATTTATTTATATATTATAAAAAAAAAATATATATATATATATATTAATGTAAGTTTTTTGTATAATATTTCAGTCCTGAGGATGGTCTCAAATTGAGACCGAAATATCGACAAAATAAAAAAATACAATTAAACACATATGAGAAACTAGCAAATCTTGTTTCATTATACATATGTGCATGTGGCCTAGAGCTCGAGTATCAACATTTAGATTATTATTTAAATTCCGAAAAATTTAATAAAACATGATGTATAACATTATCAATGAAATCTGTATAAGTTTCCCCATTGTTCTTATAATAAAATTAAACTTTAATATTGTCTTTATGAATTATTCTGTTTCTGCTTTGTATTTTAACCTTATTCCCTAAATCTTCTACAACTATTTGTCTCTTATATTTGGGTTTTAATTTATTCCTTTCCCCATATAATTTTTCATATATAATCTCACCTCTATGATAATTTTTTTGAACTCGCTTTTTGTTGTGATATTCCAACAATTTTTTCCTGAGCATTTTTTAATATATCCCTAATATTTCCATGTGCTTCTTTATTAAATAGAATATTACAAGGCTGTCTACCTGTTACCGAATGTATTGTCTTATTATACTGCTGAACCGCCCTCATAATTGACTCATAATCACTTATTAAACTATGTTCCTGTTTTAAACATCGCGCTATTTCTATTAGTGTGGAATGAACCCTCTCTATTTGTCCATTACTAGTACTGTGGCGTGGCGCACAGTAGTAAATCTGTATGTTGAACCTTTCCATTAAAGACTTAAATTGTATAGTACTAAAACCTGGTTCGTTATCTATAACTATATTTTTAACATCTGGAAATGTTTGTAAAAATTCCAAAATTTTATCTTCTAAGTTTAGTTTGTCCTCAATATGCTTAATAACTAGATACTTTGAATAAGAATCCAAACATGTTATAAATTTTAATTTCTGGGCGAAAAATATATCAATATGGAGTTGTTCTCCTTCTTTTTCTGGTATAGGTGCTTCACCCATTGGAATCAATTTCGGGTGCCTTTCGTATTTATTATTATTGCATATGTTGCAATTTTTTGCGTATTGTTTAAATTGTCTAACCATTAATGGCCAATAATATTCCTGCCTAACTTGAGCCAAATTTTCCCTATAATTTCTGTGTGCTCTATTATGCGTTTGTTCAATAATTGCTCCTTGATCCTCTCTATTAGTAACATCATTCGCAAACAATTTGGTATATAAAAATTTCACCGTTGGAAATGACTCTCTCAACACATTCTTTATCTCATAAATCACTTCAGGCGTGCAGTATATTCCAGTAACGACCTTTGGATTCATATATTCCTTTAAAACACTAACTATATTTTGTGGCATGTCATACTCAATTAAAAATCGCCTGTTATTAAAATTAGAAATCGTCTCTAAGACGGTTATTCTTGCTCCATTATTTATCAATATCTGCTGTCTAAAGTGGTTCAATGGCTTCTTTGTTTCATGAATCTGATACTCATCATTGCTTTCCGCAGAATGTTGAGTATTTGTCACCGAATCATCCGAATCATCTGATTCTTCAGAACTTGTCAAATTATTCAGTATTTGTCTTGATAATGCGTCAGCAACAACATTTGTTGCCCCTGGTTTATAAATTATTTTTGTTGAAAACTCCTCAACAAACGATCTCCATCTTTTAATTTTAATATTCGGGTTTCTTTCGGAAACCGCAAATGACAAAGATTGATGATCAGTGTGAATTTCTAAATCACTCACACCGTAAAGATAATTCCTTAAAGTTTTTAATGCCCACACTATGGCGTATAATTCTTTTTCGTTAGTTGCATAATTCATCTCCGTGGAATTTAATGTTTTTGAAATAAATATAATGGGTTTACCTTCCTGTGACAGCACAGCACCCAAAGCTACATTTGACGCATCGGTAGTCAATACAAGTTTTTTATTATAATCAGATTGCGTCAACTGCAACTGTTGAGACAATAAATTTTTCAACTTTTCACAAGCAGCTATTCCCTCCTGATCGAGATTAATAACTTTCTTTTTTAATTGTTGGGGTAAGTGGAAAAAAAATTCAACAACTATTTACAGCGAAGGTTGAGTGTATAGCTATTTCACGAAAAACCATTTTCGATCATCAGCACTCTTTTCGGAAGTGGATGCACCGGGGATTGAACCCGAGTCCATTCCAACTTCAGCCGCAATGACCCAACGGATAAACACACTCGGCCATTGAGACTCTGTGCAAGCTGTTGGATTTTCCCCACTTTTGCCTTTTTCATTTTCAACATTAACGTTAGTGTGTATATGCTTTTGCATATATTCTCCACAAACGTGCTGAATTTTTGTTGTAGGCAGTTCGCAATGAACATTGTTGTTGGTATTTATTTTATGTATATACCAAACAACGTTAACAATTTTACTTGAAAGGGTTTTTAGTGCTTAGCACGAAATTTTTATTTTTAATTGTTGGGGTAAGTGGAAAAAAATTCAACAACTATTTACAGCGAAGGTTGAGTGTATAGTTATTTCACGAAAAACCATTTTCGATCATCAGCACTCTTTTCGGAAGTGGATGCACCGGGGATTGAACCCGAGTCCATTCCAACTTCAGCCGCAATGACCCAACGGATAAACACACTCGGCCATTGAGACTCTGTGCAAGCTGTTGGTTTTTCCCCACTTTTGCCTTTTTCATTTTCAACATTAACGTTAGTGTGTATATGCTTTTGCATATATTCTCCACAAACGTGCTGAATTTTTGTTGTAGGCAGTTCGCAATGAACATTGTTGTTGGTATTTATTTTATGTATATACCAAACAACGTTAACAATTTTACTTGAAAGGGTTTTTAGTGCTTAGCACGAAATTTTTATTTTTAATTCAATTTTTAATTGTTGGGGTAAGTGGAAAAAAATTCAACAACTATTTACAGCGAAGGTTGAGTGTATAGCTATTTCACGAAAAACCATTTTCGATCATCAGCACTCTTTTCGGAAGTGGATGCACCGGGGATTGAACCCGAGTCCATTCCAACTTCAGCCGCAATGACCCAACGGATAAACACACTCGGCCATTGAGACTCTGTGCAAGCTGTTGGATTTTCCCCACTTTTGCCTTTTTCATTTTCAACATTAACGTTAGTGTGTATATGCTTTTGCATATATTCTCCACAAACGTGCTGAATTTTTGTTGTAGGCAGTTCGCAATGAAAATGGTTTTTCGTGAAATAGCTATACACTCAACCTTCGCTGTAAATAGTTGTTGAATTTTTTTCCACTTACCCCAACAATTAAAAATTGAATTAAAAATAAAAATTTCGTGCTAAGCACTAAAAACCCTTTCAAGTAAAATTGTTAACGTTGTTTGGTATATACATAAAATAAATACCAACAACAATGTTCATTGCGAACTGCCTACGACAAAAATTCAGCACATTTGTGGAGAATATATGCAAAAGCATATACACTAGAGCGTATCACCAAAAAAAAGTCGGCCGTACCTCCCCTCATATGAAGTGTTTTTGAAAAACATTAAAAAAAAATTTTTTTTTTTTTCTGGCAACGCTAGATATCGCCCAATTGCATTTTTCTTCATATCTTCGGCATTTATTGTCGGATTTTAACCCGGATTTTCCCAGAACTTTTTTGTTTCAGATTTTCATAAAAGTATGTACACCAATAAATTTCGACCTCTTGAGCATGAAATTGAAGTCCGTTTTCCAATACCTTGTCGCAATTTTCCGGAAAATGTGAAAAACTAGCGTTACCATACGGTAGCCGTGGGTCGCCTAGGGTACAGGTTTTTGTTTAAAGGGTAAATGATGTTTGTAAACTTTTTTTTTAGTTTCACAGGAAAAAACACATATTTAATTCACTTTATTGAGATTTAAGTAGGTTTTAAGTAAAGTTATGCAAATAACATATTTTTTTTTTAAATACTTCCATATGTAGGGTTGGCCTATTCTGGCCAATAGCATATATTGCACTTTGTTCGCAAATGTGCTTGATAAATAATAACAATAATTAAAAAACTTCTCTAATTGAACATGACGTAGTATATTACGACAATCTTCGTATTCGCCAGTGGAAAAATTGGAAGAGGAAATGGTGAAATATTCTTCACCCATTCATCTTCTTGGACAAAATGGGGCAATGTCGAGCTACCAGCCATTACAACTTCTCAGTTGCCTTTTAGTTGGACCGAGCAAACATTATCTGGTTTACCCGCACATTCCTCTTCAGTATTATCTTCTCCAAAAATGTTGTAATATTGATGAGGCTCCATGTATGTACCTAAATGACAGTTGGTATGTCATTTAGTCCACCATCGTCGAATGCCTCATTTTGATCTTGAATGAAATCATGCATTTTTTGTAATGTTAAAGCTCTAAAAGCAGAAAATTTATAAAATTCTAACAAATTAATAACATTACATTAGTTAAATTTACACAACGGCAGAGAAAATCACGCGAAGCCCAACAAAAAAAACCTGTACCCTGGACGACCCACGGCTACCATATGGTAACGCCTTTAGAAAAATGTAAAAAAATGTTGGAAAGAAGAATTTTTTCTTTAAAAACTAATTTACATTACATACATAATTTCATTAGCTTTCAAAAAGTGTAATTATTTGAACAATTTATTCTAAAATTTATAAAATATACTTATATTTACCGACATGCCATATCTGAAAACGGGAATTTTCAGTACTAATTTTTGTCACCTCATTTTCAAACGCAATAGCTTCGACATTTGAGCACAGAATAACACGATCTTTACCTTTTTGCAAAGCCACATTAATTTTTCATTGAAAATCGGAATTTTCCTGGTGTTTTTTCTTTTCCTTTTGTTTATTTTCTTGTAAATGTAAGGGGATGTTTAGCGTTACCATATGGTGCTCGTGGGTTGATTCGGGTTAAAGTGTGATACACCAATTTTTTTGTCTCAAGGAGTGGGTTTTTCCCAAAAAAAGCTCATTGATCTCAGGCGCTCCGTTGTGGTACCTACCCACCATATCTCAGTTTCTACCACCCTAATGTAACAACCTAATGTCAGTTAATTGAAGACCGTAAAAAATCATAAATCTTTTGCGAAAAGAGTATTTCGATTCAATCAGTAGAACCAGAAATATAACACAATTTATTTTTAGTCTAAAGCCATACTAGAAAAAGTAAATTTTATATATTTTCCTCGCTCGCGAAACAGTTAGTGAATTGTTTGTTTTGTAACGGAAATTTTAGTCCATAAAATTTTATCGGGATTCAAGCTTGCTGTATTTCTGCCGGCTCTCGAGCTTAGATAAAATGTGGCCCATGCGTTGTTCATCGGTGACCGCCATTGCAGATTCATGAACTGTATGAACAAATCGCTCGGTATTTTGGGAATGACAAGGATATGCTGTGAAAAAGATCAGTGAAAATGCCGATAAAAGATAAGCAAAGAAAAATTAATGGTTTTCGTTGTGCATACCTGGTAATTCAATTATTTCATTGGAATATTGTAATGCTTCGAGGTGATCTTTCGCGAAGAACTGCAAGCATGACGGTTCAGCCGGTTCGAATCTATCCCAATCTATTACATTAAAATATTTGTCACTCTCGAAATTTATAAAATTATCCTCTTTCGGACCAAACATTTGACGAACACATCCATTAGCTTCGCTGCGGGCTGCTAAGTTCCTCGTGTATCCATCTGAACGTACGAATGGATTTGTATCGGTTATCATCGATATCAAAATATTTTCTGGGTGCAGAAGGTACGAGTTATTTTTTATGACCGGGCGGACAATATTTTGAATGTCTTGTGGCAATTGGCGAATCCATGTGATGTATTTGAAAACGTGACGACATCCGTGAATTGCAAGTGGTTGGTTTTTAACCAGAAACCAGAAAGGAGCATAAACTTTTACAATAAAATCTGCAAGTGTTTTTAGTGTTATTGAGGCTTGCTCGCACGTTATATAATAGCGAAGAATTCGAGACGCTGTTGTCAGCCAACGGGCTGTACTCATAGCACCAGGCTTCTCGCTTGCTAAACTCTCCTCACACTCTCCTGTATGAACAGCCCGGACCATATCTGAACAATCGGTTGTATGGCAGCTATATGTTATAGTGGTCCGATCTTGACAAATTCCAGTGACATTATTTATGTCCATATGGGTATAAAAATTTCAAAGTTTCATGCCCTTAGCTGTCTAAATGGAGATGATATACCCCAAAATGTCCATATCTGAACAATCGGTTGTATGGCAGCTATATGTTATAGTGGTCCGATTCGGCCGATTCCGACAAATGATCAGCTTCTCCTGAAAATACACTCACATTCCAAATTTCAAGCAGATATCTCAAAAACTGAGGGACTAGTTTGCGTTCAAACAGACGGACATGGCTTAATCGACTCAGCTCATGATTCTGATCATATCGGTATATATTTTGGTGGGTCTGTCACCCCTCCTTCTGGTACTTTCAAGATTTGTATTTCGGCACAAAGTTATAATACCATTTCATTCTCATGAAAGGTATAATAACGCATCTAATGTATGGCTTTCAACTAAAAACAAAATTTGTTTTATTTCGAGTTCTACTGAATTAATTGAAGTACTTTTTTTGCAAAAGATTTACGATTTTCTACGGTCTTTAATTTGCTGTTATTAGATCGGTACATTAGGGTGGTAGAAACTGAGATATGGTGGGTAGGTACCACAACGGAGCGCCTGAGATCAATGAGCTTTTTTTGGGAAAAACCCACTCCTTGAGACAAAAAAAATGGTGTATCACACTTTAAAATCCGACAATAAATGCCGAAGATATGAAGAAAAATGCAATTGGGCGACATCTAGCGTTGCCAGAAAAAAAAAATAAAATTTTTGTTTTAAATGTTTTTCAAAAACACTTCATATGAGGGGAGGTACGGCCGACTTTTTTTTTTTTGCCTGTAAGGCGAGACGCTCTAATATACACACTAACGTTAATGTTGAAAATGAAAAAGGCAAAAGTGGGGAAAATCCAACAGCTTGCACAGAGTCTCAATGGCCGAGTGTGTTTATCCGTTGGGTCATTGCGGCTGAAGTTGGAATGGACTCGGGTTCAATCCCCGGTGCATCCACTTCCGAAAAGAGTGCTGATGATCGAAAATGGTTTTTCGTGAAATAGCTATACACCCAACCTTCGCTGTAAATAGTTGTTGAATTTTTTTCCACTTACCCCAACAATTAAAAATAAAAATTTCGTGCTAAGCACTAAAAACCCTTTCAACTTTCTTTTTTGATAAATATTGGGAAATCTTCCCATTTTCCCCTTGCAAATATTTAGTCAATGGTTTTGATATAAACGCATAGTTTTCTATAAATTTTCTATAATATCCCGTCAACCCCAAAAATCCTCGCAACTGACGCAATGTCCCTGGTACTGGGTAATTTTGTATAGCTTCGACTTTTTTCGGGTCTGTTTTAATAACATCCTTGGCCACCACATATCCCAAAAATTCCACTTCCTTTTGATAAAATGTTGATTTTTCGGACGATATTTTCATATTTGCCTCCCTTAATTTTTCAATTACCAAACTCAAATGCCTTTTATGTTCCCTCAAATTTTCTGAAAAAATTATTACATCGTCGACATAAACGTGACAAAACTTCCCTATATAATCCCTTAACACATTGTCCATAGCTCGCTGGAAAATGCTTGGCGCATTTTTTAATCCAAACGGCATCCGTAAAAATTCATATTTCCCATTATTCACAGAGAATGCCGTTTTCTCTATATCACTTTCGTTCATTAATATCTGGTAAAATTCAGACTCCAAATCAATGGTGGAAAAGTATTTTGACTTTCCCAAATTTGCAAGTATAATATCTGGACTTGGCATCGGGTACCTATCCGATACTGTTTTCTCATTAATTTTTTTGAAATCGATTACCAATCGCAACTTCGGACTTCCGTCATCATTTATTCCTTTTTTTGGAACTACCCATACTGGAGAGTTATATGGGCTTTTACTTTCCCTAATTATTCCTTTTTGCAACAAATTTTGAATTTCGCTATTAACGAAATTATTCACCGACATTGGATAAGGATATTGTTTAGACCAAATTGGTCTTTCCTCAATAGTTCGTATCTCTGCTTTAACATCTGTACGAAAGGGTAAATCTAAGTTAACATCGCCATGTACTGCTAAAATTTCATTACATGCTTCATTTTGCAAATCTTTTATTATTTCTTTTTCCTCGCTAGAATTTGTTGCTTCGATTAATATATTATTTATAAAATTTTCCCTCTCAGAAGTATCTCTATTTTCATGCTGCTCTATTTTTTCGGTATTTATCCTGGATAATTTTTCAGGAGTTACTTTCCCCGATTTAGTTTTAAACTTTCTTTTTCCTTGTTTGCTTTCTTTTTTTGTTTTTATTTTATTATTTTCCGGTGTTTTATTTCCCGAAACAGCTTTCAATAAGCATTTAATATCCTTGTTGCCGGTATTCCCATCGGCGGGCGCCTTAGGATTTTTTAATCCCAAGGGGTTCAATTGTTCACTTTTAATAGGCCTATTTGCCTTATTTGGTTTTTTTATTTCACTTTTCGATTTGCCGGTAAAAACTTCGGCGGGAGCCTCGGGACTTTCTGGTCCCAAGGGGTTCACTTTATACATTTCACCATGGTTAGTTTCTTCCATGTTCACAAAACATAGCTTCTCTTAATTGTTATTTCCATATATAAATTCTGCTTCCCCTATATCTATTATTGCCTTAATCTTTTTCAAAAAGTTGACTCCTACTAGAAAGTCACTTTCTAAGTTATCTATTTCGTAAAATCTTTCCTTAAATCCAAACAAGTGTACGTCATGATACAAAGTAATGATGGTCGAACCATGAATGGTTCTTACCCTCTTCTTAATTGATGTATTGTGGAACGATTTTCCGTCATCCCTTGTCAAGTTTGGTTTGGAGACAAACCGGTTTCGGCTAATATGCGCCATCTTCAGTGTCTTCTTTCGTTCTGAGTTATTTTGTGTAAGTTCGATAGTATTTATAGTAACTAACTTCCGTCGTTTTGTTCAGGTACTTCGTGTTCATGTGATGTGTTCGTGCATTCGTGCGTGTGTGTGTGTGTGAGTCTGTGTTGTGTGTTTAGGTATGCAAATCTATTTTTTGTCATATTTTCATTATTGTACCCTCATTAACCAAGTAGGTAAAAGTCCGTTATTGTCCGTTTGTGTGTTGTTTTGTTTATGTCGGTTTTAGGTCTTTTGTCCTCTTTCGGGTATAGTAGCTTAAGCGGTTCAAATAATGTATCCGATGCTGTGTTTATTTGTTCATTTATTATTTTACCTACGAATGTTTTTTGTTTGTATATCTCCATATTTTCTAATATGTTAAGTCGTCTTCCTTTATGCTGTATGTGGAGAATTTTAGCTGTTTTTCCTATTTTCATGGGTGTACACTTGTTTTCTGCCATGTGGTTGGCGAAATTTGATTCCACTGTCGTTGATGATTTTCTTATTTTCTTATTGTAATCCCTTATGTGTTCTCGATATCTCGTCTTGATTTGGCGTCCTGTTTGTCCTATATAACTGTTTTGGCATTCGCAAGTCAATTTGTATACGCCTTGTTTGTCAAAGAGGTCTTTCTTGTTAATGTTGTTTCGTAGAAGTTTTCCCATATTGTTCCTCGTTTTAAATGCTGCATTAATGTTATATTTTTGGAAAACTTTAGCCAACTTGTAAGATGTTGCTCCGGTATATGATAGGACTGCCCATTTCTTCTCTTCTTTTTCTTTGGTTTCTGACTTTCTTGAATTTATGTTTTTTTGTATTTTCTTCACTAAACTTTTTTGATATCCGTTGTTCTCTGCGATTGTGTATATTGTGCTCAGTTCCTTGTTGTAAGCTTCTTTTCCTAACGGGGTTCGTTCAAGTCGTGTTAATAAATGTCTGAAAGCGGCGTTCTTGTGCTGTTGAGGATGGTTAGATTTATTGTGTATTATTGTATCTGTTGCTGTGGGTTTTCTGTATATTTCGTAAGTAAATTTGTTAGTCTCTTTGTTTATTTTAATTGTTAGGTCCAGGTAGTTGATTTTTCCATTTTTCTCTGTATCCATAGTGAATTTTATATTTTTGTGTTGGCTGTTGAGGTGCTCCAAAATTTGTTCTTCTTTATTTTCCGATATTAGGCAGATGATGTCATCTACATACCTGGCATAAAAATTTACTCCCAAATTTGCCGTCAGTTCTTCCATATAAATTTCTTCCAAATGTTGCATAAATACTTCCATAAGGATAGCTGATGTGGGGCTACCCATGCCTAGTCCGTGAGTTTGTCTGTATATTTTATTGTCAAATTTAAAATAATTCTGGTCCAGGGTTACTCTCAGCGTATTTACTATCTCTGTAGCAATGTCTTTGTTCGTTTTCTCTGTCAGTATTTTAGTTAAAGTTTTTAGTGTTTCTGTCGTTGGTATCGAAGGGTATAGATCCTTCACGTCAAATGATACCAGTTTTGAGTCCTTGGGTACGTTCAGGTTGTTCAGTTTGTTGACTAGTTCCGTCGTGTTTTTGATTGTGTATTTATTGGATAGGTCTAGTTTCTCGGTTAGTAGCTTGTTTAGATGTTTTGATAGTCTATATCCTGGTGCCGACTTATGGTTTACTATTGGTCGCATAGGTGTTCCTGCTTTGTGGATTTTAGGTAGTGCGATCAGTGACGGGGCCGATGGATTCATTGCTGTGAGAGTGTAGGTCATCTTGTTGTCTATTATATTCTTTGCTTGTTTTATTGCACGCTTTATTGCCATTTGGTATTCTTCCGTTGGGTCTTTCCTTATCACTCGACAGCCCATTTCTTTGATGAGTTGACCCGTTTTCGCGGTGTATTCCTCTTCGTCCATTAGCACCGTTGTATTTCCTTTGTCTGCTTTTGTTGCTATCACCTTATTATCGATTAGTTTCTTCCTTAATACTTTTGCCGTTTTATTGTCGTCCGTTGCCATTTCATTTCCAGCAGCTTTTATACTCTTTTCGATTATGCGTCTGCATAGATGCCTTGCGTGCTCCTGTTCTTCGTTTGGTACTAGTGATATGGCCATCTCCGTGTCTGCAATAGTGTTCTCTACGTCTTTTTTTCTATCGTAGCTTTCGATATTGTACTTCAAACCTTTTTGTAGTAGCTCTGTTTCTTTGGCGTTGATTGAAAGATTTGTCAAGTTAACAAATCTTGGATGGAATGATGTTTTGTTCTGTTGTGAGCCTTTTTTGTTGTTGTTTTGTTTTGTGTCAAGGTCCTCCAGTTTTTTGTTGAGTTTTTTGTATTTGTGTTCCATGGCCTTTTTGATCTCCTCCTTTATAGTGTCTAACGTTTCCATAAGGCAACTAACTAGGTTGTTTTCCATCAGCTCCAGGTGGATGCGTAGTAGTTCCTCATTTATGCGCTCCTTCTTTGCGTGTTGGTTCCTGATCT
The DNA here is from genome assembly GCA_960531455.1 of Urophora cardui. Taxonomy (NCBI): domain Eukaryota; kingdom Metazoa; phylum Arthropoda; class Insecta; order Diptera; family Tephritidae; genus Urophora; species Urophora cardui. The sequence goes on along the minus strand of OY482673.1, from coordinate 89,025,550 downwards.
CGCATCTGAGGAAGCTGTTCTCCGCTTTCCGTATAATTTTGCGTTTATCCTCGCTGTTCACTTTGTGCCCTATTTGCGCGTATTTTGGAATGAGTTTGTTCTTTAGACATTCCTTATTAAACCATATGTTGGCTTTTGTGTTGTGTATTTTCTGTAGCCGCCTTTTGTATGCTGTCAGTAGAATATTTGTCCGGATGTGATGTGCCTGACTGGCATTATTAATAACTTTTTGGTTGCTTGTTTTTCCGACAGGGTAGGAATATGATGTATTGTGGAACGATTTTCCGTCATCCCTTGTCAAGTTTGGTTTGGAGACAAACCGGTTTCGGCTAATATGCGCCATCTTCAGTGTCTTCTTTCGTTCTGAGTTATTTTGTGTAAGTTCGATAGTATTTATAGTAACTAACTTCCGTCGTTTTGTTCAGGTACTTCGTGTTCATGTGATGTGTTCGTGCATTCGTGCGTGTGTGTGTGTGTGAGTCTGTGTTGTGTGTTTAGGTATGCAAATCTATTTTTTGTCATATTTTCATTATTGTACCCTCATTAACCAAGTAGGTAAAAGTCCGTTATTGTCCGTTTGTGTGTTGTTTTGTTTATGTCGGTTTTAGGTCTTTTGTCCTCTTTCGGGTATAGTAGCTTAAGCGGTTCAAATAATGTATCCGATGCTGTGTTTATTTGTTCATTTATTATTTTACCTACGAATGTTTTTTGTTTGTATATCTCCATATTTTCTAATATGTTAAGTCGTCTTCCTTTATGCTGTATGTGGAGAATTTTAGCTGTTTTTCCTATTTTCATGGGTGTACACTTGTTTTCTGCCATGTGGTTGGCGAAATTTGATTCCACTGTCGTTGATGATTTTCTTATTTTCTTATTGTAATCCCTTATGTGTTCTCGATATCTCGTCTTGATTTGGCGTCCTGTTTGTCCTATATAACTGTTTTGGCATTCGCAAGTCAATTTGTATACGCCTTGTTTGTCAAAGAGGTCTTCCTTGTTAATGTTGTTTCGTAGAAGTTTTCCCATATTGTTCCTCGTTTTAAATGCTGCATTAATGTTATATTTTTGGAAAACTTTAGCCAACTTGTAAGATGTTGCTCCGGTATATGATAGGACTGCCCATTTCTTCTCTTCTTTTTCTTTGGTTTCTGACTTTCTTGAATTTATGTTTTTTTGTATTTTCTTCACTAAACTTTTTTGATATCCGTTGTTCTCTGCGATTGTGTATATTGTGCTCAGTTCCTTGTTGTAAGCTTCTTTTCCTAACGGGGTTCGTTCAAGTCGTGTTAATAAATGTCTGAAAGCGGCGTTCTTGTGCTGTTGAGGATGGTTAGATTTATTGTGTATTATTGTATCTGTTGCTGTGGGTTTTCTGTATATTTCGTAAGTAAATTTGTTAGTCTCTTTGTTTATTTTAATTGTTAGGTCCAGGTAGTTGATTTTTCCATTTTTCTCTGTATCCATAGTGAATTTTATATTTTTGTGTTGGCTGTTGAGGTGCTCCAAAATTTGTTCTTCTTTATTTTCCGATATTAGGCAGATGATGTCATCTACATACCTGGCATAAAAATTTACTCCCAAATTTGCCGTCAGTTCTTCCATATAAATTTCTTCCAAATGTTGCATAAATACTTCCATAAGGATAGCTGATGTGGGGCTACCCATGCCTAGTCCGTGAGTTTGTCTGTATATTTTATTGTCAAATTTAAAATAATTCTGGTCCAGGGTTACTCTCAGCGTATTTACTATCTCTGTAGCAATGTCTTTGTTCGTTTTCTCTGTCAGTATTTTAGTTAAAGTTTTTAGTGTTTCTGTCGTTGGTATCGAAGGGTATAGATCCTTCACGTCAAATGATACCAGTTTTGAGTCCTTGGGTACGTTCAGGTTGTTCAGTTTGTTGACTAGTTCCGTCGTGTTTTTGATTGTGTATTTATTGGATAGGTCTAGTTTCTCGGTTAGTAGCTTGTTTAGATGTTTTGATAGTCTATATCCTGGTGCCGACTTATGGTTTACTATTGGTCGCATAGGTGTTCCTGCTTTGTGGATTTTAGGTAGTGCGATCAGTGACGGGGCCGATGGATTCATTGCTGTGAGAGTGTAGGTCATCTTGTTGTCTATTATATTCTTTGCTTGTTTTATTGCACGCTTTATTGCCATTTGGTGTTCTTCCGTTGGGTCTTTCCTTATCACTCGACAGCCCATTTCTTTGATGAGTTGACCCGTTTTCGCGGTGTATTCCTCTTCGTCCATTAGCACCGTTGTATTTCCTTTGTCTGCTTTTGTTGCTATCACCTTATTATCGATTAGTTTCTTCCTTAATACTTTTGCCGTTTTATTGTCGTCCGTTGCCATTTCATTTCCAGCAGCTTTTATACTCTTTTCGATTATGCGTCTGCATAGATGCCTTGCGTGCTCCTGTTCTTCGTTTGGTACTAGTGATATGGCCATCTCCGTGTCTGCAATAGTGTTCTCTACGTCTTTTTTTCTATCGTAGCTTTCGATATTGTACTTCAAACCTTTTTGTAGTAGCTCTGTTTCTTTGGCGTTGATTGAAAGATTTGTCAAGTTAACAAATCTTGGATGGAATGATGTTTTGTTCTGTTGTGAGCCTTTTTTGTTGTTGTTTTGTTTTGTGTCAAGGTCCTCCAGTTTTTTGTTGAGTTTTTTGTATTTGTGTTCCATGGCCTTTTTGATCTCCTCCTTTATAGTGTCTAACGTTTCCATAAGGCAACTAACTAGGTTGTTTTCCATCAGCTCCAGGTGGATGCGTAGTAGTTCCTCATTTATGCGCTCCTTCTTTGCGTGTTGGTTCCTGATCTCGCATCTGAGGAAGCTGTTCTCCGCTTTCCGTATAATTTTGCGTTTATCCTCGCTGTTCACTTTGTGCCCTATTTGCGCGTATTTTGGAATGAGTTTGTTCTTTAGACATTCCTTATTAAACCATATGTTGGCTTTTGTGTTGTGTATTTTCTGTAGCCGCCTTTTGTATGCTGTCAGTAGAATATTTGTCCGGATGTGATGTGCCTGACTGGCATTATTAATAACTTTTTGGTTGCTTGTTTTTCCGACAGGGTAGGAATATGATGTATTGTGGAACGATTTTCCGTCATCCCTTGTCAAGTTTGGTTTGGAGACAAACCGGTTTCGGCTAATATGCGCCATCTTCAGTGTCTTCTTTCGTTCTGAGTTATTTTGTGTAAGTTCGATAGTATTTATAGTAACTAACTTCCGTCGTTTTGTTCAGGTACTTCGTGTTCATGTGATGTGTTCGTGCATTCGTGCGTGTGTGTGTGTGTGAGTCTGTGTTGTGTGTTTAGGTATGCAAATCTATTTTTTGTCATATTTTCATTATTGTACCCTCATTAACCAAGTAGGTAAAAGTCCGTTATTGTCCGTTTGTGTGTTGTTTTGTTTATGTCGGTTTTAGGTCTTTTGTCCTCTTTCGGGTATAGTAGCTTAAGCGGTTCAAATAATGTATCCGATGCTGTGTTTATTTGTTCATTTATTATTTTACCTACGAATGTTTTTTGTTTGTATATCTCCATATTTTCTAATATGTTAAGTCGTCTTCCTTTATGCTGTATGTGGAGAATTTTAGCTGTTTTTCCTATTTTCATGGGTGTACACTTGTTTTCTGCCATGTGGTTGGCGAAATTTGATTCCACTGTCGTTGATGATTTTCTTATTTTCTTATTGTAATCCCTTATGTGTTCTCGATATCTCGTCTTGATTTGGCGTCCTGTTTGTCCTATATAACTGTTTTGGCATTCGCAAGTCAATTTGTATACGCCTTGTTTGTCAAAGAGGTCTTCCTTGTTAATGTTGTTTCGTAGAAGTTTTCCCATATTGTTCCTCGTTTTAAATGCTGCATTAATGTTATATTTTTGGAAAACTTTAGCCAACTTGTAAGATGTTGCTCCGGTATATGATAGGACTGCCCATTTCTTCTCTTCTTTTTCTTTGGTTTCTGACTTTCTTGAATTTATGTTTTTTTGTATTTTCTTCACTAAACTTTTTTGATATCCGTTGTTCTCTGCGATTGTGTATATTGTGCTCAGTTCCTTGTTGTAAGCTTCTTTTCCTAACGGGGTTCGTTCAAGTCGTGTTAATAAATGTCTGAAAGCGGCGTTCTTGTGCTGTTGAGGATGGTTAGATTTATTGTGTATTATTGTATCTGTTGCTGTGGGTTTTCTGTATATTTCGTAAGTAAATTTGTTAGTCTCTTTGTTTATTTTAATTGTTAGGTCCAGGTAGTTGATTTTTCCATTTTTCTCTGTATCCATAGTGAATTTTATATTTTTGTGTTGGCTGTTGAGGTGCTCCAAAATTTGTTCTTCTTTATTTTCCGATATTAGGCAGATGATGTCATCTACATACCTGGCATAAAAATTTACTCCCAAATTTGCCGTCAGTTCTTCCATATAAATTTCTTCCAAATGTTGCATAAATACTTCCATAAGGATAGCTGATGTGGGGCTACCCATGCCTAGTCCGTGAGTTTGTCTGTATATTTTATTGTCAAATTTAAAATAATTCTGGTCCAGGGTTACTCTCAGCGTATTTACTATCTCTGTAGCAATGTCTTTGTTCGTTTTCTCTGTCAGTATTTTAGTTAAAGTTTTTAGTGTTTCTGTCGTTGGTATCGAAGGGTATAGATCCTTCACGTCAAATGATACCAGTTTTGAGTCCTTGGGTACGTTCAGGTTGTTCAGTTTGTTGACTAGTTCCGTCGTGTTTTTGATTGTGTATTGAGATGGCCATATCACTAGTACCAAACGAAGAACAGGAGCACGCAAGGCATCTATGCAGACGCATAATCGAAAAGAGTATAAAAGCTGCTGGAAATGAAATGGCAACGGACGACAATAAAACGGCAAAAGTATTAAGGAAGAAACTAATCGATAATAAGGTGATAGCAACAAAAGCAGACAAAGGAAATACAACGGTGCTAATGGACGAAGAGGAATACACCGCGAAAACGGGTCAACTCATCAAAGAAATGGGCTGTCGAGTGATAAGGAAAGACCCAACGGAAGAATACCAAATGGCAATAAAGCGTGCAATAAAACAAGCAAAGAATATAATAGACAACAAGATGACCTACACTCTCACAGCAATGAATCCATCGGCCCCGTCACTGATCGCACTACCTAAAATCCACAAAGCAGGAACACCTATGCGACCAATAGTAAACCATAAGTCGGCACCAGGATATAGACTATCAAAACATCTAAACAAGCTACTAACCGAGAAACTAGACCTATCCAATAAATACACAATCAAAAACACGACGGAACTAGTCAACAAACTGAACAACCTGAACGTACCCAAGGACTCAAAACTGGTATCATTTGACGTGAAGGATCTATACCCTTCGATACCAACGACAGAAACACTAAAAACTTTAACTAAAATACTGACAGAGAAAACGAACAAAGACATTGCTACAGAGATAGTAAATACGCTGAGAGTAACCCTGGACCAGAATTATTTTAAATTTGACAATAAAATATACAGACAAACTCACGGACTAGGCATGGGTAGCCCCACATCAGCTATCCTTATGGAAGTATTTATGCAACATTTGGAAGAAATTTATATGGAAGAACTGACGGCAAATTTGGGAGTAAATTTTTATGCCAGGTATGTAGATGACATCATCTGCCTAATATCGGAAAATAAAGAAGAACAAATTTTGGAGCACCTCAACAGCCAACACAAAAATATAAAATTCACTATGGATACAGAGAAAAATGGAAAAATCAACTACCTGGACCTAACAATTAAAATAAACAAAGAGACTAACAAATTTACTTACGAAATATACAGAAAACCCACAGCAACAGATACAATAATACACAATAAATCTAACCATCCTCAACAGCACAAGAACGCCGCTTTCAGACATTTATTAACACGACTTGAACGAACCCCGTTAGGAAAAGAAGCTTACAACAAGGAACTGAGCACAATATACACAATCGCAGAGAACAACGGATATCAAAAAAGTTTAGTGAAGAAAATACAAAAAAACATAAATTCAAGAAAGTCAGAAACCAAAGAAAAAGAAGAGAAGAAATGGGCAGTCCTATCATATACCGGAGCAACATCTTACAAGTTGGTTAAAGTTTTCCAAAAATATAACATTAATGCAGCATTTAAAACGAGGAACAATATGGGAAAACTTCTACGAAACAACATTAACAAGGAAGACCTCTTTGACAAACAAGGCGTATACAAATTGACTTGCGAATGCCAAAACAGTTATATAGGACAAACAGGACGCCAAATCAAGACGAGATATCGAGAACACATAAGGGATTACAATAAGAAAATAAGAAAATCATCAACGACAGTGGAATCAAATTTCGCCAACCACATGGCAGAAAACAAGTGTACACCCATGAAAATAGGAAAAACAGCTAAAATTCTCCACATACAGCATAAAGGAAGACGACTTAACATATTAGAAAATATGGAGATATACAAACAAAAAACATTCGTAGGTAAAATAATAAATGAACAAATAAACACAGCATCGGATACATTATTTGAACCGCTTAAGCTACTATACCCCAAAGAGGACAAAAGACCTAAAACCGACATAAACAAAACAACACACAAACGGACAATAACGGACTTTTACCTACTTGGTTAATGAGGGTACAATAATGAAAATATGACAAAAAATAGATTTGCATACCTAAACACACAACACAGACTCACACACACACACACGCACGAATGCACGAACACATCACATGAACACGAAGTACCTGAACAAAACGACGGAAGTTAGTTACTATAAATACTATCGAACTTACACAAAATAACTCAGAACGAAAGAAGACACTGAAGATGGCGCATATTAGCCGAAACCGGTTTGTCTCCAAACCAAACTTGACAAGGGATGACGGAAAATCGTTCCACAATACATCATATTCCTACCCTGTCGGAAAAACAAGCAACCAAAAAGTTATTAATAATGCCAGTCAGGCACATCACATCCGGACAAATATTCTACTGACAGCATACAAAAGGCGGCTACAGAAAATACACAACACAAAAGCCAACATATGGTTTAATAAGGAATGTCTAAAGAACAAACTCATTCCAAAATACGCGCAAATAGGGCACAAAGTGAACAGCGAGGATAAACGCAAAATTATACGGAAAGCGGAGAACAGCTTCCTCAGATGCGAGATCAGGAACCAACACGCAAAGAAGGAGCGCATAAATGAGGAACTACTACGCATCCACCTGGAGCTGATGGAAAACAACCTAGTTAGTTGCCTTATGGAAACGTTAGACACTATAAAGGAGGAGATCAAAAAGGCCATGGAACACAAATACAAAAAACTCAACAAAAAACTGGAGGACCTTGACACAAAACAAAACAACAACAAAAAAGGCTCACAACAGAACAAAACATCATTCCATCCAAGATTTGTTAACTTGACAAATCTTTCAATCAACGCCAAAGAAACAGAGCTACTACAAAAAGGTTTGAAGTACAATATCGAAAGCTACGATAGAAAAAAAGACGTAGAGAACACGATTGCAGACACGGAGATGGCCATATCACTAGTGCCAAACGAAGAACAGGAGCACGCAAGGCATCTATGCAGACGCATAATCGAAAAGAGTATAAAAGCTGCTGGAAATGAAATGGCAACGGACGACAATAAAACGGCAAAAGTATTAAGGAAGAAACTAATCGATAATAAGGTGATAGCAACAAAAGCAGACAAAGGAAATACAACGGTGCTAATGGACGAAGAGGAATACACCGCGAAAACGGGTCAACTCATCAAAGAAATGGGCTGTCGAGTGATAAGGAAAGACCCAACGGAAGAATACCAAATGGCAATAAAGCGTGCAATAAAACAAGCAAAGAATATAATAGACAACAAGATGACCTACACTCTCACAGCAATGAATCCATCGGCCCCGTCACTGATCGCACTACCTAAAATCCACAAAGCAGGAACACCTATGCGACCAATAGTAAACCATAAGTCGGCACCAGGATATAGACTATCAAAACATCTAAACAAGCTACTAACCGAGAAACTAGACCTATCCAATAAATACACAATCAAAAACACGACGGAACTAGTCAACAAACTGAACAACCTGAACGTACCCAAGGACTCAAAACTGGTATCATTTGACGTGAAGGATCTATACCCTTCGATACCAACGACAGAAACACTAAAAACTTTAACTAAAATACTGACAGAGAAAACGAACAAAGACATTGCTACAGAGATAGTAAATACGCTGAGAGTAACCCTGGACCAGAATTATTTTAAATTTGACAATAAAATATACAGACAAACTCACGGACTAGGCATGGGTAGCCCCACATCAGCTATCCTTATGGAAGTATTTATGCAACATTTGGAAGAAATTTATATGGAAGAACTGACGGCAAATTTGGGAGTAAATTTTTATGCCAGGTATGTAGATGACATCATCTGCCTAATATCGGAAAATAAAGAAGAACAAATTTTGGAGCACCTCAACAGCCAACACAAAAATATAAAATTCACTATGGATACAGAGAAAAATGGAAAAATCAACTACCTGGACCTAACAATTAAAATAAACAAAGAGACTAACAAATTTACTTACGAAATATACAGAAAACCCACAGCAACAGATACAATAATACACAATAAATCTAACCATCCTCAACAGCACAAGAACGCCGCTTTCAGACATTTATTAACACGACTTGAACGAACCCCGTTAGGAAAAGAAGCTTACAACAAGGAACTGAGCACAATATACACAATCGCAGAGAACAACGGATATCAAAAAAGTTTAGTGAAGAAAATACAAAAAAACATAAATTCAAGAAAGTCAGAAACCAAAGAAAAAGAAGAGAAGAAATGGGCACTCCTATCATATACCGGAGCAACATCTTACAAGTTGGCTAAAGTTTTCCAAAAATATAACATTAATGCAGCATTTAAAACGAGGAACAATATGGGAAAACTTCTACGAAACAACATTAACAAGGAAGACCTCTTTGACAAACAAGGCGTATACAAATTGACTTGCGAATGCCAAAACAGTTATATAGGACAAACAGGACGCCAAATCAAGACGAGATATCGAGAACACATAAGGGATTACAATAAGAAAATAAGAAAATCATCAACGACAGTGGAATCAAATTTCGCCAACCACATGGCAGAAAACAAGTGTACACCCATGAAAATAGGAAAAACAGCTAAAATTCTCCACATACAGCATAAAGGAAGACGACTTAACATATTAGAAAATATGGAGATATACAAACAAAAAACATTCGTAGGTAAAATAATAAATGAACAAATAAACACAGCATCGGATACATTATTTGAACCGCTTAAGCTACTATACCCGAAAGAGGACAAAAGACCTAAAACCGACATAAACAAAACAACACACAAACGGACAATAACGGACTTTTACCTACTTGGTTAATGAGGGTACAATAATGAAAATATGACAAAAAATAGATTTGCATACCTAAACACACAACACAGACTCACACACACACACACGCACGAATGCACGAACACATCACATGAACACGAAGTACCTGAACAAAACGACGGAAGTTAGTTACTATAAATACTATCGAACTTACACAAAATAACTCAGAACGAAAGAAGACACTGAAGATGGCGCATATTAGCCGAAACCGGTTTGTCTCCAAACCAAACTTGACAAGGGATGACGGAAAATCGTTCCACAATACATCATATTCCTACCCTGTCGGAAAAACAAGCAACCAAAAAGTTATTAATAATGCCAGTCAGGCACATCACATCCGGACAAATATTCTACTGACAGCATACAAAAGGCGGCTACAGAAAATACACAACACAAAAGCCAACATATGGTTTAATAAGGAATGTCTAAAGAACAAACTCATTCCAAAATACGCGCAAATAGGGCACAAAGTGAACAGCGAGGATAAACGCAAAATTATACGGAAAGCGGAGAACAGCTTCCTCAGATGCGAGATCAGGAACCAACACGCAAAGAAGGAGCGCATAAATGAGGAACTACTACGCATCCACCTGGAGCTGATGGAAAACAACCTAGTTAGTTGCCTTATGGAAACGTTAGACACTATAAAGGAGGAGATCAAAAAGGCCATGGAACACAAATACAAAAAACTCAACAAAAAACTGGAGGACCTTGACACAAAACAAAACAACAACAAAAAAGGCTCACAACAGAACAAAACATCATTCCATCCAAGATTTGTTAACTTGACAAATCTTTCAATCAACGCCAAAGAAACAGAGCTACTACAAAAAGGTTTGAAGTACAATATCGAAAGCTACGATAGAAAAAAAGACGTAGAGAACACTATTGCAGACACGGAGATGGCCATATCACTAGTACCAAACGAAGAACAGGAGCACGCAAGGCATCTATGCAGACGCATAATCGAAAAGAGTATAAAAGCTGCTGGAAATGAAATGGCAACGGACGACAATAAAACGGCAAAAGTATTAAGGAAGAAACTAATCGATAATAAGGTGATAGCAACAAAAGCAGACAAAGGAAATACAACGGTGCTAATGGACGAAGAGGAATACACCGCGAAAACGGGTCAACTCATCAAAGAAATGGGCTGTCGATTGATAAGGAAAGACCCAACGGAAGAATACCAAATGGCAATAAAGCGTGCAATAAAACAAGCAAAGAATATAATAGACAACAAGATGACCTACACTCTCACAGCAATGAATCCATCGGCCCCGTCACTGATCGCACTACCTAAAATCCACAAAGCAGGAACACCTATGCGACCAATAGTAAACCATAAGTCGGCACCAGGATATAGACTATCAAAACATCTAAACAAGCTACTAACCGAGAAACTAGACCTATCCAATAAATACACAATCAAAAACACGACGGAACTAGTCAACAAACTGAACAACCTGAACGTACCCAAGGACTCAAAACTGGTATCATTTGACGTGAAGGATCTATACCCTTCGATACCAACGACAGAAACACTAAAAACTTTAACTAAAATACTGACAGAGAAAACGAACAAAGACATTGCTACAGAGATAGTAAATACGCTGAGAGTAACCCTGGACCAGAATTATTTTAAATTTGACAATAAAATATACAGACAAACTCACGGACTAGGCATGGGTAGCCCCACATCAGCTATCCTTATGGAAGTATTTATGCAACATTTGGAAGAAATTTATATGGAAGAACTGACGGCAAATTTGGGAGTAAATTTTTATGCCAGGTATGTAGATGACATCATCTGCCTAATATCGGAAAATAAAGAAGAACAAATTTTGGAGCACCTCAACAGCCAACACAAAAATATAAAATTCACTATGGATACAGAGAAAAATGGAAAAATCAACTACCTGGACCTAACAATTAAAATAAACAAAGAGACTAACAAATTTACTTACGAAATATACAGAAAACCCACAGCAACAGATACAATAATACACAATAAATCTAACCATCCTCAACAGCACAAGAACGCCGCTTTCAGACATTTATTAACACGACTTGAACGAACCCCGTTAGGAAAAGAAGCTTACAACAAGGAACTGAGCACAATATACACAATCGCAGAGAACAACGGATATCAAAAAAGTTTAGTGAAGAAAATACAAAAAAACATAAATTCAAGAAAGTCAGAAACCAAAGAAAAAGAAGAGAAGAAATGGGCAGTCCTATCATATACCGGAGCAACATCTTACAAGTTGGCTAAAGTTTTCCAAAAATATAACATTAATGCAGCATTTAAAACGAGGAACAATATGGGAAAACTTCTACGAAACAACATTAACAAGGAAGACCTCTTTGACAAACAAGGCGTATACAAATTGACTTGCGAATGCCAAAACAGTTATATAGGACAAACAGGACGCCAAATCAAGACGAGATATCGAGAACACATAAGGGATTACAATAAGAAAATAAGAAAATCATCAACGACAGTGGAATCAAATTTCGCCAACCACATGGCAGAAAACAAGTGTACACCCATGAAAATAGGAAAAACAGCTAAAATTCTCCACATACAGCATAAAGGAAGACGACTTAACATATTAGAAAATATGGAGATATACAAACAAAAAACATTCGTAGGTAAAATAATAAATGAACAAATAAACACAGCATCGGATACATTATTTGAACCGCTTAAGCTACTATACCCGAAAGAGGACAAAAGACCTAAAACCGACATAAACAAAACAACACACAAACGGACAATAACGGACTTTTACCTACTTGGTTAATGAGGGTACAATAATGAAAATATGACAAAAAATAGATTTGCATACCTAAACACACAACACAGACTCACACACACACACACGCACGAATGCACGAACACATCACATGAACACGAAGTACCTGAACAAAACGACGGAAGTTAGTTACTATAAATACTATCGAACTTACACAAAATAACTCAGAACGAAAGAAGACACTGAAGATGGCGCATATTAGCCGAAACCGGTTTGTCTCCAAACCAAACTTGACAAGGGATGACGGAAAATCGTTCCACAATACATCATATTCCTACCCTGTCGGAAAAACAAGCAACCAAAAAGTTATCTCTTCTTAATTGCTAATTCCTTACCGTTGTTATATATACCTTTCCTGATGTAACAACTCGTTGCACCAGTATCTATCAATATTCTCATTCTTATTCCGCTATGTCTATCTATCCGGAAGATGTAGGGCAGGTGGAGGCCTGGTCTAAAAAATGATTTTCATTTAAATTGTTTATTCGTGGTTCTTTCGACCTTGGTTGACCACTAAAATTCATATTCCTTTTTACTGGCTGGTTAAATTGCCATTTCTGTGCATCATCATTTTGTTGTTGACCCTGAAATATTTTTGGTTGGGATGATTGACCATAACCAAACGTTTTTTGTTGGACAATTGGTAGATTATCGTATGATGTATCCATCGGTTCTGGTTTTGGGAAATTCGTATTATTGTTATTTCTCACTTGTGGGTATCTCAAATGGTTCTGAAATTGATTTGCGCCTCTTTGTGTATTATTCCTAGGACTCCGTAAATTATTATTAAAGGTTTTATTTTCTGGAAGGTAAGTTTTTGAAAAATTCAGAGCAAATTCTGAACGCATTTGATTTGAGTGAAGCTCCTGTGCTTTTGGCAGAGTATTTGGCAAATCGGCAGGAGCCAATGTGAAAAGTATTTGGTTTAAAGGAGGATTTAATCCCGTTATAAAGGTTCTTAGAGCGGTTTCGCGATTTTTAGTATTTAGTTGTTTTGTAATTTCGGAATTTGAACCGTGTGTCATAATAGTTTTATTTATCAATAGTGTTAATTTCTGATTTACTTCATTGTAATAATCGATCAAAGATTTCGATCCTTGTCTTAATATACTCATCTCCTGATCAATTACGTGGATTGGTCGTTTGTCTGCGTAAGCAAAGTCTAGCCTAGCAAATATATATTCTAAGTTTAATACTGTGCCATGATTAGTAAGGACATCATTGGCATTTCCTACTATTTTATTTCGAAGTATGGTTAATGCTCCGAAATACTTCCTGCTTCCTTCGATATATAAACTCATCGAATTTTTCGCGGACTCTCTCCAGCTAACATAAGATTTACCAGAGAATTCTGGCAGTGACTTAATTATATCTAAGCTTTCAGTACAAGCTATTCCATCATTAATAGTTTGTGTATGATATTCTGTCACATGCGTAGCACTAGTTAATGTCTTAATTTGATTAGTGAGTTGGTTAATTTCATCCCTAAGATTAGCAGTTTGTGTAGCTATTATCCCAGCGATATCTTCTGCAGAAATATTGCTGACTGTCATTTTGGAAAATAGGTTAGTCAGTTCGTCCACTGTGCTTTTATCTTTTTTTTTTAAATAACTTCTTTTTTTTTTCTAAAGGGACATCTGAGGTTGTCGTGCCTACTACTTTAACAATATTCACAATAAAAAGGTTTTTCTTATTTAATTTACGTGGGACAGTTTCCCATTAAACATTTTTTCCTTAACATTAATTTATCTTAACTTACGGTCGGCTTTGTTGTTGTTGTTGGTTTTGAAGATTTTTCCAGCTAATTTCGGCAATTGCGATAAAGGCTTATAATTGTTGTCAACTTATGGTTGTTTGTTTCTCTTAGAGCTTTTCTCATTTAAAGTGGCTTTTAGTTCTGTCATCGAAAGCGTTTTATGCTCCTTCGGTGTTTATGTTCAATTCGTGATACTTGATTTTTCAAAACATCAATTACACTACAGCGTCATTTAACTGTTTTTAGTTTTTGATTTAGCTTTTCTCACATATTTGATTTTAGTTTTGTTTTGGTTTTTTTTTTTTTGTTCAATTCGTGGTACTTGATTTTTTTTAGAACAACAATTACACTACAGTGTTATTTAACTGTTTTTAGTTTTTGGTTTAGCTTTTCTCACATATTTGATTTTAGTTTTGTTTTCGTTTTTTTGTTCAATTCGTGATACTTGATTTTTTAGAACAACAATTACACTACAGTGTTATTTAACTGTTTTTAGTTTTTGGTTTAGCTTTTCTCACATATTTGTGATACTTGTTTTTTCAACGTTTGGTAGATGTTAAGAGATTTTTGTCTCTTTTTTAAAACATCTCCTGGCAGGATCGCCACTTATATTTTCGCTTGTTCGCGATAGGTTTTTAAAAAAAACTCTTAAGAGTTCGAGCTCAGCACAAAAACTGAAACTGAATTTCTTTTTTTATTTCCTTATATACAAAAATCTTCTTAGTGCTAGATACTCTTACATATATATATTCCAAGAATCTTAAGTTTAGCTTTGTTTGCTTTATTTCTAAGTGCGAGTTAATGGTCGCTGCCTAATTGCTAATGTGCCAATGATATATGTGGCACATATAACTGTTAGGGCCGGTTTCACCATCTCCGGTTAAGCACTTAACCAGAGATTTTTGCCCGGTTAAGCAATTTATTTGACAGCTCGCCATACAATTTACGTCAAACTAAACAGCGATTAAATTAACCGGAGATGGTGAAACCGGCCCTTAGTGTTTATATTATGCATAAGTGCTCTGTGTGGGTGGTGGCGTTAACTTGCATGCATGCATGTTAATCGTTCAAATCGTCGCAGTTGAGCAAAATTTCTACGTTGCCAAATACTAGCAGGCAGGCTCTTGTAAGCACCATCTTAGTATTCGAATACTTAGCAGTAGACCGAAACTTGCGGGCAGCGATCGTTTCAAGAACGAAAACGTCTCTGCTTGCCTGCTGCTAGTTATCGGAAATGTTTGGTGTTGAAGTCGGACATGCGCGTATTCGACAGTGTTTAATGTTAGTGCATACGTGTTCGAACAGCGAACGGTAGTGTTTACGCAGGGCACTAGTACATAAATATGTATGTATGGAGACAAGTTAGCCGAAAACAAAACTTCATAGCCAACTACCTAAGCTGACCAAAAAAGATTGAGTTTTAAAATAAGCCAATCATATGCACACATATCTGTGTCCGCAAATTAAAGTAGCCTAACTTGATATAATGCGAATTTAGCCTGTTTCATGGCATAAAATAAAAATTGACACACAGATGCACATGCATTTGTTTGTACCCTGCAGGGAACTCAATAACTAGTGAGCAAAATTTCTAGTTCCGAACTAGCGAAAAGTTGTCAAAAGGGAACTAGATCAATTGTAGTTAGACCCTCACCAGTTCAGAAGGAGTGAATTGAGTGACCATTATTAGATTGCAATTTCGAAATGACAAAAATTCTATGAAAATTTTTCGTTCGTTCAATTGCCGTCGGCATTGTATATTTCTACAATTCTCAGATGTTTAGTGAAGCATTTTATATATATTTTCAACGGTGAAAATTGGTAAATTTCCAATCGACGCGTTTTGATCAAATGAACACGAATCCGAAGTGGAACTTTATTTTTTAACGCAATAAAAAATTGTTAAAAAAAAAGACGGCGTGGTAAAAACGGTTTTTTGAGTGGTGTGGTCCTGTCTCTTCTCAGGATTGAGAGTTGCATTTCTGATGCATTTTGTAATTTTCTTGTTGAAAAGTGAAAAATAAGTAAAAGAAAATACGATACACTTTTTTGGCAATAAATGAAGGACTAACCATACGCAATTTTTATTTCGTGCTTACACAAACAATTTTCTAAAAGCTGCCTTTAGCCGTGTTTTTATTTAAGCGCATATACATCTGCGCTTAAATTTTGTATGGACAACTAAGCGCGGATAGAGATGTGCGCTTAGAAATCCCTACAAAATTTAAGCGCAGATGTATATGTGCTTAAAAAAACAGGGCTTTTGTCGCAATTTTGTTTGCCTGTGTGGATTTTATGACGGAAAATATCAGTTGTTCACTACCCACTGGCCCGCTATCCGTTGACCCGTTCAAAAATGGCAAAAAAGCAGGGACCCAACCAGTTATGACTTTTATGATAAAAGTTACGATAAAAAAGTTATTTTTTGACTTTAATTTTTTTCGGCAGACTATAACTGTTAAAAGTTGACTTTTATTTTATCAGTCAAATAATAACAGTTAAAATGTGACTTTTATTTTTTTCCGGCAAAAATAAGAGGCAATTTGAAATCACAAAGAGACCGTTAGCCTAACTAGGGTAAGTTTGGCATCAATGGACTCGTCGTAAGTCCTGGATTCCAACGACATATAATACATGTATATACATACATACAATTATATACATATACTAGCTGTACCCGGCCAAGATTTGCTTTGGCCCACTTCCTATTATAGGTATTAGCAACGAAAAATGGCACGCTTTAAAATAAGTTCGAAGTATCTAGAAACCGAACGTTCCTCTGGCTGCAGACCTCAGCAAAAGTCAGATAAGTTTAAGAAAAAGTGAAGGAAGAAATTTATATTTTCAAAAGTTTGCCCTCTCCATGTTCTTATCCCTTTCTGCTTCGTATTAGTCTCCCACTCCCTTCCCCTCTGATATTACTCTTCTCTTTCTCTTTCCATTTATCTTTCCTTTTCCTTTCATTTCTGCTTCCGTTTTGTTTTTCTTTTCCCGTCACATTTCCGCTTCCCTTTCCATTTCTCTACCGCTCTCCCGTTCTCCCTTAACTATATTTTTCTGTCTTTCTCCCTTTCATTCCCCCTCTTATTTCTTCTCTCATTCCTTGTCTTACTGTCTCTGTCCCCATCATTATATTCTTTCTCTCATTCTCCGTCCCTTTGCCTGTGCCATTCCCATTAACCTTTCCTTTCCTTAGGGAGCCGGGCTTAGCATAACATAGCCCTGTATTCCACTTCTCATTTGATAACATCGCTGCTTAAAAACATTCCGGAGCATCCGGATCCACTTTTCTATCCATATTTGAGTACCGGGACTAAGAATCACTATGAAAAATCTCTATTTAGCAGCTCTGCTCAACACCTTTCATTTTATATCAGTATTCCTTAGCAGCATCCCGGGGTCATCCAGGTCCACGCACCTATTGCCCCACAACTGGGGACCCGACAATGTAAAATCCCAGCTCAACACCGTTTGATACTAATATCGCTGCGAAATATTCCGTGGTCATACGGGTCTACGTTTTGAACCACATATGGGGACTTGACCTAGGAATCATAATGGGTACGACTCGATATAAAATTCCTGCTCAACACTTTTCATTTGATACCAATATCAATGACAGATATCACGGTGTCATCCGGGTCCGTGTGTTGACCCAAATCTGGGGACCCGACCTAGGAATCACAATGAGTACTTCTCTATGTCAAATTCCTGCTCAAAACCTTTCATTTGAAACCAATATTCCTGAGAAATATCCCGATGTTATCCGGGTCCACGTATTGACCCACATCTTGGGACCCGACCTAGGAATCATAATGCGTTAATTTCTAAGTAAAATCCCTGCTCAACACCTTTCATTTGATACCAATATCCCTGAGAAATATTCCGGGGTCATCCGGGTCCACGTTTTGACCCATATCTGGGAACCGACCTAGGCATCACAATTAAGACCCCTAGTACCCGGATGACCGATCTTATCTCGGGCTGCCATTTTTTTCGCAGGTCTTCCCAAGTGAAATAAAAAGTAAAAAAAAAAAAATGAGCGGAATAATGATACTTTTCAGAAGTTTGCCGCAGAGACCCCATGTATACTAAATTTCATGAAAATTGTTTAATTGTTTGTTTGTGAGATCCAGAACCAAAGTAAATCCGTCTCGCTTCGCCGCGATACCTCTACCTCTTCATGTCCTTTTCCCTTTCTTATTCGTCTTAGACTTCCGCCCCCTTTCCCTATACTTTCTGTTTTCCTTTCTGTTTCATCTCCGTTTACTTTTTCTTTTCCTTTTCCGTTCCTTTCCCTATAGGTCTCTCTTACCCCACATTTTCTCTCCCGCTCTTATTAGTTACACCTTTCCCTCTCCAATCTCTATCTCTCCCCTTCCTTCTCCCATTCTATTTTCGCTTCCTTCCCCTCCCTTTCGCATTCCATTCTATTCTACTTTCCTTTTCCCTTTTTTGCCCTTTACCTAGAGAACCAGGTTGAGCATTACATCGAGAAGAACTCTATATTGAAGCCATGATTCCCTCTTTTCGGTTTCATCCAGATCCACGTGGTGAACTACATATATCTGGGAACCCGGCCTATGCACCACAATTATACTAGTTCTGTGTCGAAGTCCTCATCAAGACCTTTCAGTCGGTACCAATATCGTTCAGAAATATTTGAGGGTTATCCGGGTCCATGTTTTGACCCATATCTGGGGACCCGGCCTAGGCATCACAAATAAAACAGTTACATGTTGAAGTCCTCATCAATACCTTTCATTTGATACCAATATCGCTCAGAAATATTCGAGGGTCATCCGGGTCCACGTTTTGACCCATATCTGGATACCCGGCCTAAGAATCACAAATAAAATAGTTCTATGCCGAAGTCCTCGTCAAGACCTTTCATTTGCTACCAAAATCGCTCGGGTCCACGTTTTGACCCATATCTGGAGACCCGGCCTAGGCATCACAAACAAAACAGTTCTATGTTGGAGTTGTCATCAATACCTTTCATTTGATATCAATATTGCTTAGAAACATTCGAGGGTCATCCGGGTCCACATTTTGACCCATATCTGGAGACCCGACCTACGAATCACAATGAGTACTATTCTGTGTAAAATCCCTGCTCAATACCTTTCATTGGATACCAATATCGACCAAAAATATCCAGGGGAAAGCCGGGTCCACGATTTGATAATAACTGAAATATGCTCGTAAATATGCACGAAAATATCTCATTATATGCATATATGCCTAAAAAATACCTGAAATATGCTCAAAAATGTACATATGCATTTCATTTGAAGCTTTAATTTTTATTTAACGAATTTTGTAAAATAATAATAATATAAGAACTGAAACGTACAATTCACATTTTCCCTATTTAAAAAATGAGATCTTTTTACAAAGCAAGCGAAACCATTCCATTAATATTGCCCAGGGTTGCACTGAACTATTATATGTTTTACTATATTTTCCAGGGTAAATTTTTGGTGGTTTTCCGAGAAAAAGCTGTTGTATGCGGAAAACGAGTAATATTGACCATGTAGCATCGAATATTGGTGGATCGCTATTCTGGATCGCGAAAAAATTTTGAAATTTTGAAATCCGCGATCCGCTTCGCAATATTGACAATACAAATTGACCGTGTAGCATGGAAATTTTGCGACCCATCAAATTGAATTGAACGTGAAAGTGTGAAAAGGACGGAAGTAAAATATTTTAAACCTCTGAGCGAGAAAAATATCGCAATATTCATATTGGACGTGTAGCACTAGTCTGCGATTCATCAGACCATCAATATGGATCTCGATTCATATTGACAGTGTAGCGTATGCCTATGTATTTCGATACATATTGCATATTATTGTTCCCTTCAAATTTTCACACTACAGCTGTTTTCTATCAATAACAAGGCATCGGAGGAAAGTTTTTTTTTTACTCTGGGTTTGCTTCGAAGCTCTGATCAACAGTCAAGAAGCCTTCTTTGTATGCATTCAAGAACTTATTGTTTGTCTGGTGAATTTTTATAAGGGAAAATGCTCCGCTCCGGGCCCAGATCAATAATTAAATAGCCTTGCTTTTAAGTATACGCAACTATCAGAATTAACCACAGATAAGATGTTTCCAGCTAAATATTTTTCTATATTGCTCGATTAAGTGCCAAAATATACCAAAATAAGCACGAAATGCATTTTTACCGAGAATATGCATTTTACGTCGAAATATGCATTTTCATATGCAATATGCATTTGCATATTTTTAGCTTCCCTAATTATAACTAAATTGGAGGGGAAAAAATCGTTGGCTGAACAATTGCATATTGTGGAGGCTGCTGTTACAACTATTGAAGGAGTGCAAGGTGAACTTGGTGAACAGATAAGGGAGAAATTGAACACCATTCTGCAAAAAAATACTGGGTTTCAGGAACTTAAGGTAATAGCCGGTGTGCTAAGTTCAAGTGATCAAATGGACTCAAGTGACTGCTGTAACGAAAGTAGTTATGACCCCCACGAATTATCTTGCTTCAAGTACGCCCCAATCACCAGTGTTGAAGTAGAAAACGTTTTCCTTGTACAAACCATTTTTGCGCCCAAATAGGGAAGGCTTTAACTTTGAAAATTTTAAAGAACAATTTATCTTGTTTGCCAATAAAGCCATCAACAAAGAAAACTGAAAATTTTAAGTATGTGTACATACAGTGGCATAGTAACGGGGGGTTTTGGGGACAACCCCCCCCCTCCCCCCCCAAAATCAAAAAAATCAATGAGAATAGTAATTTTTCGAAATTGGTAATTCGAAATTTAGCGCTTTTTCAGGAAGTATTGCTTATAATTCTAGCGTTTGTTGAGCCGTAGGAAAGTGCAAGAACCGCGGGAATTTTACCACAATTTACATTCTTTGTAATTATATTCGCTCTTTTGTGGCAAAATTCCTACGGTTCCTGCACTTCCCTACGGCTCAACAAACGCTACAATTATTATACGGTATTTCTGTTATTAACATGCTAATAACAGAAAAGTAACGCCAATTATTTAAATTTCAAGTTTTCTTTCAATTACTTATCATCTTAATCAAATAATATTAGTATAAACTACAATGGGAATAAATATGCAATGTATAAGAGTATCTGAACTTGAGATTTTACTTAATGTCTGTCAAAATGGAATATTAAAAAACTAAATTATATAAGAAAATTATTATTTATAACCGTAGCACATAGGCAGATTTTCCAGTTTTATGCGGCCAAAAATATTTTATTGTGTACATCTATTCCAAATTGCTTGTTTAATGCAAAATTTTAATAATTTGTGTTAAAAGTAGAGCTCTCGATTTTTTTTGAACATTTTCGAGTAGCCCGAACAGTTGTTGTTCAAATGCTCGAAGAGTTGTTTGTTTGTTTATTACCCGTATGTTTGTACGGGCATTTGAATAATTCGGGTATTTTGAAGTTTGTTTTTTTCTTTTGTTTATTATTTTTTTTTTTTTTCTTTATATGTAGTTTTTTTTATTTTTGTTTTTCCGATACACATTTTTTTTGTTTGTAAGCTCGAATGTTTGTACGGGCATTTGAACAACAAACGGGCTTCAAACAAACACGATCAGATCGAATTGCTCGATACCCGGGCATCTAGGGCTCTAGTTAAAAGTCGATTTTATTGAAAAATATATACAGTGATTCAAAAAAAAAATCATACGCCAGAGTTTTTAAATTTATTTCAAACAGTTCTGTCGAAAATTTGACTCTCTTATTTTCGTTTAAAAATGTAAACAATAAAAATCGCCTTAAGCAGGATTTCTAAGCTTATGGAAAAATCCGAAAAATCGTAGAAATTTCTAAAAGTGGATTAAAAATTTCAAAGCGCGGCCAGAATTTATAGAAGATTTTGAGGAGATTTCTAAGTGTACTGTTATGTAGCCAACCAATTTTAGTGTAAAAAGTGCTATTCTCAATGCTGTAAAAATTTCCGTCGATTTTAGTAATTTTTTTCTGTAGGGTGTTTGCGTTATATGTACGTGAGACCGTTCCAATTAAAATTTCCGAAAAGCCAATGAAATTTTCCAAAAAGTTGAATGTTGCATATTATTATATTACAATTGAATGAGCTGCAAAATTGCATACTCAAAAATCTTCTAAAAAATATAGCTTTATAATTCTTAGCCCCTTTTTATGATAAGTACTTCCTTAACTTTGAAAAATTGGAAATACTAAAAATACTGCCTAAAAAGTTAACAATAATCGCTGCTAAATATCTGGGTTACTTTCGAGCATCACCTACATTAACCAAGATATGCGTTAAAAATATAAACATTAAAATTAAATATAAAGCACAAAAAGAAAATTATTGTAGGTACATATGAAAAACCCTGTATCTAGTAGTGCGGCTTTGTGCGACGTAATTTTTTGTCGGCTAACTACTAATTGTATTAGATATCATGTCCGAGGGTTAATTTGACTGAGTCTGACAGAGCAACATAACAAAACCAATTTTTAACATGAAAAAGAGTGATAATTTTTTTTTAAATATCCCAACTTTAAAAGCTTAAAACTATAAACTTAGAATTATTGGAAACCAAGGATATTAATTAAAAGTGTTAATAATTACTTGAACCTTTAGGATTCATCACGATTACTTAAATGAAATGCTTTAAATAGTAAATATTCAAGTTGAAACTAGCACTTAAAAATATGTAAGAAAAAAACAAAAAAAATTAACTTCAGATATGCTAAGTTACGACCATCTGGGGCAAGTGCAGAGTATGGGGTCGGGAAAAAAATGAATTATTGTTCCCCATTCTATTTCCAATATGTGGGTATGTTTTTTTTTCTGTAATTGTAACAATTTTACAAAATTCAAATTTGGGCGCATAAAACTTGAAAATCTACCTATGCGCGTAGATTTCCAGAAGAGAATATGAGACTTACTTTTGAAGTATAGTTAAAGGCCCTTGGGAACTGACAATCTGGCATGTCAAGCTAGTGATGGGCGAGTCCGAGATGTTTTATTCGATTCTCTCGATTGTTGAAACGTCTCGAATGCTCTCGATGGTTTTCATTCGTATTCGAGTCAAGTCGTAAATGGCCGTCAGTCGAAACAATCGCTCACACATTTCGGACTCGCCAATGATTCTTCTGGTTTTCAAAGCAACCCTACATTTCGGACTCGCTGCAAAAAATACATAACATTTGTTGTTGCCGCTTGAATATCAAAATTGCTTAAAAAGTATACAGTGGTACAAATCTATTGCCGTTGTTACTGCTCGTAAAATTAATTTGTTTCGTAAGCGTCTCACTTCAGAAAATTTATGAATGTATTAATGTTTAAATAATTAATTGTATTTATTAAGCACGACACTCTTTAATTGTGATTGCAAAAATGCAGCGTCTATATATAGCATATTTTTCAATTTGGTTCATTTATTTACATATGTATTTGCCTTACTTCCATCAACAATCCTACTTTCTTCATCAACAATACTCATTCAGTTTATTTTATCAACTAAAACAAATCATCAAAACAACAGCCGGCCCGCCGACTCGGAACAGTCGTAAAAATATCTCGCTTGTGTAGTCGAGATGTCATCGAAACAACCTCCGACTCGCCGACTCGGAATAATCGCAAAAACATTTCAGTTGTGTAGTCGAGATGTCATCGAAACAACCTCCGACCCGCTGACTCGGAACAATCGCAAAAACATCTCGATTGTGTAGTCAAGGAGCGAGTCAACTTTTGACTCGATTGTGATTTTGCAACGATGGCGATTCTCTCGATTGTCTAAACATCTCGGAATCGCCCATCACTATGTCAAGCAGTGTGTATGTGTGAGTTTTTTTGTGTGTGTTAGTGCAATCGGCAGTCGTCGTGCTACACGTTCTTGTTCGGGCTCGCGTTGATGAGAATCAAATCTTTTAGATATTTGCGTCAATCACCCGACACTCACACATATGTATGCACTTCTTAACATTCCAGATTTTAAGTGGCCAAGGGCCTTAAGAGTTTGATATATGTATTATAAGCGACATTTGTGTACTAAAATGTTAAATTATAGTCTGAAAAAATTACATTTCGCTAGCTTGGAGTGCTTCTACTCGTTGTTATTCAGTGATACGCAAATTGTGTAAGTCCAAAAAGCGAAAAAAATTGTGTAAGTCCGAAATATTTATATGAACAGAAAATTTTTTTCATTTCGAATTTTTTTTTCTTTTTTGTTTTTTGTTTCTCCTACAAAGTTTTAAAAAAGGACTTACACAATTTGCATTCTAAGCTAGCGATTTTTATCATTTGTAAAAAATTTGAAGTTTTTTTTTGGTAATTTTAATTTTGGTAAATTTTTTACATTGGCTGTGACCCCCTCCCCCCCGAAAAATTCTCTAGCTACGCCACTGTGTACATATGCATGTATGGATTTGAAAATAATTTATTGGTATTTTACTTTTAAAGTGCTTAACTATTTATTTTATTGTATATGTATGTACATCTATTTTATTAATTTGGAGTCTTTCACACTAATGTTATGTTCAGACACAACCTTAATTGAACATTAAGAGCCTTCATTCAATTTTCAAGCCCAATGATTCTCAATTTACCATACAAAAATTGACCAAGTTAATGCTTCATTAGAAATTAATGAGTTGTTAATGAAGAACAATTCTGCATGCAACCCTGTTAAAAGGCTTGTTTCATAAGTACAATGAAATGTCATGAAAAGAGAAATGTGATTAGCGTCAGTGTCCACTAAACAGGTTGGTTCGTCAGATCAGCTGCATTTTTGTTCTTCTTCATCTCCTATCAAATTTGTTTTTATTTCTGCTTATTTTATACATGCATTCGTGTTTACGATTGGTAAAAATTGTGAGATGAATGTCAAATTATTTCGTCCTCCTTGCAATTTTGACATTTAGGTCACGAGAGTTTGATATTCAGCTCACGGCGTGTATGTGTGTATGTATCTTGAGCCGACCTGTTAAATGGGCCAAGTAAATTAAATATGTCCACTAAAAATAAAATTTCGTAAAAAAACTACGAAAGACTTTCGTAGTCTAGAGTTTCGTAAAATGTACGAAAGTTTCGTATATATTACGAAAGAATTTTTCTCAACAAAATCTAATTTTACGAATCTTTCGTAAATATTACGAAAGGGCTTTCGTAAACCATTTTCTAATATTGTTTTCGTATATATTACGAAATATTTCGTAAATATTACGAAACACTTTCGTAAATTTTCTTAAAATTGTTTTTACGAATAATTTCGTATATTGTACGAAAGTTTTCGTAACATTATCAAAGGATTAAAAGATTTACGAAATACATTCGTAATATATACGAAATAATTTCGTAATATTATCAAAGGATTAAAAGATTTACGAAATACTTTCGTAATATATACGAAATACTTTCGTACAACAATATTTTACCGTACAAGTTTTCTTTCATTGTGAAGTGTTGGGTCGGTGCAATAATATCAAAAATTATTTTAAGTAGTAAGTGCGTAATGAAATAATGTATAAAATAATAATGCATTGTATATAAAAAGACAGTATTGATATATAAAATAAACTGTGATATTTTCCAACTTGATTCAACTTAAGGGTGAGTACATTAGTTGCATTTACTTTACTTTTTTTCGGTCTTATCTATTTTCATAAATAAATACTTAATAAAATAATATAAAGAGATATTTCTACACTCAGAGAAAAACATTTTAAAAACATGTGAAAACGTGCTTAAAATGGACAAAAACGTATTTAAAAGTGATGTAGATACGTCCATTTTTATTTTAAAAATGTTCATTGTAAAACAAGAAAAAACATTTAAATTTAAAAGTGTTTATTTTAATTCAAGCCCTATGAGATTTCGAACCTAAAAGTTACGCTTTTATTCCCTTCATTTTAATTTTTAATTTAAAAGTGATTCTATTTAATCCAAAATACATTTTTATTTCAAAACTTTCATTTTAAATTTACAAATTTTCATTTTTAAAATAAAAACGATCTGGTTTAAAACGTGCTGCTTGAATTTTAAGGTTTTAAGTAGTTTCCCTTTAACTTTATCTTTATCTTTATCTTTATCTTTATCTTTATCTTTATCTTTATCTTTATCTTTATCTTTATCTTTATCTTTATCTTTATCTTTATCTTTATCTTTATCTTTATCTTTATCTTTATCTTTATCTTTATCTTTATCTTTATCTTTATCTTTATCTTTATCTTTATCTTTATCTTTATCTTTATCTTTATCTTTATCTTTATCTTTATCTTTATCTTTATCTTTATCTTTATCTTTATCTTTATCTTTATCTTTATCTTTATCTTTATCTTTATCTTTATCTTTATCTTTATCTTTATCTTTATCTTTATCTTTATCTTTATCTTTATCTTTATCTTTATCTTTATCTTTATCTTTATCTTTATCTTTATCTTTATCTTTATCTTTATCTTTATCTTTATCTTTATCTTTATCTTTATCTTTATCTTTATCTTTATCTTTATCTTTATCTTTATCTTTATCTTTATCTTTATCTTTATCTTTATCTTTATCTTTATCTTTATCTTTATCTTTATCTTTATCTTTATCTTTATCTTTATCTTTATCTTTATCTTTATCTTTATCTTTATCTTTATCTTTATCTTTATCTTTATCTTTATCTTTATCTTTATCTTTATCTTTATCTTTATCTTTATCTTTATCTTTATCTTTATCTTTATCTTTATCTTTATCTTTATCTTTATCTTTATCTTTATCTTTATCTTTACCTTTATCTTTATCTTTATCTTTATCTTTATCTTTATCTTTATCTTTATCTTTATCTTTATCTTTATCTTTATCTTTATCTTTATCTTTATCTTTATCTTTATCTTTATCTTTATCTTTATCTTTATCTTTATCTTTATCTTTATCTTTATCTTTATCTTTATCTTTATCTTTATCTTTATCTTTATCTTTATCTTTATCTTTATCTTTATCTTTATCTTTATCTTTATCTTTATCTTTATC
The DNA here is from genome assembly GCA_960531455.1 of Urophora cardui. NCBI lineage: Eukaryota > Metazoa > Arthropoda > Insecta > Diptera > Tephritidae > Urophora > Urophora cardui. The sequence continues at coordinate 88,998,500 of OY482673.1, read as the reverse complement.
TTTATCTTTATCTTTATCTTTATCTTTATCTTTATCTTTATCTTTATCTTTATCTTTATCTTTATCTTTATCTTTATCTTTATCTTTATCTTTATCTTTATCTTTATCTTTATCTTTATCTTTATCTTTATCTTTATCTTTATCTTTATCTTTATCTTTATCTTTATCTTTATCTTTATCTTTATCTTTATCTTTATCTTTATCTTTATCTTTATCTTTATCTTTATCTTTATCTTTATCTTTATCTTTATCTTTATCTTTATCTTTATCTTTATCTTTATCTTTATCTTTATCTTTATCTTTATCTTAGTCTTAATTTTTAATTTTTATTATTATTTTTCTTTTTTTTCTTTTTCTTTTCTTTTTCTTTTTTTTTTGACAGGGTTATCTATTTAAGTGGATCGGAACGACGTCCACATTTGCAAATTGCGATTCCCAAAGTTTCCTATGGTTGTCAGACGTATAAGCAATATGTACCTCTTATTTTATTAGGGCACAGCCAGACGATGCAAGAAATTAAGTAAGTGAAAAATACAAATTTTTGTATTTGTTGCCTTTCTGAAAGTAATTTCTTGCATAGTCTGGCAGTGCCCTTAGTTATTAAAATTAATATAAATATAAATGTAAAATATTAAATTAATAAAGAACTTTTAATTAATTGAATAAATTTATTATAGTAGATATTTAAAACTAAAATGAAATTATCTAAACTTATTTCTTATGCATATATAAAACATTTTTCTCTTAGCATTATTTTATTGATATAAATATTTCGAAAAAGTTTTCAAATTTCGTTGAAATATACATCATATATACATATATATATGTATGTAATAATTAGGGTTTTTTTAGCTTTAAGCTAAAAAATAATTTGGTCAATTGTACAACAATTTGATAGCTCTAACAGCCTTCGTAGATTTACGAAAGCGGTTTCGTAATATTTACGAAATCTTTCCTTGCTCAAAAGTACGAAAGTACCTTGTAAATAGTACGAAAGCCTTCGTAAATACTACGAAAGTATTTCATAAATACTACGAAAGTATTTCGTAAATAGTACGAAACCTTTCGTAAATACTACGAAAGTATTTCGTAAATAGTACGAAAGCCTTCGTAAATACTACGAAAGTATTTCGTAAATAGTACGAAAGCCTTCGTAAATATACGAAAGTATTTCGTAAATAGTACGAAATGGCTTTCGTACTATTTACGAAACCATTCGTTGCTCAATTTTACGAAAGTATTTCGTAATATGTACGAAAGATTTCGTAATATTTACGAAATATTATTTTGAGTGTCTGAACACCAAATCTAAAGATGTTCAATCAACCCCAATTTACTTAATTAATTTTTATGTCTGAACATGATATAAGAGTACAAAATATGCTTACGTTAATTAAAATCTTAAAAAAAGTAAAAACATAAAAAAATAAAATAAAAAATGTAAAAAATGTTTTTGCATATTCTTTATGTTTTAGTGCATATTTTTTATTTTTAGGTCATATTATATGCGCATATTTTCCAGTTTTTAGTGCATATTTTGGATTTTTTAGGTCATATTATATGCGCATATTTTCCAGTTTTTAGTGCATGAAAATCCGGGCCCTATTCATAAAACTTTATTAAGGAGTAATACTTAAGATTATTGCTTCCAACAGTCATCAACGCCCGCACATACCCGTGTCCAAGGGCGTAGCCAGGATTTTATCCAGGGGGGCAAGCACATCAAATATTTGAAGCAGTCAAAATCAATTTTTTTGCGACTAAAATCAAGTGTTGCTGTTCCGCTCTTAAATGTCAAAAATAATACTAATATGTGAGTGCGACTACAGCAACGCTGCTAATATAAAAATTACAACAACAACTGTCAAATAAACTGGGTTGCGCAAAGTCAAAAAGTAGGAAAAACCTACTAAAATACTACTATGTATAAAACAGCTGATCGGGTTGTTGTGTGCGAAATTATTCAAGTCGCTCATTTGGTGAAACCCAAATGTAAGTTAACCCCAAATCTGGGCTAACTTAAGTCAAAACTTAGTTTTATACTGTTTTCAGACAGAAAATTAATGTAGTACATTAGATTTATAATTTAACAATAAATTCTTGTGTTTCACACACACTCATTTAACAAGGAGATGTCACTTTTCATTAAATAATTTGTTATTATTGACAAGAATATTTTAATAAATAATCCCAGTAAACATTCGGAGTCATAAAAAAGTCAGAAAGGAATCGTAAACTGGAGCATTCACACTCATTATGAACTCATTTTGGAGTCCGAAATGTATGTATTTCTGTTCTTAAGGTGGTCCCCTGATATGAGCCTATGTTCATACATTTTATGAGCCTGAATATGTAGTAAAACCAAAAAAAAAATGTCTTTTGTTTTTGCATTTTCCTTCCCCTGACCCAATTCTCTTCATCCCCTCTCTCCATTCACCAAGCTTATTCTCCTCTTCTCTCATTGGTTGCGTTCAGAAGTCGGAACTGTTGAGCAAAACTGTTGTGTAGATATCACTGAGCGGAAAGGGATATAATTTGCTCCTTCTGAACGAGCTGATACAGAAAATAAACAAACTATTATTATAATTACCTATCCACAACATAATCGGCAATAATTTCGCTACTTTGAAACATTTTTATCACATTAAAAAATTCATGAATATAGGTATTTATATATTTGCACATATGTCAAAATCGTAAGCACAAATGTTGTCCGAAGTGAGCATAAAAAATTTATGATGAAAAAAAGTGTCCAAACTCACGTGTTAATCAGAAATACTCAACTTTGCGTTCAGAAGATAAAAACACAAGTGTTGCGCAACCGTTGGGATTCTGAACACAACCATTGTGGGACATTCATTCCTTGCTTTATAGTGTTGTCTATTTGTATTTTCCTCCTGATGAACTTTAGTGATAATTTTATACCTACTTCCCATTTTTGGAATTACAATTATCATTTAAAAAAAAAAAAAGAAAAAAATTATAAAAAAATTTTTCCTAAGCTCATACATAGTTCACACATGTTTGTGATTCATATCCGACCCCAAATTATGAGTGCTCTGAGAATGTTGGGATAATAAATTCATGCCAAAACGAATTGACGGTTGACACTGAAAACTTCAAAATTATTAAAAACGAACTTACCTCCCAGAGTTGTATTGGATTTTTATTCGATTAAAAATTCAGTTAATTAGTAATGGATCCATTAATAATTGAACTTCTGGATGGAAGATCGAGCTTCATTATCAACTTAATGAAGAAAATGTGGATAATTACTCCATTAACCGCCTGTGTGAAATCAGTATTAGCTTTAGCCACGCTGGTGAAACCGGGCCTTAGATTCTGCTTATTAATGCTAATGCTAAAATATTTAGTGAACTGTAGACACGAGTTGAAACAAATCTCACTGTTTTATTTTGACATGTAAATTTCTGTACTATTCACTGATGCCATTATAATATTAAGCAGTACCTAGCCAGGGGGGGCAGCTGCCCCTACCTGCCTACGCCCTTGCTCGTGTCAGCTGACACGCACAGCTATTCTACAATCCCTCGGAACTCCGATCGCGGCGACCCCGACTGCTACGACAAAACGAAAATTGGTATTCTGGTTTACGACGTTTCGAACATAAGTGTTGTTAAGTGTTCGAATCAGTGTTAGATAGCGTTTATGCCAAATAATATGTATTATTTGACAGCACATTTGTATTTTTGACAGCAAATTTATATTTTCAGTAAGTTTTAGATTAAATTTTCAGAAAGAATATATTAAATGGTTAAAAAATGGATTCCATTGCTGCAGCAGCTTATTTAGTGGAAAAATAAATGGAAGAACAAAGGAATTTGGACATTAATTTTAATTAAATTTTTTAAAATATTGCTTTCTATTATAAAAAAAAATGCCAACATATATGAAAACGGCATTTATAGAATACTGTCACCAAGTTTCATGCGATAATACCTTGTAATTCGGAAATTAACACCGGCTAAGCTTGGATAGAATGAACCAATTTTAGCTTTGTTCGTTTACGGATATTTTTTGATGTTTTTCGAAAACTTTTAAAAACAAGCACTTTTTCTCCGTTTTTTTACGCCAAATCTCCAACAGAAGAGAGCCAACTGAGAGAGAAAACTGACATTTCATTTTGTGAGAAGGTGTTGGATTCTGTTGGACAAATTTTTGCCAACAGCAATTTTCCAACAGGAAAACAGCTGATCAAACAACAGCTGACTGGAATTTTTGCAAGTAAGAAGATTTGCAAAATATACAAATAAATTATAAAATTGGAAAAATACACTAAATTGGCAACAAATATGGATAAATTAAATATGCAAAATAAGTTACATACTTTTTGCTAAGTATTTATATGCATATTATGTACCTTAGTAAATTGTAATCTCCTTTGCCGGAATATGTATTAACGTGGCCGCTGTGGTGCAGTGGGGAGTGTTGTAGCCACTGCGGTGTGGCGGGCAGTGGCTAGTCTGCCATACCAGAGGTCGTGGGTTGGATCCCTAGCCTGGATAGATGGAAAATCTTTATATAATGAACCACGATCCGATAATAATTAATTTTCCAGAGGGGTGGTCTCACAGATCACAAAAAACAAAGTACCACCTGCCAGACGCTTTTAGTTCAGTAGATATTCCTTGTTAAATTAATGTATGTATGTGTAGAACATCTTTCTGCGTTGGCGGCCCTCATGCGGCAGAATTCTCTTTCTGGATTAATATCCATGGACCAATCCACAGTTGTTTTATTTAGAACACCATTTGCGTTGGCGGCCTTCAGCCGCTCTTTAAAAAAATAACCCTCTGCCGGGAGAATTCTCGTTCTGGAGAACTTAAATATTATAATTTAATAATAGTTTAAAGTGTTAAGATAAGATGAATTATCATCTACAAATGCCGCCACCGCAAGTTTGTTCTACTCAAAAGTACTGTGGATCGGTCCATAGAGGGTTATTTTTTTAAAGCATGGCCGGGGCCGGGTTCATTAAATTGAAATCTCTTCTGCGGAGCAGCAGACATACATATGTACATACATATATCACCACTGTGTCCAGGCAGAATTGTAAACCCATTAGTAATTATATAGAGCAAACAGTGCCGAATTATTGTAAAAGAGAGTTCCTGATGTATTTCCGAATTCCATAAAACTTTTTTGCGAGCCTATGCGAACGCTTTTTATATTGAGGTACTTATCGCACTTTGCGAGGTGATAAAAGGCTATCTGATTAAAAAGAAACCCAAAACGAGAAATTAAATAAGAAAAAACCATGTTTTATTTTATTCTTTTTGTTATATGTACATATATATATATATACATAAGTAACAGCAATAATTTCCACCAATTTTATTATCATTTTAATTTTAATCCTTTTATGCAACTTTGAATTTGGGGCTTGTGAATGTAAACAAAATCAGCTGTTTGCGAAAGCTGTTGAACTCTGCAAATTTTGTGTTCGTTTACCTCTTACGATATTTTTCTCTTCCAGCCTCCTGGCTGTTGGAGGCTGCTGAGTATATGCTGTTGGAGAAAGTAAGCGAACAAAGCTTTTATTTATTTACAAACTACTGCGAATTTTTCAGTGAAACTTTCAGGAAATATTCTTTGGATGATAATTCATCTACCTTTAACGCTTTCAACTATTATTAAATTATAATATTAAAGTTCTCCAAAAGGAGAATTTTGCCGGCTGAGGTTTTTTTAAAGAGCGCCCAAAGGCCGGTGACACAAAGAAGTCTTCTACACACACATTGCTTTAACAAGGAATATCTCTTGCGCTATAATCGTCCGCGGGAGCGACTTTTTTATGATATGCGATAGGATCGTGGTTCATTGTATACAAATTTTCCCTTAACACCAGTGGTACATTATTGCGATTCCCACTTTAACTATTAGTAATTTAAAAATAATGAAAAAAATTGGACTCCATGAACTCAAGGGCAATGAAAATGCCAACTTTAGTGAAAATAACATTTACAGCTTATTCCAACAAAGTTTCATGCGAAAACCTCTTGCAGTTGGTTTGTTTTACACTATTTATAGTGATATGTTGTACTGATGCAATGCATGGATGACGCTCCACACTGGTCGCATATCAACAAGTTTTTATGGATCGCAAAACATAAAAGCAAATTTGATATCCAGGTTGCGATCAATCAAATCATTAATATGTACATATCGTGTAGCAGGAATTTTGTGACTCGCCAGGGCGCGTTGAGCATGAACCGAGCACGTTTCTTCGATTTGTTAGTTTCTCGTGCAAATGTTTGTAAATCATGTTTTGTATTATTTATAGGCCATGAAATTCAATGTATATGAATATTTTAAAGAGCTTTTGGCCGATTAAATTAAGAGGCAAAATTTATTAATTTTCCCGTCTTCCTCAGGGAGTCTAATTTTATTTAAAAACATTAAAAGATACACAACATATTATTACAAAGAAATTATTACGAATTATACATACATTTTTAAATATATACATAGAATTAAAAGACTTTTCACCTACACTTAAATTCATCTAAAAAACATCTAAACCAATTTTCGTTACAACACATCTATCCACATCTTGGCACAATTACATATTTATACATATACAGTTTTTGACATTTGTTATTTGATTATATTTCTATATACGCAATTTATGCTGTCCACATCTTCCTTGTAGTTTATTGCGTCTTTTGTTCTTTGTTGTATGCGGAGACTTTCCAATGTCAATCTTGTTTTTGTTCTTTTCTCTATGTCTAATATTTTCGCGTTGTCAAAGTCCGCTGTATATCCAGTATTGATCAAGTGTTGTGCTAGTGCTGTTGTTGTCTTTTTATTTCTAACGTCTGTTTTATGCTCGCCTATTCTAACACCTAGTGCACGTTTAGTGGTACCTACATATTTTTTGTTGCATCGTTCGTCATTGTTGCCTTTACATTTGATTTCGTACACTACATTGTGTTGTTGTTCTTTAGTGACTTTATCTTTTGTCTTGCTGAATATTTGGTTGAGCGTGTGATTCGGTTTATGTGCGAATATCAATTTGTCATTATGTATGCATTTTTGTAATATGTTGTTATCCGTTAAACCCTGTATGTATGTAATGCCTCTAAATATTTTGTTGTTGTTTTCATTGGTAGTTTTTGCATTAGTTTGGTGTGTTGTAAATAAAAAAATTAAAATCATTAAAAGTTATAGCAACAAAAAATTCGCAAGATACACACATACAACATGAAGCATTTTTTTCAACACATCCGTCTAAAATATGACGAAGGCACTTGCTACATAATTAAACAGTATAACAAAAATAACAAAAAATTATCTAAACAACAACAAAGGCTTAAATTTTTATTGGAATGTAAAAACTATGGAATAACACCACATTTAACAGGGAAAATGAATAACATAAAACATAGCTTTAAATTAGATATTACAAAACGTGAACTACAAAAAATAGAACAAAACTTTATCACAAAATTATTAAACCTAGAAATCAAGGAAGCAAATATTCACATTAAATTAATCCGCTCCGGTATTAGCCATACCAACAAAGTTCTTAAAAATAGATTAGAGGAATCTGACTTTGAGCTAGTAGAAAAATACCAGAAGCGATTTTCGAGTTTCATCACAACTAACACGAGGGCAAATAATAACACAAAAATAGAAAAACAAATAAACAACAAATTCGAAAAATACGGTCTAACTGTCAACGAGGATTGGTTCGTTAACCATACTCAGATCAACATCCCTAGGGAGTCCCGATGGCTCCTTTCCCTAGGAAATAAATTTGCTCTGCCGACAACAAGGAAAAACATCAAGCCAGTAAAATTGATAGCAGAAATTGAAGAAGGGATCCAGACAATAAATGAAGAGAGGGACAAAGATGCAGCGAGATGCAACATAGCTGGTAGAATTAAGGCATTTAGCAATAAGTTTAACCCTAATTAGATAATGCACGTCGAAATGACGTATTCATTTTTATTTTTACTCTCTCAGACTTTCATTTATTTCCGAAGCAACTTCATACGCTCAGTTTTCTCAGTCGGTAGTTGTAGCTCATTGCTGGTGTTCGATTTTTTGCCATAAGTTTTTTTTTTATCTGAGTTATGATCACAACGTACGTAAAAACGACGTAGCTTTATCTTACTATTCTATTCTGCAATCCCTCGGAACTTCGATCGCGGCGACGCCGACTGCTACGACAAAACGAAAATTGGTATTCTGGTTTACGACGTTTCGAACATAAGTGTTGTTAAGTGTTAAACTATGTTCGAATCAGTGTTGGGTAGCGTTTATGCAAAATCATATGTATTTTTTGACAGCACATTTGTATTTTTGACAGCAAATTTATATTTTCAGTAAGTTTTAGATTAATTTATTTAATTCATATAAATCGTTTGGAAAAAGTACAGAGGGTATTCATACGATTTGCGCTCTTTCAACTTTAATGAACCCTTGCCCTCTTCTTCTTCTTGGTGTCAACTAATCAGTCTACCTACTTTGCGTAATAGAGCAGTTATTCAGGCTATCTCGTTTTTAATGGGCATAGTGATAGGGAATGTTGACTGTCCCTCAATTCTTGAGAATATACATTTCTATATTCCCAGTCGGAATTTCCGTAATTTTAATGTTTTCAGAGTTGGCTTAAGCAGAACGGTATACAGCGCAAATGCACCATTAAATAGAACTATGTCTGAGTTTAACTATTTCTCAGGTTTCTTAGATATTGACTTTACTGATCCGATACAGACTGCTCTTGAACTGAACACATATCTTGCGCGCACTTAACTTCCGGTTTACCTTTATATTTAAGTGAAACTTTTGTATATGTATACGCATATCTCATTCAATTTTTCGTTTTCTGTTATATTTTTACTATGTATTTATTCAGATCATAAATTTATACTTATTTGTTATATTAAATTACGCTTAAATGTCTGTGTAAATATGAACTATTTTACTTGAAAGAGTTTTTAGTGCTTAGCACGAAATTTTTATTTTTAATTCAATTTTTAATTGTTGGGGTAAGTGGAAAAAAATTCAACAACTATTTACAGCGAAGGTTGAGTGTATAGCTATTTCACGAAAAACCATTTTCGATCATCAGCACTCTTTTCGGAAGTGGATGCACCTAACGTTAATGTTGAAAATGAAAAAGGCAAAAGTGGGGAAAATCCAACAGCTTGCACAGAGTCTCAATGGCCGAGTGTGTTTATCCGTTGGGTCATTGCGGCTGAAGTTGGAATGGACTCGGGTTCAATCCCCGGTGCATCCACTTCCGAAAAGAGTGCTGATGATCGAAAATGGTTTTTCGTGAAATAACTATACACTCAACCTTCGCTGTAAATAGTTGTTGAATTTTTTTCCACTTACCCCAACAATTAAAAATTGAATTAAAAATAAAAATTTCGTGCTAAGCACTAAAAACTCTTTCAAGTAAAATTGTTAACGTTGTTTGGTATATACATAAAATAAATACCAACAACAATGTTCATTGCGAACTGCCTACAACAAAAATTCAGCACGTTTGTGGAGAATATATGCAAAAGCATATACACACTAACGTTAATGTTGAAAATGAAAAAGGCAAAAGTGGGGAAAATCCAACAGCTTTCACAGAGTCTCAATGGCCGAGTGTGTTTATCCGTTGGGTCATTGCGGCTGAAGTTGGAATGGACTCGGGTTCAATCCCCGGTGCATCCACTTCCGAAAAGAGTGCTGATGATCGAAAATGGTTTTTCGTGAAATAGCTATACACTCAACCTTCGCTGTAAATAGTTGTTGAATTTTTTTCCACTTACCCCATGAACTATTTTAGACATCAATAAATAAATAAATAAATAAATTTTTAGAAAGAATATATTAAATGGTTAATAAATGGATTCCATTAATGCATCAGCCCTTGTTTAGACCAAGCGTCTAAATATTTCGGCACACCCTAATACGCACTTTAACTTTAAGATGTCATATTGGTATATGTAAACATATACTATATGAAAAGCCGTTGACTTAACGAAAGTAATTTTCTGCCGGTCAGCGCGCTTTTCATATTTCTTCACTTCTTCACTTGCGATTATCCAGCCACAGCGGTAAGTGTCCTTTTTTCCTTACATATATATAAATCCACATTATTTCCATCATACATATTTATATATATCAAAGATTATTTCCTGCATACATATATTCCTATATATATGTATGTATATTGAAAATAAAGCACTCCTAGCTTATTATTAATTCGAACATTTTCTCTCTTTTTATTTCGTTTTCGGAATTCACTATTATAAATCCTCCTGAGCACCAATTGGGTCCAGGACGATTTATTCATGGTCCTTCGAGCCGGATAATACATACTCTGTAAATACTTAGAAAAATACATAAATACATATAAATATACATGTATACTCACAAATCAAGAAATCCGTGAATAGGTGCGTGTGATGATAGGAAATTAAAATATATGTGCAGATTATGTTGATTTAAAAATGATGAAAGCGATTACAAAATATGATGTGTACGGAATGCATAAATTTAAAATATAAAGGACATACAACCAAAACCTGAAAAAGAATAAATAATATGTGTAAGAATGAGAGAAACGCATAACAATATCAACAGGTTAATCAACCGCACTCACACTAAAATTTATGTAAATTAATATCTCACAATTTACCAATAAATAAGCGAGGATGAAGCGCACCGTACACCTTCTGGTTGCAATTAAATGAGCCAACCAATGAATATATAATCTCTCAAATGCATACCAGGGACTACACATTTTACGCAATTCCAATTAATACATACATTCAACACCCACGAGCCACGAGGAAGTCAATACATTACCCTATAGCCGATCATACAATGGTGCTCACTCCGGTTGGTCGATGCTTTTCATCGCCGTTGTATATACGATTTTCACATTCACTTCGACATTGTTTTAGCAATTTCAGCAGTTTTGTTCCATTGTAATGCAGCAGAATACTCGCGTCGGCTGGTTTCTTTAAATCGTCCATTTCAAACGATTGAGCGTTTTCATGAGTCATAATTTAAACGAGGGTTATGCAAATTTTGGTGACGCTGCTGGCTTAATGGCCGTATTTACTCTAAAAGCTGTAGTGATTATTAAATGATTCACTTTGAAAATAGTAAATTGTTAAATTTTCGGACCCCACCTACGAAAAAAAAGAGGGTAATCGCCTCATGGAGGGTGTATGCCAGAAAGTTGGTAACGATATGTTTGATCGGCTGCTAGCTACATCATGCCAATTAAAATTTCTTGGTTTTGTTCCTGTTCTTGCGGTACGGTTGATACCCTTGAATCCATAATTGCCCTTCTATTCTACTCATCTGTACCAAGAATGCGTATCAAAATGAAATTTCCAGTTAAATCTGGATTGTTCTTGTGCCGGCAGCGAACCTCGGGTAAAATGCTAATGTCCACCACGCGCTTCTTGCCGGAAATGAAGGAAACAAATATGGGAAAGAACCAAGATGGAGAGAACGATCTGGAAAGAAAGAAAAACGAAAAGAAACACGAAAAAACATATAAATACATTGGAATGTTACTTACCTTGCGTTTTTGTTCCGCTCGTTCTTTCTCAATTGGTTATCCATTCATGTCCTCCTGAAAATACAATAAAACAACAAAATAATCAATAATACTTATATTAATTCATACTATATTTAATATATTTACAATACTTACCACTATTTATGCACCAAAATATCAAAACAATAGAAATGAGAACCTATCAATTTCCATTGACAAGTAATATGTAGCAGTGTTGCCTACACTTTCCGCCAGGGGGTAAAATGGCACTAAAAAATTCCCCCTTTCAATCAATATTGTTTGACGGTCAGGGTGTTCACAGGGTTTTATAACTCGGTGCAAAGATCAAAACATTTGTCATAAATGCATTTAAAACCCATTTTAGTTCATTTGCAAATAAAATTAACGCCATACGGTGTAATTATACTAAAAACGTCACTTCATATAATTTTTTGTGAAGTTGAGGTAATAAACTCCAAATTATAAAAGGGCATCTTTCTGCCCACGCATTTTCATTCTGTGACATTTTCACCACAATACATCTACTATATCTCCACTATTATTCTGCGGCGAATTCATTTTACATTAGCCATGACACAAACCTAGCGTTCAAATCTCCACAACGAAGTGCAGGCCAATGTAGCCATTTCCAAAATTGCGCGAAGCTTATCACCAACATTTCTATAGGTTGCAAAATTCTTGTTTTGTATTCATATTAGGAATATTAGGTATAGCGGATTTGAAATTCCTAGCAGTGTCAGCCCCCAAAACATTCCCAACACATTTTCCTTACTGTAAAAACAAGAAAAAAAAAATTTTTCAATTTCCTTTTCATTCCAAATTCGGAAATTAGCCGAAATATTGCGAGAATGGCTACATTTCTGCAGGCGATTGAAATAAAGCGATCAGTGGCACTCAAACTACTGACCTACATGTCGCAGCTGTGGTGACCTATATTTCTCAAACTGTGTTGCCTTACAGTTTTACAAGTGTGGTGACATACATTTCTCAAACTGTGTTACCCCACATTTGACGAGCGTTGCCGACTTTTTTGATGACTAATCGTCATTTTTACGTCAAAATCGTCAATCTCCCAAATCGTCAATGTGCGCACACATATATATATTAATGCCAATGAAATTAACCCCGAAACCATTTACTGCAGTGGTTGTTAATAATGGTAAAACGAAAAAAAAAAAAAAAAAAAAAAAAAACATTTTTTATGGTTTTTCGTAGATATAATACCAAGTGTATGAACATATACCCTTATGGTAATTACACAAAAATTTTAAAATGAAAATTTCTCTTCTGGGGGAGGAAAAATTATACTTTATACAAAATTAAATTCATACATTAACAAAATTCAAATAAATTTCTTATCGCGGCATCTAATCTGCCTACTTTACAAATTATGCACTCCCTGACCAACCAACCAAACAACCAACAAAATGGTAAACCCCACTCGTCTGCTAAAGAAAATACAAAACAACCAACAAAATGCCTTCGCCTTTCAGAAAAATGGGTCGTTTTCCTCAACTTCGTCGGAAATCAGAGCAGAAACCCGGCACCTTTGAAATTCCTTGCCGGCTCTGCCAAAAGAACCATGGCATCCGACTATGCCCGATCTACCGGTCAAAAGCGGTAGAAGATAGACTTCGGGTAGTGCTGTTACACCGCTACTGCTCAAACTGTCTCTCTCCATTTCATAATTTGGAAAACTGCAGCAGTTCAGGTCGCTGTCGTCGGTGCAACGAAAAGCATCACACCACATTGCACCTGACTGGAGAAAACCCGAGGCGTCCCGAAGAGGATACAACATCCCTGGACGCGATTTCTATTGAGCTGTCGGGCCCTGTGAAGTCTTGGGCACAACAAGTCGAAGAAGAGGAAGAGGCAGAAGCAGCAGAAGAAGGTCGTCCCCACAAATCTTGGGCCCAGCAGGTAGAAGAAGAAGAAGAAGCTGAAGAGGAAGGTGAGACAGGGCGCCAAAACACGCACAGGAATGCCTGCGAATTCTTCCGACCGCTATTGCAGCACGAAAAGGCCGGCTCTGCAACATATCCTTGTGGACCCGCTCGCCGTCGAACCAATGGCCGACGCGATGGCACGGCAATAAATACTTGTCGTTCATCACGCCGTCCTGCGGAGAGACCGGCACCCTACGATAATAGGCGCCAACGAAAGCTGCAACTACTTGCGCCAACCTCGGGTTTTAGAACTGGGTTGACCACTACTAAGGCGGTTCCATTAACTCGCCCATTCTCTGCCATACTACCAACAGCGATCGTCAAAATTGAAGCAAGTGGACAGCTCCACTTAGTACGGGCATTAATTGACCCTTGCGCGCCAACGACAATAGTCGATCGCGAACTAGTCCGCGACCTGCGAATACCTAATATTCGGGGTCAGTGTACGCTCACTCTTCGAGGGCGTTATGGGGTAGCGGGTGTAGTGAGAGCCCAGGCCTCGATTCAAGCGCGCCATTACCGTGTCAGTCCTTCAACCGCGCTCGATGCCAGTGTTGCCCAGCGGTTTCAATTTATGCGACTGGCAGACCCTACATTTTATCGATCGTCGCCAGTACGCCTAACGATTGGCGCCGACGTCTATGCGAATATAATGGTCACTGGCACGCCACCCACGAATAACGACGGCTTGATGACACAAGCGACCATATTTGGCCTAGTAGTATCCGGAGCATACCATCCATAGACTCTAAATTGCTAGATATTACATATATATATACTGATACATAGCTACATATGAATTCAGCAAAAAATAAACTTTTTTTTTAATAAATAAAAATATTAATTACATACATACAAACATATATGCAAACATCATGTCAAACCACGTTTATGTACAAACATGCCGCTATAATCGCATTTCATTTCTAACTTATCTATATATATGTAGTTGTACTTCCGAAGGGAACCTTATTGCTGTGGCGTCGATTTTATTCACTTTTGTTTGTTTGTCGCGGGGGGGCCGGCATGTTTAGACCAAGCGTCTAAATATTTCGGCACACCCTAATACGCACTTTAACTTTAAGATGTCATATTGGTATATGTAAACATATACTATATGAAAAGCCGTTGACTTAACGAAAGTAATTTTCTGCCGGTCAGCGCGCTTTTCATATTTCTTCACTTCTTCACTTGCGATTATCCAGCCACAGCGGTAAGTGTCCTTTTTTCCTTACATATATATAAATCCACATTATTTCCATCATACATATTTATATATATCAAAGATTATTTCCTGCATACATATATTCCTATATATATGTATGTATATTGAAAATAAAGCACTCCTAGCTTATTATTAATTCGAACATTTTCTCTCTTTTTATTTCGTTTTCGGAATTCACTATTATAAATCCTCCTGAGCACCAATTGGGTCCAGGACGATTTATTCAGCCCTTTTTAGTGGAAAAATAAATGGAAGAACAAAGGAATTTGGACATTAATTTTAATAAAATTTTTTTAAATGTGGCTTTTTATTATAAAAAAAAGTGCCAACATATATGAAAACGGCATTTATAGAATACTGTCACCAAGTTTCATGCGAGAATACTTTGTAATTCGGAAATTAACACCGGCTAAGCTTGGATAGAATGAACCAATTTTATTTACTTACAAACTACTGGGACTTTTTCAGTGAAACTTTCAGGAAATATTCTTTGGATGATAATTCATCTACCTTTAACGCTTTAAACTATTATTAAATTATAATATTAAAGTTCTCCAAAATAAGAATTCTGCCGGCTGAGGTTTTTTTAAAGCGCGGCCGAAGGCCGGTGACTCAAAAAAGTCTTCTTCACTCATATTGCTTTAACAAGGAATATCTCTTGCACATAACCGTCCGGCGGGAGGGACTTTTTTATGATCTTTGGTAGGATCGTGGTTCATTATATACAAATTTTCCCTTAACACCAGTGGTACATTAGGGAGTGCCACATAATCCCCAAAAAACAAAATCCCCAACGCACAAAATCCCCAAAAAAATAAATCCCCAAAATCAAAATCCCCAAAATCAAAATCCTTAAAATCAAAATCCCCAAACACGAAATCCCCAAATTTTTTCGGGGATAGCGTCACAAAATCCCCAAAAGATGACTAAATAAACAACGATGAAGATCATATTTAAAAAACCGCATGCCGAGTCTTATCTGAGCTCTGATACGTAATAACATATATGTATACATACATATAAAATACATATATATCCCTGCAAAAATTCGGAGTACTCCATTCGCTAATTCATGGAGTTCTCGCTAATAATGTCGAAAAAATGTCGAATTTTAATTTACCGAAATAAAAAAGTCGCAAAATGTCGAAAAATGTAGAATATGTGGACAAATACTTGGCGTGTTTTTTCTTTATTTTCGGTAGGTGGGTCGGCTTCGATATAATGCGCCCACAGGGTATCTAAGAGATTCCATATTTTATAAAAAATATGTTCATCTAAATAAATGAAATGAATAAATAAAGGCGAAGGCCGCTTGCGCTGAAATGTGTACTACGCATAAGGACATCACCGCCACGGTTATGGCACACGACCGGACTTGGATGGCGTAGCCCAGGGTTATTTTTTATAAGCGCGGCGGAAGGCCGCCAGTGCAAAAAGGTTTTCTACTCAAAAGTACTGTGGATTGCTCTATACGTTTTATTCCAATGCAAAAAATTTTCTACTCCCGCACATTTTACACATCATTAATTTGACATTATTTCGATATTTTTTTTCGACATTTCGTACCCAACCCTATGTAAATATGTAATCATAAGTTATTGAGATGAATTTATTAATAAACATTTGTGAAATCATCACGTATACAATTCTTTTGAGTTTCAGTTTGAGAAATAATGTCCAATGTAGAATTCTCATATTCTGTGTGAAATAAATTAAAATTAGGTTAGAAATCGCGGCGATTTCTAACCTAATTTTAATTTATTTCACACAGAATATGGGGATTTTGTGTTTGGGGATTTTGATTTTAAGGATTTTGATTTTGGGGATTTTAATTTTGGGGATTTTGATTTTGGGGATTTTGATTTGGGGATTTTGATTTGGGGATTTTGATTTTGGGGATAACGTGGTAAACCCGATATCTCAATCGGTTCCCGGGATTGAGGCCGAAACATGGACCTAAATAGCCCCCGAAATATTTTTGACCATTATTGGTACCAAATTAAAGGTATCAATCAGAGCTTCAATAGAGAGTTCATTCCATTCCAATTTTCCAGTTGGTGCTCCAAATAGAGACCAAAACGTGGACCCGGATGGCCCCAAATATTTTTTCGCAATATTGGTATCAAATTAAAGGTATCAATCAGAGCTTCAATAGGGAGTTCATTCCATTCCAATTTTCCAGTCGGTTCTCTAGATAGAGACCAAAACGTGGACCCGGATGACCCCAAATATTTTTTCGTAATATTTGTATCAAATTAAAGGTACTGATCAGGGTATCCATATATATTTTACACTATACGGATACATCAATCGGTTCTCGGGATTGAGGCCGAAACATGGGCCTAAATAACCCCGAAATATTTTTGGGCATTGTTGGTATCAAATTAAAGGTATCAATCATAGCTTCAACAGAGATTTCTTTCCATTCCAATTTTCCAGTCGGTTATCCAAAATATATTAGTAATCATGATGTACACCGATATGTGCACCGGATGGCTATGGAAAGTTGTTGATAAGGAACGTGAGACGGGGAGAGAGAGATAGGGGGAACGGGAAATGCTGACTGGTGGGGAGACCGATAGGGGAGGGAGTGGCATAGTGTGATTTGTCGCAGCGAAGTGTGACGGGTATTTGCTAGTTCAAATATAAAAGTATATATCGACGCTTCCAAACAATACTGTACTAAGTCGACTTAGTACATTTTCCCGTTTTTGGTGTTTTCAAACAGAACGTGTCTTAATTTAGATGCTGTCAAATGTTGGTATCAATCGGACAATCCAATCAAAAGTTATAAGAAAAATTGTGCATATAATACAACTCGAGATTTTTACAGAATAGGAACTTTGAGAGTGTTGAATATGAGCTCACTCATATTTCGTCTACATTCTTTACATTACACTAAGTCACCGGTGCACTGATTCGCGTTGAACAAATTATGCTTAAGCTGCAATTATGTGCATATGAAGAAGTGACTGCGCTACAAAGCGTGAGAATTTACAATGCCGGCATCAGCCATATCATCTTCTTACTCTAAATTCCTTGGTCTAATTACACAAAATGTGGGAACATCGTTTTGCCTAATAAGCATTCTGTTTATACTCAGCTGTACTAGTACACAGAGTATTATAGTTTTAATCACATAACGGTGGATTGTAACAGAGTGAAATAATCGAGATAGATATAGACTTATATATATCAAAATGATCAGGGTGAAAAGAGAAATTGATTGAGCCATGTCCGTCCGTCCGTCCGTCCGTCTGTCCGTCCGTCCGTCCGTCCGTCCGTCTGTCCGTCCGTCTGTAAACACTCTAACTCGCGCAAAAATAGAGATATTTTGATGAAATTTGAAATGCAAGTTGGTATCGAGACTGGGACGGTTGGTATTGAAAATGGGCGAAATCAGACCATGACCACGCCCACTTTTCCTATATAGAAAATATCGGAAATTTGGTATCTCAGTCACTAATATAGCTGGAGCGATGAAATTTTACCCACGTGTTGAGCTCAGGCCCCTAGGAAGAAATTTGATGACATTTTGGAAAATGGGCGGTGCCACGCCCACTTATTAAGGGTCAAACCTTGAAAGTTTTTTATGTCATAACTCAGAAACCATTGAAGATATATCGACAAAATTTGGTACGAGTGATATACTTACTTAGCCAAATATTTGGACGAAAAATTTCCGAAATCGGTTGAGGGCCACGCCCACTTTTATATATGGGTCTTATAAAGTGACCTAATAAAACATTTTAAGCGATATCTCTGTCAAATATAAAGATATATCATTGAAATTTTATAGCAGGAGTCCAACTGCGGACATAAAACGAAAAACACAAAAATTTTGGAAAATGGGCGTGGCACCGCCTCGTTTATAAACAGGAATATACGAGATTTCTGAGCCCATAACTCGACAAATGATTTATATATAATGACTAAACTTGGTGTGTACACTTTTATTACTTGTGGTAATACATGTTGAAAATTTTAGCGAAATCGGTTGACGACCACGCCCACTTTTATATATGGGAACTATAAAGTGACCTAATAAAAACATTTTAAGCGATATCTTTGTCAAATGTAAAGATAATTCATTGAAATTTTGTGGTATGATTTCTACAATAGACCGGAAACAACAAATAGAAAAATTTTGGAAAATGGGCGTGGCACCGCCTCTTTTACACAAAGGGATATACGAGATTTCTTAGCCTATAACTCGACAAATAATTGAGATATTATGACGAAACTTGGTTTATACACTTTTATAACATGTGTTAATAGCCACGCAAAAATTTATTGAAATCGGTTTATGACCACGCCTACTTTTTCAGAAAGATATATCTGGAACACTCTTTGGGAATTTGTAACGTGACATCTTTATAACTAGAAGTCATAAAGGAATGAAATTTTGCACAAAGAATAATATTCATATGCTTAGTTGGATGACTGATAAAAATTTAGAAAATGGGCGTGGCTATGTAGGTATATGCATATATGTATTGTCCAATGATATTTATGTAAATAGTAGAACAGTCGTTCTAGCAACAAGTCGTGTTTTTATCGCTCCTATTCTTGTTAAAGTAAGCATTGCAAATTGTTGTCATTGTGGCTCATATCTATGGATAGCTACTGTGGAAAATGCGACAAGTGTTTTGGTCGCAATGATTCGTTACTTGTGCCGTGTAGTGATTTCTGTAAGAAAATTTTTCATCGGCTATGTTGCGAGGTAACTATATCTGAGTATGACGTTGGTCTACTCAAAAAGAACCGCCATATTGGCTACTTTTGCACCGAATGCCTAAACTCTTATGAAAAATTTAGTAAATCGTATGATGTTGTCATTGCCTCACACAAAGTTGGCTTCGAATCGATCCTATGCGCATTTGAGCTGAAGTTCAAAGAAGTTTTCAGCCAAATTGATGACTTAAAAAATTCAATTGCCAAATTGCATAAAAACGAATCCGACAACAACAATACTAATGGTTTGAATGCGAGAATATCTACACCGCAAGCTATTGCTGGGCTTGTCCCTGTTTCCCCTTCGTTGTTGATGCCAGTCACACAGTGCTTTACTGCTCTTTCGCCTAGTTTTGCTAATGCTGATAATGTCGACAACACTATCGTAAATTGTGGCACTTCTTCTACATTGGACAATATGTCGTATGCACAATGTGCTGCTCGTTCATCTGTAACAGATAAAAGTGCCGTTTCGCTCATTGCAAAACATAACAACATTACAAATAAACAAATTTCTTTTCGGTCGTGTAACACCATTGCCAGTGTAAACAACAATGGTACTTCTTCTAGCGCGAGCAGTGCTGTTAAAAACACTGCGAATTTACATGCCATCGGTAATGCAGTTGTCAATGCCTCTGTAAACGAGCAGACTTCAATTGTGTCGCCTAATGCATTCATCAGTGTAAACTACAATGGTACTTCTAATAACGCAAGCAGCGCTGTTAATAACACTGCGAATTTATATTCTGTCGGTAATGCAGGTGTCAATGCCTCTGTAAATGAGCATATTTCAATTGAGTCGCCTAATGACATCAACAGTGTAAACTACGATGGTACTTCTGATAACGCAAACAGCGCCGTCGGTAATACACATGTAAATGCTCCTGTGATCGAGCACACTACAATTAGGTCGCCCAACGCCACTAACGGCGTAAACGATTTGTTGATTAGTGCTTCGGTTAATGCAACCAGTGCAGCTGAAGCAGCTAATACTGATCATGTTTCCGGCTGGATTACTATTGACAAAAATAAGAAAAAGCTAAGTCAAAAGCCATCTCGTTTGATTGGGTCTAATGCATGTAATGAACTTGGTGTAGCTTCTCGCTTAAAATGGTTGCACCTATCTTCTTTTCTGCCCACAGTCTCAGCTGAAAATATAATTGACTATGTGGTGAAACATGCGGGTATTGATAAACAACATATTTCATGCTACAATTTGCTGAAAAAAAATATGAATTCAGATTCGGTTAAGCATATAAATTTCAAGCTTGGAGTCAGTGACAAGCACTATGAGAAACTGATGAAGCCGGAGATTTGGCCTGCTAACGTTTCTGTACGCCCGTTCCGTTTTTTTCAAAAAGTGGAGAAGCAAAAAATTCATACATAGTATCTTCTACAAACAGTCGGATAAAAATCTTCTACCAAAACACATCTGGCCTTAGAACCAAGGGTGATATTGTACGCATGCTTAGCTCCCATATGGATTTTGATATTTTTGTATTAACTGAGACGTGGTTAAATTCAAATTTTTATGATTCTGAGTTTTTCGATCCCAATTTGTTTGATGTCTTCCGTAAAGACAGAGATGCAGTTATTACTGGCTGTACCAGAGGAGGAGGTGTGCTGATCGCAGTTCGCAGTCGTCTTTGTGCGGTGCCTGTCTCACTACATAACAATGAGTCTATCCTGGAGCAGTTATGTGTGAGCATTCGAGGATCTCATGGCATGCTCTATATTGTCGCATCGTATATACCACCGCTAAGTAACGAATATATCTATAGATCACATGTCGATAATGTGCTTGAACTGAGTCGAGCAAGAGATGCTAATCAGTTATGCGTTTTAGGAGATTTTAATTTACCTAACATTAATTGGTTATATGTTGATGGTGACGTGTCATTAACTCCATCGAATATCAGTAATTCACACGAATCGTATTTTATCGATAATTTGCTTGGCTTAGGCTTGGTACAAGTAAATAACTTTTATAACACCTTGCATAGGTTGCTCGACTTAGTTTTTGTATGTTCTAGCATTAATTGTTCACTATCGCAGCCTGATACGTACATTTCGGCGCCAAATATGCATCACTCGCCTTTATGTGTGGAATTAGATTTCATTGAATTCTTTGATTTACCAGTAAATAATGCTGAAGTTTCCTATAATTTTGCTCTTTGTGATTTTAATCATTTAAACAATATGATTGGTGTAACTGACTGGATATCTCTGTTTGGCGAAATTGACGTATCTGGCTGCTTTAATATTTTTAAATCCAAAATTGCAAGTCTTTGCGCAAATCATGTTCCAATATTCTCGAGCAAAAAATACAAGCTGCCATGGTGCTCCAAAAGGCTTAAGCGTCTGAAGAATTTGCGAAACAAGTTTTCAAGGAAATTTAAGTCTACTAACCAGCAACGTTTTCATGAGCTATATTTGCTATACAAAAAAGAATTTAATGAGTTGAATAAGTCTCTGTATAATAATTACGTCCGGAAGTTTGAATTAGATCTCAAAGATAATCCGAAAAATTTCTGGCGTTACATTAAGTCTAAACGAAATTCGTCGAGTATACCCAAAACGGTTTCTTATAATGGTTCTACTGCTGCCTCGGTGGAAGATGCGGCTAATTTGTTTGCTGAGTTTTTCTCTTCTAATTTTGTATCTGACGATGATGTCTCTGAAGCCGATATCAATAATATTCGGCGTAACCTTTCATCTAGCATGCTTTCTGTCATGGACTTTGGCGCACTTGTTATCTCTGATGGTGATATCATTGATGGTATAAATAATATCAAAATGTCATCACATACTAATACTGATGGTCTTTCCGTAATCCTGCTCAAGAACTGTGCTTCCTTAGTAGAACCATTGAAGCTTTTATTCAACAAGTCTCTCTCCTCGGGCATCTTTATTGATGACTGGAAGTTAACCTCGATAACTCCAATCTATAAGAGTGGTGGTATGAGTAACGTATCCAACTATAGACCAATCTCTAAGTTAACCACCGTAGCTAAGCTTTTTGAAGCTATTGTTAATAATAAGCTTTACTTTAACGTTAAACATCTAATTTGTCCCAATCAACATGGTTTTGTGGCGTCTAGATCGACGCTAACTAATCTATCTGTTTTCACTGAAGATTGTTATGCTGCGTTTCGTCGTGGTTTCCAAATTGATTCTATTTATACGGATTTTTCCAAAGCCTTTGATAAGATATCACATAAAATTCTCATAGCCAAGATAGCTTGCTTTGGTTTTCATTCCATATTTCTAGACTGGATTAAATCTTATTTGGACAACAGAATTAGCACTGTTCGTATTGATGGTATTTCCTCTAATCCCTTTTCTGCTACCTCAGGTGTACCTCAGGGTAGTATTTTGGGACCTCTTTTCTTTATTTTATTCATCAATGATATCTCTTCATGTTTCTCCTCATCTAAATATTTGCTCTACGCTGATGACTTAAAAGTTTATTCCGAAATAAGTAGCCTTAATGACGCGGCAGATCTTCAGTCGGAACTTGATAACTTATATAAGTGGTGCGTCACTAATCGACTATATCTTAATATTAGTAAATGTCATAAGGTCTCGTATTATAAAGTGCTGCATCCCATTATTACCTCGTATCGCATATCTAACTGTATGCTTGACACGGTCTCTGAGATTAGAGATCTTGGTGTGCATTTTGATTTCAAGTTTAGCTTTGCATTGCATATCAATCATACAATTTCAAACTCGCTCGCTATGCTTGCCTTTGTTAGGAGAAACTCTTCTAACTTCGGTGACCCATACACTCGTAAATTGCTATTTTCGGCCTTTGTGAGGCCTAAACTTGAGTATGCTGCCTTTATTTGGCGCCCCTACCACGCGATTCATATAAATAGATTGGAACGGGTACAGAAAATTTTTCTCCGATTTGCTTTATATAATTTAAATTTCTCGCATCCGATTCCGTCCTATGAATCGCGTTGCCGTTTGATTGGTCTTCCGTCTTTATGCAATAGACGAACTCTCTTAGCCATATCTTTCATTTCAGATGTAGCAACGGGTAGGATTGACTGCCCTTCTCTGCTTGAAAGGTTGCCGTTCAATATTCCAAATAGAAACCTTCGCCGGTTTGACGTATTTCGTATTAGCTTATGCAAAACAATCTACACCGCTAATGCTCCTGTCAATAGAGCACTTTCAGAGTATAACTTCTTCGCAATTTCTTTAGACTTGGATTTATGTGAATCAAAATTTGTTCTAAAAACGAAATTAAAACACTACTTTCTTTGTAGACATCTTCCTTAGTTGATCTCAATTTTATATATTTTAAGTGTCTTACTAGTTATATATGTATAATAATTTTATTTCTACTTCTTACTCTTTGTCAACTAGTCTGTAAGACAATTTTGTTATAGACTTGAAACAAATAAATAAATAAATATGTATGTGTGTGTTTGTGCATTATGGGAATTGTACGTTTGCTTGTATAAGTGCACGTTTAATTTGTATAAAAGGCAAATGTCTTTGCAATAAATAAAGTATTCAGTTGAAAACATCAAGCCAATCGCTTCATCTAAACATCTGGTGACCCCAAAGTAAAGAGACACGACTAAAATGACGAACTTTGAGGATTTAATTCAACAACAATTAGGAACTGGAGAAAACATCCAGACCATTATAAGAAATTACAAAAAAGATCCCCAAGCAAGGAAGACAGCCGCCTACTATGAAGAGCGCTTAAGGAGGTTGGAGAGCGAGTGGTCAACATTCGAAACCACAGATAACAAAATTCGTCTACTCGAAGACGCTCCAGCCGACCACGATTACTTTAAAAAGGACTACTATGGGTCCATAATTGATGTCGTGAACGAATACCGAGAGTTGTTCGAGTCGGTATTGCTTCAAGCGGCTCAGAACCAACAAAGGGAACAAATTACTGCAACAGCTAGCGGGCTAGGGAACACAGCTTCGAACAACCAGCAGCCCAAGCCGGATTCAGAAACAGACAGTTTCATAAAGCTAGTTCGTAGACAGAACATAGTGATGGCTTCGTTGCGGCGAGCATTAATGGACCACCGTTCACCAAGATGTGAGCCCGTAATAAATAAATTATGGAGTACCATCGAGGACATTCATTTCAAATTGTATGAAATGTTCGACGACCCCACTGAGCGGGGTTACGATCTCATTCAATTTATTACACTGGAGGAAATGGTTCGAAACGCCATGCAGGAATCATGCAATAGCAACGTAACTGCAAACCTAATAGCGTTCAAACCACAATCAATCACATTGCCAAAAATAACAATACAAAAATTCGATGGCAATTATCTAAAATGGCAGGAATTTTGTGACTTGTTCACACAGTTGGTAATAAGTCAACCTTTATCAAAGGTCCAAAAAATGTATTATCTCAAGACTCACGTGGTGGGGGAGGCTCGAAACTTGATAAAATATTTCACGTCAACTGAGGAAAATTTCGAAGCTGCGTGGCTTGTGCTTCTAGAAAGATACAACAATAAACGTTTGCTTGTTAGCAAATTAATCAACGAGCTTCTAGGAACAACTGGTGGTACAACGGTGGATAACAGCTGAATGATAACACAAAGGAGTGTTTATTGGCATTACAAAATTTGCAGATAGACACTTCCACCTGGGACCCTTTGCTGCTTCATCTACTTCTGAAGAAACTAGATCAACCAACAAGGCTACGATATGAGCAATCCTTAGAAAAGCCGCGAGAGGTACAAACTATTAAAGAATTCCTCCAATTTCTTGAAAAACATTTCCAATCTATGGAGGTAATGGGCGCTAAAACTCCACACCCTGCCGCAAAGGTCTGCACTTCAGTCACATCAAAACCACAAAGCAGTGACACTTGCAGCATGTGCAAAAAGGGAAATCACCAATTGTTTTCCTGCAGGGACTTTCTGCAACAATCTCCATCGGCCCGATTTCTATTTATCCAAAAACAAAAATATTGCCACAATTGCCTTAGACCTGGACATGCAGCCAAAACTTGCGCATCAAGATGCTGTCTTAAGTGCAACAAAAAACACAATACGTTGCTACATTTTGGGGAGACAATCAAAGACGACCCACCAACATCTGCAAGTAAATCAACAGAAGGCCATGGACCAAAAACCACACAAACGCATACAAAACAAGAAGCAGCTTCACTGGCAACCGCCAAACAATCAACATCAAAGGCTTATGTACTGCTCAGCACAGCCATGGTAAAAATCAAGGGAAATGGAAGGGAAATATATTGCCGGGCAATTCTGGATTCAGGCTCACAAGTAAATTTTGTTACGGAACGGCTGGTAAAGCGACTGGGAATCTCGACGAAACCTTCATTCATCTCTATTAACGGCATTGGTTCGAGCAATACCAAGGTACAGCATCGCGTCAATGTAGCATTACATTCAAGAATCAACAGCTTCACAACACGGGTCGAAGCAGCAGTATTATCTCATATCATAGCCCCCCAGCCTTCTCAAGAAATCAATATCGATGATTGGAAAATTCCAGCAAACATCACGCTAGCCGATCCAACATTCAATCATCCTGGTAAAATCGACATGTTATTAGGGGCGGAGTTTTACAATCAGCTTATGGCAATAGGACATATCAAGCTATCAGATGACCTACCCAGTTTACAAAATACGGTTTTGGGGTGGATCATCGCAGGAAAAATTAGTGGAAACCACCCACAGAACGCTGCATGCGGAATCTGCACAAAGGATGACATCAATCTCGAAGCGGCCCTTGCTCGTCTGTGGGAGCTCGAGGATGTGGCAAAATCGAAAAAACAGCTTTCAATAACAGAAAAAGAGTGCGGAGCTCATTTTGCGCAAAGTACAACTGTTGCCAAAAATGGCAGATTCATTGTAAGGCTACCTTTTCATGACAATCCGGGGGCCTTGGATGAATCGTATGAAATCGCGTATAATCGATTTCTATCACTGGAACGTCGATTGGCAAAATCACCCGAAATAAAGGATCAGTATGTGAAATTTATGGAAGAATATAAAAGACTGGGCCACATGACGCAAGTGAATATTGACAGCATCAATGCACCCAGGTATTTCATTCCCCACCATTTTATCGTCAGACCCGAAAGCCGCACTACAAAATTACGTGTGGTATTCGACGCATCTGCCAAAACATCGTCAGGACTTTCCTTAAACGACCTTATGTACACTGGACCCACAGTTCAGAGCGATCTGTTTGCTATTTTACTTCGTTTCCGTCTACCTAGGTACGTTTTTACACAGATGTAGAAAAAATGTATCGACAGATTTTCGTGCATCCGGAGGATAGAAGGTTCCAACTCATCATTTGGCGACAAGATCCGAGTATGCCAATAACACATTATCAGCTAAACACAGTTACTTATGGAACAAGATCTGCTCCATACTTGGCAACAAAATGTTTGCAGTCAATCGCGAATGAATTTCTTCAGGACAATTTTTATGTGGATGACGGAATCGGTGGGTCAGACAGCCTAACCACAGCAATAGAAATCCAACAGCAACTGATTAATATTTTGAACCAACGGGGCTTTAATCTACAAAAATGGTTTGCCAATCATCAAAACTTACTACAGAATATCGGCATGGATGAAAATGAAGTCGACGTAGACTTTGACAATAACGTAAATCAAACCATTAAAACCTTGGGATTAACATGGATGCCCAAGGTTGATCAATTTTGCGTAAAGGTATGTTTAGAAACTGGCACTCTGACAACCAAACGTACAGTAAGCGCCGACCTAGCTAGGCTCTTCGATCCTTTGGGCATACTGGCACCGGTGGTGGTAATGGCCAAAATGTTCTTTCAAGACCTTTGGAAGCTAAAACTCACATGGGACGAAGCGCTGCCCGACCAATTACATGAAAAGTGGACGGCATTCAGAACAGATTTGGAAAAGTTGAACAATATGAAGATATCACGTCACATATTTGAAGGGCACATCCCAGCAAGTGCACAAATTCATGTGTTCGTAGATGCATCTGAAAAGGCATATGGTACTGCGATTTACCTCAGATCGGAACTGGACGATGGACACGTAATGGTACGCCTACTGTGTGCAAAATCGCGTGTTGCACCTTTGAAACGACAAACTCTTCCCCGTCTGGAACTATGTACAGCAGTATTGGGATCCCAACTAAGTGCAAGAATCAAGACAGACCTCAAACTGGATGTCCTTACTCATCAACTCATCTTCAGCATCTTACGAAACTTTTGTAGCAAATCGAATAGCGGTTATTCACGAACATACCATCCCTGAACAATGGCGGCACATTGGTTCAAAGGAAAACCCAGCTGATATTATTTCGCGCGGATTGCCGCCAGGCAAACTCGAAGCCTGTAACTTGTGGTTCTACGGGCCTAAAAGCATACTGGCCTCCAAAACATTCGAAGGCGTTGCCACCAATGGACCAGAGTATTAATCTGGAACTGAAGAAGGTAACGTCGGTACCCATTACAACAAATGACATTGAGGAAAACATTCTTCATGGCATCCGACATAATGGCTCGTTTAAAACCCTACAAAGAACTGTAGGTTACATGCTGAGATTTATTAACAAATCGCGGAAAAAATCGTCGCAATCTGAGATTACACTGAATGTCAAAGAACTTAACAACGTGCTTGTGACAATCGTTCGAACAATACAGCGACTGACATTTGCACAAGAGCTTAAGGATCTTCAAAAATCCAACGAGGTTCACAAAAACAGTTCTTTCCGCAGCCTATCACCATTTCTAGACAATGATGGCATCATTCGCGTTGGAGGACGACTACATGAATCAACACTCACGTATGATGCCAAACATCCAATGCTACTTCCATACAACAATCCTATTACAGAGCTATTGATACAAATGATTCATAAAGAAAATCGTCACTGTGGACCTCAAGCCTTGTTGGCTCACACAAGACAAAAATTCTGGCCAATAAAGGGAAAGATATTAACACGATCAGTTGTGCTTAACTGTGTAAGATGCACCAAGGCCAAACCCAGATTGCTGACTCAAATCATGGGCAACCTTCCTTCTGCAAGAGTAACTCAAGCAAGACCGTTCATTAACTCAGGTGTTGACTTCTGTGGACCATTTTGGGTGCACTTCAAGATAAGAGGGAAAAAGCCACAAAAGGCATATATAGCCGTATTTTGCTGTTTTGCCACAAAGGCAATACATTTAGAGCTGGGTAGCGACCTTACGACTGATGCTTTCATTGGTGCATTAAAGCGATTTATGAGCCGAAGAGGACATTGCCAAAAATTATATTGCGACAACGCAACAAATTTTGTAGGCGCTAGAAACCAAATATCTGAACTCAACGAATCTATCTATGCAAATTCTTCAAGGGAATCAATTTTAAAGCAATGCGCCGCAAAGGGAATAGAATTTCATTTCATTCCCCCAAGGACTCCACATTTTGGTGGCTTATGGGAAGCTGCAGTAAAATCAGCCAAACACTAATAAGAAGTGTTTCTACAGCATCTCTCACATATGAAGAAATGGAAACAGTGATCATTGAGGTAGAAGGAATCCTTAATTCCAGGCCAATCAGCCCAATGTCAGATAATCCAAATGATTTAGCAGCGCTAACTCCTGGCCATTTTCTCATAGGAGAACCAATAAATGCACAAATTGATGTAAATTGCAAGCCACAAAAAGTCAGTCTACTAACAAGATGGAAGCTGGTTTCTCAACTTAAACAAGAGTTCTGGAAGCGATGGTCTCGCGAATATTTATCGGAACTCCAGCTTAGAAATAAATGGAAGGTCAAGCAGAACAACGTCAACATTGGTGATATGGTGATAATTAAGGAAGACAATACTCCGGTACTTCATTGGCCGTTAGGAAGAATCATCAACGTTTTTAAGGGAAATGATGGTATTGTGCGAGTGGCGGAGGTAAAGACGGCAACTGGCACGTGCAAGAGGCCAATTCATCGGCTGGCACTACTACCAGTAAATGAAGAGAGTGCGGCGGAGCCAAAGAATCAATCAACAACAACACCACCCGAAGAAGACAAAATTCCAGCAAAACGAGGGGGTCCTGTGTTGCATCAAGGACTTACAACCCTATTAATTACACTACTAATTCTGCCAATAGTTTTGGGGGCTCAAATTCAAAACAAGCGATTTGGGTCAAGGCTCGGTATTCACTTTGAAGGATTGGGGTCGGCCGCTCTTTCGACAACAGAATGGAACCTCCTTATATATTACGACCTGGAGGGCTTCTCAACGGAGTTAGCTTTGCTGGCGAATGGTACCAAGGTTCTGCGCCAGCTGTGCCAAGAAAGCAAACAGATTAGTGCATGTCAATCTCTGGTAACACACTTCAAACAAATTCAAGGAGAGCTGCAGTTGGACAATCTAATCTTGAAGTCCAATCGCTGAAAAAGAGGCGCGATAGACGTGGTCGGGAATGTAGCTCATTCATTGTTTGGCATTCTGGATTCAGAATACGCAGAACAAATGTCCAGCACAGTCACACAAGTCAAACATAATGAAGATTACCTACTAAATCTCATCAAAAATCAAACATCCGTTGTAGACTCCACCATCAACATCCTAAAGCGAGACCAACACACTGTCAAGGAAAAATTCGACGTCATTGATCAGGAAATCAGTCAGATATTCAACACAGTACGCAAAGAAACGGACGAAATATACGAAGGAAAAATATATCGCATGTTTTTGACTTTATCTGTTCAACTAACCCTTACTGCTGCCAACTTACAAAGAGTGCAATCTTCAATATTCGATGTTCTAACCGACTCTCATCACGGGAAAATAAGTCCTTTGCTCCTGACGCCAAGCCAATTACAACTCGAAGTGAGCAAAATTAAGTTCCACATCTCAACATCGTTGGAATTACTTGTCCACCAGGATGATTTGCTTCAGTTATACCAGCTAATGAGGGTAAAAGGAGGACTCACCCAAAAGCATGCCGTGTTCAGCATCACCTTGCCTCTGGTAGAACGTGATCAATACGACCTGTTCAGTATGGTTCCAATACCCAATTGGATAAATAAGACCATGATCGAAATTCCATGTGCTTCAATTTTGGCCATAAACACAGCGCTCGACCAATATTTTCCGATGAGCAAGTCTGAGTTTCAATCATGCGAAAACATCAGCAATGGGAGTTATATTTGTCCCAAAGTTCAACTAAGTTATACCCGCGGAGCATCTATGTGTTCATGTGAAGCCAATCTATTTTTAAATAGTACTCAGTCAAGTTGTCAATTACGGAAAATACCAAATAATTCCGCATGGATACCATTGCAGCATGAGAACCAATGGATATATGCTACATCAATGACAACCCGCGCAACAGCTGTATGTGGAAAGGAAATTACACAGCTTATCCTAAAGGGATCGGGATTGTTGTCACTACAACCAGAGTGCATACTTAGGCCAAATTTTGTGTCACTTCAAGCACATCAGAAGATTACCAGGAGGATGTGGTCATCTTCCACTAGCCTAGGTGATATCTCCAAGCTGGCCGCGGCAGACCACTTGAGTAGTCTCAACATAACGAAAACCACAGAATACGTGCCATCGGAGCAAAATTTAACACTATTGCAATCCGCGTTGGCTAATCATCGCTTGTGGGAGCTACCAAACAAATTGGAATCACAAAACACCCACCACATTGCCGTTGGTTATACAGCATTGACAATAGCGGTGTGTCTTTTAATATTCATGATGGTCAAAGAAAAAATAAAACACGCAAAACAAAGAGTGACAACTCCTACGGCGACGAACACATCAAGCCCAAATCAGAGGCCCACACCTATGCCGCGAAATCTTAGACAAGTTTCGGACTTTACAGTGCACATTTAGTTGTTGGCCAAACCAAACCATCGAGCTGCGCTCACCGGGGGGAGGATGTTGAATATGAGCTCACTCATATTTCGTCTACATTCTTTACATTACACTAAGTCACCGGTGCACTGATTCGCGTTGAACAAATTATGCTTAAGCTGCAATTATGTGCATATGAAGAAGTGACTGCAGCTACAAAGCGTGAGAATTTACAATGCCAGCATCAGCCATATCATCTTCTTACCCTACATTCCTTGGTCTAATTACACAAAATGTGGGAACATCGTTTTGCCTAATAAGCATTCTGTTTTTAGTTGTAAATATGTAGGTATATGCATATATGTATTGTCCAATGATATTTATGTACATATGTATGTGTGTGTTTGTGCATTATGGGAATTGTACGTTTGCTTGTATAAGTGCACGTTTAATTTGTATAAAAGGCAAATGTCTTTGCAATAAATAAAGTATTCAGTTGAAAACATCAAGCCAATCGCTTCATCTAAACAGAGAGCTTGCCATAAAAAACAACGTAGCAAGTTTTTATTTTTTCTTACGGTTTTATATAGAGCGTACCCTAACTTTGATATTGTCGAGTTTTGGTATTGATCGTTCAATCCAAACAGAAGTTACAAGCGAGGATATACTGAGCATGGAACTGAAGTTCAATTAGGGACACGATATCGAATCAAAAGCATCGATCTGGTACTCATTTAAAATATCGGTTAAAACGAATCGCGAACCCGATAATATCGAAACTAAACTACTCGATACTCAAAGTATCGGTATCGAAAGCGGTAATTTTCTAGAAGGTGCACCTTAAAATTTCCTCTAAAATAGTTAAAAGAGGTACCAATCGACGCGTTCTGACCTCTAGATTATGAATTCGAATGCGGAGATAAAAGATTTTTCCACATTTAAAAGATATTTATTTAAACGTGTGTAGAAGTCCACGTAAGTGGGGAAAGCTTCTGACTGCCATCCACCTGGGGGTGGCCAGAGCGATTCTTTTGCATGCGGAGAAAGCAGCTCACGACTTCCGCGCAGTGTCCTCTGGATAGCCACCGAACACCCGTTTGGTGGTGAGCTAAAGTGAGAAGGCGACAACTCGACAAGGCCACTCCGACATATTCGGTTTAAGGGCTTGTTGAGGGGAATAACTGCAGTGTCTGTTCACCAGAAGGTGCGGCTGCGAGCGGGCGTCTGTCTTGGAGCAAGCGGCTCGCTATATAAACGTGTAACAATATACAACTCCCGCAGGGCGGGTTGTGCGTCGGGCTTGGGACCCACCACGTAAAAATCCTATCCAATGAAAACAACAACAAAGCCTCGGATGAGACCACCCCTTTCTGATGACAACCACGGCAAACGTTTAAAGGACTATATTTGAGGGTAAGCACCTGGAACGTCCGGACCCTTAATTGGGAAGGTGCCTCTGCCCAGCTGGTTGATGTCCTCGAAAGAGTGAAAGCTGACATCACCGCCATACCAGAGATGCGGTGGAAGGGGCAAGGCAAGAAGAAACGTGGGCCTTGCGCTAAATATTACACTGGCCATGCAGAGGAGCGTATATTTGGTGTTGGTTTTGTGGTGGGAAAGAGACTCAGCCGCCGAGTACTGTCGTTCACGCCAGTGAACGAGCGTCTAGCACCATCCGCATCAAAGCGAGATTTTTCAACATATCTCTCATCTGCGCCCACGCCCCGATGGAAGAGAACGACGATGCCATCAAAGACACTTTCTATGAGCAGTTAGCGCATGCCTACGACCGCTGCCCCCGTCACGACATTAAGATTGTGCTTGGCGATTTTAATGCCAGGGTGGGTAAGGAAGGTATCTTTGGCAGCACAGTCGGAAAATTCAGTCTCCACGACGTAACCAGTCCCAATGGGACGAGGCTGATCGACTTCGCCGGGTCACGAAACATGGTCATTAGCAGTACCAGATTCCAGCACAAAAAAATACACCAAGCCACATGGCTGTCTCCTGATCGAAAAACGCGAAATCAAATTGATCACGTCATGATCGACGGCAGACACAGCTCCAGCATCCTAGATGTGCGCACAATCCGTGGTCCCAATGTCGACTCCGACCACTATCTTGTAGCAGTCAAGGTACGCACCCGCCTCTGTGCAGCAAAGAATGTGCCAACAGGACAGCAAGGAAAGTTTGAAGTCGAAAGGCTGCACATGATGCAGACAGCCAATGAATACACCACTCGGCTCTCACTCCTGCTCTCTGAGAGCAACCCTTCACCAAACGATGTATCTGAGGAATGGGAACACATCGCTCGTTCACTTCGTATCGCCGCTGAGGAATCTATAGGATACAAGCGAGCCCACAAAAACACCTGGTACGACAAGGAATGTCGCGATGCCTCGGAAAGAAAGAACGCCGCCTACAGGGCTACATTGTGTGCGGGCGCAACGCGTAGCCTATGGGAGCGTTATCGAACGGTGAAGAAGGAAGAGAGGCGCCTTTTTTCGAAAGAAGAAAAGGGAGGCTGAAAGGCGCGAGTGCGAAGAGCTTGAGATGCTGGCGGGTAGGAACGATGCTCGAAAATTCTATCAAAAAATCAGGCGGAATCCTCAGGTTTCAAGACCGGGGCAACTTCCTGCCGGAATGATAACGGTGATCTGGTAACTGATGTCCAGAGCATACTTAAGTTGTGGAGGGATCACTTCTCCTCCTTGCTAGATAATGGCAGCAGTGAAAGTGCGGAAGGAGAAGATGCACGACCCGAATCCCCAATAGCAGATGATGGTAGACATGCTCCACCACCTGATCATGACGAAGTGCGAATAGCAGTATCTAGGCTTAAGAATAACAAGGCCCCGGGCGCTGACGGCTTGCCAGCCGAGCTATTCAAGCATGGTGGCGAAGAGTTGATAAGGAGCATGCATCAACTCCTATGCAGAATATGGTCGGACGAGCGCATGCCCGACGATTGGAACTTAAGTGTGCTCTGCCCAATCCACAAAAAAGGAGACTCCACAGTACGCGCCAATTATCGTGGGATAAGCCTCCTGAATATCGCATATAAGGTCTTAGCAAGTGTATTGTGCGAAAGACTGAGCCTATCGTCAACAATCTGATTGGACCTTATCAGTGTGGCTTCAGACCTGGTAAATCTACCATCGACCAGATCTTCACAATACGACAAATACTGGAAAAAAACCCATGAAAAAGGAACCGACACACACCATCTCTTTGTCGATTTTAAAGCCGCCTTTGATAGCACGAATAGGAATTGCCTGTATGCTGCAATGTCTGAATTTGGTTTCTCTGCTAAACTTATACGGCTATGCCAAATGACGTTGACTAACACCACCAGCTCCGTCAGAATTGGGAAGGACCTCTCCGAGCCGTTCGAGACCAAACGAGGTTTCAGACAAGGTTCACTTTCGTGCGATTCTTCAATTTGATGCTGGAAAAGATAATACGAGCTGCAGAACTTAACCATACATTATATCACAAGAGTGTGCAACTGCTGGCGTACGCCGATGACATCGACATCATTGGCACTAACACGCGCGCCGTATGTTCTGCCTTCTCCAAGCTGGATAAAGAGGCTAAGAAAATGGGTTTGGCGGTCAACGAGGACAAGACGAAGTACCTCCTGTCATCACACAAAGAAACAGCACGCATTGGCAGCCACGTCAATGTTGATAGCTACAAATTCGAAACTGTTAAGGACTTCCTCTATCTGGGAACCAGCATTAACACCAAGAATGATGTCAGCACGGAGATCCAACGAAGAATCACGCTTGCCAATAAATGCTACTTCGGACTAAGTAGGCAACTGAAAAGTAAAGTCCTCTCTCGACAAACAAAAATCACACTCTACAGGACGCTCATCGTTCCAGTCCTCATGTACGGCGCAGAAGCATGGACAATTTCAAAATCAGATGAGATGGCACTTGGAGTATTCGAGAGAAAAGTTCTTCGTAAGATTTATGGACCTTTGCGCGTTGGCGTGGGCGAGTATCGACGGAGATTTAACGATGAGCTGTACGAGCTTTACACAGACATCGACATTGTTCAGCGAATAAAGATCCAGGGCTGCGTTGGGCAGGTCATGTCGTGAGAATGGACGAAGGCGCTCCGGCCAAGAAAGCATTTCTATCGAAACCCGCTGAACGCAAAAGAAAAGGGAGACCTCCACTGCGTTGGGAAAATCAGGTGGACAGCGATGCTGCCTCCCTAGGTGTTCCCAAGTGGCGCCATACTGCACGAAACAGAAGCAATTGGCGCGCTCTGTTGGACTCGGCCAGAATCGTCTAGATGGTTAAGCGCCAATCAAGAAGAAGAAGAATTTAAACGGTTTAAAGTTGCACCGTCTTCTAGAAAGTTACCAAAAACGCAAAGAAAACTGCATACTGAGGCATACGCATATCGCTGTATTAGTGCTAGTTCCATGGCATAGTATGCCATGGCTGGTTCCAAAGTTTTGATTTTGACGTAAATCCTTTTCCAACTCATAAGAATAGTTCAAGCTGATTAAAAAAATTATACAAGTTTACTAAGTTCTTGAAAACATTTTTTACAAACCAACAGCTTTTACAAAACAACATGTGTATTTAATGCAATCACAGTTGTAAATAGATATTTGCAAAATATTTAGTATTTTAAAAAATAAATATCTTAAATAACATTAACAATTCATTGAGATTATATGTATCCATCATTGAATTTTTTTGGAAATTTCAATTTAAATTATCGAAACAAAAAAATGATGAAACTCAAGTGGCAGAATAGCTGTACATTCCGTGTTATAAAGAGAAGCCATTGCTCAGTATGATTTTTCTACCGGACTTCTTTCCCCTTACGGCCAAAGCAGAAGCTTACAAGAGGCAAATTTAAGATTTGTATTTACATATATTTTATATTTTAAAAATAATTTATTTTATAGTTGTCAAATTGAAGCAATTGTCAGAAAAAAGTGCTTAATGTCAAAAAACCTATCGTAATACAAGGTGGCTCATTGGTTTTTAACCGCCTAGATGGTATTTCGTTGGTTTTTTATACTCAGCTGTACTAGTACACAGAGTATTATAGTTTTAATCACATAACGGTGGATTGTAACAGAATGAAATAATCGAGATAGATATAGACTTATATATATCAAAATGATCAGGGTGAAAAGAGAAATCGATTGAGCCATGTCCGTCCGTCCGTCCGTCCGTCCGTCTGTCCGTCCGTCCGTCTGTCCGTCCGTCCGTCCGTCTGTAAACACTCTAACTCGCGCAAAAATTGATATATTTTGATGAAATTTGAAATGCAAGTTGGTATCGAGACTGGGACGGTTGGTATTGAAAATGGGCGAAATCGGACCATGACCACGCCCACTTTTCCTATATAGAAAAAATCGGAAATTTGGTATCTCAGCCACTAATATAGCTAGAGCGATGAAATTTTACCCACGTGTTGAGCTCAGGCCCCTATGAAGAAATTTGGTGAAATTTTAGAAAATGGGCGGTGCCACGCCCACTTATTAAGGGTCAAACATTGAGGGTTTTATAAGCCATAACTCAGAAACCATTGAAGATATATCGATGAAATTTGGTACGCGTGATATACTTACTTAGGTAAATGTTTGGACGAAAAATTGTTAAAATCGGTTGACGGCCACGCCCACTTTTATATATGGGTCTTATAAAGTGACCTAATAAAAACATTTTAAGCGATATCTCTGTAAAATATAAAGATCTATCACTGAAATTTTGTGGCATGAGTCCAACTATGGACATAAAACAAAAAACACAAAAATTTTGGAAAATGGGCGGTGCCACGCCCACTTATTAAGGGGCAAATATTGAAAGCTTTATGAGTCATAACTCAGAAACCATTGAAGATATATCAATGAAATTTAGTACGCGTGATATACTTACTTAGGCAAATGTTTGAACGAAAAATTTCCAAAATCGGTTGACGACCACGCCCACTTTTATATATGGGTCTTATAAAGTGACCTAATAAAAACATTTTAAGCGATATCTCTGTCAAATATAAAGATATATCATTAAACTTTTATGGCAGGAGTCTAACTATGAACATAAGACAAAAACCGTAAAAATTTTGGAAAATGGGCGTGGCACCGCCTTCTTTTAGAAGCAGGAATATACGAGATTTCTTAGCCTATAACTCCAAAAATAATTGAGATATTATGACGAAACTTTGTTTATACGTTTTATAACTTGTGGTAATATACACGCAAAAATTTATTGAAATCGGTTTATGACCACGCCTACTTTTTAACAAAGATATTTCTGGAACACCCTTTTGGAATTTGTAACGTGAAGTCTTTGTAAC
Organism: Urophora cardui; assembly: GCA_960531455.1. NCBI lineage: Eukaryota > Metazoa > Arthropoda > Insecta > Diptera > Tephritidae > Urophora > Urophora cardui. The sequence continues at coordinate 88,960,883 of OY482673.1, read as the reverse complement.
TAGAAGTCAAAAAGGAATGAAATTTTGCACAAAGAATAATATTCATATGCTTAGTTGATCGACTGATAAAAATGTTGAAAATGGGCGTGGCTACGCCCACTTTATGCAGCACTCGCTTTATATAAAATACACCGTGTTTCCATCAAACGCAAACAAACAATGAAAGCATACAGCTGAGTATCTAATGTTCGATTCCACTCGAACTTAGGCTTCCTTACTTGTTTCCAACATAGCTTACTCCCTTGCACCAACACAAAACTGTATTTGACCAACTCTTCCACACATAAACCTTGTAGAATACCAGGAAAAAACGTAGTGTCATATGGGCATTAATGGAAAACAGACCCTTTTTTTTGTTTATAACGTGTTTTTAGTAAAGTGAAAAAGAAAAAAACATATTGACGACTTTTTCGCTGAAATGACGATTTTTTATTTGCAAACGTAAAATTATCGTATGAAAATGAAATATATATAATCCTATATCTCCAGTTATCATTATTTCTATCGCATGGTAATTGCAAATTGTAAGCAAGTTTCGGTGGTAAGTGTGCGCCTCGTTTAATGTGAAAACCAATTAACAGATTTGGGTAACTTCATACAAAAAACCTTACGAAGTAGCCCAAACCTGCAATTATTTCAGCACGTGGATCAGAGCTATTTTTCGATATCTACCAGTGATTTAAAATTACTCGTGCTTCTGCATTTTTCGGCCTTTTAGGAAGCAGCTTGTCACTTCTGCACAATTGACTGATTTTCAGCACCATTTTGCGATGCACAATTTTTTGGACAAATATGACACAATTTTAATTTTCCATCACTGATGCCGAGTTCCCGTGGCAGTGATCCAGATCGGGATAAAAAGTTTGCATGCAAATGTAACAAGAATTTTGTGATCCTGGTGTTTATCTGTATCAATTTCGGATCCGTATAGATTGTAATAGATTTTTTTGATCCATATGAATACCAGGATCACCAAATTGTTGCTGCATTTGCTTGCAAAATTTGTATCCGGATCTGGATCACTGCCACGGGAACTCGCCTTGAATGTACTCATTTGTTCGATACCGTGGTTGAAGTACTCGAAACCAAAAAATATCGTTGCAAAAGAATCGAGTAAAAAGTATCGGTATCAAATGAAAAAAATATCGATTTGGTATCGTATCGTATCGAAATTCGTGTCCCTAAGTTCAATATCGAGTTTAAACTTTGAGAGCTTCTCCTGCAAAACACAGTTTTCAGACTTAGCACAGTTTTGTTTGGAAGCGTCGATTTGTACATACCATGATTCAATAATAAAGGTTATCGCATGCGGATGAAATGTCATGGAAACAGGAATGTAGAAGAATTTGACAGAAGGAGCCCCCTATGGAAATGCTAGTGTACGTGTGTTTATCACGATTGAAGAAGAAGTCAGCTGATCGGATGCGTTCTCCTTTATTGATGCCTTCATGGTGTATACATACATATGTACAAATCGTAGGTGTACGCAGAAATATATGCATACATAGTTCGTTCTCATTCTCGCTACCCTTATTGTAATACGACACAGACTGTAGTATAGACACGCATTGGCAAATGCATTATTGGTCTAAAACCATATGTTCGATAAGGTTGCCAACTAATCTTGAAATGTATTTAACTGAAATTCACCAAATTCTAAAAAATATGCAACAATATATACCTTTATGAAAAAATATGCAAATATATGCATTAAAGACAAAATATGCAAAATATGCACTAACAAATCAAAGCCATTTTTACAGTAATTTATTGATTCGCAAAATCGTTTACTCTTTAAGTTCCTATGACTTACCAAAAAAAATATGCAAATGCATAGAAATCCGAGCCCTATTTATGAATAAACCCAATTTAGTTGATGCAATTTTACTCTTCCGGAAATTTTTTGTTAAGGGCTTTCAATAAAAATAGGTAAATATAAAGAATGGTACATCCGATTATTGCACAATTAATTAGTCTCAAAAAGTTCTCAATCAAATTCTCTATAGGACAAGGGGCAAACTTTTTCACCTCCATACAATTTGTCTGATTTTAGGACAGTCAAATCTGAAATTTCTGGAAAAAAATTCGATTTTTTTTTCAAATTTTTTTCATTATTTTTGCCATTGTAACCAAACTACTTGACCAATTTTTGAGTGTCAAGGGACAAAATGTTTGTTGGAGCTCTCTCTACCAGCTCTTCATAGAAGTCAAATCGCCACAATGTTTGATGCACTTATGTGATGCAATATCTTGCATATATGGCTTTTTCCACATTTCTACCAATATCTCAAAAACTGAGTCTGCCACAAAACAATGGAGATGAAATTTACAAAGAATGTAAATTGTGGTAAAATTCCTACTCCCCCCGTTCCTACGCCACTGATTCGGTGGGAACCGAATTGAGTAAGAAGTTAATGCGAAATTCACGTTCTGCAAACGCTGCATAACGTGGAGTTAAATGTGAGCTTTAAAGAGCTGTCTGAATGTTGAAATGCATTAGGTATACATATTTACTATGAAGGTAATTATGTATGTTGAAATGTATTACGTATATTTACTACACCTCCACCCTTTGCAAGCGTGGTTATATAATGTTTTTGATTATATAATCATGGTTATAAGACAAGATAATAAACGTATTATTTTCTTACTGGCTAGCTAATTATAACTTCATTAATTTTTTTTGTCTAGTTTTTACATTACTTATATATATATAACATTTATATATTTATTAAATTTTTTTTTTTTGATTTTTTTTTGTTACATAATTTTACTAATTTGGTTATTGGCTTCTTATCTAAAATTATTGATTTCTTATTTTAGGGCGCCCTTAGAAATTAGGAAATATCTTAAGTCTACGAATACATATAATTTATTTTGTAAGTTTACTTTAAGATGGGTTGGAAACAAACGTTAATTAAACATTTTAGCCTATTTTTATGTAACCTAAGAGTTTTGTTTTCCGAATCTTTAACACTGAAATTGTTTTTATCATCCATATCGACTACCAAGTATGGACCCAAATACCTATTGTCTAATTTGTGACCTATCTCGTTTTTAACTAATACTCTATCTCCTATTTTTATATCTACGTCCGCTTGACTTTTGTCGGAATATACTTTGGAAAGCAGTTTCTTTTCTTCTATGATCTGTTTAGCTCTTTTTTGTGCCGTTTTTAGTCTAAATAGCATTTCCTTGGCATAGTTGTCGACATTGTATAGCGGTTCAACCGTACCAGTATCGTCGAAAGAAATAGGGCTTTTACGGAAAACCAACTCAAACGGGCAGTAATGGTGAACTGTTGATGGAGTGGTGTTAAAGCAATATGTGAAATACTTAAGCCATTCATCCCAATCGTCTGTTCCTAGAGTTTCGTGGTGATAAGCTGTTGATGTTAGCTTTTCAATTTTTAATATATTGCAAACTTCGTTTAGAACTTGATTCATATACTCTGTTCCCATCAGGCGCGGATCCAGGATTTCGGCAAGGGGGGGGTTTTGAAAATTTCTTTTTTTGGAAGATGTTTTTTAAGGGCAGACGCTGGTGAAAATATGGACTAATACCACCTACTATTATTATTCTATATACTAGTTGCGCCATTTTCCGCACCTTAAAAACACCAAACACAAAACCCTCCTAATTAACGATATGTATGTCACCACATAAAGTGCAGGAGATTTCAATTGAAGTTCTAAATAACATGTATAACGAACATGTATTTAATAAATTCATAAATCAAAAAAGCCGGCGTATGCGGGTGTTACGCCTTCAGATGGCTCTGAAGCTACTTTATTATAAACTTGACCACTGCGCGACACCTAGTGAATGGTAGCAGTTATTATATGATATAATTTGAAGCGCGAGGTCGCTACTGCGTGTTCTAAATTTTCAAACGTGCAACCAAAGGACGTATATTGTATAAGGGAAAATTCGGTATTTTGGACGAGTGAGGTGGAAATAGTTTAGTCAAAAAAAGATGATGACTTCGCGAGTTGCCTCCCATCATTCTTCAAGCTCGAATTCGTTTGTTTTTTCGCGGCGAAAAATAAATTCATTTTGACATTTCTTTTGCTTGACATTTAGTTATTATTTCTATTCATACTCTACCGCCACTGCAAAGATGCAAAGATGGTTGAAAATGAGCCGGGCTGCAAATTTTAGAATTTTATAAACACCTTGATCTGATTAAAAGCTCTGTTGAAACTTTTTTTATCCTTTGTTGAAACATTTCAATTTTATGAATGAATCGCTTGTAGTATTTTAACTTCGTACTCGTTTTAATTCTTGTTTTTGGAGGTTGATTGGATTGTGCTTATACATACGTATGTATGTACATTTTTGCATTGGTACGTGCGAATGAGTATCGTATGGTATTGGTGGCAAATTGATCATCAATTTCACTTACCCTTGCATTTAAAGCCAAAATAAATAAGAATATATGTATGTAGTACTTTTTGGTTATATTTATATTTTTAATAGAATTTTTACTTTATTGAAGTTCTTGCCCTTCAAGAATTTTTCAAAAAGCCTCGAAAATTTAACATGATTGAAAGTTTGACAGAATCGACAATATAGTACGCGCTTATTGTATTAGATTTAATTCCTCTAAATTTCGGATATTTTCTATTTAACTATAAGTTGTAATTGTATGTTATTATTGCCTACAAGGACAACTATTTTAATGAACTAATTCAATTGTACCTGTTTCATCTTGTGGATATGTGCATATAAAATATAATCAGAAAATAAATGAAAATAAATGTCGAGTTTTGCCTTTGGACAGCTAAACCCATCCAACCATTGCTTTTGGAATGATAGAGTTTTCCTTGATCAGTTTGGGAAATTTGGGCGCAGAATCTATAAAGGCATTAATTTGGGATCTATGATAAACCACAAGGGGGGTTTGAACCCCCAAAACCCCTCCCCCGTGTGGATCCGCCACTGGTTACCATGTCCGATAGAAAACTTTTCATCGGACCAAAGAACAGAATAAAAGAGTCGACTACGGCTTTTGCTATAGTATTTGCTTTTTTGTTTGGCACTGGTATAGTAACTAGATATTTAGTAAGATCGCAAATAATTGTTACTGCATATTCATTTTGTTTTTCAGTTTTTGGTAGCGGACCAATTGTATCAACAATAACCCTATCAAATGCTTTCGCTGGGGTTTGTGTTATTATTGTTGGCGGTTTGACATGTTTAATAATCTTGGATTTTTTACAATTTTCGCATGATTTTATATATTTTGAAATGGATTTAGTCATGCCATGCCAATAAAAGTATCCTTTTATTTTTGAAATTGTCCTTGTGATCCCACTGTGCCCACCAGTTATAGGTCATCATGGTATTTTTCTCATATTTCCGTTATTTTGTGTTTATCCTTGCTTTTAATCAATGTCACCCTTGGAAGTAGCGCTACTTTTAATTTATTCAAGTACTTATTGCCCAAATTTTTAAAATCTTCTATGCATAGTGTATTAAATATATTATATGAAAAAAAAAATGGTCTTGAGAGCTCAATAATAAAGTAGTTATGAAGCCTTGGAAAATATTTTCCGAAGTCAATTTTTCCATTAGTAATCAAATCATCAATTTTTAAGTGTGTGAAAATTTTCTTGTCATGTTTTAAAAACAACTTTAGCTTAACACACTTCTTAACATATTGGAAGTTCAAGACATCAAATATTTTGGGCTCTTCTGTATTTGCAAGGAATTTGGATGTTTGTTTATCAGTGTCTATGATTTGTTTAGACTTGGATCTTGTACCGTATAGGTAGGGCCTGAAGGGGACAATTGCCCAATGGATGGCAGTTAATTCTTGCTCGATAGTTGATTTATTGCTTTCCCCTTTAGTAAAAGATTTTGAAGCATAGATTTTGCAATTGTGGTCTTGACTCAACAGGGCACCACATGCATGTTTGCTGGCATCAGTTGTTACACAGAAAGGTTTAGAGAAGTCCGGGTATTGCAGAATTCGAGGGGATATGAGTGAATATTTTAAATATTCAAAGGCTTTGTCACATTGATCGTTCCATTCGAAAAAAACATTTTTCTTACAAAGTCTCGTAATGTGCCTTGAATATTCGGCAAAGTTTTTAATAAATTTACGATAATAGTTACAAAATGCAACGAATCTGTTTGCCTGGTCGGCATTGATGGGTTTTGGATAGTTTAAAATCGCTTGAAATTTACTATCATCAGGAAGTATGCCGTTATCTGTACATCTGTGACCTAGAAAGGTTACTTCGCGCATAAAGAATGTACATTTTCCTGGATGTAATTTAAGGTTGTGCTTTCTGCACAAAGAGAAAACATCTTTTAGATTTTTAAGCATATGCTTTTCTGAACAACGAAGAACGATAAGATCGTCCATAGTAAGGAAAGCTTGAGCTGACGTTAAACCAGCAAATGCAAACGTCATCATGCGTTGAAAGGAGTTTGGCGCAACTTTCAAGCCATAGGGGAGACGTGCACTCTAAAAACTGCGTGTAAATATGCTATCAAAATATATGTAATTTTTAGTTTAAAATTACATTTTTTTTCGTAGATTTACACTACAAGTGTGTAATTTACAGTTCTAAACGAAATTTTACGCACTTTTCAGCAAAAGTGAGCATATCATGCGATTTTACACGCATTTTGGATTAAAATTGCATACAGAAATTGTAATTTCAAATATCGTGCGCGAAATTACAATTGAGTGGGGTAAAATTACATAGTGCATTGGTAATTTTGTTTAACTTATGTATATGCGAAATTACAATTTATTACTCGATTGGTGTTTAGATTTAAAGTTGTTTGTGTAGGCTTTACACTTTTATTGTTTAAATATAAACAGCTTATCTGTTGAATTTTTCAGTGTGCGATTTTGCGCATAATAAGGTAGGAAAAAAGTAACCAACCTTTTTGTATGCAAAACTACACGAAAATTTTTAAGAGTGTGTAAAGCAGTATGATCCACTACTAATGGAGAAAGAAGTTATATCTCTTGAACTTTCTTCAAGTTCAATTTGGTGAAAATCTGTCAAGGTATGAGAAATATTTAGCCCTGCCGAGTTGTTCGAGAATGTTATCGATTCTCGGCAAGGGAAATTTATCTGCAACCAATTTTTTGTTAATTTGTCGATAGTCTATTACAAGACGACATTTTTTTATTTTTAGAGTTGGGTAATGACTTCTTCGGTACAAGAAGCAAAGAGCTGTTATAAGGCGAAATTGAGGGTTCAACTAGCTTATCTTTTACTAATTTTTTGACTTGACTTTCTATCTCATCTCTTTGGGAGCGCGGGATCTTATAATAATAATAATACAATGGCGCTATTATAACTCTGACGAGTTTTATGGCCTAGCTCCTCTCCCAATTCGAGGTGTGCTCCTTTTTGTTTTTCCTGCTAATTGGGTGGACCTACAGTCTTATGCCGGCTCCGAACGGCGAAATGCATTTTTTTAGAAGCTTGTTCATGGCAGAAATACACTCGGAGGGTATGCCGCCCACTGCCGACAGGTGACCGCTGCTCTTAAAAAACCCAATAATTGGATTTTACTAATTAGAAAAACTGTTTTGGTGTTTTTGCTCGGACCGTGGTTTGATCCCGAGACCTCTGGCATAGCAGGCGAGCACTCTACCCACTGCACCACAGCGGCCACATCTTATAAGCGGTCGGGATCTTATAATTCTTTATATACACAGGTGTTGGATCAGATAGTTGGAGTTTTTGCTTGTAGAAATTATTAGTGGTTATCGTTTCACACTCTAGACCGAAAATATCACTGAACTCGGTGCAAAGGTCAGTTAATTTTTCCTTATGATTGACTGGAAAATTTTTCGATAGTCGTTTTAAAACTTTTGATTTTCGTGAATGTAATTTTGATAAGTCAACTATGTTGTAATCGCTACGACGTAGACAAGTTGTGAATTGCTAACCAAAACATTACTAGAATTTGTGTTTACAATTCGTACAAATGGGCGTATTGAGCTTACGATTGTATTGGCAACAAAAACGCCGGCTTGTAGCTCCTGATTTGGTTTAAACACTTCGCTCCATTTAGTATTGATTTCAACCTTTCTTATGACTTCAGACCTGGCTGGTAGGAGTATGGTGTTTTTAACATGCCCACTATGAATAGGTTATCCGACATTTTTGTAATTAATTGGCCTGAGAATAAACCAATCTTGATTTTTCCAAAAGTCTAACAAGCAGTTAAAGGATTTTATAAAATCATTACCCCATATGCCATTATAGAGTATAGGAAAATCTTCAGCTACAATTTGATATTTATATGGGATTGTAATATCTTATATTTGAAGGTCAACATGATCCGATCCATGAGACCTAATGGTACCCTGGCCAATTCCATCAATGTCAGAAAAGTCATTTCTATTTATTGGGATGTTATGCAAGGATTCATTATATTTTAAAATTGAGACCAAAATTGTCAAGATTTGCTTCGTATGGGGAACTTTTATTTTTATGAATATAGAATGGTTCAGATTAAGAATACAAATTTTATTAGTCAGTTACCCAGGGGCTGAGTCGAGCTTTCCGACTCCTGTGGTTCATTCGCCATTAACCTGACGTTATTTCGTTGGCTATTTTGAGGGTTGATGCGACCCTGATATCTGTTATTGTTGTTACTACTGTTCCCGGAACGTCCATTATTACTGTTACTATAACGTCGGTGACCTCGGTTTTGATTATAATATTGCCCGCGATGTTGACCAAAATATTGACCGCGATTTTGACTATTGTATGATCCACGACCCTAACTTCTATTCTTCCGTTTTTGAAAGCAAAGAACCGAATTTTGCTTGCTAGTAGCTTCAGTGCAACAACTGACAAATTTTGCAACATCATCATTCATTGTGTTAAAAGTACCGGATTCCATTACAAGTTTGACACGTTCATTGTTACAATTTTTCGAAAAAGCTGTTTGGACCGCATATTTTGAGGACATTTCTGGTGTAAGCTCATCTGAAATATACGCGGCCTCTAATGATTTAGTCAGTGCCTCTATTTCTTTGGAAAAGATAGTAGCAGATTTTAGATTTTGTTTAGTATTTAGAATTTTGGCGGTCAGCACATTAACTGATTCGCCCTTAACGCTTGCCTTTAGCTTATTTACTATTTCTGTTAATGTCGATTCAGTTGTTATTTGATTTCTAACGGTGCCTTTCAATTTAGTTTTAACTAAATTTAAAGCCACCGCTTCGTGTGACCCTTTTATTAGTTGAACAAGTTCTATTCCATCGACAAATCTTTGCAAATTCTCTAGTTTTCCACCCAATTGTGGCAACAGCCTTGCCGCACTGCTAAGAAATTGTTCAACTGTTTGCGCCATTTCGTTTAGAAGGTTATACCATGTCTCCACATAACGTGTTTCGCTCGTTTTTTCTGCATTTTCTCTCTCAATCTTGTTTCGACACGGAAACCAGTGCCGAAACTCGCCAATTTCCATACAAATTTCTGAGAGGGAGTGAAGATTGAAACACTGTTTCATTCTGAATCATCTTGCCAACTTCGATGATATCGATGTCTTCTCTAATTTTGTATCGAAAATCTATCGAAATCTTATACAGACCAAAACAAAAACGCAAAATATAAGCAAACATACAAACATTTAAGAAGAGCAAGAAAGAGAAATGTTAAACTGAATCACGATCAGTCACGTGGAGACGGGTTATTTAGCGAGATGTTTTGCTAGATGTTTTGTTGGTGAAACAAGTTATGTGGAGACGGGCTTTTACCTGTGTCGTATATTTCATCTCCACTAGAGCTATTATCTGTGTTTGTCACGGGAAGTGTCACTTTTTTATAATCGATTGCGAATGTTTCCTTAAAATTATTAGGCACTTCGACATCTATTTGAAATTTACTCAATATTTTAATAAGTTTTTCCCTACATGAAAAGAAGCACTCGGATATGATTTTGAACTGTTCCTTTGATAATCGCTTATGTAGGGTATTTGCTAAAATTCGTATATTTTCTAGTTGTAGCTTCAATATTGATGAATGCTTAATAACTGTTTCATATTTAGTAGTGCGATTTTGGTTTAGGCACTTATAAGATTTGGCGAATTCTGTTTTATATATTGATAGGTTTTCTAAAATTTCTTCCCATTTCATTTTTTAAACTTGATCCTGGGATAAAGATCTTCTAAGGTATTTTCTCTTTAAGGAGCTCCGATGCCACGATAGAGTTTTATAAACTACTTTTCCAATTGCGATGACAACTAAATTAATAAGTGGCATATTGGTTATCTTCGGGGACTCAATTATTTCTATCTCGTTTGCTATTACACCTGTTGAGTCCACTTACTGGTTTGTTTGTTACCAATTTTTTTTCGCTTTTCTTGTTAAATATAATTTTAATAATTCGATTACTTTATTCACATGCGTATATACAAATATGCATAATTTATTTCATTTGAGAAACTAGAGAAAACCACTAAAAAAAAAATTTTACATCACAAAGATTAACTTATCATAATTGGCTAATATTATAAAAGCGCGCATACACACTAAGGTGGAGTGAATTTTTTTTTTGGAAATTCAATTTGTTCCAAGCCAGAACGGAACTTTTCTAGCCCAGTAATAAGCCTGTAAAATTTTATTGACCTACTCGCATGTTTAGAGGTGCCCCTAGCCCCACAAAGTTGAAAAAATAGCTCGATCTGGTACAAATATGAAATTTTGAAAATTATAAAATCAAAAATCGAAGTATGAGAATTGATAAAGATGGCTAAGCTGAGTATTAAAGTGAATTCTTTTTTTTTGGAAACAACAACAACAAAAGTTATTAAAGGTCAAAATTTATATTGTGCATTTTTAAATTGCAATTACTTAAAAACTACTGAACCGATTTCGAATATTTTTATACCATTCGATAGGTATTTTTATGTGGGTTTCATAATACCCCCCTTGCAGGGGTCAACCCCCTTTACCCCCTTACTTTTCATGTATAAAATGTATACCAAATTAAAGGGAATAAAAATACCTATCGAATGGTATAAAAATATTCAAAATCTGTTCAGTAGTTTTTAAGTAATAGCAATTTAAAAAATGCATAATATAAACTTTGACCTTTAATAACTTTTGTTGTTGCTGTTTCAAAAAAAAAAAAATCACTTTAATACTCAGCTTAGCCATCTTTATCAATCCTCATACTTCGTTTTTTGATATAATTTTCAAAATTTCATATTTGTACCAGATCGTGCTTATTGCTTCCAACTTTGCGGGGCTGGGGGCAGTTCAAAACGTCATCCTATCGCCATAAACTTTTGTGGGGTTCATTAACTTGTATAAAGTCAACTTTTCATTGCTGGTACGTTCAAAAAAAGAACAACAAAAAAATCTCCATATGATTTCACTCCACCTTAATACACACATATGCGAAATTATACTTATGTATATTAAACTGGCAAGCTGCAATCCTGACGCTGATAGTTCCCTCTTACTTCCTCATCGATGGATTACTCAGGGATCGTTATCCTTATTTTGGTATTTTGGTGGTGTGCACTTTTGCTGTTGCTCTCACTGTAAGCATTTCAGCTTTTGTTGATGTTCTTTGTTTTTTTATTTATTGTATTTCTTTTTTTTCAGATATTTTACATAATCGTAAGTGTTTTTTTTTATTATATTTTATACTCAGTTGTTGTTGTTTTTTTATGTCTTTTATACTTTCTTAAAGTATCAATCACTTGATATAATTATATACATACCCATTTAGCACTAAGTATTCTCGTTAAGTTGGTTTTAAAATAATAGGTGCAAATTTTCTCATAATTTTTTTTTTTTTTTAATATTCTTTTGTTGTGCAAAGTTTATAGTGGTAAAATTAAAATTTGGCTCCTTGGCACGGTCGCCATATTATACACCAATAAATAAAATGAAAGATTTAATGTTGAACCTCGATGGTTGACGTTTTGTTAATGTTCATCTTTTCTTAAAGTCTAATAAAAGGAAGCATAGAAGAGGTGGTGTAGAAATATATGTATCTGGTTGACGTTTTGTTAATGTTCATCTTTTCTTAAAGTCTAATAAAAGGAAGCATAGAAGAGGTGGTGTAGAAATATATGTATCTGCAATTCGGTGGGAACCGAATAGAGTTACAGCTGAGCAAAGTGAGAAAGTTGATGCCTGCAATTCGGTTGCAATTCTGTGGGAACCGAATGGGGCGTGGCACCCCGATGCAATCTTTGGCACTAGGAAACCCTGGAAGTATTTCTACCAGAATATCAAAACAAGACATATCAATGAAAATAACTACATATATTAAAACCATGAATAAGACCTCCTATTTTATACCAATAGTACCTTAAACAAGTAAGGACGCCTAAGTTCGAGTGGAATCGAACATTAGATACTCAGCTGTATGCTTTCATTGTTTGTTTGCGTTTGATGGAAACACGGTGTATTTTATATAAAGCGAGTGCTGCATAAAGTACGCGTAGCCACGCCCATTTTCTAAATTTTTACCATTCATCCAACTAAGCATATGAATATTATTCTTTGTACAAAATTTCATCCCTTTATGACTTTTAGATACAAAGATATCACGTTAAAAATTCCCAAAGGGTGTTCCAGAAATATCTTTGTTAAAAAGTAGGCTTGGTCATAAACCGATTCCAATAAATTTTTTCGTGTCTATTAACACAAGTTATAAAAGTGTATAAACCAGGGACTGTAACGGTTATGAGTTATATCCAAAAAGTTGATTTTTGATCATTATTTGCTGAGTTTTATTTTCTGCTCACAAAATAAAAGTTATTTCTTGAGTTTTATTTTTCCCTCAGAAAATAAAAGTTATTTCTTGAGTTTTATTTTTCGATCAGAAAATAAAAGTTATTTTTTGAGTTTTATTTTGCGATCAGAAAATAAAAGTTATTTTTTGAGTTTTATTTTTCCCTCAGAAAGTAAAAGTTATTTTTGAGTTTTATTTTTCGATCAGAAAATAAAAGTAATTTTTTGAGTTTTATTTTTCCCTCAGAAAGTAAAAGTTATTTTTTGAGTTTTATTTTTCTATCAGAAAATAAAAGTTATTTTCTGAGTTTTATTTTTCCATCGGAATTTAAAAGTTATTTTTTGAGTTTTATTTTTCGATCAGAAAATAAAAGTTATTTTCTGAGTTTTATTTTTCAATCAGAAAATAAAAGTTATTTTTTGAGTTTTATTTTGCTATCAGAAAATAGAAGTTATTTTTATGTTTTATTTTTCCATCAGAAAATAAAAGTTATTTTTTGAGTTTTATTTTGCGATCAGAAAATAAAAGTTATTTCTTGAGTTTTATTTTTCCCTCAGAAAATAAAAGTTATTTTTTGAGTTTTATTTTGCGATCAGAAAATAAAAGTTATTTCTTGAGTTTTATTTTTCCCTCAGAAAATAAAAGTTATTTTTTGAGTTTTATTTTGCGATCAGAAAATAAAAGTTATTTTTTGAGTTTTATTTTCGATCAGAAAATAAAAGTTATTTTTTGAGTTTTATTTGGCGATCAGAAAATTAAAGTTATTTTTTGAGCTTTATTTTTCGATCAGAAAATAAAAGTTATTTTTTTAGTTGAATTTTTCCATCAGAAAATAAAAGTTATTTTTTGAGTTTTATTTTGCTATCAGAAAATAGAAGTTATTTTTATAGTTTTATTTTTCCATCAGAAAATAAAAGTTATTTTTTGAGTTTTATTTTGCGATCAGAAAATAAAAGTTATTTCTTGAGTTTTATTTTTCCCTCAGAAAATAAAAGTTATTTTTTGAGTTTTATTTTGCGATCAGAAAATAAAAGTTATTTCTTGAGTTTTATTTTTCCCTCAGAAAATAAAAGTTATTTTTTGAGTTTTATTTTCGATCAGAAAATAAAAGTTATTTTTTGAGTTTTATTTGGCGATCAGAAAATAAAAGTTATTTTTTGAGCTTTATTTTTCGATCAGAAAATTAAAGTTATTTTTTTAGTTTAATTTTTCCATCAGAAAATAAAAGATATTTTTTGAGTTTTATTTTGCGATCAGAAAATAAAAGTTATTTCTTGAGTTTTATTTTTCCCTCAGAAAATAAAATTTTTTTTTTAGTTTTATTTTGCGATGAGAAAATAAAAGTTATTTTGTGAGTTTTATTTTTCGATCAGAAAATAAAAGTTATTTTCTGAGTTTTATTTTTTTGCTCGGAGAATAAAAGTTTTTCTGTTTAATTTTGGCTGCAATTGTAGATTTTCCCATATAAATAGGTAAAGTAGATAAATAAATTTTTAATTTTTTTATTTATAAACTTTACCTACGTGTTAATGTGGCAAAATCGACAGCGGCAGCTAAAATCAAACTGAAGAAACTTTTATTCTCTGAGCAAAAAGGTAAAACTCAGGAAATTACTTTTATTTTCTGATCGAAAAATAAAGCTCAAAAAATAACTTTTATTTTCTGATGGAAAAATAAAACTCAAGAAATAACTTTTATTTTCTGATCGAAAAATAAAACTCAAAAAAAACTTTTATTTTCTGAGGGAAAAATAAAACTCAAAAAATAACTTTTATTTTGTGATTGAAAAATAAAACAAGAAATAACTTTTATTTTCTGAGGAGAAAATAAAATTCAGAAAATAATGATTAAAAATCAATTTTTTTTTTATAAAAAACGAAAAAATAAAAGTTAATGCACCTAGAGATAGTCTGCGTTACGGTGATTACATCTGTGTACTTCTTTTGCGTTTAGCATTTCTCCTTCAGTATGATTTTTTTAGTCAAAATTTAAAAAATAACGATTATTTGCAATCCCTGGTATAAACCAAGTTTCGTCATAATATCTCAATTATTTGTCGAGTTATGGGCTCCGAAATCTCGTTGATTCCTTTGTCTAAAAAGAGTCGGTGCCACGCCCATTTTCCAAAATTTTTCTATTTTTTGTTTCCAGTCTATTGTAGAACTCATGCCACAAAATTACAATGAATTATCTTTATATTTGACAAAGATATCGCTTAAATGTTTTTATTAGGCCACTTTATAATACCCATATATAAAAGTGGGCGTGGTCGTCAACCGATTTCGCTAAAATTTTCAACATGTATTATTACAAGTAATAAAAGTGTATACACCAAGTTTCGTCATAATATATCAATTATTTGTCGAGTTATAGGCTAAGAAATCTCGTATATTCCTGCATCTAAAAAGAGGCGGTGCCACGCCCATTTTCCAAACTTTTAGTGTTTTTTGTTTTATGTCCATAGTTGGACTCCTGCCATAAAATTTCAATGATATATCTTTATATTTGACAGAGATATCGCTTAAAATGTTTTTATTAGGTCACTTTATAATACCAATATACATATAAATGTGGGCGTGGTCGTCAACCGATTTTGGCAATTTTTCGTCCAAACATTTGTCTAAGTAAGTATATCACGCTTACCAAATTTCATCGATATATCTTCAACGGTTTCTGAGTTATGACTCATATAACGTTCAATGTTTGCCCCTTAGTAAGTAGGAGTGGCGCCGCCCATTTTCCAAAATTTCACCATATTTCTTCATAAGGGCCTGAGCTCAATACGTGTGTGAAATTTTATCACTCTAGCTCTATTAGTTACTGATATACAAAATTTCCGATTTTTACTATATAGGGGAAGTGGGCGTGGTCATGGTCCGATTTCGCCCATTTTCGATACCAACCGTCCCAGCCTTGATACCAACTTACATTTCTAATTTCATCAAATTATCTCAATTTTTGCGCGAGTTATCGTGCGAACATGGCTCAATCGATTTCTCTTTTCACCCTGATCATTTTGATATATATAAGTCTATATCTATCTCGATTATTTCATTCTGTTACAATCCACCGTTATGAAATCAAAACTATAATACTCTGTTTACTAGTACAGCTGACTATAAAAAGATATGGAGATAGGGATAGGTATAGTGATAGTGATCGGGATAAGGATGGAAATAGGGATAGAGTTAGGGTTAGGGTTAGGGTTAGGGATAGGGATAGTGATAGTGATAGGAATAGGGATAGGGATAGGATAAGGATAAGGATAAGGATAAGGATAAGGATAAGGATAAGGATAAGGATAAGGATAAGGATAAGGATAAGGATAAGGATAAGGATAAGGATAAGGATAAGGATAAGGATAATGATAAGGATAAGGATAAGGATAAGGATAAGGATAAGGATAAGGATAAGGATAAGGATAAGGATAAGGATAAGGATAAGGATAAGGATAAGGATAAGGATAAGGATAAGGATAAGGATAAGGATAAGGATAAGGATAAGGATAAGGATAAGGATAAGGATAAGGATAAGGATAAGGATAAGGATAAGGATAAGGATAAGGATAAGGATAAGGATAAGGATAAGGATAAGGATAAGGATAAGGATAAGGATAAGGATAAGGATAAGGATAAGGATAAGGATAAGGATAAGGATAAGGATAAGGATAAGGATAAGGATAAGGATAAGGATAAGGATAAGGATAAGGATAAGGATAAGGATAAGGATAAGGATGAGTATAAGGATAAGGATAAGGATAAGGATAAGGATAAGGATAAGGATAAGGATAAGGATAAGGATAAGGATAAGGATAAGGATAAGGATAAGGATAAGGATAAGGATAAGGATAAGGATAAGGATAAGGATAAGGATAAGGATAAGGATAAGGATAAGGATAAGGATAAGGATAAGGATAAGGATAAGGATAAGGATAAGGATAAGGATAAGGATAAGGATAAGGATAAGGATAAGGATAAGGATAAGGATAAGGATAAGGATAAGGATAAGGATAAGGATAAGGATAAGGATAAGGTTAAGGATAAGGATAAGGAAAAGGATAAGGATAAGGATAAGGTTAAGGATAAGGATAAGGATAAGGATAAGGATAAGGATAAGGATAAGGATAAGGATAAGGATAAGGATAAGGATAAGGATAAGGATAAGAATAAGGATAAGGATAAGAATAAGTATAAGGATAAGGATAAGGATAAGGATATGGATAAGGATAAGGATAAGGATAAGGATAAGGATAAGGATAAGGATAAGGATAAGGATAAGGATAAGGATAAGGATAAGGATAAGGATAAGGGTAAGGATAAGGATAAGGATAAGGATAATTATAGGAATAGGGATGGGGATAGGAATAGGAATAGGAATAGAAATAGGAATAGGAATAAGAATAAGAACAGGAATAAAAATATAAATAGGAATAAGAATAGGAATAGGAATATGAATAGGATTAGGGATTTATAATTGACCATTTCGGTTTATTTTCTCGCTACAATTGCTCTCTCTCTCTCATATATATATATTTTATGCCTCCTAATATGACCTAAAAATAACTTTTTTCTAACTACAAATATGCAGCTTCACCTCCACTTGTTCTCTTATCCTCCACTGTGGCATCTTCTTCGCTTCATCAGTGTAAAAAGCAAAACTAAAAAAAGCTGATTCCCATAATTATTTTTGTTGCCAGTTTCAATGTTATAGCTGAGAGCGCATGCCACGACTTGTATGAAACAATCTCGTGAGCATCGTTGAATGGAATTTTAAGAATATTTATTCTTCAAACTAGCAATAAGAATATCTAGAATAATCTTGATTTGAGCACAAATTGTTTTTTTAAGATCATAATTTAGGTACATTATTCTTATATTAGATATTTTGCAATTTAATTTTTAAAAACAAAAACGGAAAATCCACGACACGGACATTTTCGTTTTTTTTTGTATTCAAAATTTCAAGCGTGAAAAAGCGTATATTTATTACCAGTTGGGCTTAATTTTAGAACTCCATGTTTCTCTGTTCGGGAGTCCATTTTAATTTAGAATATTTAAAATCACCTCACTTCACAAACACAACAAACCTACAGAGGACTCCTTGATGAAGACGACGATAACACTGAAACGTGTAGGAGAATAAAATAAATCGGCAAAAACGTTCTTTTGATCATTTCTTCTTTTAGATAGACGAAAAAACGGTGTTCCAAATGCAGGGCAGATAAATTGCCTTAAGTCATCAATATATTGATAAATGGCAAAATACATATATTTCTACCTTATAATTTTTTCTCTTAAATAGCAACATTCCATAGATACATAGTACATTAGTTTCGTATTTTCTTATTATTTTTAGCTGCCTTTGATTAAATCTGTTACTATTGGTTTAACCACGGAAAATATCCTTGAAAATACACCAACTAATAGACTGAATCGAGAAATAAAGGCTTTAAAAAAATTGACACCACCAAAACTTCTGACGAAAAGTAACACTTCAGAGAACAAGGTTGAACGGAAAATTGAGGAATCATCCAAGCAGGTATTGGGGGCTTTATCTGCAAAATCTTATATTATTAGACCAAACTCAACGAAACCTACATCGGCTAAGTTATCTAAACGTGCAGGCTCTTCTACTGATAATAAACAAAAAGTATGTACATATTTATATTAACAATTTTAATTATTTTCGTATTACTTCTTAATTTTTGTTACATGCTTACAAGTTTGTCAAAGATAATCTTAACATCAGTGCTGATATAGTTGGACGTAGTAAACTACACAAGGCAACGGTGAGATAACTCATTACTTATAATTCAACTAGTCACCAACGCACAGTGCCTCGATTCCATACTGCCAATTGAGCACACGGTGCCGGCGCAATAACACCTTTAGCTCATCTGCATAAGTAGCCATGAAATAATCGATAAATAATACTCCTTCCGTCTAACATCTTTTACCGTCTAACATCTCCGTTTTATTTCCCTTGGTGCATTATTATGAAGTATTTCGTTGTCGTCAACAATTTAAAAATTGAAAAAGCCTGCAACTGGTTGTATACCTACTCCATTCCGTATATTTGTAACACCTTTAGCGCATCTGCCTAAGTAGCCATGATATGATAACACAGTGTGACAAAATAAAAATAATTGGAAGTACTTTTTTCGAGGTTTACATATGTTGTAGGCCTTACCAAGCATACGAAGACTGCATACTTAGAATTTCCAATACACCCTCAAAATCTGGAGTTAGGGGCCAAAACCCCTTTTTCATAGGTAAATTCATATATTGTAATCTGAAAAAAAAAACGTTGTAAATCTAAAGACTTTCGCTGTTAAATCAACTACTTTCCGCAGTTGAAATGTGCCCAACAACGCTCCGTTGTTGTTTCAAAGGTGCGAGCGTTGTTGATTTAAGTCAATAACGGAGATTGTTGGAAAAATTTTTCACCTAAAAATAAATTTTTGTTTGCATTTTACTCTCCATCTTCTCTCCGCCAGGGTCCCAACTGCAAATATGTAGCCTCCGCTTGTTCTATTCTTCTCTCCTTCTTATCATTCACTGGTTGCTATCTTTATTTCTTATTCTGATTTTTCTTCTTCCGGATTCGAACCATGACAACAACCTGAAATTCTATCCAATCATCACATAGTGGAACATTCAACATTATATTGAATTGTAGTAACCTATTTATACTTCCATTTTCTAAAAAGGAATCCATGAATTATTTGAATCATTGTAAAAACAAGTAAGGAAGCCTAAGTTCGAGTGGAATCGAACATTAGATACTCAGCTGTATGCTTTCATTGTTTGTTTGCGTTTGATGAAAACACGATGTATTTTATATAAAGCGAGTGATGCATAAAGTGGGCGTAGCCACGCCCATTCTCAATATTTTTATCAGTCATCCAACTAAGCATATGAATATTATTCTTTGTGAAAAATTTCATTCCTTTATGACTTCTAATTACAAAGATGTCACGTTACAAATTCCCAAAGGGTGTTCCAGAAATATCTTTGTTAAAAAGTAGGCGTGGTCATAAACCGATTTTAATAAATTTTTGTGTGTCTATTAACACAAGTTATAAAAGTATATAAACCAAGTTTCGTTATAATATCTCAATTATTTGTCGAGTTATATGCTAAGAAATCTCGTATATTCCTTTGTCTAAAAAGAGGCGGTGCCACGCCCATCTTCAAAATTTTTTATATTTTTTGTTTCCGGTCTATTGTGGAACTCATGCCACAAAATTTCTATGAATTATCTCTATATTTGACAAAGATATCGCTTAAAATATTTTTATTAGGCCCCTTTATAGTTCCCATATATAAAAGTAGGCGTGGTCGCCAACCGATTTCGCTAAAATTTTGAACATGTATTACCACAACTAATAAAAGTGTACACTGCAAGTTTCGTCATTATATTTAAATTATTTGTTGAGTTATGGGCTCAGAAATCTCGTATATTAATAATAATACAATGGCGCTATTATAACTCTGACGAGTTTTATGGCCGAGCTTCTTTCCCAATTCGAGGTGTGCTCCTTTTTGTTTTTCCTACTAATTGGGTGGACCTACAGTTTTAAGCCGGCTCCGAACGGCGAATGCATTTTTTGTGAGAAGCTTTTTCATGGCAGAAAAACACTCGGAGGGTATGCCGCCCACTGCCGAAAGGTGACCGCTGCTCTTAAAAAACCCAATAATTGGATTTTTACTAATTAGAAAAATTGTTTTGGTGTTTTGCTCGGACCGTGGTTTGAACCCGAGACCTCTGGCATAGCAGGCGAGCACCCTACCCACTGTACCACAGCGGCCACTCGTATATTCCTGCTTCTAAAAAGAGGCGGTGCCACGCCCATTTTCCAAAATTTTTGTGCTTTTCGTTTTATATCCGCAGTTGGACTTCTGCCATAAAATTTCAATGATATACCTTTATATTTGACAGAGATATCGCTTAAAATGTTTTTATTAGGCCACTTTATAATACCCATATATAAAAGTGGGCGTGGTCGTTAACCGATTTTCGCAATTTTTCGTCTAAACATTTGCCTAAGTAAGTATATCACGCCTTCCAAATTTTATCGATATATCTTCAACGGTTTCTGAGTTATGACATATAAAACTTTCAATGTTTGGCCCTTAATAAGTGGGCGTGGCACCGCCCATTTTTCAAAATCTCACCAAATTTCTTCATAAGGGCCTGAGCTCCACACGTGGGTGAAATTTTATCACTCTAGCTCTATTAGTGACTGAGATACAAAATTTCCGATTTTTACTATATAGGGGAAGTGGGCGTGGTCATGGTCCGATTTCGCCCATTTTCAATACCATCCGTTCCAGTCTTGATACCAACTTGCATTCCAAATTTCATCAAAATATTTCAATTTTTGCGCGAGTTATCGTGCGTACAGACACACAGACGGACAGACGGACGGACATGGCTCAATCGATTTCTTTTTTCACCCTGATCAATTTGATATATATAAGTCAATATCTATCTCGATTATTTTATGGTGTTACAATCCACCGTTATGTGATTAAAACTATAATACTCTGTGTACTAGTACAGCTGAGTATAAAAATATTTGTTCTCATTAGTTTTGTTTACAATGGAAACTGTTGGGTCAAATACTCTTACCTTTAAATCAACAACGGGGAGAAAATTGTTGCTAAAAATATACTTTTTTTTTGGATTTTTCTCTTCATCTTCTCTCCATCATTATTTTTTTTGTTGGTTTTCTCACAAAAAAATATTTTCTCAAAAAAAATTTTTTAAAAGCAAGCAAGTTTTTGAAACAACAACGGCCGTTTTTGAATAAATTGTTGGATCAAAAACTTTGCTGTAAAAAAAAAACAAATACTTTTTCTGTTGAATCAAAGACGTAGATTCAACAGCCGAAAGTTGTTGGTTTAACTACGGGTATTTTTTTCAGAGTACCATAACTTTTTCTCCGTGTATCCCATCAACATGATTTTGATGTCGTTGAAAGGACGACCTTTTGCTGTTAATGTATCTTCATAAATGCAAGAGAAACTGTAAAAAATATATAACAAATTCAATTTTTGTTCAACTCTTTCATTTTTAATCACGGATTTCTCGATGAATTTTTTAACGAGTGTACATGGGTACATTCAGAAGGCGCAACGGTAAAGCACAACTGTTGTGTAGATATCAGTAATCGGAAAGTGATACAATTTTCGCCTTCTGAACGAGCTGATACATTAAATAAACAAATTAGTATTTTAATTATCCCCAACGTAATTGCCAATAATTTCGCGGCTTTGAACCATTTTTATTATTACATTCCAAAATTCATAAACACTATTTATATTTTTGTACATATGTCAAAATCGTAAGCTCAACATGTTGTGTAAAGTGAGCGTAAAAAATTTATGATGGAAAAAAGTCTCCAAAATCACAACATGTTGTGTTGATCGGAAATACTCAACGTTGCGTTCAGAACATAAAACACAACAGTTGCGCAACTGTTGCGCCACGGTTGCGCCTTCTGAACGTAGCCCATGTAAAACTATTTTAGGATTTTATCCAGGGGGGGCAAGCACATCAAATATTTGAAGTGATCAAACATCAATCTGTTTGCGACTAAAATCAAGTGTTGCTGTTCCACTCTTACGAGCCTATACACACTTGCGACTAAATCGATTTAGTCGAATTGGGCTGTTGTATTCACACTACGCCAACTATTTAGTCGAAACGGTGACAGCTATTCACACTATAGACTAAATAGTCGGGCGATTGAAAATGACATAGTGTTGCCAATGTTCACATTTTACACAGCAAATTTTACATTAGTGGTCTTCATATAAAGTGATGAAGTATTAAATTGCTAAAGTTTATCAGTTTATCTGCATTCTTACATGAAAGCACCTTCTTGTCAGCTGTCAACTTGATTAATAAATGAAAAACAATAAAATAAATAAAAAGTGCATACTTTGTTTGGCTTTGTTTCTTATTAAACTAGCAACTAGCTGTCAAGTAAATGAAATTTTCATTATTTCTATTTTAAAAATTCACCAAATTACAAAAGCAATAAAATCAAATATATTCGTTGGTTTATTTTTTGAAACAGCTGTTTTCTACTTTGACAGCAAATAATTCGAGCTAGTGAAAAATTTACTAGCTTAAAATTGGAGCTCTCTATGATTCTTATTCTGTATTCTTATGCTAATTTTTTTAATCAAGAAACGCTTTGCCAAGAAAAACTTGGCTAACTATCCATAACCAAGAATTATATAACTAAGGATATCGCAGTAGATAAGCTGATTGAAATTATGTATGTATACTAAATTGTATTCCGTCAATCATGGCCAAGAAAGTTCACGTAGAATGTCAAACAAGACGAATTGAAAAAATATTTTTTTGTTGTAGTTCTGTGCGATTAATGACATATTGGAAGAGAACAATATCAAGAAACACATGAAAACGGAAGTAATATATCCTTAGTTAGATAATTCTTGTCTATAACTAGTTAATAAGAAACGAACCTTTTGTTTTTTTTTAACATTTTGAAAATATTAATTCAAATATTCAATCTCTGCAATTTACCAAAAGTGAAATAAAAGTAGTGCTGTCAGCATGGCAACTCTTTCCACTACGAATATCACTGTTGTTGTTGTAGTCGGCCGACTAAATTGTCTGTAGTGTGAATACGTAGAAGGGCGCCTTGCTGATCAAGCAGTTGGCCGACTGTTTCAGTTGGAATGGAATCGGGCTGCAAATCCAACTGTTTCAGTCGTTCGACTAATTGAATGTAGTGTAAATGCTTCCATACATTCCCATGCAAATCAAAGCCCGACTAAATGGATTGAGTCGCAAGTGTGTATAGGCTCTAAATGACAAAAATAATACTAATTTGTGTGTGCGACTACAGCAACACTGCTAATATAAAAATGACAACAACAACTGTCAAACAAACTGGGTTGCGCAAAGTCAAAAGGTAGGAAAAAAACTACTAAAATACTACTATGTATAAAACAGCTGATCGGGTTGTTCTGTGCAAAATTATTCAAGTCGCTCATTTGGTGAAACCCAAAAGTTCGCCCCAAAGCTGGGCTAACTTAAGTCAAAACTTAGTTTTAGCTTTAGTCACGCTGTTGAAACCGGGCCTTAGATTCTGCTTATCAATGCTAATCTTACTAATATTATAAATGTGAATGTGGCGATGTTTGGATGTTTGGATGTCCAGACGTTTGCTTTTGTTCCTCAAAAACGAGAGAATGGCAAGACGGATTTTGTTGAAGTTTGGCACGCAGACAGGTTATAGTCTGGAATGAAGTATAGGCTATTTTTGTTTTAATTCTGGAGGTTCCGACTCTGCTAGGGACCGTTACTTTTCAATATTTTTTTTATTCCATATAACTCTGAGTATACTGGAACTATACTTATGATATTTCGCATATAGGTATAGAAAGATCGTACAATATGGGTATAACATGAAAGGGGATGACTCCAGGTTTCATTTGGACTTCGATATATTTCGATAAATTTATCGGTAACTGCGGTGTTGTGCGCTTTAGAAACCATGGCGTATACGTAACAGAATCAGTAAATCGTTATTTTCTAAAAATGAATTTATGTAAAATATGGCATTACGCGTCTAATGAATCGATGTGTGTTTGTCATAATATGCGGAACTCATCCGTTATTCTGTTGCAATGAAGACGGTAACACACGGCATTAATTGATTGTTCATACATCAAATCAACCCGAGACACAATTTTTAGATGTTCAACCGCGTATGTATTAACGGTTACAGATCACCTCAATTATCGATTGTATTCTACTAATCGTATTCACAAAATATAGCCGAATCAATCAAGGACGAAGCCTATACCCTCATTTGGTGAAACCCAAAAGTTCGCCCCAAAGCTGGGCTAACTTAAGTCAAAACTTAGTTTTAGCTTTAGTCACGCTGTTTAAACCGGGCCTTAGATTCTGCTTATCAATGCTAATCTTACTAATATTATAAATGTGAATGTGGCGATGTTTGGATGTCCAGACGTTTGCTTTTGTTCCTCAAAAACGAGAGAATGGCAAGACGGATTTTGTTGAAGTTTGGCACGCAGACAGGTTATAGTCTGGAATGAAGTATAGGCTATTTTTGTTTTAATTCTGGGGGTTCCGACTCTGCTAGGGACCGTTACTTTTCAATATTTTTTTATTCCATATAACTCTGAGTATACTGGAACTATACTTATGATATTTCGCATATAGGTATAGAAAGATCGTACAATATGGGTATAACATGAAAGGGGATGACTCCAGGTTTCATTTGGACTTCGATATATTTCGATAAATTTATCGGTAACTGCGGTGTTGTGCGCTTTAGAAACCATGGCGTATACGTAACAGAATCAGTAAATCGTTATTTTCTAAAAATGAATTTATGTAAAATATGGCATTACGCGTCTAATGAATCGATGTGTGTTTGTCATAATATGCGGAACTCATCCGTTATTCTGTTGCAATGAAGACGGTAACACACGGCATTAATTGATTGTTCATACATCAAATCAACCCGAGACACAATTTTTAGATGTTCAACCGCGTATGTATTAACGGTTACAGATCACCTCAATTATCGATTGTATTCTACTAATCGTATTCACAAAATATAGCCGAATCAATCAAGGACGAAGCCTATACCCGCGGGAATTCGTAGGTGCGGACAAGGTCGCGGGTATAGGCTGGTGCTAAAATATTTAGTGAACTGTAGACACGAATCGAAACAAATCTCACTGTTTTATTTTGACATGTAAATTTCTGTACTATTCTCTGATACCATTATAATATTAAGCAGTAGCCAGGGGGGGCACATGCCCCCCTGCCCCTACCTCCCTACGCCCTTGTGAAGAGATGTGGTGATCTCCGAAATGGGTCCATAACTTCTACGAAAAGTTCTAAGTGGACAATTTTCCATAAAATTACGTTAATTTTTGACAATTTATTTCTGATATATGGTAAAACAAGACATAATTGTATTTACATATAAATTGCAAATTGCAAATTTTCAGATGGAATTTCTTTTAATAGTGTGCGAATGCGAAACGAAAGCAATTTCAAATTCATGTGGGTAGAGTACTCTCCTGCCATACAGGGCCGCAAATTCGAACCTGGTTCAACACCAAAAAAAAATTTGAAATACAAAAAAAAATATTTAATTAATTGGATTTTTTTTTAAATGGCGGTTACTCCCCGGCAAGGTGCAGTTTGCCCAGAATTTCGTTCAAAAATGATACCAGAACCAACTGAAGTTTATAGCTTGTTTGTAAATCTGAATTCCCTAACGAGTTTTTATACCTTTCATGAACTTGAAATGGTATTATAATTTTGTGCCGAAACACGAACCTTGAAAGTACCAGGAGGAGACGTGACAGAACCACCAACATATATCCATACCGATATTATCAGGATCATGAGCTTAGTCGCTTAAGCCATTTCGGTCTGCCGTCAGTCCGTATGTCTGTCTATGTGAACGCAAACTAGTCCCTAAAATTTTAATGTATCTGATTGAAATTCGATATGCGGGTATCATTTCATGAGAAACTGATCATTTTCGGAGAAGAAGTGCACTTCCACGGAGGAGAAGTCTACGTAAGTGGGGAAAGTTTCTGACTGCTGGGGATGGCCAGAGTGATTCTTTTGCATGCGGAGCAAGCATCTCACGACTTCCTCGCAGTGTCCTTTGAATAGCTACCGAACATCCGTTTGGCGGTGAACTAAATTGATAAAGCGACAACTCGACAAGCCCGCTCCGACATATTCGGTTTAATATAAATTCCAAGCAAATGTTTAGAATAGTTACTTTGCTCGTAGATTTTGATTTAAGAAATTACTTGCTTTTATTAATACGACCCATTGTAAGCATCTTCTAGGAATTCGTATTAATAAAAAGTAAGCTTAGTTGAGCAAGTTTCGAAATTCGAAATAAGCATTTCCTTTAGGGTTAAAACAGAATCGAAGCATAATGACACGACCTTACGATAACGACAGTACCTTGACGTAAAACTGTCGCAGCGAAGCCAGCGACTGAAACATAATAAAAGTGTCAACGACTCCTACAGAAGGCTCGTTGCTGCCACATTACAATTTTTCACTCACAATTAAAAAGTTTTTGGTACAGATCGTAATTTTTTAATGTAAGATAATAAATTAAATAGTTAAATTAATGAATGTAATGATTTACTAAATTTTGATTTATTACTTACGTTTGTTTTTACATGGCCGTTTTAATTCTAATAATTATTTTATGTGAATTTTATATGAGCTATTGGCCAGTTTTTAATTAAGAAAAATTGAAAATTTTTTTTTTGGTAGAAGTATGGATCCATTTCGGAGACCACCACATCCCCTCATCAGACTTCTTCAAGCGGCCTCAACCGAGGATCGAACTTAAGTCGTTTCGATTGGTAGTCCAATGTCATCCCATTGAGCTACCACCGCCGTCAGCTTTGTTTCGCTTAAACTTCAATTTTCCTTTTATTACAATCCACATACACTGAGAGAAAAAGGCAATTGTAAAATTAGCTAACAACGGTGACAATGTTACATTTTTCAATGTCGCCTAATTTCTTGTTGAATCACACTTTTTTTTTATTGTTAAAGTAAATATTTTCAGTTGGTTTAAATGTAAAATGCTCAATCTAGCAATAGTTCGTAGTTAAAAATAACTTAACAATATAAGCAATTTCATTACAACATCATCATTTCTAATTTGGTATGGCTACATTGGCAACTTAATGTTGGCATTGTTGATCTGACGTTCAGAAATTTCACCCTGGTGTGGCTACATTGTCAGCTTGAATGTAGCATTATTGATCTGACGTTCAGAAATTTAAACTCGGTATGAATACACTTTCAATTTAAGGAACCACGGTCAGAGAAAAATTCCTTCTTCGTGGGGGTAGGGGCTCTCACAAAACTCAAAACTGAAATCAACATTTCCTGGAGGCTTGTAGTTCACGGGATGGTAGTTGGATGGGTTCATAAATATTACCCCAAAAAGAGAGCTCTGTCCGCTGGGGGTTATTTTTTTAAAGCGTGGCCGAAGGCCGTCTACGCAAAAAGTATGTATTTTACACGCAAATTACTTTCGAGCCCCCACACCCGAAGCGTGAAATACCGCAATGCACCAACTGTCAGCAATATGGCCACACAAAGTCCTGGTTATTTGGTTTGAGTGGCGAGTCCCATTGACTCCAAGTAGCGCCGGTGCGCCGTTTTGTTACCACAACTCGTGACTAAAACCATTGAAAGGGGGGAATAATGAACGGTACGGCAACCGGGGCAGGCCCTGCACCTATATCCATCCCGTTGAATTTAAATATTTGAGCAGCTCCTCGGGCCTGACATCCTTGAGTTCCGAGAGACTGCCGAAGAAAGGTTTGCTCAGGAACTTCATTCTGGCTTGGCAGTGCAAAAGACACTCGCATAGCAGGTGCTCCACCGTCTCCTCCGTTCCAGGAAGGTTGCAGCTGCGGCACAAGGTATTGTGGTCCAATCCCAGTCGGGCCGCATGTGTACCAATGGCCCAATGCCCCGTAAATACCGCAGTTATGCGGGATATGTCTCTTCGATCCATCTTTAGGATGGCTGAGGATCGCATCTCATTATATGAAGGCCACAGACTTCTGCAGACTCTTCAGGTCCGCAACCGTTGCCATCTAGTTTTTGCCTCCCCGAACCAGTGCCGAGAAATTCGACCCTTGACAAATCCCAGGGGCGCAAGAACCTCTCGCGCCTCTGCGACATCAAGAGCCGAGCCCCGCCTGGCCAGCAAATCAGCCATTTCGTTACCCTGAATATCCCGGTGCCCCGGCACCCAGATCAGGGACACGCTATGTCGACCCGCCAAGCCAATGAGCACTTCCCTGCACTGACCCACCAGGCTCGATGACACCCTTGCAGACCCCAGAGCCCTCAGAGCCGCCTGACTATCAGAGAAAAATCCTATCCTGTTTCCGACCTCGGCACCTTCCGTTTCCATTAGAGCCTTGCAGGCCTCCAGTATGGCGAAAACTTCAGATTGAAAAACGCTCGCCGTGTCCGGCAGCCTAAACGACATAGAAATGTCCGGATGAGTTGCGAAGACACCGGCTCCCACCCCGCATCCCATCTTTGACCCATCCATGAAAACAGAAACATCCAAACTATGAGCAAGTTTGCCACCTCCCCAGTCTTTCCTAGATGGAAAGGTAATCTCATAGTTCGTATCGAAGACTGTTGTAGGACAGACATAGTCTGTCTTTGTGTTGATGTAGGAGTCAGTAACTTGGAGCAGTATACGTCCATGCCCATATGTACGTTCCTTCCAGAGTCCCAACTCCCGCAGCCTAAGAGCACCCTGGCATGCCGCTTCCTTGATAAAAAGATCAATGGGCAGTATATTGCAAATCACGTTCAGAGCCTCCGTGGGGCACGATCTGATCGCCCCTGTGATTGCAACGCAAGCAGCCCGTTGAACTTTCCGTAGCATATCAGCCATGTAGTTCACCTGGGTTGCTCTCCACCACACCAGTGATCCGTAAGTTAGGATTGGTCGAATAACTGCTTTGTACATCCATGCTGTGAGTTCTGGCCTCAGACCCCACTTTTTTCCCAGCATTCTTTTGCAGGCATACAAGGCACCGTAAGCCTTCTTAGTTCTATGTTCCGTGTTAAGCCTCCAGTTTAACTTTGGCGTCAGAAAAACTCCTAGATATTTTGCACTGTGTGAAAGACTTAGTTCTCGACCATTGAGAACAGGTAAATTGAAGTTAGGGATTTTCCTCCTCGTGGTAAAAAGCATCAGTTCTGTCTTTGAGGGGTTTACACTGAGACCGCAGGACTCCGCCCATCTGTTCAGTCTCCTTAGTGCCCCCTGCATGATCCCACTGATCACGTTGGTACACAGACCCGATACTAGTACCACAACATCATCCGCATAAGCCACTACTTTTACTCCACTCCCGTCGAGTTGGCGAAGTATTCCGTCTACAACGCATAGCCACAGCAAGGGTGATAGAACGCCACCTTGAGGAGTTCCCCTCCCCGGGTGTGTCCTAATCTCACTCGCTCCGAGCCTAGCGCTTATAGTTCTGGAACGCAGAGCTGACCCTATCCAGTTTACTATGGCGTCCTCCACACCCAGAGCAGAGAGAGAGTCCTCGATCGCTTCCCGGCGAACATTGTTGAAGGCCCCCTCTATGTCCAGAAACGCACCCAAAGTAAACTGTTTACTCTCGAGGGATGCCTCCACCCTGTGTACCACCTCGTGCAATGCGGTCTCTGTGGAGCGACCCTTGAGATAAGCATGCTGAGCTGATGACAGCCCGGAAATGTTTAGCCTTCCGCGAATATATATGTCCAGTAGTCGCTCGAATGTCTTCAAAACGAAGGACGAGAGACTAATGGGTCTGAAATCATTGGGCTTGTCATGACCCCTCTTGTTTATCTTTGGAATGAAGACAACCCTGGTCTCTCCAATTCAGAGGGACATGATTCAGCCGAATGCAAGCCCTGAAAATGCATTCCAACCATGGGGTCACCAGTGTACACATTTTCTGCAGCATAGCTGGGAAAATTCCATCCGGACCTGGTGACTTGTATGGCGAGAAACTATTGATTGCCCACGCAATCTTTTCTGGAGATATAAGCTCATCTATGAGCTGAAGGGAGGTCGTTGCCTCGTGTTCGGTTGGTTGGCTGCTGGTCCAAGATCCGTCGTCTTTCCTTACAAACGATGGGCAAGATTTTTCTTTTGAGAGGATTTTTCCTATCCTCGAAGACTCCTTGGTTGTTTCGATAGAAGAGCAAAAGTCCCTCCAGGATTCACTTTTTGCTTTTCGAATTGCTTTCTTGTAAAACCTGAGGCTATCTTTATACGGCTGCCAATTGCCAGTAGAATAGCCCCAGTTAAATAATGTACGAGACTCTTTCCTGAGCCTGAAAAGATCCGAGTTCCACCATGGAGGATAAGTCTTTCTGCCGAAACTAGTAGGACAAGCTACCCTTAGGGCAGACCCCATGGCCTTCTCTAGCTTGCTACTGCTGGCATTGAGGTCCTCCACGGTCGAAATATAGTTCAAAGAATGATTACCTAAATTATTACCCACCACACTGACGAACCGTCGCCAGTTGGTCCTTCTTGGGTTACGATAGGGAATAGGATTGTCTAGCTTAAGGTCGATGTCAAAGAATATCCACCTATGATCGGAAAAAGATTCCCGTTCCGATACCCTCCAATTATCAACCCGAATATTGCTGTTTCCACTAAGTAGTGTAACATCCAACACCTCTTCCCACCCAACAAAAGAATTCGTACTTGGGAAGACAAAGGTGGGGGTATTCCCCCTGTTACATACTACTAAATCTGAATTAATAATAAAATCATAAAGTGACTCACCCCTGTTGTTTATTTCAGTGCTACCCCACAGAAAATGCCTGGAGTTAGCGCCACAGCCTATGAGAAGATTGTTGTTCTCAGCGCTCATCAGGTTTCGTACCTCCTCCGGTGGGGAGTCCCTCTCATGCGGCATGTAGCTCGAGGCAATAGTCATGCTGGCACCGCCAGCTGCCTCCAGCGCCACAGTTGTCAGATCCTCTGAGCTGTGGGAAGAAATGAGAAAAGCATTGCATATTGATTTTATTAAAATACACGTCCTAGGCTTACCTTCAGTACGCTTATAGAACGTAGCATAACCTTTCACCGAGAGCCCCTTCACCTCGGTATTCCATACCCAGGGCTCCTGAATGAGGGCGATGTCCACGTTCTCCTCCACCAGAAGAACGGCAAGGTTGTTAGATGCCAGCCGCGAGTGCTGGAGGTTGATCTGAACAACCTTTAGGCCCATTGGGAACGTTTAGGGTTCGGACTCCTCGGCGAGCTGCAAACCTTCCAAAAGCTTGTCAGCATCGTCGACGTCATCCGCATCCTCGTCGTCCCCCTTGGGCCGGAAAATTTTCACTTTGGCGCGCCGTACGCCGAAGCGAAGAGTAAAACCCGCCTTTTCCAGCGGTACAGTACTTTCCTCGTTGATGAGGAGAAGGAAGGAAGTGCTGTTTTTCTGCGACTGCTCCTGCTTGATGACCATCCAGTCATGCATGGGCACATCGCGGTTATGAGCCTGGAGATATTTTAGCAGCTTATCGCTGCTAATTTCCAGTCTCGGGAGCCATACCCGAGCCCTGGATCTCCTTGGAATCTCCGATGCCGGGATAAGCTTAATCCTTAAGCCTTCCTCGAAGTCCCCCAAGTCCAGCAGACACTTTTCCAGAAAGTCCTTTGACTGCTGGTCCTCGCATTTGACCACCCTGTGGCCTCGAATAACCTCCTCCGAGTCGAAGGTGGGAAGATATCCCTCCGGGTTGGCCATCACAAAGTCGATGACCATTTGAGACAGCCTTGCCTCAATCTCCACCCACTTCTCTAGGACGGGTTTTTCACTGTTGGAGGTTGCGTCAACTAGAGCAACCTTAAGGCTGCTCTGCGCCACCTCCGCGAATGTTTTAACCTCCACCAGCGCTCCGGCTGAAGTAGAGGGTTTGTCGTCATTGGTCTTGCCCTTTACGGAGGCCGCCAATGTTTTGACCTCCACCAGCGCTCCGACTGAAGTAGAGGGTGCATCACCAGTGGTTTTACTCTTTTTTGAGGCGCAAGAGGCCTCATCCAGAGACCTGTTGCGCTTACCACCTGGAGCATTTTCGGTGGTTTCCAAGTACGCCCGGTACTCGTCGACCACCGCCTGGATTTTTAATTGGTCCGCCGCATCCTTGGGATGAACGGTCCCACCTGCAATGTTCCGTTCTATCCTTTCCAGGACAGACAAAGCAAGATGGTACCGTTTTCTCGCCTGAGATGCTTTGGACCTAGCATGTTTCTTAACCGGCTGCGCCCTGGCAGCCTCGGAAAGCTGTTGACGTGGCGGAGTACTGCAGCCCACAGTACTAGCTCCGCTCACAATAATTGTGTCCTGGCTGGAAGACAGGAGCTCGTCCGAGGAAAAGCTCATGTCCTCCAGGCGGGGGGCGTCCGTAACCCCAACGTCCCGTCCTGTCAGGAGCGTTTGTTTTTGTTCATTTGTTGTTGTTGTTGTTTTTGTTTTTTTATTTTTGTTTATTTCATCCATTTTTTTGTCCCACGAGTATGCACGGAAAGGGTTGGTTACTCGTCCGCAGAGCCGGCTTGCATAGAGAAGGCACTTATACAACCGACCTTGCCCGGGCGTCGGAGGGGACCGTTCGGGATCAGCTATTCAATAGCCACCCGCTGACCATTCAGCCATCAGCACGGGTACCTCAACACCTTGGCTTAGGGTGGTTCTCACCTACTTTATCTGTTCCCCGCCCAAATGGTAGGGGTTAACAGTGTCACCAGCGTGAAAGAAAAGCAGGAGATTGAAAGTTAGAGGTGAGAGGCTTCATTTCCGAGGATCTGCCATCGAGTTAACACATCACTAACCTTTGTGACACCACACAAAGTCCTACTGCCGTATGTATAAAATGTGCTGGAAACCACATCTCCGCTGATTGCAAGCGAAAGACAAGATCTGAAGACAAACCCCAACAGCCAAGTCAAACCCCAATTCAAATTGACCCATACCCAGCCACATATGCTCAAGCAGCAAAAAAACCCACTTTACTGACAAAAGCTACTTTGAAGTACCCACCTACAAGTTTTACCACACAAAACACCCGAGTAACAACGCTCATGGAGGTTCAGGTATCTTGATACGGAAAAGTATTAAACATTACAGCATGAATTCATTCCGTACAAATGCTATACAAGCCACAAATATTGTCATTGAAGACCCGAGCGGCGAGCTTACACTCTCTGCTATCTATAGCCCGCCGAGGCACTCTATCAGCGCTGCAGAATATGAAAATTTCTTCAAAACTCTTGGAAATCGATTTCTAGCTGGGGGCGATTACAATGCCAAACACAGATTCTAGGGCTCTCGTCTCATTACCCGCAAAGGAAGACAACTATATAATGCTATTGGCAAGCTCAGTTTACCTCCATTCTCTACTGGAACTCCCACTCCCGCAGCAGTCGAACATTTTAACAGCTGCATCCAACAAGCTGCGTGGAAATCAACTCCCACCCTCATCAGACAAAAAAGGACAAGCTATCCACAACATACAAGCTAAGCTCAAAGAAAAGCGACTCGCATGGAAAAAGTGGCAACAAACCCGTCACCCCGACGACAAGAAAAGATTGAATGCACTCACCAAAGAACTCAAAAATATCCTGAAAATTGAACACAACAGACAAGTTCAACATTATCTCAGTAATATTGATGCAACAGCTGCAACTGATTACTCCCTTTTGAAAGCTGCTAGTAAGCTAAAAAGGCCGATTCTCTCCAATTCTCCTATACGAATGGAAAATAACGAATGGGCGCAGAGAAATCAAATACTTCTTCACGCCACCTAAAATCAATATTCACCCACATGATATTGAACCCTCACTAAGCACAACAACAGAAGTGAAAAATACTCTAAGTCATCCCTATCAAATGGACCTCCCCATAAAAAGATCCGCAATATCGGAGGTAAAAACCGTAATAGCGAAACTCAACCCAAAGAAAGCTCCTGGGTACGATATTATTAATGGCAATGTACTAAAACACTTACCTTACGAAGGCGTAAAACTTCTCACCCAATTGTTTAATGCCGTACTAATGCCTATATGACACTACATTTTTTCCCTGGTTTTTTTGGTTTTGAAAACCCACCGAAAGTCAAAATACAAAAACAATTCTTCTATAGGTTGAAAAGAGACAAATACTCCCTCAAAAATAATTTGATTGACATTAAACTTCAAACTAAATGAAAATAATATTTATTTCAAAAATTATTTTTTTTGGAAATTGGATTTAAAATACTGAAATAAAAAAGTTATGAAACCCAAAGGGCAGGATAGCTTTGTATTCCGTGTTATAAAGGGAAGCCAGTACGCAATATAATTTTTCTTACGGACTTCTTCTTTACCCTTACGGCGAAAGCAGAAGCTTACAAGAGGCAAATTTAAAATTTGTATTTCCATATATTTTTTATTTTAAATATAATTTATTTTATGGTTGTCAAATAGGAAAAATTGTCAGAAAAAATGACCGAATGCCAAAAAAGCTACCGAAATACAAGCTGGCTCGTTGGTTTTTAATCGCCTAGATGGTATTTTGTTTGGTTTTTTTCAATATAGCTTGCTCGCTTGCACCAACGCAAAACTGTATTTGACCATCTCCTTCACACAAAAAACCTGGTAGAATACCAGAAAAAAAATGTAGTGTCATATGGGCTTAATAACTGCATTCATACCCCCTCAATGGAAAGTCGCTCAGATGAAAATGATTCTGAAACCAGAAAAGTCCCCCGAATCGGCAGCGGCTTACAGACCCATTAGCCTGCTGCCCATTGTCTCAAAAGTCTTGGAAGTTCTTTTCCGTAAAAGACTCCTACCCAAAATAGAAGAGCGTAACATTATACCTAATCACCAGTTTGGCTTCTGAAGAGGACACGGAACAATTGAACAAGTACATAGACTTACCGAGAAAATCTACTCTGCCTTTGAGCAAAAAAAAAATACTGTACAGCTGCCTTTCTAGATATATCCCAAGCTTTTGATCGCGTATGGCACGACGGCCTCCTCTATAAAATAAAAAATACTCTCCCTACAAATTACTTTCTATTTATACAATCTTATCTAAAAAATCGTTACTTTTTCGTCAAAGAAGGAGCAGAGCAGTCTGAGCTTTACGAGAGCTTAGCAGGCGTCCCGCAAGGTAGTGTAATGGGCCCAATACTGTACCTTCTTCTTCTTAATTGGTACGTAACCGTCTAGAAGATTCTGGCCGAGTCCAACAGAGCGCGCCAATTGCTTCTGTTTCGTGCAGCATGGCGCCACACCTAGGGAGGCAGCATCGCTGTCCACCTGATTTTCCCAACGCAGTGGAAGTCTCCCGTTCAGCGGGTTTCGATAGAAATACTTTCTTGGCCGGAGCGCCTTCAGCCATTCTCACGGCATGACCTGCCCAACGCAGCCGCTGGATCTTTATTCGCTGAACAATGTCGATGTCTGTGTAAAGCTCGTACAGCTCATCGTTAAATCTCCGTCGATACTCGCCCACGCCAACGCGCAAAGGTCCATAAATCTTACGAAGAACTTTTCTTTCGAATACTCCAAGTGCCATATCATCTGATTTTGAAATTGTCCATGCTTCTGCGCCTTACATGAGGATTGGAACGATGAGCGTCCTGTAGAGTGTGATTTTGTAGTATTTATTGGCAAGCGTGATTCTTCGTTGGATCTCCGTGCTGACATCATTCTTGGTGTTAATGCTGGTTCCCAAATAGACGAAGTCCTTAACAATTTCGAATTTGTAGCTATCAACATTGACGTGGCTGCCGAGGCGTGCTGTTTCTTTGTGTGATGACAGGAGGTACCTCGTCTTGTCCTCGTTAACCGCCAAACCCATTTTCTTAGCCTCTTTATCCAGCTTGGA
Source organism: Urophora cardui (assembly GCA_960531455.1). NCBI lineage: Eukaryota > Metazoa > Arthropoda > Insecta > Diptera > Tephritidae > Urophora > Urophora cardui. The sequence continues at coordinate 88,924,644 of OY482673.1, read as the reverse complement.
GAAGGCAGAACATACGGCGCGAGTGTTAGTGCCAATGATGTCGATATCATCGGCGTACGCCAGCAGTTGTACACTCTTGTGGTATAAAATGCTTCCTGTATGGTTAAGTTCTGCAGCTCGTATTATCTTTTCCAGCATCAAATTGAAGAAGTCACACGAAAGGGAGTCACCTTGTCTGAAACCTCGTTTGGTCTCGAACGGTTCGGGGAGGTCCTTCCCAATTCTGACGGAGCTGGTGGTGTTAGGCAACGTCATTTGGCATAGCCGTATAAGTTTTGCAGGGAAACCAAATTCAGACATTGCGGCATATAGGCAATTCCTATTCGTGCTATCAAAAGCGGCTTTAAAATCGACAAAGGGATGGTGTGTGTCGGTTCCTTTTTCATGGGTTTTTTCCAGTATTTGGCGTATTGTGAAGATTTACCAGGTCTGAAGCCAGACTGATAAGGTCCAATCAGATTGTTGACGATGGGCTTCAGTCTTTCGCACAATACACTTGCTAAGACCTTATATGCGATATTCAGGAGGCTTATCCCACGATAATTGGCCCGTACTGTGGAGTCTCCTTTTTTGTGGATTGGGCAGAGCAAACTTAAGTTCCAATCGTCGGGCATGCGCTCGTCCGATCATAGGATTCGGGTGGTACATTTTCTCCTTCAGCAATTTCACTGTTGCCATTATCTAGCAAGGAGGAGAAGTTATCCCTCCACAACTTAAGTATGCTCTGGACATCAGTTACCAGATCGCCGTTATCATTCCGGCAGGAATTTGCCCCGGTCTTGAAACCTTCAGTCATCCGCCTAATTTTTTGATAGAATTCGAGCATCGTTCCAACCCACCAGCATCTCAAGCTCTTCACATTCGCGCCTTTCAGCCTCCCTTTTCTTTTTTCGAAAAAGGCACCTCTCTTCCTTCCTCGTCGTTCGATAACGCTCGCATACGCTTCTCGTTGCGCCCGCACACAATGTAGCCCTGTAGGCGGCGTTCTTTCTTTCCGAGGCATCGCGACATTCCTTGTCGTACCAGGTGTTTTTGCGGGCTCGCTTGTATCCTATAGATTCTTCAGCGGCGATACGAAGTGAACGAGCGATGTGTTCCCATTCCTCAGATACATCGTTTGGTGAAGGATTGCTCTCAGAGAGCAGGAGTGAGAGCCGGGTGGTGTATTCATTGGCTGTCTGCGTCATGTGGAGCCTTTCGACTTCAAACTTTCCTTGCTATCCTGTTGGCACATTCAGCGGCGATACGAGGTGAACGAGCGATGTGTTCCCATTCCTCAGATACATCGTTTGGTGAAGGATTGCTCTCAGAGAGCAGGAGTGAGAGCCGAGTGGTGTATTCATTGGCTGTCTGCGCCATGTGGAGCCTTTCGACTTCAAACTTTCCTTGCTGTCCTGTTGGCACATTCTTTGCTGCACAGAGGCGGATACGTACCTTGGCTGCTACAAAATAGTGGTCGGAGTCGACATTGGGACCACGGATTGTGCGCACATCTAGGATGCTGGAGCTGTATCTGCCGTCGATCATGACATGATCAAATTGATTTCGCGTTTTTCGATCAGGGGACAGCCATGTGGCTTGGTGTATTTTTTTGTGCTGGAATCTGGTACTGCTAATGATCATGTTTCGTGAGGTGGAGAGTGAATTTTCCGACTGTGCTGCCAAAGATACCTTCCTTACCCACCCTGGCATTAAAATCGCCAAGCACAATCTTAATGTCGTGATGGGGGCAGCGGTCGTAGGCATGCTCTAACTGCTCATAGAAAATGTCTTTGATCGCATCGTCCTTCTCTTCCGTCGGGGCGAGGGCGCAGAAGAGAGATATGTTGAAAAATCTCGCTTTGATGGGGATGGTGGCTAGACGCTCGTTCACTGGCGTGAACGACAGTACTCGGCGGCTGAGTCTCTTCCCCACCACAAAACCAACACCAAATATACGCTCCTCTGCATGGCCACTGTAATATATAGCGCAAGGCCCGCATTTCTTCTTGCCTTGCCCCTTCCACCGCACTCTTGTATCGCGGTGATGTCAGCTTTCACTCTTCCGAGGACATCAACCAGCTGGGCAAAGGCACCTTCCCAATTAAGAGTCCGGACGTTCCAGGCGATTGCCCTCAAACCATAGTCCTTTAAACGTTTGCCATGGTCGTCATAAGAAAGGGGTGGTCTGATCCGAGGCTTTGTTGGATTTTTCATTGGATAGGATTTTTACGTGGTGGGTCCCAAGCCCGACGCACAACCCGCCCTACGGAAGTTGTATATCGCTACACGTTTATATAGCGAGCCGCTTGCTCCAAGGCAGACGCCCGCTCGCAGCCGCACCTTCTGGTGAACATACGCTGCAGTTATTCCCCTCAACAAGCCCTTAAACCGAATACTGTAAGTACCTACTTTACACATATGACCTCCCAATAGCAGAAGCAGTCACTATCGGCGCTTTTGCCGATGACACTGCCGTAATGGCTGCAGACCTCAATCCTAACGTGGCCTCACTCAAGCTTCAAAGAAGTTTAAATAAAATTACCCATTGGCTGAAAGACTGGCGGATAAAGTCAAATGAATCAAAATCTGTCAAAGTGACGTTTACCACTAGACGTAACACTTGCCCACCCGTAAAACTCAACGGCATTGATATACCGCAAAGTGACGTAACAAAGTACCTGGGTACACGGAACGAAAAACGTACATAAAACTAATGTATTTCAACATTAATATTAATGAAAAAATAGTTGATTTTGAATCAACTACCGTGTTCATTAAAATTAATGAACGGCGTTCATAAGCTAGAGATTCTAATGAACGAGGTTTATGAATATGGACGAAACAATGAACGTGTTCATAAAAATTTTATGAACGGGTTCATAAAATATTATGAATTTTTTCCTAGATTTTATGAAATTATTTGTTATAGTTGAGGACAAGTACAGTTTAAATGCAGCATTTGACATGCTCAATACAAGTGGTATGATGGCACAGTGGTAAGGCGTCCGGCTTGGAATCGAGCAGGTCGGAGGTTCGAATCGGGTCGATATCAAGGTGACTGATTTTTTTATAATTTAATTTTTTTGTATAAAAATGTAAAAAATATAAAAAAAATAAAATAAATAAATAGAAAGGCCGGAGGGATCGGAAAAACATAATTATTCAACTAATACTTCCCTAGATATTATTCAGACAAAGGGCAATATTTCATTTCATATAAGTGAAGATGCAAACAATAAACTCTTTATACCAAGTGCTTCATTAATCATTTGAGAATTGCAGCAATATTCAAAGCTATCGGAAAATTAACGAACGAAGCTAACACATCGAATTTGTCTTTCTCATACCAATTGAACAACAATGAATTCTATGAATAGTATTCATAACTATTTTTCATAAGCCATAAAAACTATTAAAATTTTGAATTTTGTTCTACACCAAGTTCATGAATTTTCATTCATTAACTTTATGAACGCCTTCATTAAATTTTATGAAATTCTTGATTAAATTTATGAAAAATTCATCAAAATCAATGAATTTGTTCATAAAACTCACTACAGAAAATTTATGAACGCCGTTCATTAAAAATTAATGAAATATTTTTATCCGTGTATGCATCTCGACAGAAAACTAACATGGAGAACACACATATTCACCAAACGAAAAGCTCTTGGTATAAAACCAGGGACTTGTAACAAAACTCGTAACGAAACGAAACTCTCGTTTCTGGCGTTTCTGTTCCAAGAAACATTAAAGGATAGAAACTAAATTCGAAACCAAAAGATTGTAACGTTTCAATAAGTAACAAAACCTGTAACGAAACTAAATTAATTTTGTTCCTTGTAACAGAAACAGTAACAAAAGTCGTAACAAAACTCCGAAACGTTTCCAGCAGAAACAAAACCTGTAACGAAACTAAATTAATTTTGTTCCTTGTAACAAAATCCGTAACGAAACTAAATAAATTTTGTTTCTCAGAAACAAAATTAATTTCGTTTCTCAGTATCAGAAACAAAATTAATTTTGTTCCTTGCAACAAAAACAAAACCAGAAACGAAATTAATATTGTTTTTCAGTGGCAAAACTATAAAAATTATTATAATACTATTTGTCGTACATTAGGATGGACTTATTATTTTTAGGTATATAATATATATATATATATATACCTGTGGCATTTTGATGTGTAAACATCTTTGCTGTAGCTACGAGTAATTTCGAAAAATAGGTAAAGTTTACGCGTATCTAATATAAAGTATTGGGCAGGGCTTCTATAGGGAGCCCTATTCTTTATGATTCCTAGGTCGGGTCGCGAGATATGGGTCAAAACGAGGACCCGGATGATCCTTGAATATTTCTGAGCAATGTTGGTATCAAATGAAAGGTTTTGAGCAAGACTTCTACACGGAGCCCCGAGATATGGGTCAAACGTGGATCCGAATGATCTTGCATGTTTCTGAGCAAAACAAAACAAAACAAATCAAAATCAGAAATCAAAAATTAAAAATCAAAAACCAAACACCAAAACAAACAAAAACAACAAAATGTAACAGTGACAATGGCAACAAAAAATTATAAAAACGATAGTCGCATTTTAATCGATAGAAAACCAGTGAAAAAAGGAAAGGTCCTATTTCGAAACTGATTACACATCAATGTTCATGAGTACTCCTTACTCACGTTTCCTTTTTTTTTTTAACTCAACTGGAGGTAGGAAAATATGTCAAAATTTACTAAGGCGAAATTAAAAAAAAACCTTTCTTAACTAATACCTATTAGAAACTTGTTTCGGACTATAATTTGCTGCGCGAAATGATAGATTGACAGAAATGTAATAAAGCTTGATTAATAAAGCAAATACACATTTTTTAACTTCACTTAAGATATTTTTGGATTTGAATAGAGGTCGAGTTAAGTTCTTTTAAGAGAGCATTTTTTTTTGTTTTTTTCACTGTTTTTTACTGGTATATTTAAATGAAATTGAACACGCGTTTAGATGGTTAATTAATATATTGAACCTGATATCTTTTTTCTTGAAAAAATTTGCAGTTTGCGAAAAAATCATAATTTTGTCCCTTACGATAATTTCGCTCTCAATGTTTTATGACCGTATTTGAATAAATGTCCCTTACGATAAAATTTAAAAAATATAAGTGTCTTATTCCATACTTTAGTTGGTTGCCACAGCCATACATATATATATATGTATATTATATACCTAAAAATAACAAGTCCATCCTAATGTTCTGCAAATATAGTTTTTCTACTGAGAAACAAAATTAATTTAGTTTCGTTACGGATTTTGTTACAAGGAACAAAATTAATTTAGTTTCGTTACAGGTTTTGTTTCTGCTGGAAACGTTTCGGAGTTTTGTTACGACTTTTGTTACAAAGGAGTTTTGTTTCTGTTTCAGTTTCGTTACTTAAGGTTCAGACATTGGTGACTTATAAGTATTTCTGTATCGTTAACCTTATTGTAACTTTATCGCTATCCATGTGAGCTGTTAGTGGTGCCGTAAATCTGCAAACAGCTGACACATGTCGAGGCAGATCTTGGAAGGTAGGGGCATAGGTGAATTCAGAAATTTCCCATGTATTTTGTTATTGGAATTGGTAGATTGTAATGTCAAAATAATATTTCTACTCTTAAAATCTGAATTCGCTTGGGATCTGCCCATTACTATTGGCCATGATGTGAATTCGCTTTGATTTTGATATAATAATCTACCTTTGAAAATAAAAAAAGAAGTTTCTGAATTCGCCTACCTTCCTATGTCTGCTTTCACAAGTGTCAGCTGTTTACGGATTTAGGGTTGCTAACCAAAATCCAATAGGTCTGTAAGTTAACGATACAGCTACAGAATTACGATAAGGCACCAATGACTAGTAACACAGCTTGTCGTAAGGTTGGTTGAATCAGCTGTTTTATAAGGTTACAGATAAGTCACCAATGTCTGCAATTTTAGCTGTGTAACAGAAACCGAAACCGAAACGCGTTACAAGTCCCTGTATAAAACTGAGAAATCTTTATTGGCTCATGAATCGAAACTCCCAACTATCAATCGACAACAAACTCCTGCTCTACTCAGCTATCTTAAAACCCATTTGGGCTTATGGCATACAGCTGTGGGGAACCGCAGCAAACTCAAATATAGAGATTCTCCATAGACTCCAATCGAAAACCATTAGAATGATTGTAAATGCGCCCTACTACGTCACCAACGACCAACTACATCGTGACCTAAAGATACCTACTATCGCTCAAGAAATCAGAAAGTATGCTGCATCATACCAAATGAGATTATTAGCTCACCCCAACCCACTCGTTCTAGCCCTAACGGCAAAATCAATTAATTTCGTACGCCTCAAAAGAAAATCATTTACAGATCTTTATTGATGCACTACAATAAATGGATGCGCTACTGAGAGCAATCCGTACATGCCCACCATGTTTATTAAGTTATTATTAATTACTAATTACTTTTAACGAACCACAAAATTGTTAGATGTATTTTATTTATACAGTTGGCAAAATATATTGTATGCTAAAAAACAAAAAAAATATACTTTAGCAAGGAATATCTCCTGAACTAAAAGCGTCCGGCAGGTGCGACTTTTGTTTTCGTTTTTATCGTGTGACGGACTTTTCATTTGGGTTTCCTGGGGGTAGCGCAGTCCGTCCAGGGTTCCTGAAATTATAAGAATTCCTAGTTTTCCAAATTAAAGAAAACCCTGTATTTGAATTATTTTCATGAACGTTATAAAATTCTTTATTAATATATTGTTTAAATTTAACTTATTCCCTACAAAATTCCTACGATTTCATAAAGGTAGCGGAGGTGTTATTACCCGCCCGCTGACCTTCCTTTGACAGAGGTGGAAACCGCCTGCCAAATATAACTGCACACAAATGAAGTGTTAGGACCTCCAGGTGTGCGCCGTTTGTGGATGTGTTAATTCCACCGACAAATTTACCTGCTTCTGATTCCTATGCTAAATGTATAGCGTAAACTACCAAATAATAATAATATAACTCTAAGTACAAATGGGGTGTTAAGACCCCCAGGTGTACTCCTTTGTCGATTTGTTATTGCCACCGACAAGTATACCTAGCGCTTGCCTAACTCCTACTGATTTTCCACAGGATAATGTCGCCCTTTTATAAAAAAAATCCCGACAGCGACGGACAGTTATCGCTGCACTAATTTCCCGTAGATTTTACATTTGTTGCTAATTCTAATATAAGGTTCTTTTCTTTAATTTCCAGCAAAACATTAACTAACATTTCTTGCTAATCCCTTTTAACGAAATTTGTGAGAGTAAAGTGACATTTGCTCTCAGTGAGAGATATTAGCAAAATAGATTAGGAAACTTGAATTAGCAAATGTTAGTGACATATCACCGTTTACACTTCGTAACCGCCCAAGTGAGACTTTCATAACCGCACAACTCTCCGACTTCAGAGATGAAAAGAACATTAGAAGGAAATATAGAGCTTCCCAAATGCCAAATCTATGGTATAAATCCATAGAGCAGACCACCAGGAGTTAAAGTTTGGAAAATCTCATTATTGGCATAGGCGGTTATGAAAGTTTCACTTAAGCGGTTATGCAGTTTAAACGACGCACACTGGGGCCACTTATATATATGAGGACGCTCAAAATTCTGAAATCAACTTTTTTACATCAGAATCGCTTTATCTGCACTAAAGCAGCTAATCTATAGGGGCATTTCAGTTATTACATCTGGGTCTGGGTTAAGATAAATTTTTACTGAAACAATCCGGCTCATAATGAAAATTGGCTGCACTTGCAAAGAACTAAAAAGAAGAACAAACATATACAACATATACCCAGCAGTAAAAAACTGAAATGAATCCTTTATGAATCACTGATGAAATTCATCATGAGGAGGCATCAGTGAATGCTTTCGGCTATGTTCAGAAACACAGCATGAAACGCAACAGCGGCAGTAATTATTTTTTTGATGATTGTGATGAGCAACGCTTCATGCAAAATTTACGTTTATGAACGCTCTGCTTCTACTATAAAAGCAGATTGCGCTTCAAACTGAGTTTCTGAACAAAGCCTATATATAAAGGCTGCTGAATTTTTTCAAATAAATGCTTTCCTCATGCCTATATGACTCCGTTCGGAGCCGGCATAAAACTGGGAGAGAAGCTCGGTCATAAAACTCGTCAGAGTTATAATGCCGGAATCGCAATTTGGCGTTAGGTCGGTCGCGCGTTGATCGTACCTCAAAGCCGCTTCACACTGACATTCGATATTAGATGTTTGATTGTAAACACGTTCACTGCCACTAATATATTTTGTTGAATTTTTTTCATAAATTTCATAATTTTTCATCGAAAAAAAAAAAACAATTTTAATTTACTTAATGTCAAACGCCCGACTTAGTAGAGAAATGTTCAACTCAGGCGTTATACAGGGTTGCAATCAACATACGATATTACAAAAATTTTACGATCAAACGCTTGAGGTCACAATGCGATTTGCTCCATATATTTCCATACATTTCTACTCACCTGTCAGAAGCGCGACCGACCGAACGCCAAATTGCGATTCGGGCATAATAGCGCAAAAACAATTCTATTGTACGTTGAAAAGAGACAAATACTCCCTCAAAAACAATTTGATTGACTTTAAACTTCAAACTAAATGAAAATAACTATTTCAAAAATTATTTTTTTGGAAATTTGAATTTAAATTACTGAAATAAATTATGAAACTCAAATGGCGGGATAGCTATGTATTCCATGTTATAAGGAGAAGCCAGTGCGCAGTATAATTTTTCTTCCGGACTTCTTCTTTCCCCTTACGGCCAAAGCAGAAGCTTACAAGAGGCAAATTTGAAATTTTTATTCCCATATATTTTTTATTTTAAATATAATTTGTTTTATAGTTGTCAAATTGAAAAATTTGTCAGAAAAGCTGCCAAATGTCAAAAAAACCTACCGAAATACAAGCTGGCTCATGGGTTTTTAACCGCCTAGATGGTATTTCGTTTGGTTTTTCAATATAGCTTGCTTGCTTGCACCAACGCAAAACGATAGTGATGAATATTCAACAAAGTATGATCAATGATCATTTAGCAGTGAAACAAGTTTGCTGCAGGGTATATGTATATATATGTATACATACACAAATGTCACTTTTCAGTTCTGCCAAATCAAAAAAGCACTGTGCTGCCAAATCAGCACGGAAAAAACAAATCGAACAGGGCGGATCAGAAATTGAACCAGCAATTTATCTGGTTTAATCGAGCTGAAATCTTTGTTGTTGCATTTACATGCAAAAATTTTTATCTGGGTTAGGATCACCGTATGTGAAACACGGCTTATAGCATCTTAACCCATTCACGGTCATAAGTTAACCCGTTGGTGACCTATGTTTTTATTTTAGTTTCGAGTTTAATTTTCTTGAATCAGAATCGGTATATCGATACTAAAATAGTAAATCCCAAGAATTTTAACCCCTTAACGACCACGCATTAACCCATTTTTAACCAAATTTTTTCACTTAATTCTTAGATCAAAATATTTAAATCATATTAGTTGTATCTACACTAAAACCAGTAATATCTGGAATCTTAACCCATTAACGGTCATGAATTAACCCATTGGTGACCAGTTTTTTTAAGATCTGTAAACAAATTATTTAAATCACAATTTTTCTAATTAGTAAAAATCCAATTATTGGGCTTTTTAAGAGCAGCGGTCACCTCTTGGCAGTGGGCGGGATACACTCCGAGTGTATTTCTGTCATGAAAAAGCTTCTCACAAAAAATACATTCCCCGTTCGGAGCCGGCATAAAACTGTAGGTCCACCCAATTGGTAGGAAAAACAAAAGGAGCACACCTCGAATTGGGACTCGTCAGAGTTATAATAGCGCCATTGTATTATATTATTATTATATTAGTACGTCTGTACAAAAATAGCCAATGTGTATTATATTAAACCATTAGCGGCTATTTATTAACCCATTGATGAAATATGCAGGTGCAGGTACATATGTATGTATACAAAAATGGTTTTCTCCAATTTGTTGTTTCCAGATATTAAAAGTTTTCTGTTGTCACAAGTATGCTTATATGGGAATTAGGAGTTTCACCGTTAGCGTTTTAAGCAGAACACGTATTTCCCCACAATTTCAATGTACTGAAGTAAAAGTGAAAGGTATTTCGATTGGTTAGAAAAAAGCCGATGTCGACTGACCTTAAACTTTCTACAGCTACCTGTTCAATCTCATCATCGCTTTCAATAGGCTCCATAAGCATTGTTACAATTCTTAAAAATCTCTGTATGTACATATGTATGTATGAAGATGGATTTGTCTAATAGCAAAGAGTGAAAGGTAAGGGTGAATTGTAAGAATAATTTTTCTTACTTCTTCCATTACAGCCGATCCGGCGGAAGATGCACTCTCATCGTGGTTCTTGTTTTGAGCCGCTGTCTAATGTATATATGTACATATATTTCAATATAGGATAAGTTTGACAGCATCCATACATTATAAATAAATTCCCGTTTCCATATTAAACCTTTTTTTTAATAAAAATAGCTATATAACTTGATTTACTACGTATATATTTACTTTTGTATTTTCAAATAAAAATTTGAATTCCTTTTTCCACATTTGACATTTCTTCTTCTTCTTGCTAGTGTCTTGCTAGTGGAAATTTGTCCAGTAAAAAAGTTAGTAGAACTACAAGAATTATCTAAAGAAGGATATCGTAGTAGATAAGCTGATTGGAATTGTGTATGTATACTAAAAAGTGTGAATGTCAGACAAAACGAATTGGGAAAAATTTTACATTGAAATTCATTTCTCTCCTCTTTCACATTGACATTTTTAAAGAAGAAACAAGATAAAGCAAACGCAAGTAACTTAACCTGTATTGGATAAGCCTTGTAGAACTATCATTGCCGCTCTCACCAGTTTCGTTCAGTGCTCTCTCAATTGTCGTTCAGTTCGCTCTCTTTTACTGGAGAGAAACCAAGGAAACACAAATATGTCAAATCTAAAAATTAGTGTTTATTAACGTTAATTAGTGGATAGAGAAACAAAGCTATAAATATATATTCTAAACTTAACTGATTTCTAATATTAACGTATGTATGTATGTCGCTGTGCACTTGCATTTTACCGTATTCGACTTTGTGCGACCTTCGCTTAAGCTGGCCACAGACGACGAACATGCTCGCCAACATGCTCGTGATCAGGTGCATTTTTCACGTTAGTGGCGTGGTTCGCCAACATGTTGGCAAAAATCAAAATTTTTTGATATTTGGCCAACCGCTCGCGCACATGTTCGTCGTTAGTGGCGTGGTTCACGAACATTGTATCGAAAGCAACAACAACAACCTCATTTCGTGTTGACGCTTGAGCAGTAAACATCGCGGATGAAGTATCACACTGGAAATTACTGAATTGCATTGAATGCAAAAGAAATATATGCATGTTTAAGGATTTTATACTATTTAATTAGTTTTTCATACAATTTTCTTCCAAATAATGCCCAAAGGTATGTTTCAATAGTTTTCACACAATTGTTTTGTAGGAACATTTTATGATAAATGCTTATAATATCCTTAAACGTGCATATAATTTTTCTGTTTAAAAACTGTATAGAAAAATTCTCTATCTATCTTGAAATCAAGAGCTAATCCGGACTTTCTGAAAACGCCATCGTATTTAGTTGGGGTATTTCAGCGTTTTTCTGTGATATTTTTGCCTCCCTACAATGTAATTAAAAAAAAACAAAACATTATCATAAATATATATGCAAATCTAACTCATAGCAAAAGCATCATCCGCGCATTCATTGCCATCTTCCCACTTGAAATACGCATTTACAAATTAGATGTTCGCACGTTAGTGGGCAAAGGCGACGAACATGTGCGCGCGCATGTTGGTGAGCATGTTCGTCGTCTGTGGCCAGCTTTACTGGCCGGCTGCCTATGGTTCAATGCGTGTGCCGTTGAGTACATATGTACATACCTATGCTTATATTTTACAATGTAAAATTTACATGTTTGTTTGTGTGTACAAAATAAGGTCAAGAAACAGCAACACGTTAAAAATGGCAGCAAAGAAATTAAAATATTAAAAAAAAAAATTATGTATGCACTGAAAAATATGCAGATTTTAACACAGCGATGTCTTGGAGACCAAAAAAGACACGTTAATAAGCTGAAATAGCGAAGCCTATTTTGTAAGATAAAAGTTGTAAATTTTAAACGAAGTCAAAACTTTCAGCTGGCCCTAACTCCAAATATTGAGGAAAATTTCACTTTTTGCACTTGCATCTATATTATAATAACAATAATAAAAGATATGTTAATAAGCTCAACGGCATTTGAAAGTGCAAAGCCTATTTATTAAGATAATGGTCGTCGCCGTTAAATGAAATCATAACTTTCGGCTGGCTTTATCTCCAAAATTTGAGGAAAATTGCACTTTTTGCACTTGCATTTTTAGGTCAAGATATCTCGAAAATTATTTCGAATTTGGTTATTTTGACTTCAGATTCGGATTTAGCACATCAAAATCCTTCGGAAAAGTATATCCTGGCTTCTTGGCAAGAAGTTTGAATCATTTTTGTCTGCCTACGTAACTTTCGGCTGGCTTTAACTCCAAAATTTGAGGAAAATTGCACTTTTTGCACTTGCATTTTTAGGTCAAGATATCTCGAAAACTATTTCGAATTTGGTCATTTTGACTTCAGATTCGGATTTAGCACATCAAAATCCTTCGGAAAAGTATATCCTGGCTTCTTGGCAAGAAGTTTGAATCATTTTTGTCTGCCTACGAAATACAAAATATTTTTTTTTACCTGACAAACAAACTTCGGCTTAAAACCCGCGGACTAAGAATTGGTTTAAGACCCATGGTCTCTTTGGCAAAGTTGCTTAGAATAGTCTATAGAACATTATCCGCGTATGCGATTTTATCGAAAAATAATCGACCCTACCTAATGTATATATATAATATCATATATGTATACATATGTATATATATATATATATATATATATATATCGACCCCTTTGCGCGATTTTATCGTAAGGGTCATTTTCTCGAATTTCACTTTTTGATGCAAATTTAATCTACATCCGTCAGCGCATCACCTGGTAAAATATTATAGCTGAAATCCTTATAGTTTTGCCAAAAATTGGCTTTATTTTTTATCGTAAGGGACAATCCACACTTTTTTCTTGAGCTCGAATTTATCGTATCGCCCATATAAAAATATTTTGAATATAGCTAGCAAGTAATTTTATGTATTATTTATTTTGAAATTTAAAATAGAATATGAAGGGGATTGTAGCGTAATGTAGCCATGGTACCATGACTATGTTTGGATTATCTTATAACAGTGGTCCGCATTTCTGCAAACAATTGTTTGCGCTCAAATCACACCGACACGTTACGCTCTTTCTTTACTAGATGATTTAGTCGTCACTGAGCAAGTGGCGTAGCAACATCGAGAGTGCTTGTCACTTGGTTGCACGTTGAAAACAATTTACTATGATACCTAATATCAACGCACGTGGTCAAATTACTATCAAAAATTTCTCATACCCACACAATTTCTGTAACCGAATTTGAAGGGCGTGCGTATTAAGCAAACTCGACTCCCAATTATCGTTTTGCTGACAGATGAAACTAAGCATTGTGGGTGATTATTTGCAAAAAAATTGACATTAGCTTTCGATATCGTGTGTGTTAGTTACATATTCCACAAAATAACAAGATTTTCTCGGATTTTCTATATTTTTCAATTTCTTTATCTATATACGCACGTAAGTCAATTTCGGTTCAACGCATATGGAAAATTTGCGGACGTGCGTCAGTTTGAGGCTTGCGTACATATATATGTATTATTTACGCATTGCATTTGCCCGATCACAGTTCGTTCGACCGACCATAGCGCTCTCACTAATACAATCTCAATTTCAAATTTGCCTACCACTGTCTTATAACCTCCCTGCAAAAAATGGGATTAATCCGGGACGTGTCCGGGATCAATCGCAAGGGAGCATGCGACTAATACAATTTTACATCCCTTTATATGGAGTGAATTGATCGCATTTGTTCGAGCATGTCCTATGAAGAGACTAATTGTTCAACTTGTATACCCGGACGAGTACCAATGTAGATTAATCACTAACATACCGAATGGGTACAAATGTAGATCAATCGCTTTCATCCCGAACGGGTACGAATGTAGATTAATCGCTTTCATCCCCAACGGGTACAAATGTAGATCAATCGCTTTCAGCACGAACGGGTACAAATGTAGATTTTTTCCTTAAAAAATTGTAAATGTTCATGCATATTTAAATAAAGATTATATAATGTTTTACTTTTGTAAAAAAATCTCAATAAATAAATTAAAAAAATTGTAAGTTTTGAGTATGCATTATATGAGCGTAATGTAAAGGATTTTTTCATAGGATATTTTAGGCAACATTTTGTTAAAATTGTTATTAAAAAAGGGTGTTCAATTCGTTTTACAGGTTGTTCTACAATTTTTTAAATACATTGCATATTTTTGTAAAATGTCTACATATAAGGAATCTAGATTTGTACCCGTTCGGAATAAAGGCGATCAATCTACATTTATACCCGTTAGGGAACAATTGGTCTACAATTAGTCTACATTTATACCCGTACGGGAACAATCGGGGACTAATTGTGGACCGATTGTTCTCGAAAGAGATCAATCGAGGACAAATCTCTTTCGGGATTGATCGCACATTTTTTTGCAGGGCTTAAACGAGTTGCTCTTGTATGTATATTTGTATGTATATTAATTTATTTATATATTTCTATATCCACTACTATCTCGGGAACGGCTAAACGGATTTGGAGGAAATTCATTTTACTGATAGTATGCCTATGGTCGCTGTGGTGCAGTGGGTAGAGTGCTCGTCTGCTATGCCAGAGGTCTCGGGTTCAAACCCCAGTCCGAGCAAAACACCAAAGAAATTTTTCTAATTAGTAAAAATCCAATTATTGGGTTGTTTAAGAGCAGCAGTGGGCGGAATACCCTCCGAGTGTATTTCTGCCATGAAAAAGCTTCTCACAAAAAATGCATTCGCCGTTCGGAGCCGGTATGGTATTTTACGACGTATTTCAATTAAAATATTGCTCAGTGGAATTTCTACATAACCTAATTTTATTAATTCTTTGTAAACTATCGCGAAAACGGTTTGACTGAGTTGAGTGAAATTTTATACATCCATTTTTGGCTCATTTAGTTACTTGATTAGATATTTGTATATTTCTGTATGGTGAAATAGACTAATTTCTAAGGAAAGGAATCACGTCCACCCAGATACTAGTAATTTATGGAAATAAGAGAATGTCCCACTTGGATGGAAAATAATGAAAACTAGCGATTAAAAATACTTAATTATTTAGAAAAAAATAGCAATAGTATTATCTGTTCTTGTGTCGACTTTAAACGGCATCTGCAATGTAATTTGTTTATGGAGGGTTTTCTGACATTTACTGATTGGGAGGCGCTGGTTCAAATTCTCGTTTGATGTGTAGTTTTATATTGTAGGCTAGAAACGCCGACAGATGTTGCTCTGTCGAACCATTGATTTATCGGAATAATGTACAATTTTTATATTTCCATTTACCTCTCCTTCTCCCGGCTAATTTACCTCTCCCCTTTCTCTTACTCCCCACACTCGATCCATTGCTCCGTCATAATAGAGGAAATAATCTACCTATTTACCAAATTTCCAACAAACGTACATATTATAAAAACCAATTTTCCCAATAGATCGGTCCTGGTCTGCCGGAAATCGAACTTGGAAACTTTAGAATGGAAGACGAGTACAGTACTCACTATATTGCCATTATCCCATCAATAAAAACACAAACGTATGGAATAAAACATTTGTATTTTTCATACAAACTCTTTTTTAAATATTATCGTAAGGGACAAACAAACAAACTCATAAAAAATTGAGAGCGAAAATTATCGTAAGGGACAAAATTATGATTTTTTCGCAAACTGCACATTTTTTCAAGAAAAAAATTATCAGGTTCAGTATATTAATTAATTACCTAAATTTAGTTTCAAAGTTCAAATAAAAAGTAGTAAAAAAAACGGAAAAAATGCTCTCCTGTAAAATTTGCTTTTGTCCGTTACGATAAAGTCGCACAAAGGGGTCGATATAATTAAAGAGCGAAATGATTATATCACCCTCCAGGAAGAGTTGGATAAATTTCACACTTGGTGTACACTCAGCAAAAAAAGCACGTAAATCTGACTACTTACACCTTGATTTGACTATTTTTACCAATGATTTTGCGCCTAGGATGAAAATAGTGATTCTGACTACGTTGCATTTCATACCATCATAATAAATATTAAGTAGTTAAAATGAAAATTAACCATACTCGACTTGAAGTGTTGTCATAGTAAAAACAACTATGAAAAATAGTTGTCCTAAATATGTTACAACATAGTTGTTTTAAAAAATGTTCATATTGAAGCTGACTATGACATATTCTTAAGTTTACTATGATTCATATTGAAGTTCAATATGTTTTTATTCAACTCTAAGAGACATCATATTTGTTTTAAATATATTGTGTCTAAACTTTGTGTGTGCATATGCACATACATACATATGTATACATACATATGTGCTTTTTTAAACCCTTTTATGTATTCACGTGGGTGGAGCGCTGTAGCTCCAAGGTTCGGCGAGAGTGCCAACCTCTGGAGTATGAAGAATGGCTTTAAATAAGCCAACTCATTTCTCTTGTAGAAAATGAGTTATATTTCAGTTGCTCAATCATGCTATATAGCTCGAACAATGTATAAACCATCTAAGAATTACGGAAATTTGAAAAGCCGCATTCAAATGAAGGAACGAAAATCTACGCAGCATAAATTGTTTAACAAAGCTTCCTGTGCTAAATATTTAAGTTTACTATGAACCATATTGGAGTTGAAGCATCAACAGTAGTTAAAATAAATATGTTTCAACTTGAAGATGACTATCACAAATTTTATAATGACAGGTGTTAATACTTGTCCAGTTGGATTAGTATTTACTAGTCAACTCAAAGTTTTTCATATTCAAGTTGAATATCTTTCATACTTGAATGGTTGAAATAATACGTTTATATTCAGATCAAGTTGTTTCATAGTCATATTTCCGTGTTTTCATGGTAAAAAAGCGAATAGTAAAGCTGAATATTTTCATAGTCATTTTTACTATGCAGGTTTTCTCTGAGTGTAAGCTTAACCAACTCAATCTTAATGTCAATAAATGTCACCAAGTAACATACTCAAAGCTTCAGAAGCCCATTGAAACCTCATATCGTATATGTGGTACTGCTTTAGCTCGGCTTAACGAGCTGAAAGATCTTGGTGTCTTCTTTGATGCAAAGCTTTCAATGCTCGCTATTATTCATCGAAATAGTAAATGTTTTAATAATCCGTATACTCATAAAACTTTATATTCAGCATATGTCCGCTCCAAACTGGAGTATGCTACTTTCATTTGGAGACCGTATCATCAGACACATAAATCGGTTGGAATCAGTTCAGAAAAAATTTATGAGATATGCATTGCTATCTCTCAATTCTTCTGAACCGGTCCCATCATGCTGCCAGCTAATCGAGTTAATGACCTTAAATAATCGGAGGGTATATTTATCAATTTCTTTCATGGTTGATATAATCTCAGGCAAAATTGATTGCCCAAGTCTACTAGCTAAAATCATATTTAATATTCCGGTTAGACATTTTCGTACTTTCGAACTGTTTTATATCAGCTATAGCAAAACTGTTAATAGCTCCAATGTTCCTATTAGAAGAACTCTGTTAGAAATTAATAAGTTCTCAAGTTCTATAGACCTGGATACCTCCCTCTCGAAAAATGTCTTGAGTAAAAACCTCAAGACTTTTTTACTATATTATAATAACGTTTAGATTTAAGTAATAATATTTATAATACTCATATATTTACCAATCTTATATGGTCTGTATATATTTAGACTATAACAAATAAATAAATAAATAATATCAAAATCAAAGCGAATTCACATCATGGCCTATATAAATGGACGAGCCCCAAGCGAATTCAGATTTTAACCACGGCGAAATATCATTTTGACATTACACTCTACCAATTACAATAAAAAAATACATGGGAAATTTCTGAATTCGCCACCGGGCCTACCTTCCTAGATCTGCCTTGATTTTGACCATGATTTCGCGTCGGCCCGTGATCAAAAGGGCAAATCAGTGTTGCGGTACAACTGGAATTTGGAAAGTGTTGCTTATCTCCGCGAAAAGGAATAATATTTGTACCTTTCTTCCTTTTTATATATTATGTATAATTGTACCTTTTTCAAGTTTTTCACAAAGTAGTGGAACAAACAAACATTTAAAATTTACATGCATACATACATACATACGTACATATACATATATGTACATAAATTTGCGTCCCCATACTTATTAAAAGTGAAAATGAAATTGAAAATCAAAGATTAAATAGAATTAAAATTAAAAACTGCAGACCTTAACAGAATCTGAAATAGTAATGTGCAATATGGAGAGTAAAAGTTGTAAAACTATCGATAGTACACATTAATATCGATAGTTTTTGATGGTTTTGAAAAAGCCATAGATGGTTTTCGATAGTGTTCAAAAAATAAAATATACCATCGACAATTTCACACCTCTACCCTCAATGAATGCGGTCGCTTATAAAAACGATAAGCATGCGTACATATTGTTACGTATTTGTCGATAGCTCGATTATTTCTATAGGGTTCGTATCGCTGAATTGTTAAATAAAAGTCTTTATTTACTTCTTAATTCACACTGCTTTATTTCACGACTAAAAAGTCTACACTTGTTTTACTTGACTTGATGTTAACACTTCTACGGTTAAATTACGACTGACTCTGGAGCGCCTGCTCGCCGCCTTATATAGTCTGTCAAACGCAATCTGGAAAATTCTGGCAACACTGGAAATTATCTGGTATCTTCTTCTAGTTCTGGCACTTTCCCTAGAGATGTGTTCAATCATTTTAGTGATGTAAGTGGAGAACCGATTATATTCGCCACACTGCCCTCCACCTAAGTCTGATCGTCCCGATCTGACACATTACTTGTCCCAAATGCTGCTAGCCTTTCCAGATGAACCACTTTCATTTTATTCCTTGGTCTTCCAATCGTTTGTATGCGATACACAACATCGTTGAGCCGTTTAATCACTTTGTAGGGCCCTTCTCAAGTACACTGCAATTTCGGGGACAAACCTTTCTTTCGCTGCGGGTTGTATAGCAAAACTAGATCTCCCTCAACAAAACCTTCTGAGTTCATTGCCTTGTCGTATCTGGCCTTCATCTTGTCACTCATGATCTTTGTTCGCTGTCTTACAAGTTCATGTATTTCTCTCATTTCCTCTTCCAGAACGTTGTTAGATTGTCTGGCATTTATTCCCGCATCAGCACTTATCCCAAATTTCAAGTCAGCTGGCAGTCGAAGATCACTACCAAAGATTAATTTTGCAGGAGTCTGACCTGTTGTATCGTGTACGGCCGATCGATATGCCATCAGGAACAGAGGAATATGAGTGTCCCAATCTCTCTGGAACTTATCCACCACCTTTCGTAAATGTTCCTCTAATGTTCTGTTAAATCTTTCTACCATGCCGTCTGATTGTGGATGCAACGCAGTTGTTCGGGTTTTCCTAATACTCAGTGTTTTGCACAGCTCCTGAAACACAACTGATTCGAAGTTCCTTCCTTGGTCAGAATGTAGCTCTATAGGTGCACCATATCTCGCCACCCAATTGTTGGTGAATACTTCGGCTATAGTTTCTGCTTCTTGATTTGGAATCGGGTACACCTCCGGCCATTTGCTGAAGTAATCCATGACTACCAGTACATATTTGTTTCCAAGTTTGCTAGTAGGAAATGGCCCAGCTACATCCATGGCAATTCTCTCAAATGGTGCTCCTGAGTTGTATTGTTTCATCAGCCCATGACTCCTGGATTTGGGACCCTTAGCCTTTATGCACACGTCGCAGTTCGCAATCCACTCAACAACTGTCTGACGGCAGCCGACCCAATAAAACCTCTTCTTGATTTTCTCTACCGTCTTTGTTACTCCAAGATAACCTCCACTTGGACCATTGTGTAGTTCATTTAACACATCCGGTATTCTTTTCCTTGGAACAACTATCAATGTTTTAGAACTTTGACCATCTTCACTCTCCCAAACACGATGTAGGCAACCATTTACCAATTGCAAACTATTCCACTGTGCCCAATATGATTTGGCAACAGGACTTTCTGCTGACATCTCTTCTTTTGATGGTCGTTCGTTTTGCTCCAAACCAATCATTACACGTGCCAGATCTGGATCTTCTATCTGACACTTCCTTAATTGTTCCGCATTCCATTCGTCTGTAGATGTTATTGTCATTAGCCGAACATCTATGATGTCTTCCTTCTCCTCAGCTTTAGAGCAATGCTTGCATTCAAGATTACATGGTCGCCGCGACATTGCATCAGCATTCCCATGGGTACTGCCTTTGCGATGGTCTATAGAAAAGTCATAATTTTGTAGTCGCTCAATCCACCTTGCTAACTGACCCTCCGGATTTCGGAATTTCAAAAGCCATTTTAACGCTGCATGATCAGTCCTGACGTGGAATCGTTGACCATAGAGGTACTTATGGAAGTGTTTGATGCATTCTACCAATGCCAATAGTTCTCTTCGTGTTACACAGTAATTTCTTTCCGGTTTCCCAATTGATCGGCTGTAGTATGCGATAACCTTCTCCTGTCCGTCGATTTCCTGTGACAAAACACCTCCTATAGCATAACCACTCGCATCAATATCCAAAATAAACCTCGCTCCTGGAACCGGGTATGCTAGCATTGGAGCAGTACAAAGCCGATCTTTTAACGTTTGGAAAGCCATTTCTTGTTCCTTCCTCCACTCAAAAGTCTTATTTTTCCTCATAAGCTCCGTGAGACTATTTGCTACGCTGGCAAAATTTGGTACAAATCGGCGATAGTATGTGCACAGCCCAAGAAAGCTTCGCAATTCATGTAGATTCCGAGGTCTTGGCCAATCTTTTACTGCTTCTATTTTTTCGTTATCAGTGCAGATGCCCTTTGTAGTCACTTTATGTCCCAAGTATTTTACTTCTTTCTTGAATAATGCACATTTCTTAGGACTTAACTTGAGACCAGCGCCAGCTATTCTTCGGAAAACTTCCTCCAAATTTTTGAGATGTTCATCAAAGCCTTTTCCCAATACAATGATATCGTCCAGGTACACAAGACATGTTTTCCAGTGCAATCCTTTCAGTACCTGATCCATAAGTCTCTCAAAGGTAGCTGGAGCATTACATAATCCAAATGGTATCACCGTAAATTGCCAAAGACCATCGCCAACACTGAAGGCTGTTTTCTCCTTGTCTTCCTCTTTTACTTCGACTTGCCAATAGCCGCTTTTCAAGTCCAGTGTTGAAAACCATTCCGTTCCAGATAGCGAGTCCAGAGTGTCGTCAATTCTTGGCAATGGGTAACTATCCTTTTTCGTTACATCATTCAGTTTCCGGTAGTCAACGCAGAATCTCATCTTGCCATCTTTCTTTTTAACAAGTACTACCGGAGAACTCCATGGACTGACTGATGGTTCAATTACCCCACTGTCGCTCATTTCTTGTATAATCTGGCTCACCATTTGACGTTTCGCTAATGGAACGCTGCGAGGAGCCTGACGGATTGGCCTTACATCACCGGTGTCAATGTGATGCTTCACAATATTTGTCCTGCCTGGTTTTGTACCATCCTTATCAAATATGCTAGAATACTTGGCAAGTAATTCTTTCGCCTTTCTTTTGTGATTCTCCTGCAGTTCTTCTGTCCAAGCATTTATTTCATCTGAAAGATCTGTATTGCTAGTAGAAACTTCTCCTTGGGATTGTTCGCAATTCACGATGATGTCAACCTCTTCGCATTTTCCCAATATAGCACCTTTGGAGAGTTTGATTGGTGACTTGAACTCATTAAGTACTCTTACTGGTATTCGTCCATCTTCTTTTGTCATAGCCAGGGTTTTTCCAACAAGTACATCGGATTTAGTTTCTGTTTCTGCTTCGACAACCCACAATTTGTTTGTCCCACAATCTCCATCAATCTTTGCCCAAATAATTGCCTCGGACTTTGGCGGTATCTGCTGATTCTCTTCCACGAGCACTTTCTTACTGCTGCATCTCTTATCGTAGCCAAAATTTAGCGGCACCTCCAAGTTTTTGTAACTCATAACCTTGTTTTTCATGTCAATCTTAATGCCTTGGTCGATTAGGAAGTCCACACCAATTATGACTTCATCAACAATTTCCGCCACTACGAAGGTGTGTAGTACGACAACATTTCCAATTACAACTTCGCATGTAACTTCCCCTAGGACTTGGGTATCCTCGCCTGTTGCCGTACGCAATTTTGCTCCATACAATGGCCTTATTTCCTTCTTTACCAAGTCAGATCGAATGATGGAATGAGATGCTCCCGTATCCACAGTCAACATTCGCTCCATTCCGTCCACCAAACCACCAATAGTAACATTACTCGTGCTTCTTCCCAACTGAGAGACAGAGATTATGGGGCATTCCATTGTGGGGACCAGCCCACGCCCCTTTTGGCTGGCCCGCTTTAGTTTAACGACTCAGTTGATTTGGGCGCTTGTTCATACCCATCAATATTCCGCTTGCGCCCATCGGCAGTGCTGAACTTACTGGAACTATTGCTGCAGTGGCGTGCTATATGTCCTATTTTTCCGCATCTGAAGCATTTCACAGCATTACTTTTCTTTTTCTGCATTTCATTCAACGCCTCCCATATTTTGCTTAGTAAGTCTGGCGTTTCCACTTCCACACGATGAGCCTTGTAAGTGGGCTTGCTTAATAGAGATGCCGTTTCCTGTGTCAAAGCATATGAGACCGTTTCAGCGAAAGTTCCTTTTGGGTTTGCATAGGTAGCCCGCTTCGTTTCAATATCTCGTATTCCATTGATGAAGCTTTGAATTTTCATTCTTTCGATGAATTCTTGAGGTGCTCCTGCGTTTGCCAAATGAGCTAGCCTCTCAATCTCAGAAGAAAATTCTTGTAACGTCTCATTTGGTTTCTGGAAGCGATTCTGCAACTCCATTTGATATATCTGCTTCCTGTGCTCGCTACCATAACGTCTTTCAATGGCACCCATAATTGCGTCATAGCTGTTCCTTTCGCCCTCGCTAACAGTCTGTAATATTTCTGCTGCAGGTCCTTTCAATGCTACGAACAGGGCAGCGACTTTGTCCTCCGCACTCCAATTATTTACAACTGCCGTTTTCTCAAATTGTAGCTTGAATACTTGAAATGGACCACTTCCATCAAACGACGGAGGTTTTATCTTCTGTGTAGCAGTTGAAGCGACTGGACGACTTAGTTGAATATCCTGGAGACGGGCTTTCAATGCTTTTACATCGTCCTCTAATTTTTCTTGTCTTTCTTCAAGGACCTCCTTAACTTGTATAATTTTTGCATCCTGTGCCTTGAATTGTAAGGACATGCGTTCTTCTTGTGCCTCCAACTGAGCCGCAATGCCGGACACCTGTGATGAAAGTACTGACTGTTGCAATTCCATTTTTGACGTTATCTGTGCCTGTTGTTCTTCGATTTTTGTCGACATCTGTGCCTGTTGATCTTCCATTTTTGCCGATATCTGTGCCTGTTGTTCTTCGATTTTTGTCGACATCTGTGCCTGTTGATCTTCCATTTTTGCCGATATCTGTGCCTGTTGTTCTTCCATTTTTTTCGACATTTGTGTCAGCACAGCCAATATCGAGTTCATGTCTACGTTTGCTAGTGACTGTGGAGCCTCTTCCTTCTGGGTTTCTTCCTTTTGCACCTTTTCCACATCATCGTTGAAATCAAACTCATCTACATTAATGTTATATGCTTCCATAGCTACTCTTAACCTTGCCTGTAGTTCAATTTTATTGCCGGTGGTACTCAGGTTTCTCTTTTCTAACTCCCTTTTAAGTTCTTGGATTTTCAGATAATTTAACTTTGCCATTATTCTTATTTCGTTATCCTTGTCTCGTTATCCTTGTTTCCTTATCCTTGATTCGTTATCCTTGATTCGTTATCCTTGCTTCGTTATCCTTGGTCCTGGAATTTATTTAACAATTCCAATTCTGACACCAATTGTTACGTATTTGTCGATAGCTCGATTATTTCTATAGGGTTCGTATCGCTGAATTGTTAAATAAAAGTCTTTATTTACTTCTTAATTCACACTGCTTTATTTCACGACTAAAAAGTCTACACTTGTTTTACTTGACTTGATGTTAACACTTCTACGGTTAAATTACGACTGACTCTGGAGCGCCTGCTCGCCGCCTTATATAGTCTGTCAAACGCAATCTGGAAAATTCTGGCAACACTGGAAATTATCTGGTATCTTCTTCTAGTTCTGGCACTTTCCCTAGAGATGTGTTCAATCATTTTAGTGATGTAAGTGGAGAACCGATTATATTCGCCACAATATGTATAAGTAATTATGCTTTTACATATATAAATATGCGCAAACAATCGACATTCACCCACAATGTTGCTACGCCCGTTGCTGAGCGACGACTAATAGTCCAGTTAGTCAAGAACGTGTGGTCCGCCCACTGACGCAAACGCCCGTATGCAATTTTTAGGATTTTTTGAGCCCGTGGGGTAACGGAGCAATCAGCTGTTTGACTCACAAATATTTACATATATATATATAGTTTGTTTACATTTTGTCAGGGTTGCCATTTAGTCATTTTTGAACAAATAAGATTTTTACTAATCTTTAGTGTTATCCGCATTACTCTTCAATACACAACTGTGCATTATTTGCACATGACAAGAAAATAATAACACAGGCCGACAAGAAATTTGACCATAAACCAGACCATACTTTCCTAAAGGTTTTCGATGCGCTGAATTCAAATCTGGACGCAGAATTGCTCTATCACGTCAGGATTTTGAGATATCCTAACCTAAATGTGCAAAAAACACCGTTTTTGCCTACTTTTGAGGTTATATATAAACGACAGCTTATTTAAAAAAAAAAAAGCACACACAGCATCTTAAAGAAGAAGCCTTTCTCTTAGGAATGGCGTTGAGTTTGCTCAAATATCTTTTTTTTTCGCTAAGATAGAGCAATTTAAAGTTTATATGAATTAACGTAGGTATGATGCAGTAGAACACATACCTCTTACGATAAGTCTGCAAATTTCAATTGCTCCATCTTAACATGTTCTATGTATTGTTGTTCTTGTGTATTTTTGTTTACACTTGCGGTATTTTCAATTGTTTATATTTTCATGTTTTCTATGTCTCCAAATTCACTTGTTTAAGTTTTTGTATTCGCTCATCTGTTCAGTCGAAAAAACATAGGCAAACAAGTAAGTTAAGTTGTTTATGTTTATAAGAGTTTATGTACGTATATATGTAAATGTATATGTATTAACGTATTTAATATTGTTTTTCAGTCCTGAAGATGACCTCAGAATGAGGTCGAAATATCGACAATAAATGTTTTTTAAAAAAGTTCAAAAATTTTTATGTTTTGGAATTTTTAAACGGCCTTGAGCTCAACAATAAATAAATAATTTTAATAACGGTGGATTGTAACAGAATGAAATAATCGAGGTAGATATAGACTTATATATCAAAATGATCAGGGTGAAAAGAGAAATCGATTGAGCCATGTCCGTCCGTCTGTCCGTCCGTCCGTCTGTAAACACTCTAACTCGCGCAAAAATTGAGATATTTTGATGAAATTTGAAATGCAAGTTGGTATCGAGACTGGGACGGTTGGTATTGAAAATGGGCGAAATCGGACCATGACCACGCCCACTTTTCCTATATAGAAAAAATCAGAAATTTGGTATGTCAGTCACTAATATAGCTGGAGCGATGAAATTTTACCCACGTGTTGAGCTCAGGCCCTTAGGAAGAAATTTGATGAAATTTTGGAAAATGGGCGGTGCCACGCCCACTTATTAAGTGCCAAACCTTGAAAGTTTTATATGTCATAACTCAGAAACCATTGAAGATATATCGATTAAATTTGGTACGCGTGATTTACTTACTTAGGCAAACGTTTGGACGGAAAATAGTTAAAATCGGTTGACGGCCACGCCCACTTTTATATATGTGTATTATAAAGTGACCTAATAAAAACATTTTAAGCCATATCTCTGTCAAATATAAAGTTCTATCATTGAAATTTTGTCGCATGAGTCCAACTATGGACATAAAACAAAAAACACAAAAATTTTGGAAAATGGGCGGTGCCACGCCCACTTATTAAGGGCCAAAAATTGAAAGTTTTATGAGTCATAACTCAGAAACCGTTAAAGATATATCGATGAAATTCGGTACGCGCGCTATACTTACTTAGTCAAATGTTTGGACGAAAAATTTCCAAAATCGGTTGAGGGCCACGCTTATTTTTATATATGTGTATTATAAAGTGGCCTAATAAAAACATTTTAAGATATATCATTGAAATTTTATAGCAGGAGTCCAACTGCGGACATAAAACTAAAAATACAAAAATTTTGGTAAATGGGCGTGGCAACGCCTCTTTTTATAAACAGGAATATACGAGATTTCTGAGCCCATAACTCGACAAATAATTTATATATAATGACGAAACTTGGTGTGTACACTTTTATTACTTGTAGTAATACATGTTCAACATTTTAGCGAAATCGGGTTGACGACCACGCCCACTTTTATACATGGGAACTATAAAGTGGCCTAATAAAAACATTTTAAGCGATATCTTTGTCAAATATAGAGATCATTCATAGAAATTTTGTGGCATGAGTTCCACAATAAACCGGAGACAAAAAATATAAAAATTTTGGAAAATGGGCGCCTAATTTTTAACAAAGATATTTCTGGAACACCCTTTTGGAATTTGTAACGTGACATCTTTGTAACTAGAAGTCAAAAAGAATGAAATTTTGCACAAAGAATAATATTCTTATGCTTAGTTGGATGACTGATAAAAATGGTGAAAATGGGCGTGGGTACGCCCACTTTATGCGGCACTCGCTTTATATAAAATAAGCCGTGTTTCCGTCAAACGCAAACAAACTATTAAAGCATACAGCTGAGTATCTAATGTTCGATTCCACTCGAACTTAGGCTTCCATACTTGTTTTTATTAATTTAGTTACTATTTTACGGCTTAGTTGGTAATTAAAACACATTTTTCTTGTAATTTTGTTGCTGCCCAATATATTTCCATCACACCTTGGTGATAGTTATCAAGGGCTAAAACATAAAATAACAAAAAACACAGTCAGAACATTAAATTTACAAAATTGAAAATCCATAAAAAAAGTATATTGGGAAGCAACAAGATTCTCACAAAAATGTGTGTTTAATTAAGAAATCTGTACTGAGTTTCTGTAACTCATATATTTTCTAGTATAAATAGGTGGTGACAAAGTGTGGATCGTATTAATGTGATGTCACTTTAATTGACACTTTTCCCGGTTTTGTATTTTATAATTTTTTTATATAGAAAAGTTGCACAAGAAGACCACCAAGAGTTATCAATTAAGGAAATACAGCCACCATATGTGGTTAAATATAATTTTTGCTTTAATTTTCAGTAATATCTTCATTTATTAGGAGTGTTCTATATCTCAAAATTTTTACATATTTTTACGAATAGTTAGGAATTTATGTTCAATAACCCAAACAATTCGCAAAAGAGAGCCAAATTGAGAGAGTAAGACCTCGAGAGAGTTGATAAAAGCTGCAAGTAAAATTTTCACTTGCAACTACTTGCAGCTTTAAAAAAAATAGAAGTGTCAAAAATATATGATCACAAAAATTTCAATTGGAAATATACAAACATTTTAAACGCAAATTTCTACTTGTGTACTAAATAAATTAGCGCAAAAAGTAATCTTGATGATGTTGTGGAACAGCCAAAGTAGATTTCAATTACAACCTAACCTAAAAATCAAATTGTCAAAACGGCGTATCAGCTGTTTTCTTGGTTGATAATTTGCTCTTTTTTTTACTCTTAATTTGACATTGACGCTCTTCTTGCAAGTACTTGCTAGTAAAGTTGTTGAACAAAGCAATTATCTTGTTATTAGTTGGGTAAGTGGAAAAAAATTCAACAACTATTTACAACCTTCGCTGTAAATAGTTGCTGAATTTTTTTCCACTTACCCCAACAATTAGAAATTGAATTAAAAATAAAAATTTCGTGCTAAGCACTAAAAACTCTTTCAAGTATCTTGTTATTAATTTATATACATATACATTGGCGCACTCAAGGTGGGGTTTGGGGTTAAACCCCCCTCCCCCCAAAATTTGACAGCACACCATAAAAAGAAAATTTTATAAAAGATGGTACATGCATGAATATTTGTGTAAATACATGTTGTAAAATCTATGAATATTCGTGGATGTACATTGCCAATGTTTGTCAACATCTACTGATTATGTTTATAAACAAGCAGTGTGGAGACATTTCCCTAAAAGTATGCTGTGGATATTAGCTGAGGTTTGTTTTAATTTAAAATAATTCAGCAACGCACACTGGTCACATTTGTATGGAGAGTGGGACAAAACTCAGTTTCTTGGGAACGGATGGACCTACCGAAACTAAATTTTGCACATTGGTGTCCCACTAAACGACTCATCTCTCAGAAAAATTAAAAACATATATGTTGTAATTCACGCCCCCCACTAACGCTAGTTTACAGCCAAAAAAAAACAAGAAAACCAGGAATGGGGGAGGATAGAAATTGACCTGCTGAGCTTGGAACAATTTTTTTTTTAATTTTTTGTATGGTTAGGTTTTTGAGATAACGATAATTTTGTGTTTTTTTGTTATCCCTTCATTCAAAAATTCTCGTTTGAAAGGCAATTAAAATACGCTTCAAATTACATACAACTTGTAGTGGTCTAATAAAAACTTGTGCATTTTTTGCGATTTTTGAAAAAAAGTTTGATTTTCAAAGTAAGTTTTTTACAAAAAGTTGTAAAAATTAGGAAAGTTTTATTCTTTTAGAAATTTGCAAATTTAATTGCAAAGACTTTAAGCGTAATATCAGAGAGATCCGATGAATACTTTATTTTTGGCGATTTTTTTCTTGTGAAACAAAAAGGATATTTTGGATGAAAAACTTGGTTAGGTGACTTAACTATGTGATAATGACTTCATAGGTCAAAAAGACATTAGAAGGATATATAGAGATTCCAAAGACTAAACTAATGACATTTGAATTTTAAAAATCCGATGTCAAATAACAAAGTTACAATTAAAAAATATATTTCGGCAATATTTCGCGGGATAAAAAAAATTGTATGGAGAGTGGGACAAAACTCAATTGCCCAGATTTTATCGAAAATAAAGTTTTATCGAAAACGGTCGACGTACATATGTACAAAATACGTAAAAGGAGCATCTTGTGCAACAATATTTTTTATAGACTAGCTACATTTAATATGATATTTTAAGAAAAAGGGAAAAATGTATAAGCAGGCTTCTCAAGAGAAGACTTGAAACAACTCAAATCTGCTTATAAGACCTGGTCCAGAGTGGTCCTTAGTTGTTAAAAGTTTAAATGAAAATGCTAATGCCTGAAAATTACGCTCATAGAAAAACTAAGATTTTTTCATCTTGTATTTTGC
Organism: Urophora cardui; assembly: GCA_960531455.1. Taxonomy (NCBI): domain Eukaryota; kingdom Metazoa; phylum Arthropoda; class Insecta; order Diptera; family Tephritidae; genus Urophora; species Urophora cardui. Next base: position 88,894,880 of record OY482673.1, on the reverse strand, counting down.
TAAAAATAAATTGTTCTCACTGTTTTCTTTCGCTAAGTCACGAAACATACCTTTTTCTTGCGTTTCCATAGTTATGCGAAGTTTTTTAGCTCAAACTTGAAATCTCGCAAAAATCATAATGCACTTATTTACACAAACTTTTTCCAGAAAAAAATTTTTTTTTCAAATGTGTTGACTTTAAACGAGCCAAAGTAACGTTTAATGCCATCTATTGCGTATATATATTTTCCACGGAAATGCATGACAGAAATTTCTTTTTGAAACACCAACATTTTTCACTTTTGTGTATGGGGGCTGACCAGTGTGCAACGATGTGGACTTAACGAATATTTAATTCACCATAATCCAATTCGTTCCACCAAAGCTACAATGTAGCTGCTACATGACGAAAAATATGAATTCAGTTGCAATCATGACGCAATAATACAGGTGACCTTTCCTTTTTAGTTTTAGTTTAAATACAGAGAAAATGCAATGAATTGAGCTTTAAATGGTGCCTTTGTTTAATATGTGCATATTTAAGTAAAAATTGTCTGGACGAGTTTTGAGTATTTTTTTTTTTAATTTTCCGTTGGATATTGAAACCCCCCCAAAAATATTTTTCTGTGTGCGCCACTGTCCATATATATTTACATTTTGTTTGGGATTTAAAAAAAAAATTATAAACGTTTTCTTTCCTTTCTTTTTAAAAAGTAAAGTAATAATAAATGATGTATTGTGGAACGATCCTCCGTCATCCCTTGTCAAGTTTGGTTTGGAGACAAACCGGTTTCGGCTAATATGCGCCATCTTCAGTGTCTTTTTTCGTCCTGAGTTATTTTGTGTAAGTTCGATAGTACTTATAGTAACTAACTTCCATCGTTTGGTCACGTACTTCGTGTGATGTGTTCGTGTGTTCGTGCATTCGTGCGTTCGGGCGACGTGCATGCGTGTGTGCGTTTAGGTATGTAAATCTATTTTTGTATCCTCATTAAACAGGCAGGTAAAAGTCCGTTATTGTCCTCTTGTGTGTTGTTTTGTTTATGTCGGTTTTAGGTTTTCTGTCCTCTTTTCGGTATAATAGCTTAAGCGGTTCAAATAATGTATCTGATGCGGTGTTTATTTGTTCATTTATTATTTTACCTACGAATGTCTTCTGTTTGTATATCTCCATATTTTCTAATACGTTAAGTCGTTTTCCCTTGTGTTGTATGCAGTGGCGTAGCTAGAGAATTTTTCGGGAGGGGGGGGGTAACAGCCAATGTAAAAAATTTACCAAAATTAAAATTACCAAAAAAAACTACATTTTTTTTTACAAATGACACAAATATCTCTCGCTTAGAATGCAAATTGTGTAAGTCCTTTTTTAAAACTTTGTAGGAGAGACAAAAAACAAAAAAGAAAAAAAAATCGAAATGAAAAAAAATGTCTGTTCATATAAATATTTTGGACTTACACAATTTTTTTCGCTTTTTGGACTTACACAATTTGCGTATCACTGAATAACAACGAGTAGAAATATGACAAGTATCTCAGACTTGTTTAGCGCGGTGCGTATTTGATTTTTCTAGCGTTCTACATAAAAATACACTTTTTCATAAAAGTGGACTTACACAGTTTGCACTCTAAACTAGCGAAATGTAATTTTTTCAGACTATAATTTAACATTTTAGTACACAAATATCGCTTATAATACATATATCAAACTCTTAAGGCCCTTGGCCACTTAAAATCTGGAATGTTAAGAAGTGTATACATATGTGTGAGTGTCGGGTGATTGACGCAAATATCTAAAAGATTTGATTCTCATCAACGCGAGACCGAACAAGAACGTGTAGCACGACAACTGCCGATTGCACTAACACACACAAAAAAACTCACACATACACACTGCTTGACATGCCATATTGTCAGTTGCCAAGGGCCTTTAACTATACTTCAAAAGTAAGTCTCATATTCTCTTCTGGAAATCTACGCGCATAGGTAGATTTTCAAGTTTTATGCGCCCAAAATTGAATTTTGTAAAATTGTTACAATTACAGAAAAAAACATACCCATATATTGGAAATAGAATGGGGAACAATAATTCATCACTTTTTTCCCGACCCCATACTCTGCACTTGCCCCAGATGGTCGTAACTTAGCATATCTGAAGTTAATTTTTTTGTTTTTTTCTTACATATTTTCAAGTTTAGTTTCAACTTGAATATTTATTATTTAAAGCATTTCATTTAAATAATCGTGATGAATCCTAAAGGTTCAAGTAATTATTAACACTTTTCATTAATATCCTTGGTTTCCAATAATTCTAAGTTTATAGTTTTAAGCTTTTAAAGTTGGGATATTTAAAAAAATTATCACTCTTTTTCATGTTAAAAATTGGTTTTGTTATGTTGCTCTGTCAGACTCAGTCAAATTAACCCTCGGAAATGAAATCTAGTACAATTAGTAGTTAGCCGACAAAAAATTACGTCGCACAAAGCCGCACTACTAGATACAGGGTTTTTCATATGTACCTACAATAATTTTCTTTTTGTGCTTTATATTTAATTTTAATGTTTATATTTTTAACGCATATCTTGGTTAATGTAGGTGATGCTCGAAAGTAACCCAGATATTTAGCAGCGATTATTGTTAACTTTTTAGGCAGTATTTTTAGTATTTCCAATTTTTCAAAGTTAAGGAAGTACTTATCATAAAAAGGGGCTAAGAATTATAAAGCTATATTTTTTAGAAGATTTTTGAGTATGCAATTTTGCAGCTCATTCAATTGTAATATAATAATATGCAACATTCAACTTTTTGAAAAATTTCATTGGCTTTTCGGAAATTTTAATTGGAACGGTCTCACGTACATATAACGCAAACACCCTACAGAAAAAAATTACTAAATTCGACGGAAATTTTTACAGCATTGAGAATAGCACTTTTTACACTAAAATTGGTTGGCTACATAACAGTAGTCTTCTATAAATTCTGGCCGCGCTTTGAAATTTTTAATCCACTTTTAGAAATTTCTACGATTTTTCGGATTTTTCCATAAGCTTAGAAATCCTGCTTAAGGCGATTTTAGATTTATTGTGTATTACTGTATCCGTTGCTGTGGGTTTTCTGTATATTTCGTAAGTAAATTTGTTAGTCTCTTTGTTTATTTTAATTGTGAGGTCTAAGTAGTTGATTTTTCCATTTTTCTCTGCATCCATGGTGAATTTTATATTTTTGTGTTGGCCGTTGAGGTATTCCAAAATTTGTTCTTCTTTATTTTCCGTTATGAGGCAGATGATGTCGTCTACATACCTGGCATAAAAATTTACCCCCAGATTTTTCGCCAGTTCTTCCATATAACTTTCCTCCAAATGTTGCATAAATACTTCCATAAGGATGGCTGATGTGGGGTTACCCATTCCCAGTCCGTGAGTTTGTCTGTATATTTTATTGTCAAATTTGAAATAATTCTGGTCCAGGGTTACTTTCAGTGTGTTTACGATCTCTGTTGCAATGTCTCTGTTCGTTTTTTCTGTCAATATTTTAGTTAGAGTTTTTAGTGTTTCTGTCAGTGGTATCGAAGGGTATAGGTCTTTCACGTCAAACGACACCAGTTTCGAGTCCTTAGGTACTTTCAGGTTGTTCAGTTTTTCGACTAGTTCCGTCGTGTTTTTGATTGTGTATTTATTGGACAGGTCCAGTGTCTCGGTTAGTAGTTTATTTAGATGTTTTGATAGTCTATACCCTGGTGCCGATTTATGGTTTACTGTTGGTCGCATAGGTGTTCCTGCTTTGTGGATTTTAGGTAGTGCGATCAGTGACGGGGCCGATGGATTCATTGCCGTGAGAGTGTAGGCTATCTTGTTGTCTACTATATTTTTTTTTGCCTTTTTTATACTCAGCTGTACTAGTACACAGAGTATTATAGTTTTAATCACATAACGGTGGATTGTAACAGAATGAAATAATCGAGATAGATATAGACTTATATATATCAAAATGATCAGGGTGAAAAGAGAAATCGATTGAGCCATGTCCGTCCGTCCGTCCGTCCGTCTGTCCGTCCGTCCGTCTGTCCGTCCGTCTGTAAACACTCTAACTCGCGCAAAAATTGATATATTTTGATGAAATTTGAAATGCAAGTTCGTATCGAGACTGGGACGGTTGGTATTGAAAATGGGCGAAATCGGACCATGACCACGCCCACTTTTCCTATATAGAAAAAATCGGAAATTTGGTATCTCAGCCACTAATATAGCTAGAGCGATGAAATTTTACCCACGTGTTGAGCTCAGGCCCCTATGAAGAAATTTGGGTTTTATAAGCCATAACTCAGAAACCATTGAAGATATATCGATGAAATTTGGTACGCGTGATATACTTACTTAGGTAAATGTTTGGACGAAAAATTGTTAAAATCGGTTGACGGCCACGCCCACTTTTATATATGGGTCTTATAAAGTGACCTAATAAAACATTTTAAGCGATATCTCTGTAAAATATAAAGATCTATCACTGAAATTTTGTGGCATGACTCCAACTATGGACATAAAACAAAAAAACACAAAAATTTTGGAAAATGGGCGGTGCCACGCCCACTTATTAAGGGGCAAATATTTAAAGCTTTATGAGTCATAACTCAGAAACCATTGAAGATATATCAATGAAATTTAGTACGCGTGATATACTTACTTAGGCAAATGTTTGAACGAAAAATTTCCAAAATCGGTTGACGACCACGCCCACTTTTATATATGGGTCTTATAAAGTGACCTAATAAAAACATTTTAAGCGATATCTCTGTCAAATATAAAGATATATCATTAAACTTTTATGGCAGGAGTCTAACTATGAACATAAGACAAAAACCGTAAAAATTTTGGAAAATGGGCGTGGCACCGCCTTCTTTTAGAAGCAGGAATATACGAGATTTCTTAGCCTATAACTCCAAAAATAATTGAGATATTATGACGAAACTTTGTTTATACGTTTTATAACTTGTGGTAATATACACGCAAAAATTTATTGAAATCGGTTTATGACCACGCCTACTTTTTAACAAAGATATTTCTGGAACACCCTTTTGGAATTTGTAACGTGAAGTCTTTGTAACTAGAAGTCAAAAAGGAATGAAATTTTGCACAAAGAATAATATTCATATGCTTAGTTGATCGACTGATAAAAATGTTGAAAATGGGCGTGGCTACGCCCACTTTATGCAGCACTCGCTTTATATAAAATACACCGTGTTTCCATCAAACGCAAACAAACAATGAAAGCATACAGCTGAGTATCTAATGTTCGATTCCACTCGAACTTAGGCTTCCTTACTTGTTATTGCACGCTTTATTGCCATTTGGTATTCCTCCGTTGGGTCCTTCCTCATCACTCGGCAGCCCATTTCTTTGATGAGTTGGCCTGTTTTTGTGGTGTATTCCTCTTCGTCCATTAGCACCGTTGTATTTCCTTTGTCTGCTTTTGTTGCTATTATTTTATTCTCTCTTAGTTTTTTCCTCAATTATTTTTGCCAGTGGGCTCAAATGTGACTATTATTGGACTTGTTCGTAAACTGGTTTTTTTGGTCGGCTCAGGCCACTTTGCCTGACGCTGACCACTTGTCCAAAGGCTTTGGGGAGGATTGCAATACGAGCTCCAAGAGCCTTTCTCCCTAAAACATCCTTTGCAGCCCAATTTTCCAATACTTCTGCAATATACTCTGATTTTAGTACCTAACTAGCTAACCCGGCAAACTTCGTTCTGCCCAAAATAGATTTTTTTAATAATTTCATTTCAAAAATCGTTATTACACGCTGCACGATACACAACATTTTTAGTTTTCTGTCCCGCAGCGTAAATAAATAGCGAGGACGGTTTTCCAACACGGGAACACGCCACATAGATCTGACCATGTAAAAAGCATGGCATTTCTAGGTTTATGCCACATACTTCCAACGACTGCCCTTTTGACTTGTTAATTGTCAATTGGCTACAATTTATTTTCACTGAGTATTGGCTATTTTAACTAAGTAAGTAAGTGATATAGTATACCTCTATAATGGTTTTCAGGCCCCTCCTCCAACCCTTTTATATATATTCAGCCTCAAAAGTTTAGTACGTATGGGAGGTGCAATGCCCCATTTTTCGATAAATCTTTTTTTTTTTTGGTGAACATGGTATTGATATCGTATATCTGCATAGTGATTTCTATGTACATGGTGTACAGGTGCGCCACGCCCCTTTTCCCAAAACTACTGTTTTTTTCATAAGCATGCTATTGATATCGTTAATCTCCTGATCAATTTTCAGGTCCCAACCTTAAACCCTTATATATGTATACTAGCCGGACCCGTGCGCATCTTGCGCAAAAAATAACAAAACATACGTGGCGCCAGTCGGTATGGTTTGTGCTGTCACGCCCATTTTAAAAAACTTATTATTTATTTGGTTTGGTGGACCTTATGGAACTTTCAATGAATTGCCTATATGTTTGACAACGATATCGCATAAAATTTTTTTATTATCCCTATATAGGTATGTATGTGCAATATATTTTTATATATTTTATGTATATTTTTATGTGCGTATATGTGGTTCTTGCCGACTTGGGTAATTTTTTTCCACTCGTTTGCCTTGGCTTAATCGATTTATCTGCTACAGTTCCTGAGTTCTGAATTATAAATCTTTGAAAATTTGCTCCTATTGGCCCATTTTTCAAAATTTCAGCACGTTTCCTCATAACGGCATAACGTCATTTCATCACTCGGGCTTTATTAGTGACTGAATTATCATGTTTTACGTGTTTTTCGAAATACACACATATGCCTTATTTTCAACCCCAACTTTCTCTGTTCCCATTAGAATCTGTGTACCAACTTTCATTAAAATATTTCTATTTTTGCGCAAGTTAGAGTGTATACGGCCGGACGGACGGACATGGTTCAATCATTTTTTTCATCCTGATCGTTTTGATATACTCGTATATATTAAAGTGGAGTGAAAATTTTTTTTTGGAAATTCAATTTGTTCCAAAGCCAGAACGGTGCCCCCAGCCCCACAAAGTTGAAAAAATCGCACGATCTGGTACAAATTTGAAATTTCTACAATTATGAAATCAAAAAAACGAAGTATGACGATTGATAAACAGGCTAAGTTGAGTATAAAAGTGAATTTTTTTTGGAAACAACAACAACCAAAGTTATTAAAGGTCAAAGTTTATATAATGCATTTTTTAAATTGCAATTACTTAAAAACTACTGAACCGATTTCAAATATTTTTATACCATTCGATAGGTATTTTGATTCCCTTTAATTTGATATACATTTTATGTGGGTTCCATAACACTCCCCGCTGCGGGGGTAAGCCCCCCTTTTACCCCCATACTTTTAATATAAAGTACCACGCCCAATAAAACACCGTTTCGCATGCGTAGCTAATAAATACCTTTAAAACGATGCCTTACTTATTAATTTTGGTGAATTATGCGAGCAGAAAAAGGGATATTTATAAAACACCAATTAGAAATAATTTATATATAGGATATTCAGCTTGAAAAATTAAGTTTGTATGGGAGATGCCACGCCTCCTTTTCCGATAACTCCACTTTTATACGTGGGAATGGTTTTGATATCATTTAGCTCTATACCAATTTTCAGCTCCCTACCTTGAACCCCTTTAGAGATAATCAGCTTGAAAAATTAAGATTATATGGCAGGTGCCAGGCCCCCTTTTTCGATAACCCCCACTTTTATGCGTGAGAGTGGTTTTAATATCATTTAGCGCTATAGCAAAATATTATGCTTATTATGTTTTTTTATGTATACTCTTTCCTCTCTTTTCCTCTCTCTTGCGTTTGCTGTTTTCATTTTGTCTTCTTGCTCTTATATAATAATTTTCCCTCTTCTTTTCTGCCTCTCCGTTGTTTTTTTGCCCATTTGATTATGATTCAAGTTTGTAAACAAAGCACAAACATCTCTGATTGCTTGACTTTAGTTGTTTCTGTTGTTGTTCAGTTCTGTGAGTATGGATTTGATTAATGACTTGGACTCTGGCGTTAATGAAAATAAGAAAACTCTTATGAACATTCTTTGTAAACAAAGTGTTGGTCTCAATGTTGTACACTTCAATGCGCGTAGCTTAAACCAAGATAAACTTGACCTTTGTAGGTACATTTTTGAAGACTCTTTAATTGATGTCATTTGTGTATCTGAAACTTGGTTTCATAATGACCTCTCTGACTTTAGCCTTTCTCTAGATGGGTTCAATTTATTTAGGCATGATCGTGGTTGTAAGAAGGGGGGAGGAGTTGCAGTTTACTGCAAAAAGAATCTAAAATGTAAGCTGCTAACAAAGTCAAATGGGTGTGTGACTGAGTTCATCTTTATTGAGGTATCTGATGGGGAGAATAAAGTTCTAATTGTATGCGTGTATAATCCTAATAAATGTTATCCGCTTGATAAATTATTTGCTGATTTGTCCGAGGTAGTGCTAGATTATGAACGTATCTTGATTTGTGGTGATTTTAATGTAAATTTATTGATAAAATATCAAAATAATATTAAATTATTGGATCAGGTGGCAACAGCAGGACTCTGTGTTATTAACAGAACTACCCCAACGAGATATGCTAATAATTCCTTACCCAGTCTTCTTGATTACTTTGTAACTACCGACCTTCTACATGTACTTAAATTTGACCAACTTGATTTTATTTCTGACCATGACCTAATTTTCTGTACCTTAGATGTTGTTATGAATCGTTCTCGTCTAGGTGCTAGTTTTTCGTATCGTGATTACAAGTCTTTAACCCATATCGTCCTAAGCAAATTTTTTTGAAGCATATCTTGATGGAATTTTCACCTTTAAGTAAATTTGGGCCTCTGAATTCAAATCTGTTATCAAAAAAATTATTAAAATTTTAGTTTTTGAGATATCATGTGTTCGATAAATCGAACGCTCGGCCTATCTGTATACATTTTTTTGGGTTTTTCTTCCTGCGAACAAAAGAAAACGTATGTTCCTTTTTTTATTCATATCTTATTTTTAGATAAGTGAAACAGAAAAATAAGATATTTAAGTCAAAATTAATTTACTCTTGGTTTTTTAAATGATACTTATGACTCAAAACAATGGGTATTAAGTGAAAAATGGCATCTCTTGCACAAGAAGGAACTTGGTTTGTCTTACAATTTATATCTCCATTTCTTATTATTTTCGATTTTGACTACGAGATATTGTCCCTTGATTCGCTGCAGATTTCTCGGATGAGCATCTTTTGAAAATCCGGTCAATCATTACGTCCCTTTTGTCGCCTTCCGCGACCTCCATATCCTCAGAGTCCTTGGATTCATCATCCGCTGTCATTAGCAGAGAATGTGCAATATCCACCTTAAAATCTTGTTGGGGGAGAATATTTATTTTAAATAACGGCGAATGAAACAGTCAAGCTTCCATTCGTTGACGATAGCTGAATTTAAAGTCGAAATCCATAAAGGCCAATACCACTCTTTGGTTCGCATTACGATATAATAATTCTGTGCTTCATTATCGTTCAGATCTACTGCGCCAATCCCTATATTGTAATTCTTCATTAGCTCGGGCTGGTTATAGTTCACATAACGGCCGGGCTTAAGAGTTTTCCCTTCATTGTTGGTTTTCTGTTTCTTCCATTCTTTCACAGACACCATTGGCAGGATCTGCTCGAAATAGTTGGCAAGTGCAACCCCGCTATTATCCTGCCAACGACAAATCAAAAGACTGTTTCGGGTATCAAAACAGAAGTCATTATTGCATTTTTCCAGTTTTCTTCCAGATTTTAATTATGCACCACCAATACCGTTTGCACGTACAGTGCCTATACTCCTCAGAAAAAAAACCACTGAGCAACGCCCAGCGTTCGATAAATCGAACAGCTAACTTTAAATATATGAGCTGTTCGTTTTATTGACTTTGCAAATAAAATTCAAATTAAAACTTGAATTTTATTTTCTTTCCAAATGAGGTGTATACTAAATTTTATTTAATATTGGTATTTTTTATATATTTTGGCAATTTCAAAATCATATTAAAATTAAGGGTTTTTCTTAAACGCCCCGTCAGAGAAAGCTGGGGGCTTAAAATTAAATATTTATTTTCAATTATAGAAAATATTCCACAGTATTAAACTACATCAAAATTTTGGGTTTAGGTTCTGAAAAACAGATCAGAAAAAATAATAAAAAATGTTGAAATTTGCTGTTCGATTTATCGAACATTAGGACGATATGGGTTAAATGTAAATTCGTTGTATGCAGACCTAAATATGATAAATTGGAATGCATGTTGGTTTCTCACTACTGTTGATGATAAACTTGAATTCATCAACAATAACTTGAATGAGTTATTTAATCTGCATGTTCCACTTCGTTCTGTAAATGTTGTAAGTAGATCGCGTCCATGGTATACTCAAAGTGTTTGTTCTGCCATCAAGAAACGTAATAAGTTTTACACAAAGTGGCGGAAAAATTTGACGGATATTTCTTGGCGTCGTTATAAGGAAGTACGAAGTGCAACTACAGCCATAATAAGACGTGCAAAGAAATTGAACACCTACTCAAAATTGGACCCCTCACTTTCCTCTAAAGAGTTGTGGCGTAATCTTAAATGTTTTAAAATATATGGCAAAGAAAGATCCGAATGTGACATTGATTGTGATGAACTGAATGAATACTTTGGCAGTGTCAATAACAAAAGCAACCACACCAATGCTGATGTACTAATAGGTTCTAAGTGTGGCATTTCTTCAGAAGAGTGTTTTCAATTCATAGCAGTTAGTGAATTTGATGTTCTTAAGTCCTTGTTGAACATTAAGTCTAATGCAATAGGGGATGATGGTATCTCTCTAAAATTTGTAAAAATTGTTATCCAATTCATTATAGGCCCACTTACTCACTTGATTAATCACTGCTTTACAACCTCGTGTTTTCCATCAGTCTGGAAAAGGGCTATAGTATTGCCAGCTGCAAAAAAAGAGAATGCTAAGTGTGCTGGTGACTTTAGGCCCATCAGCATACTACCCGCATTTTCAAAAGTCTGTGAAAACCTGATGGCAGCGCAAATTTCAGAATTTGTGCAAAAAAAAAGCTTGCTATCCAAACTACAATCTGGCTTCAGACAAAAGCATAGTTGTTCGACTGCAATGGTGAAAATACTAGATGATATAAGAATAAACTATGACAATGGTGACTTAACACTTTTGTGCTTGCTAGATTTCTCCAAGGCATTTGACTCAGTGGATCATAACCTGCTGTGCTTGAAACTCAAACATTATTTTGGATTTGCAGAGAGTGCGGTGAAACTCATGATCAGCTACCATCAAGGTAGAACGCAGAAGGTTAAATCAGATAAATCAATTTCCCAACCTAGAATTGTACATAGTGGTGTTCCACAAGGGTCTGTACTTGGTCCATTGTTATTTAGTCTCTTCGTTAATGATATATTTTCTGTTTGTAAGTATGTCAATGTCCACGCTTATGCTGATGATATACAATTGTACTTGTCAAGTCGTATTGGTCTCGTTGAGGATTTAGGCTATAAAGTGAACAGTGACTTGGCTGCTATTTTTGTCTGGGCTAGTGAAAATGCTCTTTGTTTAAATGCGTCTAAGTCGTTTGTGTTGCCCATTTGTAATAGCATTGTTTATGTTAATGATATTCCTCAGCTTAAGATTGGGTCCAGTTGCCTCAGCTTTACAAATAAAATTCGCAACTTAGGCTTTATTATTAACTCCAAGCTCACCTGTGAGGACCACATAAATAAGGTTGTGGGTAATGTGTACTCTATACTACGTAAATTGAGAGTTTCAGCAGCATTTACGCCTTTGGAAACTCGACGAAAATTGGTACTACAACTTATAGTGCCAATTATTGTCTATTCTGAGGTAGTATATAGTAAATTGGACTCGATATCTCTCCACAAAATCAATGTCGCTTTTAATGATGCTACGCGCTATGTATATGATATTGGTAGATATGATCATATCTCTGCTTGGCGAACCAAGATCCTAGGTTGTAGCATTGAAAGTTATTTGTCTGCTAGAAATTGTATATTTATGTACAAACTTTGTATGTTTAAATCGCCTGAATATCTTTATGAGAGGCTGAACCCAGTGAGGTCACAGAGACATAATAGTTTTAATGTACCAAAGTTTAATTACCTACCATCATCAAGACTTTTTTTCATTAACGCAGTAAGGGTATGGAATTCATTTCCTGAGACCATAAAGGCTGGACTAAGCAGATCAAACTATAAGTCGCATATTTACAATTATTTTAAAACCAACTGATTATAAAGCATAAACCACATCTCTTTCTTTTTCTTTTAGCTTTACTACTTCTTTTTTCAAATTTCGTGTTCTTTCCTGTTACTATTTATTATGTTCATGCTATAGTCTACCTCCAAATCTTTAAGTCAAAGTTATTTATTTAATTAATAAATATTTTGTTGGGGTAAGTGGAAAAAAATTCAACAACTATTTACAGCGAAGGTTGAGTGTATAGCTATTTCACGAAAAACCATTTTCGATCATCAGCACTCTTTTCGGAAGTGGATGCACCGGGGATTGAACCCGAGTCCATTCCATCTTCAGCCGCAATGACCCAACGCATAAACACACTCGGCCATTGAGACTCTGTGCAAGCTGTTGGATTTTCCCCACTTTTGCCTTTTTCATTTTCAACATTAACGTTAGTGTGTATATGCTTTTGCATATATTCTCCACAAACGTGCTGAAGTGGGGAAAATCCAACAGCTTGCACAGAGTCTCAATGGCCGAGTGTGTTTATGCGTTGGGTCATTGCGGCTGAAGATGGAATGGACTCGGGTTCAATCCCCGGTGCATCCACTTCCGAAAAGAGTGCTGATGATCGAAAATGGTTTTTCGTGAAATAGCTATACACTCAACCTTCGCTGTAAATAGTTGTTGAATTTTTTTCCACTTACCCCAACAATTAAAAATTGAATTAAAATAAAAATTTCGTGCTAAGCACTAAAAACTCTTTCAAGTAAAATTGTTAACGTTGTTTGGTATATACATAAAATAAATACCAACAACAATGTTCATTGCGAACTGCCTACAACAAAAATTCAGCACGTTTGTGGAGAATATATGCAAAAGCATATACACACTAACGTTAATGTTGAAAATGAAAAAGGCAAAAGTGGGGAAAATCCAACAGCTTGCACAGAGTCTCAATGGCCGAGTGTGTTTATGCGTTGGGTCATTGCGGCTGAAGATGGAATGGACTCGGGTTCAATCCCCGGTGCATCCACTTCCGAAAAGAGTGCTGATGATCGAAAATGGTTTTTCGTGAAATAGCTATACACTCAACCTTCGCTGTAAATAGTTGTTGAATTTTTTTCCACTTACCCCAACAATTAAAAATTGAATTAAAATAAAAATTTCGTGCTAAGCACTAAAAACTCTTTCAAGTAAAATTGTTAACGTTGTTTGGTATATACATAAAATAAATACCAACAACAATGTTCATTGCGAACTGCCTACAACAAAAATTCAGCACGTTTGTGGAGAATATATGCAAAAGCATATACACACTAACGTTAATGTTGAAAATGAAAAAGGCAAAAGTGGGGAAAATCCAACAGCTTGCACAGAGTCTCAATGGCCGAGTGTGTTTATGCGTTGGGTCATTGCGGCTGAAGATGGAATGGACTCGGGTTCAATCCCCGGTGCATCCACTTCCGAAAAGAGTGCTGATGATCGAAAATGGTTTTTCGTGAAATAGCTATACACTCAACCTTCGCTGTAAATAGTTGTTGAATTTTTTTCCACTTACCCCAACAATTAAAAATTGAATTAAAATAAAAATTTCGTGCTAAGCACTAAAAACTCTTTCAAGTAAAATTGTTAACGTTGTTTGGTATATACATAAAATAAATACCAACAACAATGTTCATTGCGAACTGCCTACAACAAAAATTCAGCACATTTGTGGAGAATATATGCAAAAGCATATACACACTAACGTTAATGTTGAAAATGAAAAAGGCAAAAGTGGGGAAAATCCAACAGCTTGCACAGAGTCTCAATGGCCGAGTGTGTTTATGCGTTGGGTCATTGCGGCTGAAGATGGAATGGACTCGGGTTCAATCCCCGGTGCATCCACTTCCGAAAAGAGTGCTGATGATCGAAAATGGTTTTTCGTGAAATAGCTATACACTCAAACTTCGCTGTAAATAGTTGTTGAATTTTTTTCCACTTACCCCAACAATTAAAAATTGAATTAAAATAAAAATTTCGTGCTAAGCACTAAAAACTCTTTCAAGTAAAATTGTTAACGTTGTTTGGTATATACATAAAATAAATACCAACAACAATATTCATTGCGAACTGACTACAACAAAAATCCAGCACGTTTGTGGAGAATATATGCAAAAGCATATACACACTAACGTTAATGTTGAAAATGAAAAAGGCAAAAGTGGGGTAAATCCAACAGCTTGCACAGAGTCTCAATGGCCGAGTGTGTTTATGCGTTGGGTCATTGCGGCTGAAGATGGAATGGACTTGGGTTCAATCCCCGGTGCATCCACTTCCGAAAAGAGTGCTGATGATCGAAAATGGTTTTTCGTGAAATAGCTATACACTCAACCTTCGCTGTAAATAGTTGTTGAATTTTTTTCCACTTACCCCAACAATTAAAAATTGAATTAAAATAAAAATTTCGTGCTAAGCACTAAAAACTCTTTCAAATAAATATTTTATTTTTTTTTATTTTTATTTTGTTTTTTATCATTAATTGGTGTTTACATCTTTCTAGAATTAAGAACTTTCCATCCTGTATTTATGAGCGTTGAAGTACTTCTAAAAGACAAAAGTCTTACTTTGTACTATTACTCTGAAAAAAATACCCGTAGTTAAACCAACAACTTTCCGCTGTTGAATCTCCGTCTTTGATTCAACAGCAAAAGTATTTGTTTTTACAGCAAAGTTTTTGATCCAACAATTTATTCAAAAACAGGCGTTGTTGTTTCAAAAACTTGCTTGCCGTTAAAATTTTTTTTGTGAGAAAATATTTTTTTGTGAGAAAACCAACAAAAACAAGTAAGGAAGCCTAAGTTCGAGTGGAATCGAACATTAGATACTCAGCTGTATGCTTATTGTTTGTTTGCCTTTGATGGAAACACGGTGTACTTTATATAAAGCGAGTGCTGCATGAAGTGGGCGTATCCACGCCCATTTTCCAAAATTTTTCTATTTTTTGTTTCCAGTCTATTGTAGAACTCATGCCACAAAATTTCAATGAATTATCTTTATATTTGACAAAGATATCGCTTAAAATGTTTTTATTAGGCCACTTTATAATACCCATATATAAAAGTGGGCGTGGTCGTCAACCGATTTCGCTAAAATTTTCAGCATGTATTGCTACAAGTAATAAAAGTGTATACACCAAGTTTCGTCATAATATATCAATTATTTGTCGAGATATGGGCTCCAAAATCTCGTATATTCCTGCTCCTAAAAGGAGGCGGTGCCACGCCCATTTTCCAAAATTTTTGTGTTTTTTGTTTTATGTCCTTAGTTGGAATCTTGCCATAAAATTTCATTGATATATCTTTATATTTGACAGAGATATCGCTTCAAATGTTTTTATTAGGTCACTTTATAATACCCATATATAAAAGTGGGCGTGGTCGTTAACCGATTTTGGCAATTTTTCGTCAAAACATTTGCGTAAGCAAATATATCACGCGTACCAAATTTCATCTATATATCTTCAATAGTTTCTGAGTTATGACTCATAAAACTTTCAATGTTTGCCCCTTAATAAGTGGGCGTGGCACCGCCCATTTTCCAAAATTTCACCACATTTCTTCATAAGGGCCTGAGGTCAATACGTGGGTGAAATTTTATCACTCCAGCTCTATTAGTTACTGAGATACAAAATTTCCGATTTTTACTATATAGGGGAGGTGGGCGTGGTCATGGTCCGATTTCGCCCATTTTCAATACCGTCCGTTCCTGTCTTGATACCAACTTGCATTCCAAATTTCATCAAAATATCTCAATTTTTGCGCGAGTTATCGTGCGTACAGACGGACAGACGGACAGACGGACGGACGGACGGACATGGCTCAATCGATTTCTCTTTTCACCCTGATCATTTTGATATATATAAGTCTATATCTATCTCGATTATTTCATTCTGTTACAATCCACCGTTAGGAAATCAAAACTATAATACTCTGTGTACTAGTACAGCTGAGTATAAAAATAATGATGGAGAGAAGATGAAGAGAAAAATCCAAAAAAAGTTTATTTTTAGCAACAATTTTCTCCCCGTTGTTGATTTAAAGGCAAAAGTATTTGACCCAACAGTTTCCGTTGTAAACAAAACTAATGAGAACAAATTTTTTTAAAATTTGTTTTTACAATGATTCAAATAATTCATGGATTCCTTTTTAGGAAATGGAAGTATAAATAGGTTACTACAATTCAATATAATGTTGAATGTTCCACTATGTGATGATTGGATAGAATTTCAGGTTGATGTCATGGTTCGAATCCGGAGGAGTATATAAAATAAAGAAGAAAAATCAGAATAAGAAATAAAGATAGCAACCAGTGAATGATAAGGAGAGAAGAATAGGAGAACAAGCGGAGGATACATATTTGCAGTTGGGACCCGGGCGGAGAGAAGATGAAGAGTAAAATGCAAATAAAAATTTATTTTTAGGTGAACATTTTTTCCAACAATCTCCGTTATTGACTTAAATCAACAACGCTCGCACCTTTGAAACAACAACGGAACGTTGTTGGGCACATTTCAACTGCGGAAAGTAGTTGATTTAACAGCGAAAGTCTTTAGATTTACAACGTTTTTTTTTCAGAGTAGTAAGAAATAAATAAATAAATAAATAAAATAAATAAATATGGAATTGTTATTGTTTATCTCCACACCAATTTCCAAGTTCCTACCTTAAACAATTTTAGAGATATTCAGCATGAAAAATTAAGTTTGTATGGGAGGTGCCATGCCCTCTTTTCTGCGTGAGAAGGGTTTTGATATCACCTACGTCTATACCAATTTTCAGCTCCCTACCTTGAATTCTTTTAGAGATAATGAGCTTTAAAAATTAAGATTGTATGGGAGGTGCTACGCCCCCCTAATATTTTTTAATTTTTTCTTCGACGAAACCTTCGCGGGGTAACAACAAACAAACCCCCCTAAGGAAGTATTTGATTTGGTTCAGCCGTTTTCAAGTTTTACTACTACTACTACAATGGCGCTATTATAACTCTGACGAGTTTTATGACCGAGCTTCTCTCCCAATTCGAGGTGTGCTCCATTTGTTTTTTCCTACTAATTGGGTGGACCTACAGTTTTATGCCGGCTCCGAACGGCGAATGCATTTTTGTGAGAAGCTTTTTCATGGCAGAAATACACTCGGAGGGTATGCCGCCCACTGCCGAGAGGTGACCGATGCCCTTAAAAAACCGAATAATTGGATTTTTACTAATTAGAAAAATTTTTTTGGTGTTTGCTCGGACTGGGGTTTGAACCCGAGACCTCTGGCACAAAAGGCGAGCACTCTACCCACTGCACCATAGCGGCCACAAGTTTTAGCGTTACAATTAAACACCAAATAATTTTTATATATATAGATATGAAGAACAGAGTTACCAGCATAATCAAACTTCTTACCTCGTTTTATTTTTTATGGCGAAATTCTGCCAAGGTGGAAAAATCCTCTTAAGTAGGTGAGGGTGTGGTCGCAATAACAAAAATAAAGTTAAGTAATCTCGTGGGCACCCTTACCGGGTTTAACTTTTCCCACCCCGATGTCAAAAATAATTAGGGTTACAGGTAGATTTACCTGGCTAAATAATTTTTCAAATAATTTTTGGTTGCTTGTTTTTCGGACAGGGTAGGTTTGTCTCCAAACCAAACTTGACAAGGGATGACGGAAAATCGTTCCACAATACATCAAACAATTTTTCGTCCTCACACCTCAGCAGCCATTTATGAAAAGCAAGGTTGATACATAAGGTTATCTTGGTAGAAACAGCTGACTATTTTTTTTTATACTCAGCTGTACTAGTACACAGAGTATTATAGTTTTGATTTCCTAACGGTGGATTGTAACAGAACGAAATAATCGAGATAGATATAGACTTATATATATCAAAATGATCAGGGTGAAAAGAGAAATCGATTGAGCCATGTCCGTCCGTCTGTCCGTCTGTCCGTCTGTACGCACGATAACTCGCGCAAAAATTGGAATATTTTGATGAAGTTTGGAATGCAAGTTGGTATCAAGACAGGAACGGATGGTATTGAAAATGGGCGAAATCGGACCATGACCACGCCCACCTCCCCTATATAGTAAAAATCGGAAATTTGGTATCTCAGTCACTAATGTAGCTGGGATGACAAAATTTCACCCACGTATAGAGCTCAGGCCCTTATGAAGAAATTTGGTGAAATTTTTAAAAATGGGCGGTGCCACGCCCACTTATTAAGGGTCAAACATTGAAAGTTGTATAAGCCATAACTCAGAAACCGTAGCAGATATATCGATGAAATTTGGTACGCGTGATTTACTTACTCAGGCAAATGTTTGGACGAAAAATTGTCGAAATCGGTTGTTATAAGGTGACCTAATAAAAACAATTTAAACGATATCTCTGTCAAATATAAAGATATATCATTGAAATTTTTTGGCAGGAGTCCAACTATGGACATAAAACAAAAAACACAAAAATTTTTGGAAAATGCGCGTGGCACCGCCTCCTTTTAGAAGCAGGAATATACGAGATTTCTTAGCCTATAACTCGACAAATAATTGATATATTATGACGAAACTTGGTGTATGCACTTTCATTACTTGTAGTTATACACGTTAAATATTTTAGCGAAATCGGTTGACGACCACGCCCACTTTTATATATGGGAACTATAAAGGGGCCTAATAAAAACATTTTAAGCGATATCTTTGTCAAATATAAATATAATTCATTGAAATTTTGTGGCATGAGTTCTACAATAGACCGGAAACAAAAAATAGAAAAATTTTGGAAAACGGGCGTGGCACCGCCCCTTTTTAGACAAAGGAATCTACGAGATTTCGGAGCCCATAACTCGACAAATAATTGAGATATTATGACGAAACTTGGTTTATACACTTTTATAACTTGTGTCAATAGACACACAAAAATTTATTGAAATCGGTTTATGACCACGCCTACTTTTTAACAAAGATATTTCTGGAACACCCTTTGGGAATTTGTAACGTGACATCTCTGTAAGAAGAAGTCATAAAGGAATGAAATTTTGCACAAATAATAATATTCATATGCTTAGTTGGATGACTGATAAAAATGTTGAAAATGGGCGTGGCTACGCCCACTTTATGCGGCACTCGCTTTATATAAAATAATCCGTGGTTCCATCAAACGCAAACAAACAATGAAAGCATACAGCTGAGTATCTAATGTTCGATTCCACTCGATCTTAGGCTTCCTTACTTGTTCATTACTTAAATTGTCAAACTTTATTTGTTTGTTGCTTTTCTTGTATGTATGTGTTGCTTTTCTTGTATGCATGTATTGCTTGGCCAATTGAAAATGGTCGTTTGACAATTGAGATAGAAAAACGGGCAACAACTAAATGTATTGCAGGGTTGCTTTTCCGCACTGGATCAACCTTGATGAAAAGGCTGATGGAAGTCGCCATTTCATACACCTGGCTGTGTTTTGGATTTTGTCACTTTTGAGATTTGTTGGTGCGTTGGCCAAAGATGTTATATCCCTATCAGGGTTGTATTTTGTCATCTCTAATGTTGCATTTTATTCGTGGACGTTATTTCTTTTTCAAAAAGGAAATATCGCCCGTGGGCTTTATTTCCGCGGCCGTTATTGCACTGCACCTAAAAGTTACTCTTTGTTAGACTAGAATTTAATAAGCTACAGTACTGCATAATGAGAAAGTTTGTAAAAATTACAAATAAAATATAGGTATATTTTTCTTTACCGTACAAAAAAGTGAAAAACCCGGTTTTTATAGAACTGATAACCGGTACAGAAAAGCCGATTTCATTTATGAATTCAGCATGATGTAAATCTTTAGGAGGTGAAGTTTGAACAATTTCTGGCCACTCCTTCTATTTTTGTCCATCGCTTGTATGGGATCTAAGCACTGTGCTACGCATGGATTTTTATACTTGAAATCGCTACATATGACTTACATACATATATCACTACATACTTGAAAAGAGTGAAAAAAATTACGGTGACGTAGCGGAGAGAATCAACAAATGGTTTGTTGGTGACTAATTGAACTATTATAAATAACAATAAATGTACATACGTACGTACATATCGTCGCTGCGCCAACAAATTGAGGTATATGTTTTTTTCGATTTTTTTTTTTATTATATATTTATTTAGCACTATCTGCCAGCCACATTTCTGCATTTGCCGTTTTCTGATATCTTTCTTTGGTTAGAAGTTATCTAACGCAGCTATATGCTCTCAGTAGTAGAAATGCTATGTAAAATCAGTTATACATCTACTTGCGTATAATTGTTTTTGATTGCAGACGAACCTGCTTTTTTTTTATACTCAGCTGTACTAGTACACAGTATTATAGTTTTAATCACATAACGGTGGATTGTAACAGAATGAAATAATCGAGATAGATATAGACTTATATATATCAAAATGATCAGGGTGAAAAGAGAAATCGATTGAGCCATGTCCGTCCGTCCGTCCGTCTGTAAACACTCTAACTCGCTCAAAAATTGAGATATGGGCGAAATCGGACCATGACCACGCCCACTTTTCCTATATAGAAAAAATCGGAGATTTGGTATCTCAGTCACCAATATAGCTTGAGTTATATTAGTGACTCGAAATTTGATGAAATTTTGGAAAATGGGAGGTGCCACGCCCACTTATTAAGGGTCAAACATGGAAAGTTTTATATGTCATAACTCAGAAACCATTGAAGATATATCGATGAAATTTGGTACGCGTGATTTACTTACTTAGGCAAACGTTTGGACGGAAAATAGTTAAAATCGGTTGACGGCCACGCCCACTTTTATATATGTATATTACAAAGTGACCTAATAAAAACATTTTAAGCCATATCTCTGTCAAATATAAAGATCTATCATTGAAATTTTGTCGCATGAGTCCAACTATGGACATAAAACAAAAAACACAAAAATTTTGGAAAATGGGCGGTGCCACTCCCACTTATTAAGGGGCAAACATTGAAAGTTTTATGAGTCATAACTCAGAAACCGTTGAAGATATATCGATGAAATTCCGTACACGTGATATACTTACTTAGGCAAACGTTTGGACGAAAAATTTCCAAAATCGGTTTGACGGCCACGTCCACTTTTATATATGTGTATTATAAAGTGGTCTAATAAAAACATTTTAAGCGATATCTCTGTCAAATATAAAGATATGTCATTGAAATTTTATAGCAGAAGTCCAACTGCGGGCATAAAACGAAAAACACAAAAATTTTGGAAAATGGACGTGGCACTGCCTCTTTTTAGAAACAGGAATATACGAGATTTCTGAGCCCATAACTCGACAAATAATTTATATATCTGTGGACATTTGCAATAACAACCTAAGTCTAAATTAGCAATTTTACAGGAGAGCAAAAAACAGTTTTGCAAGTGCACAGAGTCTTTCCATCATATATTTTCATAGAAGTAAGTGCGTGGCATGATAAAACAATCTTCTGTTGTTCATTTTAAAGTGAATTTTTATTTCTTGGCGTAACGGTTTTTATTTAAATGGATTTCAAATAAAATAAGTGCCTTTTCCATATTGTTTTTTGAAAAAAAAAAAAAAAAAACACCAACTTGCCTCAATTTAGGTTCTTTTTTCAAATTGATTTCCATCAAAATTTTATAGAATTTTTGCCTCCTAATTGGAATTAAGTTCATGTTTGTATTTATATGGCCGTTTTAATTCTAATAATTATTTTATGTGAATTTAAATGAGCTATTGGCCATTTTTTAGTGAAGAAAAATTGAAAAATTTTTTTTGATAGAAGTTATGGATCCATTTCGGAGACCACCACATCCCCTCATCAGACTTCTTCAAGCGGCCTCAACCGAGGATCGAGCTTAAGTCGTTCGATTGGTAGTCCATTGTCTATACCATTGAGCTACCACCGCCGTCAGCTTTATTTCGCTTAAATTTCAATTTTCCTTCCATTACAATCCACATACCAACAACAGTAGCTTAAAAAAAAAATAAAAAAATTTTTTCAATTTTTCTTCACTAAAAAATGGCCAATAGCTCATTTAAATTCACATAAAATAATTATTAGAATTAAAAGGGCCATATAAATACAAACATAAACATGTATGTATATCGGAGAGCCTGCCGAAAAACAAAAGTCTGAAAACAATAACAAGCATTGCCTGTACAAAAGCTTTGCTTGGTAATAGCTTTAGAACTTTTTACAAACCAAACACACAATCGCACCAACATACTAGGTAGCAAAGGCAGAGTGTCTTAAGCTACTGTTGTTGGTATGTGGATTGTAATGGAAGGAAAATTGAAATTTAAGCGAAACAAAGCTGACGGCGGTGGTAGCTCAATGGTATAGACAATGGACTACCAATCGAACGACTTAAGTTCGATTCTCGGTTGAGGCAGTGATGTGATACGTAGGGAAAATTCCCTACATGTAGGGATTTTAGTCGGAAAAAAGTGACCGTAGGGAAAGAAGGACAGATTTTTATAAAATAGCTAAATGTAGGGATTTTCTGGCAAAGTGAAATCAAAATTTCTATTCAAATTTTCTGATCTGAATAATGAAAATGCTGCGAAGACGAGTTAAATCGCGAACCCTTCAATGACGTAATTGGAGAGGGAATACCGTATAGTGAAGACAAGCTACCATTTTTTTTGTTGTGGTGATCAGGGATGCCGTTTGTTTGTTTTTCTTACTAAATAGTTAAAACATATTATATTTTTAAACATATTATATTTTTAATGAATACAGGTCTAAAGTATAAAAATTGTCAGTATCGAAAAAGGTCGAATTTGTTTCAACAAAAAAGTTATTACGGCAAATATTTTGCTCTTGACTGAATACATGCGGCACTGAGGTTTCAAATAGATGTTTGCCTATTAAATCACAACCAAATGAAAAAAGCAAATGCCTATATGACACTAAGTTTTTTCTCTGGTATTTTTGCTTTGAAAACCATACATTTTTTATTTTAAATATAATTTATTTTATAGTTGTCAATTGAAACCATTGTCCATGGTATAAGTATACCAGGTAAAACAAACGTCAAGTTTTCGTCGCCATATTAACCACCTGACAATTAAGCAGATTATGACATTTCGTGCTGCCATACTCAATGATAAAAATCCTCCATTAATGGTATTTTTCACTGCTTTGTTTTAAAAATAAATTGTAACCATGGTATTCATAGTAACGAATTTTTTCAATTTGAATTGAAAGAAATTTTTTTCAATTTGAAAAAATTACACATCCTGCAGTAAATTTGTTTCACTGCTGAATGATCATTAATGTTTCTTCTGAGTACAATTTTTATTATTATTATTATTTTTTTTTTTTGAAAAAAGCAAACCATTTATATGAAAAATTCAGCAGTCTTTATTTGAAAATACTCACTGATGCCTCCTCAGTCATAGATGAATTTCATCAGTGATTCATAAAAGATTCATTTCGCATTTTTACTTCGCGGAATATCAGTTTAGCCGTACTACAAAGTAGCCCCTTTCCGGTATTCTCGGTGAGTTTTTAATTTGGTTTAGTAGTTACGATCACTTAATTTAGGCTTTGTGATCACTCTGGTATATAGTTTGGGGAGGTTTTGGAGATTGATCTATTATAACTCCATATCGTCGCATAAAGTGTAATACCACGTATCCGCTACCACCCAAATTTTACAGGAGACAGTGAAAACTGGTTTAATTCAAAACGGTTTGGAATTTTGCAAACCCACATCCAAACCAAGGTAGATTTTTGGATTATATTCTTAATCCAAATATCATTTTGGCGAAAAACAGTTAAATGTGCAGTTATTGCCTTACTTATGTATTTATAAGCGGTTTTGCGTCTTTTATTTTGTTCAATAGTGACGTATAGGCGGTTTTGCAGGCGTACATAAAAACTTTTCTTCAATAAAGCAAAGTTATAATCCATTTCGTGTTTATGAAAGTATAATCAACTTTAGTACATTACAGTACAGTTATAAAGCAATAACACCTATTATTCGCGGTATTGGTTCGAAAAATTTCCTTAAAAAAAGCGGTTTTGAAACTGTGCCATTATTTGGAATTGCGTTGTGTGAATCTCAAAATTGTTGCATGAATGGATGGGGACGGACGCCAAGAATGTATTTTTGATGAAATCTCATTTTTGGCAAAAATGTCACGCGGTTTTGCACTTTAAACAACGATATGTATGTACACCACCATACTAAGTGAGCATTTCAGTCTATATATGTATGTATGTACATATGTCCAATCCAATTACAAAAATATATGTACCCTAGATTTTAACAATATGAGTCGCTTATTTCCGCGGTGCAATAATACCAAATATGGCGACGATACCCTTTATTCGCGGAGAGTGGATGAAGATTTGTGGAGTGAGCGAAGAGGAGCTACCGGAAGTTCCATAAATCTGCTCACTAGTGCCCATTCTATTTCTGTCCTTTGATTCCTGAAATACCCAAACTTTCACACAAAAATCTACGCATTCAAAAAATAAAAGTCTGGCATCGCTATACTCCAAAACTGACATAAGATCAAACTTCAAAAATCTGCTTTTTAATCAAAAAGACAGCGTCAAAATGACAATGCACATACCTGTATTTTTTATACCATGCCATTGTCCAAAAAATTTCCGAATGCCAAAAAAACGTTTGCTGTACGTTCTTCTTCTTCCTACAAGCGCAATATTATCCTATTCCATGTTCACTCAAAGTACTCTTTTACAAAATGAGATTTTACAACATGGTTGTACAAAAAATTGCACCGTATGTAGGCAAACAGTCCAACTCGATTGCAACCGAGTTGGGTCAACGGTCGCACCGTGTATGGCTACGGTGAGAGCCAGTGTGTATGCATTATGCAGCAGAACAGCCGATTTTCATTATTTAGTAAAAGAAAAAAACGTTCACCTACTGCCGTACGGTTTTTTCATTGTTCTAGCATGGAAATAACTAAAAAAATGTAGGGAATTACGTAGGGAAAAAATGAAATATGCGTAGGGAAATTTAGGGATTTTTTTCCTGCTCTGTAGGGAATTTCCAAAAAAGTATCTACCATCACTGGGTTGAGGCCGCTTCAAGAAGTCTTATGAGGGGATGTGGTGGTCTCCGAAATGGATCCATAACTTCTACCAAAAAAATTTTTTCAATTTTTCTTCAATAAAAAATGGCCAATAGCTCATTTAAGTTCACATAAAATAATTATTAGAATTAAAACGTGTAACGAAATTATTTGTACTTATGTATTTTTGTATATATATGTATGTATCAACAACTTGACAATTTGACAAAATGCATACACACCCTTATGTTAAGAATATTGTAAACTGTTCCTAGCTAAGTTGAGTGAAGTTATATTATTTGAGAATCTCCGTTAGAGTGACAATAGGAAAAGCTCTAACCAGCAGGTATAAAAAGCCGATCCTTTGAGCATTCGTTCTAGTTATTCAAGGCGCTGCTCAAGAGGTAAAGCTGGGGTTATAGATATTTAGCGTAGCATGGAACAAGTTGAGAAACGAGCCGCTTTATGCGCGCTCCGTAAAAATCTAAATGCATCAGACTTCTATGTTACGCTCAGTGTGCATAATCAAATGTACTCAAACCCCATTGAACAGAAATTTTGAGTGAGTTTGTTCATGCTACGTTAAGTACCTATAACTCCAGCTTAAGTCATTTTCTTGTAATATGTACATTGGTAGCTTTAGCTAGACGAAAAGCGAAAGCTGGTCTCTGCTATTGTACTAATATACATATTTTGTATGTCCCATTGCTTGTACATATATATGCTTTACTTAGATCAGGGGTCTTCGTTTCATAGCACTGAGGTGCAACGCTGAACTCACACAGATTGTTATACTCTCTCGTTTTGTCGTAGTAAGAGCGCAAAAGTTAGGTGACCATCTACGACCGTGCGACGATTCAGTTGCTTGCGGGCAAGCAAAAAGATAACAACGTACACGCATACTTCGTTTTCATTGTGCGACGTGGTATAGCAGCGCATAAAAGCGAAAAATATATGCGTGCACGTTGTTGTCTTTTTGCTTGCCCGCAAGCTACTGAACGATGCGACGGTAGTAGCTGGGCACTCAACTAGTCGTTTTTCACTAATACTGCTGCAGTTACTAACACTGCTGCAGTTAGAGTTTTGGGGATCTCTGGCTTAGATGAACGGCGAGAGCCGGTCTCTATGCATTCGTATTTACATATGTACATATGTACTTATATATGTGTATATATATAAGTATGTACGCAAGTATGATTGCTGAGGTGAACAGCGGATGCTGATCGCTCAGTAACATACAGGTGTAAATATGTAACGCGTACATATATACATATGCACATTCTCTCTTTGTAAATATATAGTTGCCCAGTAAACCTTTTGTTTGTAACTCCGTTAGGTTTTTGCTGTATCCACGATTTATTTATCACGACTTTATAAATACATACCTACTCATATTTTGTTTATTGTTACATGCCAGCTTCTGTACCTATCCATTGCTTTTGTAAATATCGGCAAATACTATTGTTTTGTTTTGTTAATAAATGTACAAAAGCTTTGCTTGTTAATAGCTTTAGAACAGGCATTTTCAGAACCTATGCACGCGGTACAAGCTTTTTAGAGCTTTCACACCGACAGCCTCACACCGACACTACAGAACTCTTCGTGCACGAAAAGAAATTTTGCAAATTTCTGTTCAGTCAGCATTGAGCTGTTGAGCTAGCAGGTAGTGCTGCTCGAGCAGTCTCTGAATGCTTGTAAATGATTGTGTGTTGGGGGTGGTTTTTTTGTTTGGATTTTTTTACGTAATATTTTTATTAGGAATCATGATTTTGCATTTCGTCTCATATTTTTATACTCAGCTGTACTAGTACACAGAGTATTATAGTTTTAATCACATAACGGTGGATTGTAACAGAATGAAATAATCGAGATAGATATAGACTTATATATATCAAAATGATCAGGGTGAAAAGAGAAATCGATTGAGCCATGTCCGTCCGTCCGTCCGTCCGTCTGTCCGTCCGTCCGTCTGTCCGTCTGTCCGTCCGTCTGTAAACACTCTAACTCGCGCAAAAATTGATATATTTTGATGAAATTTGAAATGCAAGTTGGTATCGAGACTGGGACGGTTGGTATTGAAAATGGGCGAAATCGGACCATGACCACGCCCACTTTTCCTATATAGAAAAAATCGGAAATTTGGTATCTCAGCCACTAATATAGCTAGAGCGATGAAATTTTACCCACGTGTTGAGCTCAGTCCCCTATGAAGAAATTTGGTGAAATTTTAGAAAATGGGCAGTGCCACGCCCACTTATTAAGGGTCAAACATTGAGGATTTTATAAGCCATAACTCAGAAACCATTGAAGATATATCGATGAAATTTGGTACGCGTGATATACTTACTTAGGCAAATGTTTGTACGAAAAATTATTAAAATCGGTTGACGGCCACGCCCACTTTTATATATGGGTCTTATAAAGTGACCTAATAAAAACATTTTAAGCGATATCTCTGTCAAATATAAAGATCTATCACTGAAATTTTGTGGCATGAGTCCAACTATGGACATAAAACAAAAAACACAAAAATTTTGTAAAATGGGCGGTACCACGCCCATTTATTAAGGGGCAAATATTGAAAGTTTTATGAGTGATTACTCAGAAACCATTGAAGATATATCAATGAAATTTAGTTCGCGTGATATACTTACTTAGGCAAGTGTTTGGACGAAAAATTTCAAAAATCGGTTGACGACCACGCCCACTTTTATATATGGGTTTATAAAGTGACCTAATAAAAACATTTTAAGCGATATCTCTGTCAAATATAAAGATATATCATTAAAATTTTATGGCAGGAGTCTAACTACGAACATAAGACAAAAACCGTAAAAATTTTGGAAAATGGGCGTGGCACCGCCTTCTTTTAGAAGCAGGAATATACGAGATTTCTTAGCCTATAACTCCAAAAATAATTGAGATATTATGACGAAACTTTGTTTATACGTTTTATAACTTGTGGTAATATACACGCAAAAATTTATTGAAATATTGAAAAAATTATTGAATACTTTTTAACAAAGATATTTCTGGAACACCCTTTTGGAATTTGTAACGTGAAGTCTTTGTAACTAGAAGTCAAAAAGGAATGAAATTTTGCACAAAGAATAATATTCATATGCTTAGTTGATCGACTGATAAAAATGTTGAAAATGGGCGTGGCTACGCCCACTTTATGCAGCACTCGCTTTATATAAAATACACCGTGTTTCCATCAAACGCAAACAAACAATGAAAGCATACAGCTGAGTATCTAATGTTCGATTCCACTCGAACTTAGGCTTCCTTACTTATTTTATTTTAATTTTTTTTGTTTGTGGTTTTTTGTGAAGTTAGGAATAAAAATACCTACTATCCATTTCCAATTTAAAAATTTTAATTTTCGCCAATGGTTGAGTTTCTTTTGAGTGTAGCCAAGAGCTTTTGTGCTTTTAACACATGCACAATGTTTGAAAGTATTGGTGTGGTAATCCCTGCTTTAGAACTTTGTACAAACCAAACACACAATCGCACCAACATACTAGGTAGCAAAGGC
Source organism: Urophora cardui (assembly GCA_960531455.1). NCBI lineage: Eukaryota > Metazoa > Arthropoda > Insecta > Diptera > Tephritidae > Urophora > Urophora cardui. The sequence continues at coordinate 88,866,026 of OY482673.1, read as the reverse complement.
AGAGTGTCATTAAGCTACTGTTGTTGGTATGTGGATTGTAATGAAAGGAAAATTGAAATTTAAGCGAAACAAAACTGACGGTGGTGGTAGCTCAATGGTATAGACAATGGACTACCAATCGAACGACTTAAGTTCGAATCTCGGTTGAGGCCGCTTGAAGAAGTCTGATGAGGGGATGTGATGGTCTCCGAAATGGATCCATAACTTCTACCAAAAAAATTTTTTCAATTTTTCTTCACTAATTGATTAATTAGGATTAGATGGCTATTCTAATCGACTACTTTTTGATTAGATTAGAACTAATCAAAAATCTAATCACGATTAGTGACGATTGGCATATCTAATCAAAACTAATCAAAACTAATCAAAAATAAAATCGATTAGATTTCTCGACTAGTTTTGATTAGATTTGATTAGATCAACTATTTTGAAATATTTGCAATCGTGAAGTTACTACAGTACAAAGAGAAATTGAATAAGCTTTCCGATGAGCTGAATCTGTCTCCTTTTACATCAAGTGATTTTCAATATTTGGAGTCCTACAAGCTGCTAATGGAGCATATTGCCCAAACTTTAGACTTTCTCCAAGGTGAAGTCAATGTGAAATATGGTTGTATTAATCCTGCGTTATTTTCTTTGAGTAATAAACTGCTAAAAGTATCCAGAAAACCCGAAGTTTTGAGCAATGTTAGCTCAACAGCAGTACAATTAGAACATCAATTGAGAGAACGGTTTAAACCATATTTTACATTGGCTCCTGAGGGCTTTTTGAGAGCAGCGGTCACCTCTCGACAGTGGGCGGCATACCCTCCGAGTGTATTTCTGCCATGAAAAAGCTTCTCACAAAAAATTCATTCGCCGTTCGGAGCCGGCATAAAACTGTAGGTCCACCCAATTAGTAAGAAAAACAAAAAGTAGCACACCTCGAATTGGGAGAGAAGCTCGGCCATAAAACTCGTCAGAGTTATAATAGCGCCATTGTATTATGTATTATACTTTATGAATTAAATAACAAAAAAAAATATTTCAAAACAGTTGATCTAATCAAATTTAATCAAAACTAATCGAGGAATCCAATTGATTTTTATTTTTATTAGTTTTGATTAGTTTTGATTAGATTTGCTAATTTAGCTCTAATCTAATCAATTAGTAATCAAAATATAAAGAATCAAAAAAAAATCTAATGATTAGATTACTTAATTTTTCTAATCGTAATGATTTATAATTCTAATCGAAGTTCCCCAGCTATGAATGGTATAGACAATGGACTACCAATCGAACGACTTAAGTTCGATTCTCGGTTGAGCCCGCTTGAAGAAGTCTGATGAGGGGACGTGGTGGTCTCCGACATGGATCCATAATTTCTACCAAAAAAATTTTTTCAATTTTTCTTCACTAAAAAATGGCCAATAGCTCATTTAAATTCACATGGAATTAAGTTCATTTGGCAAACGGAAATATGATAGAAAATCGACTTAAGTTGGTAATTAGGTTGATTTTCCAAAAGCATATTGAAAAAAAATATGCCACCTAAATTAAATTAGGTTCTTTTTTCAAGAGGAATTCTTGCAATTTTTCTTATCACTTCTATCTTATCTTAAGTTAAGTGGCTCAGGCAAATGCATATGTGCAAAATATGGACTTAAGATGATTTTCGATTCAACATATCTCCTGAACCCCAAATGATATCATAACACCGATTAGACAGAAAGAAGCGTATTTTAAAATGTATCTTTATGATGAAAAAAGCTGAAAATGCACATAGGTCGACTTAGGTTGTTCTTTCAAATGTCCACAGATATAATGACGAAACTTCGTGTGTACACTTTTATTACTTGTGGTAATACATGTTCAAAATTTTAGCGAAATCGGTTTGCCGACCACGCCCACTTTTATACATGGGAACTATAAAGTGCCCTAATAAAAACATTTTAAGCGATATCTTTGTCAAATATAGAGATAATTCATAGAAATTTTGTGGCATGAGTTCAACAATAGACCGGAAACAAAAAATAGAAAATTTTTGAAAGATGGGCGTGGCACCGCCTCTTTTTAGACAAAGGAATATACGAGATTTCTTAGCCTATAACTCGACAAATAATTGAGATATTATAACGAAAATTTTTTGAAATCGGTTATGACCACGCCTACTTTTTAACAAAGATATTTCTGGAACACCCTTTGGGAATTTGTATCGTGACATCTTTGTAGCTAGAAGTCAAAAAGGAATGAAATTTTGCACAAAGAATAATATTCATATGCTTAGTTGGATGACTGATAAAAATGTTGAAAATGGGCGTGGCTACGCCCACTTTATGCGGCACTCGCTTTATATAGAATACGCCGTGTTTCCATCAAACGCAAACAAACAATGAAAACATACAGCTGAGTATCTAATGTTCGATTCCACTCGAACTTAGGCTTCCTTACTTGTTGTGTAAAAAAATTATTTAAAAAAGGCGTATGTGACCACTTTTCAAAATAGGAGGGGCACTGGTCAATTAAATAATGCAGTTCCAAGCTATCGCTAATTGCATCGGACCCTAGCGAAGAATTGTATACACATCTTTCACGATTTCTTACCCCCACTAGCAAATTGAAATAATTTGTAAAAAGAGCTATGTGCTGTAAAACGGCGCAAATGCTTCATGCGAAGTGGTTGATCAAAAAAAGTAAAAAAAATATTGCACAAGTCTATAATTACATATGTGTTGTATCATTAGTTAAAACAATGCAAACTAAAAAATATATTCTCTAGGATTACCAGAAAACGGTTTTTTTGCTCTCCTGAAAAGTTGCTGAAAAACGTATAGCTCTTTTTGTTGGCGCAGCGACGATATCTAAATACATACATTAGGGTGGAGAGAAAAATTTTGTTTGTTAAACTGTAATGCAATAGTCAAAATTTAGTGCCTTTTGGGCTTAAATTAAGTCGTGCAAAATATTAATCAATTCGGTGACTGTCTCCGCAGCGGCATTCATTTTATAAAAATAGTTGGTTTTAGACCTCACACTCTCGCCAAATGTCTATAGGACAATCCACGTCGAACATAAAGGAACGTCTTAATATGTATATTAGAAAACATAGAAATATACAAACATAAACATTCGTATGAAATATAATAAACGAGCAAATAAACACCACATCAGATACATTGTTCGAATCTCTCAAGCTAGTATACGAAAATGAAACAAGGTAATAAAATTCTTTAAAAAGCTTTTATTTAATATTAATATAAAAATTTACTAAAAAGGAAAAAATAAATTTTTAATATTTTTGAACAAGATTTATATTAGTCCTTAGTTCATTTCGATCTTAATTTCAATCTAAGCATACCTTTAACGTATTTCTTCAAAGCATTTCTGTATATGTATCAACATATGTACATATGTAAAAGCGTGGGTGCTCTTTACGTCATGCATATCTTACGTAATTGGAATTTAAAGTTTTTATCGCTTCCTTCCATTTCACCAATACTGTTTTATAACATGAATATCTAATGAGTACCCGCGCTTTTATGTACATATGTTGATACATATACAGAAATGCTTTGAAGAAATACGTTAAAGGTATGCTTAGATTGAAATAAAGATCCAAATGAACTAAGGACTTATATAACTCTTGTTCAAAAATATTAAAAATTTATTTTCCTTTTTAGTAAATTTTTATATTAATATTAAATAAAAGCTTTTTAAAAAATTTTTTTTATCTTGTTTTATTTTTGCCTTTTTAGTTTTACAATGCATTTTACATCTAACATTTGTCAACACTCCCACTATCAATATAGTCCAACAGTTTTTAATATGAAGTGCACTATGTTTAACATTTTAATGGTTCCTTATTTTATTATCCAATTCCTGTGGAGTCTTTTAAGTGGTTTTACTATACTCTTTTGTGAATACATAGATTACTTCGTAATACGTGTTCAAAATAGGAACAAAGTAATTTTCTAAATATATTGACACTAGCGCCACCTAGCGGCGATTTATTTCCACGAATATATTTACTTTCTCATAAGCAATATATATACCGAATATGAACAAATTCGGTCGGTAAATACGAATTTTACAAATATCTTTACACCAGCGCCACCTAGCGGCGATTTTTTCCACAGATGTATTTACTTTCTCATAGGCAATATATATACCGAATATGAACAAATTCGGTCGGTAAATACGAATTTTACTAATATCTTGACACCAGCGCCACCTAGCGGCGATTTTTTCCCACAGATGTATTTACTTTCTCATAGGCAATATATATACCGAATATGAACAAATTCGGTCGGTAAATACGAATTTTACAAATATCTTGACATCAGCGCCACCTAGCGGCGATTTTTTTCCCCAGATGTATTTACTTTCTCATAGGCAATATATATACGCAATACGAACAAATTTGGTCGGTAAATACGAATTTTACAAATATCTTGACACCAGCGCCACCTAGCGGCGATTTTTTTCCACAGATGTATTAACTTTCTCATAGACAATATACATGCCGAATATGAACAAATTCGGTCGATAAATACGAATTTTACAAATATCTCGACACCAGCGCCATCTATCGGATTTTTTTTTATTTCATATTGCATTGTCTTCGGGTCCTGAACTATGTTCCAAATTTCAAGTACCTAGCTCAACTAGAAGTATCTTAAATGTGCGTTGCAAAATTCCACGACATACATACATACAAAAGTGAAGTTAAATAAAAGCTTGTAAAAAAAGGACAGGAAACCTAAAACTGACATAAACAAAACATCACACAAGAAGACAATAACGGACTTTTACAAAATGCATCTATTCTGATTGTTACAGAAACGAGGATCATTCAAGTGTTAAAATGCAAAAATCTAATGAAGTCTATTAATAGGCTCTCACGGGAAAAGTTAGGAAATTTTCGGCAAAACAGTAAGATACTTTTTGCAAATGTGAATAATTAACCCAGTGAATCTGTCCTAAGGACAAAAGAGTCCGTAAAAAAGAGCAAAGTTTTTGAAGTTAACTTCTTAGGCGGCGATACAGAGTTTTTATGGAGAGTGAAATTTGAAATTTGATGCAACGGAAGTTGCCCCCGGAAATAGCAGCCATTTTAGTTGATTTTTAATTTAAAAAAAAAATCAACCTTGATATCGCGCGGTTCGAACTCACAACCCCTCGTTTCCAGACCAGACGCAAAACCTCTGCGCCACCACACCACTTGCGTTGAGTATGTCAAATGCTGCACTTAAATTGATCTAACAAGTACAACTCACTCACCTATTGAAAGCAACAAGTAACAAGTTTGATATTTGCAAATACATTTGTACATATTACAATGAAAGCAACCACCCGTTTTGTTAGTTCAGTTTAAACTTTAAACTTTAAGTCAATGGTCGGCGAAATCTGAAATGAGGTTGTGTTGGTGAGAACAAAACAAGTTCTCCGCATGCGCACCCCAGTAGGAAATTAATCCGCTTCAAGTGGAATATATGTACATACGTATACATATGTAGAACGGACATTTTTGTTTTTTTATACTCAGCTGTACTAGTACACAGAGTATTATAATTTTGATTTCATAACGGTGGATTGTAACATAATGAAATAATCGAGATAGATATGGACTTATATATATCAAAATGATCAGGGTGAAAAGAGAAATCGATTGAGCCATGTCCGTCCGTCCGTCCGTCCGTCCGTCCGTACGCAGGATAACTCGCGTAAAAATTGAGATATTTTGATGAAATTTGAAATGCAAGTTGGTATCGAGACTGGGACGGTTGGTATTGAAAATGGGCGAAATCGGACCATGATCACGCCCACTTTTCCTATATAGAAAAAATCGGAAGTTTGGTATCTCAGCCACTAATATAGCTAGAGTGATAAAATTTTACCCACGTATTGAGCTCAGGCCCTTATGAAGAAATTTGATGATGTTTTGGAAAATGGGCGGTGCCACGCCCACTTATTAAGGGTCAAACATTGAAAGTTTTATATGTCATAACTCAGAAACCGTTGAAGATATATCGATGAAATTTGGTATGCGTAATTTGCTTACCTATACAAATGTTTTGGCGAAAAATTATCAAAATCGGTTGACGGCCACGCCCACTTTTATATATGGGAACTATAAAGGGGCCTAATAAAAACATTTTAAGCGATATCTCTGTCAAATATAAAGATCTATCACTGAAATTTTGTGGCAGGAGTCCAACTACGGACATAAAACAAAAAGTACAAAAATTTTGGAAAATGGGCGGTGCCACGCCCACTTATTAAGGGGCAAACATTGAAAGTTTTATATGTCATAACTCAGAAACCGTTGAAGATATATCGATGAAATTCGATACGCGTAATTTTCTTACTTAGACAAATGTTTTGGCGAAAAATTATCAAAATCGGTTGACGGCCACGCCCACTTTTATATATGGGAACTATAAAGGGGCCTAATAAAAACATTTTAAGCGATATCTCTGTCAAATATAAAGATCTATCACTGAAATTTTGTGACAGGAGTCCAACTAGGGACATAAAACAAAAAATATAAAGATTTTGGAAAATGGGCGGTGCCACGCCCACTTATTAAGGGGCAAATATTGAAAGTTTTATAAGCCATAACTCAGAAACCGTTAAAGATATATCGATGAAATTTGGTACGCGTGATATATTTACTTAGCCAAATGTGTGGACGAAAGATTGCCAAAATCGGTTGACGACCACGCCCACTTTTATATATGGATATTATAAAGTGACCTAATAAAAACATTTTAAGCGATATCTCTGTCAAATATAAAGATCTATCACTGAAATTTTGTGACATGAGTTCTACAATAGACCGGAAACAAAAAATAAAAAAGTTTGGAAAATGGGCGTGGCACCGCCTCTTTTTATACAAAGGAATCTACGAGCCTATTACTCGACAAATAACTGAGATATTATGACGAAACTTGGTTTATACACTTTTATAACATGTGTTAATAGACACGCAAAAATGTATTGAAATCGGTTTATGACCACGCCTACTTTTTAACAAAGATATTTCTGGAACCCCCTTTTGGAATTTGTAACGTGAAGTCTTTGTAACTAAAAGTCATAGAGGGATGCAATTTTGCACTAACAATAATATTTATATGCTTATTTGGATGATTGATACAAATTTTGAAAATGGGCGTGGCTGCGCCTGTTTATGCAGCACTCGTGTCATATAAAATACACCCTATATCGAACAAACGCAAACAAACAATGAAAGCATACAGCTGAGTATCTAATGTTCGATTCCACTCGAACTTAGGCTTCCTTACTTGTTTTTGTTGTTTTTATTTTTTGCTTTTGAAAGGAAAAGAACTTTTTAATGGAAAAAAATATCTCTTCTGAAAAAAATTAAAGGGTAGTTGGGTAAAACAGAGTGTTTGGAAGACAAAAGTCATCCAAACAAGAGTACAAAAATTGTTTGTGAAACACTTCGCAATGCCTTTAATCATTTATATTATTTTTAAATACTTTATAGCAAAAAAGGCATTGCATATGGCCGACGGCATTTCCATCATATAAAATTTCTCGCCGGGCATTTTATTTGTGGACATACATACATACATTACCTGTATAAAGTCAATGCTTGCGTTCAACCACGAAGCGACGTAGTCAGGCGCAATGTTTATCGTTCGACAGTTGGCAAACGACTGACTGTGTAACCTAAATCAAACGCAAGTCGTCAATTTAACGCACGCACGCAAATTTTTCATATGCGTTGAACCGAAATTGACTTGCGTGCGTGTTCAGATAAAGAAATAGAAAAATACAGAAAATCAGAGAAAATCTTGTTATTTTGTGGAATACGTACCTAACAGACACGATATCAAATGCAAGTGTCAATTTTTTTGCAAACAATCACCCACAATGCTTAATTTCAACTGTCACGCAAAACAAAAATTGGGCGTCGAATTTGCTTTTTACGCACGCCGTTCAATTTCGGTTACTCCCATACAAGTTGTATGGGCATGAGAAATTTTTGACAGTAAATTGACGGCGTGCGTTTGATTTAGGTTACACAGTGATGAAGAGAGTAAGAATACGTGTGAATCGACTTCCCACAATTGTGGTATGGGCTGCCTATGTCTGGTTTAAGGTGCAGCGTTTGACATACCCCACGCAAGTGGTGTGGTAGCGCTGAGGTAGTGTGTCTGGTCTTGAAGCTAAGGGAGGTAGGTTCGAATCAAGCCAGGCGACTGATTTTTTTCTTTTATTTTTTTATTTTTTATTTTTTATTTTAATAATAAATAATAGCTTAAAAAAAACTAAAAAGCACGCTTTAATCTTAAAATCGCACTAAAAATTGAGAAATAATTTAATATAAAAACAAAACAATGAACGAAAATATAAGTACCTATTTAAGGAAAAGCATTAGGTGCTCAGTATATCAAAAAAAATTTAAAATCGGTATTTTTTACTAGTACATATTTTTATTTTAAATTCTTTTGGAGATTTGTATGTACATGTATGTATGTACATATGTATACGTGTAAGTACATAAGAAATTTTAACCAGAACAGCGCTGTGGTGTAATAAGCGAGGTGAGAATGTTAATAACACAGGAAGAAATTAGAGTACACCGTTTGACACAACTCACGTAACTAGCGCGGCAGCTCAGCTGTAAGAAGCTAGGCTTCCGATTCAAATGAAGCTGGTTCAAGTCCAGGTCGAGTCAGTTTTTTGTTGTTTTTTTTTTTTATTAAACAATTTTCTTTGTCATTTTTTTATTAAATAAAAGTGCCACCCGAATATCGGGGATTACATACTAGTTAATTATTAAAATAAAAACGATCAAACAACCAATATAAAAACCAATCGGATGAGCTTGCCGATAAACAAAATCTAATAACAAGAACAAGCATCGCCTTTTCTATAAATAGAATTTGTACAAACAAAAACACACAACCACATGTAATATGTACATTAGGCATATAACAAATTTTGACGAAAAATTTGGCATACCACCACGTGGTGGCAAATATTGTACAAGTAATGAATATCACTTTTTTAGGTGATTTCGGTTCAAAAACGTTCCGCGCAAAAATGGATTTCTAAAAAAAGTCAGATTTTTTTTTTATTTTTTTAATATTTTTATTTTTACATTTTTGTCAATTGTTATATGAAATAAGTTTTAAGTTTAAAGTATGTGATGATTTACACAATGGTAAAATGTCTTGTACAATTAATTGCAATTAATTGCACGCTCTGCGCAGATGTACAAAACTTTTTTTGTTTTTTCAGCAGTTCTGATAAAAAAGTAATTTCGTTTTGCGCGGGAACTTTTTTGCAATTTCGCGAAAAAAAATAATGGGGTTCATACTTTTTTATGCTCTATGCGACTATGGTATGCCGTTTTTCGTATTTGCAAAAATTTTAAAAAGTTATATGCCTAATGTACATGCGATAGTTTTCATTGAATATCCCTGCAAAAAATGTGCGATTATTCCCGATATACATAGATTTGTCCCTGATTAATCTCATTTTTTGCAGGGATGTATTTGCAAATTCGTTTCTCATATGATATATGAAACTTGTTACTTGTTGCTTTCGAGCGAATATAAACGTTCCTGGTTTTTAATTAAGAGCAAACCGCCATGCATAGATGGCATCGATGATAACACTGGTCGGCAACGAAATTCTCCTTTTAGGTTTGATGATTAATCTTAATGGGTTTTGGGGCGCTGATTACGAAAATCATATTGAAAAAGTCCGATCACATCAGGTTTTTAAGCTGTTATTTAGCAAAATTAGTTTTGGCCAAATTAGGCTAGGTCTTCCTAGTTTTTAATTTATTTTATTTTTTAATCGTATTTTATTAAACGAAAAACGCAGTGAATGGTTGCATAAGACATCAATGAATAAGTTTTCATAAACGTTAAGTTCAATATAACTTAAATGACTTAATTTCGGGATTTTTGAATCATTTGTTTAAGACCACATTTCTGGTAATGCCTGGTTTTCACTAGGTCATATATGACGTCAAATATTGTCAAACAAATGAAAACGGGTTGGCATATTGTGTCAAATGCGTTTGCAGTCAGTTTTGACCACTCGCTGTCATATAAAATGACAGCCATATGAAAACACTCAAATTGTAGTTTGCCAGCGCATTGGGCAACATTTGACACGCACAATTCATTTGCCAGCGTGTTGGCAAATTTTTTTCGTTTGTCAAGCTCACAGCTGATTCGCAGGGCCGCGGAGCGTGTCAAGGACCGAAGAGCTAAGGAGCTATGGCTTTTTCACGGACGGAGCTGGAGCTAAAATTATAGGTAGAAGCTGGTCTTCATCTAAAGTGATAAAGTAATAAATTTTTAAAGTTTATCAGTTTATCCGCATTTTACATGAAACCACCTTGGTAAATAATTGTTTAAACTCTTGTCAGTGTCAACTTGATTAATAAATAAAAAAATCCAATAAAATAAACAAAAAACAAGTAAGGAAGCCTAAGTTCGAGTGGAATCGAACATTAGATACTCAGCTGTATGTTTTCATAGTTTGCTTGCGTTTGATGGAAACACGGTGTACTTTATATAAAGCGAGTGCTGCATAAAGTGGGCGTAGCCACGCCCATTTTCAACATTTTTATCAGTCATCCAACTAAGCATATGAATATTATTCTTTGTGCAAAATTTCATTCCTTTTTGACTTCTAGTTATAAAGATGTCACGTTACAAATTCCCAAAGAGTGTTCCAGATATATCTTTCTTAAATAGTAGGCGTGGTCCTAAACCGATTTCAATAAATTTTTGCGTGGCTATTAACACATGTTATAAAAGTGTATAAACCAAGTTTCGTCATAATATCTCAATTATTTGTCGAGTTATAGGCTAATATCCCTTTGTGTAAAAAGAGGCGGTGCCACGCCCATTTTCCAAAATTTTTCTATTTGTTGTTTCTGGTCTATTGTAGAAATCATCAGAGATATCGCCTAAAATGTTTTTATTAGGTCACTTTATAAGACCCATATATAAAAGTGGGCGTGGCCCTCAACCGATTTCGGAAATTTTTCGTCCAAATATTTGACTAAGTAAGTATATCACGCGTACCAAATTTCATCGATATATCTTCAACGGTTTCTGAGTTATGACATATAAAACTTGCAAGGTTTGACCCTTAATAAGTGGGCGTGGCACCGCCCATTTTCCAAAATGTCATCAAATTTCTTCCTAGGGGCCTGAGCTCAACACGTGGATAAAATTTCATCGCTCCAGCTGTATTAGTGACTGAGATACCAAATTTCCGATTTTTTCTATATAGGAAAAGTGGGCGTGGTCATGGTCCGATTTCGCCCATTTTCAATACCAACCGTCCCAGTCTCGATACCAACCTGCATTTCAAATTTCATCAAAATATCTCAATTTTTGCGCGAGTTAGTGTTTACAGACGGACGGACAGACGGACGGACGGACAGACGGACGGACGGACGGACGGACGGACGGACGGACATGGCTCAATCGATTTCTCTTTTCACCCTGATCATTTTGATATATATAAGTCTATATCTATCTCGATTATTTCACTCTGTTACAATCCACCGTTATGTGATTAAAACTATAATACTCTGTGTACTAGTACAGCTGAGTATAAAAATGCCGAAGGAAACCACAATTTCTTCTTTTAAATTGAAAAAGTAAAACTGACAATGTGTCAGACTTGAGTTTTACCGAAATTTATAAATTTACGCAACAAAATCGTTCGGTAAAGTGATAAACTTTGCTTAAATATATTTTCATACAAATTTTGACAGATAATTTATTACAATTAATATTTTATCACTTTACCGCATTTACCAGCAGTTTACCACTTTAGATGAAGACCCTTAATATTTTATTGGAATTCATAAAAAAATCTAAATGAGCAAAAAATGTTTCAATGCATATAAAAAATTTGTAGATGTATTGAGCTTTGTACTTTCAATACGAGAGCGTTTAGCTTTAGAGAATAAAGGTAGGTTTAAAACCGAAGATGGTTTTAAAGCGATCCTAGATTATGCCAAATAGTATCGAGTTTACCTTTATCTCAGGTAAGCGTTGAGCGTCTCTTTTCATCATTAAAAATTGTCGTATCTGATTTAAAACAGTCTTGTCGATTTGAAGCGGAGCCAATATATAAAAAATCGGAGCGAGAACGGAGCCCTATGCAAAAAAAGGATGGGAGCTAATGCCTATATGACACTACGTTTTTTTCTTGTTTTTTTTTTGGTGTGGAAAATCCACCGAACGTCAAAATACAAAAACAATTCTTCTGTAGGTTGAAAAGAGACAAAAACTCCCTCAAAAACAATTTGATTGACATTAAACTTCAAACTTAATGAAAATAATATTTATTTCAAGAATTAATTTTTTTTGGAAATTTGAATTTAAATCACTGAAATAAAAGTTATGAAACTCAGATGGCAGAGTAGCTGTGTATTCCATGTTATAAAGAGAAGCCAGTGCGCAGTATACTTTTTCTTCCGGACTTCTTCTTTCCCCTTACGGCCAAAGCAGAAGCTTATAAGAGGCAAATTTAAAATTTGTATTTCCATATATTTTTTATTTTATATATAATTTATTTTATAGTTGTCAAATTGAAACAATTGTCAGAAAAACCTGCCGAATGCAAAAAAACCTACGGAAATACAAGGTGGCTCGTTGGTTTTTAACCGCCTAGATGGTATTTTGTTGGTATTTCGTTTGGTTTTTTCCAGAGATACTTAACGAACGAACCGATTCTATTTCGTTTTGTTAATTCACAATGCTAAATTATCAAAATGGTTTTGTTTCGTTAATTCACAAAACTAAATTATCAAAATGCAACCGGTAACGTTGAAACGAAGTAAATCAACAAGAGGATTGCCTGCACGAGGCGCAAACATACACAGCTGTCACTCAAATCGTAGCAGTTCGTGTGCATATGCATATATCTATGTGTGTGAGTACTCGGCCGATTTTTCGCGACGGCATTGCGAGCGCACTAAGCATTTCAACGTTATAAATTTGGTTATGATAACGCTAATTAACGAAATGAAATTATTTTGATAATTTCTTTTCGCTAATCAACGAAATGGTATTATTTCGATAATTTCATTATCGCTATTTTGCGGCTATAAATTATTTTGATAATTGCGTAAACGGTAAAAACGTGAATAGTTTCAACGACAACGATTGCTTTTTTTCGGTAAACGATAATATTAACGTTACGATGCATCCTTGGTTTTTTCAATATAGCTTGCTCGCTTTCGCCAACGCAAAACTGTATTTGACCATCTCCTTCACTCAAAAAAACCTTGTAGAGTACCGGAAAAAAAAACGTAGTGTCATATGGGCATAAGAGCAGCAAAAAATTTTGGAAGCGGAGCAAACGAAAAAATCCTTTGCACCGGGGCCCTGGTTTGTCGAGCGCACAGCTGATTGTGATTGTGCGAGTATTATAAATTTATTTATTTATTTTGTTAATAGTATTTTAATATTAGAAAATGGAAGAGTTATTAGTAAACGATTTCCAAGTTTTTGTGCAACCTAGAAATACCACCACCACAAGAAAACCACGGGTGAGAAAACTGACCTTGCTGTCCGGCTGTCAAAAGCTTTTACTTCACGTTTGACATGAGAGATGAAAACGGACTGTCAATCAACTGACACCAAAATTTGACGGCAATCTTTGACCCACACTGCTCTATCGACTTCATGTCAGTTTTTGAAACGTAATGAAAACACATTTGACTCAAAATGACATATTGTCATCTAGGACAGTGATTTGACGTCAGTGAATTTGACCTAATGAAAACCAGGCTTAACATGTTGTGTTCGCCTATTCTAACACCTAATGCGCGCTTTGTTGTGCCTATGTACATATGTATGTACGTTTTATTACAAACCTCGTCATTGTTACAATTGCATGTAATTTCGTAAATAGACTACGTTGTGTTGTTGTTCTTTGTTAATTTTGTCTTTTGTCCTACTAAATATTTTGTTAGTGTGTGAAGTGGTTTGTGTGAAAATATACATACATTTCTTTAAATTTTTGTTGTTTTTGTTTGTGTGTTTGTCTAGATATTTTGTTGTGTTTTCTGAACGCCTGGTTGTTGGCCAGGAATGGACAACGAGCGGAAAATCATGAACATCTTACACAAAAAGGGGTATCCAACGAAAATAATTACAATATGGTTAACAAAAACAAAACGTCTATGAACAGCATGTACAACATCTTCCTCGCGGAGATCTTTATTTACTCAGAGGAAAAAGGACAATGGTTTTATCAACCAACTTCTTGGTTGATTTATTCATATTAAAAGGAAAAAAATGTAATTTTCATTGTACCATTTACTAATATTTTGGTAACAATCATTATCAAACAAAAAGTTTGTTTCCCCAACGTGTATATTTGTTATATTCAGCCTTGGGCACCACTACACTCAAGCCATTACTAAACAAGTAAGGAAGCTTTATTTACAAAATTTGATTGTAACATTGTAAATGGCTCACTGATTTTGCGTCCATGGTTTTTAATCGATTTTTTTTTATTTGTTAAGAAACGCCTTCGAATAAAAATATAAAAATTAGATTTTCTTTGCAATGCCATAAGCACTCAGATAATTTATCACAATTAATATTTTATCACTCTACCGCATTTACCAGCAGTTTACCACTTTAGATGAAGACCCTTAATATTTTATTGGAATTCATAAAAAATTTAAATGAGCAAAAAATATTTCAATGCATATAAAGATTTTTTAGATGTATTGAGCTTTGTACTTACAATACGGGAGCGTTGAGCAGGCCTGCTATAGAGAATAAAGATAGGTTTAAAACCGAAGATGGTTTTAAAGCGATCCTAGATTATGCCAAATAGTATCGAGTTTACCTTTATCTCAGGTAAGCGTTGAGCGTCTCTTTTCATCATAAAAAATTGTCGTATCTGATTTAAAACAGTCTTGTCGATTTGAAGCGGAGCCAATATATAAAAAATGGGAGCGAGAAAGGATGGGAGCTAATGCATATATGACACTACGTTTTTTCTTGTTTTTTTTTTTTGGAAAACCCACCGAAAGTCGAAATACAAAAACAATTATGCTGTAGGTTGAAAAGAGACAAAAACTCCCTCAAAAACAATTTGATTGACATTAAACTTCAAACTAAATGAAAATAATAGTTATTTCAAGAATTAATTTTTTTGGAAATTTGAATTTAATTTACTGAAATAAAAGTTATGAAACTCAGATGGCAGAGTAGCTGTGTATTCCATGTTATAAAGAGAAGCCAGTGCGCAGTATACTTTTTCTTCCGGACTTCTTCTTTCCCCTTACGGCCAAAGCAGAAACTTACAAGAGGCAAATTTAAAATTTGTATTTCCATATATTTCTTATTTTAAATATAATTTATTTTATAGTTGTCAAATTGAAACAATTGTCAGAAAAAACTGCCGAATGCGAAAAAAACCTACCGAAATACAAGGTGGCTCGTTGGTTTTTAACCGCTAGATGGTATTTTGTTTGGTTTTTTCAATATAGCTTGCTCGCTTGCACCAACGCAAAACTGTATTTGACCATCTCCTTCACACAAAAAACCTTGTAGAATACCAGAAAAAAACGTAGTGTCATATGGGCATAAGAGCAGCAAAAAATTTTGGGAGCGGAGCAAACGAAAAAATCCTTTGCACCGGGGCCCTGGTTTGTCGAGCGCACAGCTGATTGTGATTGTGCGAGTATTATAAATTTATTTATTTATTTTGTTAATAGTATTTTAATTTCAGAAAATGGAAGAGTTAGTAAACGATTCCCAAGTTTTTGTGCAACCTAGATATAGCACCACCACAAGAAAACCACGGGTGAGAAAACTGACCTTGCTGTCAAAAGCTTTTACCTCACACTTGGCATCAGAGATGAAAACGGACTGTCAATCAACTGACACCAAAATTTGACGGCAATCTTTGACCCACACTGCTCTATCGACTTCATGTCAGTTTTTGAAACCTAATGAAAACACATTTGGCTCAAAATGACATATTGTCATCTAGGGCAGTGATTTGACGTCAGTGAATTTGACCTAATGAAAACCAGGCTTAAGCCTAATGCTTTTTTTACTGAAATTAACTTAAATATTTAGAAGAGGGTTAATGAAAGTACATTCTTCATAATTTTTTTTACCACGATTCTCTGTCATCAAAAAAATTCAAATTTAAAATTATCAGGTAAATATTCCAAATGCGACCAGTCGCATACAGACTTAAACCAACTACCCAATTGAGTACCTACCTAACACTCTATAACTGCTATTTGATATACAATACTAAAGCGTGAAACGGTCAACAGGATCAAAACCACGAGCTGACGTACGGAGGCAGAATTAATTTGAATAAAAAAATAAAGTTATTTTTACTTTACTATAAGAGAAATATTCTCCCTATTTGAACTCTGAAAATCAAAATTTGTTTTTATACATATGTAAACGCTCCACCCTTACATACATATATTGTAATATTTTACATGCTTACACATCGTAGGACGCTACATCAGACTCGTCAGGTTATATTCCTTATCGTATAGAGCGTCCACTGTCTACAGAATACGATATTTCCGGAGTAAGTGGCTTGCCCAATAATTTTGGTGGTAACTTCCAAAACGGACCGTATGAAAAATGGCCAACTGATTATTGGGATCGGGATAAAAAAACTAGTATTTCTTTAAATAATACAAGGGTCCAGCGTACGCTTATATATACCATCCGATATTAAAAATTTCAGTTTAATGACTTACTTTTTGCAGATATTGAGGCAGAGTGTCGAGATGATTACATGAAGATCCAAGTCTCTTTTAACGGAAGTTTCAACGGGCTAGTATACTCAGCAGGTTATTCCTACGACCCCGATTGCATGTATATTAATGGTTCAGGTAGAGACTATTACGAGTTCTATATTCAGTTAAATCGTTGTGGGACCTTGGGGAAAAATGCTCTTTTTGACGAAAAGCGCCAAAATCCAACTGTAATAGTTTGAAATTATATCGTCATTGTTTTTTGATAATATTTTTAAATTGCAGAATTTTATGTGGAACACAGTGACGGTTCAGTATAATGCATTAATAGAAGAGGAATATGATGAACATTTCAAAGTGACTTGCGAGTACGGCTACGACTTTTGGAAAACAGTTACTTTTCCGTTTTTAGACGTAGAGTAAGTCCCTTTTCATATGGATACCCGTATATATACATAATTTCTAAAGCTTCTACAACAAAATTTGAAACAGAGTTGCTACTGGCAGCCCTATAGTGTTTACCCTCAGCCCACCGGAATGTTATATGGAAATACAAAATGGATACGGTATCGGAGGGCCTCGTGTAACAGGGCCAGTGCGTGTTGGAGACCCACTTACTTTAATCATTTATATGCGAAGCAAATATGGTTTGTATACATATGTACATATATAATTACACTGGATCACAAAATGAAATTTTTTGTCTGTACTTTGGACGTGACTATCCTATCTATATGTAAAATCGGTCGCTGATTCCGAAAATCGGGTTCATTTTTAATTCTATGGGAAGGTTTTTGAGATATCGGCAATTTACCGTTATTTGGCCAATGGCTCCGCTTAATCCAGTTATCACTTTAACAGTGAGTGACACCAAACGAAAGAAAATTAAATCAGGGTGCGAAGAACGCTCAAAATAAACTCACTCAAACGAATTATCACTCTATAATTCTGAGCTATGCCACGCTCTCATGAGCGCAAATACACAGTGACAACGAACGCAAATGAACGCACGTCAACAGCGATCGATGGGTCTCTGCAGTGGCGATAAACTCTTACATAAATTCATTTTAAAATGAGAGATCGTTTGAAAATTCATTTTTTGAAAATTCATTCTATGAGTTTATTTTATAATTTTTTGCGCTAGCGATCATTTTTTGAGTTTATCATTTTTTGATCGCTCTTTGAGTTTATCATTTTATGCGTTCACAAGGTTTTGTTGTCCAACAGCTAATGGCATTGTGAAGGCGCAATTTTTGGATGATGGCGTGCGTTTATTAGACCATAAATATGATCTATGTATATATGTACATACATATTCATGCATGTGTGTACGTACATATATGTATATGGATGTACATACATATGTATGTACATATTTATAATATTTTAAAAAGCCTTATGCCTGGTTTTCACTAGGTCATATATGACGTCAAATATTGTCAAACAAATGAAAACGGGTTGGCATATTGTGTCAAATGCGTTTGCAGTCAGTTTTGACCACTCGCTGTCATATAAAATGACAGCCATATGAAAACACTCAAATTGTAGTTTGCCAGCGCATTGGGCAACATTTGACACACAAAATTCATTTGCCAGCGTGTTGGCAAACTTGTTTCGTTTGTCAAGCTCACAGCTGATTCGCAGGGCCACGGAGCGTGTCAAGGAGCGAAGATCTAAGGAGCTATGGCTTTTTCACGGAGCGGAGCTGGAGCTCAAATTACAGGTAGAAGCTGGAAGTGGAGTTAAAAATCACTAGCTCTTTATATATCTATATCTGTGGCCACAAGCAATAACCGCTTAAGTCGACTTAAGAAGATTTTGAGTTACATATACCACATTATTCTCCTTTTAAAACTCTATATTTCTGTAAAAACCCCATTCTTATAACTTAATTCAATAAAAAGATATAAATAAAAACATGTAGGTATATTAGGTATATTAAACTTGCAATAACAGCCAAGGTAGATTTATATACTTAATGAAATTTCTGCATGATATTTTGTTTTATTTACAAAATTTGATCGTAACATTGTAAATGGCTCACTGATTTTGCGTCCATGGTTTTTAATCGATTTTTTCTGATTTGTTAAGAAAAGCCTTCGAATAAAAATATAAAAATAAGCTTTTCTTTGCACTGCCATAAGCACTCAGATATAAAAAAATTTTATATGTACATATGTGCCTATGATTCATATTTTATGTGCAGAGCAAAGGCACTTTGTATTACAGCTCCCGAGAACTGCCGTAAGAAATCGAAATATACAATAACAAAAGTGTAATGAAAAAAAAAATCAAAATATGAAAGCACTGTAAAAAATTTGTTTTCAAATAATTTTCATATAAAAAATAAAAAAAAAAATTTGTATGTATGTGATACTACCATTTGAAAATAAATTCTAAAATAATAGTGGTCTTCATCTAAAGTGATAAAGTAATAAATTTTTAAAGTTTATCAGTTTATCCGCATTTTTACATGAAACCACCTTGGTAAATAATTGTTTAAACTCTTGTCAGTGTCAACTTGATTAATAAATAAAAAACCCAATAAAATAAACAAAAAAAAAATGCCGAAGGAAACCACAATTTCTTCTTTTAAATTGAAAAAGTAAAACTGACAATGTGTCAGACTTGAGTTTTACCGAAATTTATAAATTTACGCAACAAAATCGTTCGGTAAAGTGATAAACTTTGCTTAAATATATTTTCATACAAATTTTGACAGATAATTTATTACAATTAATATTTTATCACTTTACCGCATTTACCAGCAGTTTACCACTTTAGATGAAGACCCTTAATATTTTATTGGAATTCATAAAAAAATCTAAATGAGCAAAAAATGTTTCAATGCATATAAAAATTTTGTAGATGTATTGAGCTTTGTACTTTCAATACGAGAGCGTTTAGCAGGCCTGCTATAGAGAATAAAGGTAGGTTTAAAACCGAAGATGGTTTTAAAGCGACCCTAGATTATGCCAAATAGTTCGAGTTTACCTTTATCTCAGGTAAGCGTTGAGCGTATCTTTTCATCATTAAAAATTGTCGTATCTGATTTAAAACAGTCTTGTCGATTTGAAGCGGAGCCAATATATAAAAAATCGGAGCGAGAACGGAGCCCTATGCAAAAAAAGGATGGGAGCTATTGCCTATATGACACTACGTTTTTTTCTTGTTTTTTTTTGGTGTGGAAAATCCACCGAAAGTCAAAATACAAAAACAATTCTTCTGTAGGTTGAAAAGAGACAAAAACTCCCTCAAAAACAATTTGATTGCCATTCAAACTAAATGAAAATAATATTTATTTCAAGAATTAATTTTTTTGGAAATTTGAATTTAAATTACTGCAATAAAAGTTATGAAACTCAGATGGCAGAGTAGCTGTGTATTCCATGTTATAAAGAGAAGCCAGTGCGCAGTATACTTTTTCTTCCGGACATCTTCTTTCCCCTTACGGCCAAAGCAGAAGCTTACAAGAGGCAAATTTAAAATTTGTATTTCCATATATTTTTTATTTTATATATAATTTATTTTATAGTTGTCAACTTAAAACAATTGTCAGAAAAACCTGCCTAGATGGTATTTTGTTGGTATTTCGTTTGGTTTTTTCAATATAGCTTGCTCGCTTGCACCAACGCAAAACTGTATTTGACCATCTCCTTCACTCCAAAAAACCTTGTAGAATACCGGAAAAAAAACGTAGTGTCATATGGGCATAAGAGCAGCAAAAAATTTTGGAAGCGGAGCAAACGAAAAAATCCTTTGCACCGGGGCCCTGGTTTGTCGAGCGCACAGCTGATTGTGATTGTGCGAGTATTATAAATTTATTTACTTATTTTGTTAATAGTATTTTAATATCAGAAAATGGAAGAGTTATTAGTAAACGATTTCCAAGTTTTTGTGCAACCTAGAAATAGCACCACCACAAGAAAACCACGGGTGAGAAAACTGACCTTGCTGTCCGGCTGTCAAAAGCTTTTACTTCACGTTTGACAGCGGAGATGAAAACGGACTGTCAATCAACTGACACCAAAATTTGACGGCAATCTTTGACCCACACTGCTCTATCGACTTCATGTCAGTTTTTGAAACCTAATGAAAACACATTTGACTCAAAATGACATATTGTCATCTAGGACAGTGATTTGACGTCAGTGAATTTGACCTAATGAAAACCAGGCTTTAGCCCTCATAGCGATAGGTATGTATATGTATGTAGGTATGTATATCGAGTTTAAATTTTATTAAGTATGTATTTATTCAACCTAATTAAATTATTCAATTTATTTAAATTAATATTCATAAAAATTTATATTTACATACCGATGTACCTACATATATATGTACATTTGTAGTCTATATGTATGAGTTAAGGGTTCCCTGCAGTAAAAATCCGCAATGAATCCATAATGAATCACTGATGCAATTCACCTATGACGAGGAATCATCATTGAATACTTTCATATAAAGACTGATGAATTTTTCATATAGGTAAATGGTTTGCTTTCCTCAGAAAAAAAAAACAAAAACAAATAAAAATATACTGAGTTATGACGACAGTGATGAATATTCAACAAAGAATCATCACCGATCCTCCAGCAGTGAAACAAATTTACTGCAGGGTTGTTAAATATTTTATTTAACATAAATACCTACATATATATGTATGTATTTAATTCTTACTTGAAAACTAGAATACAACAATTGAGCGTTAAAAAATAAGTTCGCATTTTATTTATTTGTACACATGTACTATGTATATACATTCGAAATGGAAAATATCATTACCCGCATTCCATTATTGAATAGACATACATATGTGCATGCATTAATATTATATACATACATACATACATATGTACAATTTAATAAAATCCGAACTTGTATTTTGAACGTACGCTCAGTTGTTCAATTCCAGTTTTAAAGTAAAATCTAAAGATGTAGGTACCTATGTATGTTAAAAATTGTTTGAAAAACGTCTTATTTCAGAATTTTTTTCAATAACGTCCAATTTCATATGCATATATGTACATACATATGTATGTATGTGTCGAATGAATACAAATATGTATGTAAACTCATACATATATAAACTTTTTATTAGATTGAATAAATACATAATAAAATTGTTAAAGTGCAACTTCAATATACATATGTACATATATATCGCTATAAGACCTAAGGCTTTTTAAAATATTATAAATATATACATACATATGTACATACATACATATATACGTACACAAATGCATTCATATGTATGTACATAAATGCATATATCATATTTATGATCTAATAAACGCACGCCATCATCCAAAAACTGCGCCTTCACGATGCCATTAGCTGCTTAAACCTCACAAAAAACCCTTGTGAACGCATAAAATGATAACTCAAAGAGCGATCAAAAAATGATAAACTCAAAAAATGATCGCTAGCGCAAAAAATTATAAAATAAACTCATAGAATGAATTTACCAGAGAAATTGTACGATAATTCATTTTTGAGTGAATTTATGAATTGAGTTTATCGCCACCGCTATGAGCGATCGATGGCTGTTGTGCGTTAGTTCGCTCACTATTTGAGTGTTTATACATTTTTATTTGAATATTTGTTTGTGATATGAGTAGAATGTATTTTGAGCGTTCATGAGTGAGTTTTTCCGTACCCTGAATTAAATTTTTTTCAAACTCTTATAGTTTCTGAAATATTGACGATTAAATTAGAATTTTTTCGATTTTTTGAAGAAAAAATTGACTTTGTCAGACAATATCCTGCAGCGGCAACCCTGTTAGTGCGCAGAAGTGATTTTTATTCGGTGCTATATAATTTGATTTGACACATAGTGGCTGTGCCTCCTGTGTGGAGAAATATAAAAACTTGAAAGCTAAGTATCGAAAAATACTTAAATTATACTTGCAAAATCACATTTGTACATGTGTATGTATGTATTTACATATAGATTACACAGTTAAGTGCGTGTAATAAGCAACAACAATTGTTTTTTGTCTCATTTTACTCGCATAGATTTTGTCAAATCAGCTGTGCAGGAAAGCAAGTGGCGCTGCCATTCGTACTACCGATATTTAGTTCAACTATTGGCCGGTAGGTGGCGCTGCACGAACATGCACTATTCCAAGAGTATAGAACTCAACCAGAGATCTGCCGCACTCTAAATTATATAATAAAGTAAATAAAATAAAATAAAACACAATAAAATAAAATAAAATAAAACACAATAAAATAAAATAAAATAAAATAAAATAAAATAAAATAAAATAAATAAAATAAAATACAACAAAATAAAATAGATTAAAATAAAATAAAATAAAATACATGAGTGCTCCAGGCACTCACTCTAACAATAACATATTAAGGAACAATGGGTATTTCACACTGAGGTGCAGTACCAATGAAACCAACCTGAAGGTACATACAAATAAAACATACGATCAAAGAGCACGATCCTGCTCTCCCGCTATTCCAGGAAATATTCCGCAATTTCCTCCATCCCAATCCTCAGGGAATTCAAACAACACAACAGCTGCATCTAACTCAAAAACGAGTAGTGAAATGCAAAAAGTGGGCGAAAAGGTTCAAACCGGAATGGACCGATATATAACAGTAGTTAAAAGAAAGCGGTCCCCGGAAAAAAGTGGTAAACCTAATAAAGTTTTAAAAAATTCCACGGTGAAAGAACCACCAAATGATGCACCCCAAGTAGCATTAGCCAATAACAGATTTAGCCTCCTTGCGCAAAAGGATGATAAGACTCCGGAAATACCGCAAAAAAAATCCAAACCTCCACCAATCTACCTGAGAGAACCAAGTTCAGGCTTACTTGTAAACAAATTGATAGCGTTAATAGGGGAGAAGAATTTCCACATTGTACCAATTAAAAAGGGAAATATCCAGGAACTCAAGATCCAAACGTACGGCGAGGAATACTTCCGTAAATTAACCAACGACTTTGAAAAAAAAAACAAAAAGTCTTTCTATACATTCCAGCTGAAGAGTAGCCGCGGCTTGCCTGTTGTGTTGAAAGGAATAGAAAGTTCCGTAAGTCCAACTGAAATTGAGAATGCTCTAAAAGAAGAAGGGTTTAAAGTACGATATGTACAAAATATAGAAAACAAATCGAACATACCACAGCCAATGTTTCGAGTAGAAATAGATCCAGAGTTCCAACTCTTAAAGAAGGGAGATGTACATCCCATATACAACCTACGATACCTTCTGCACCGTCGTATCTCGGTGGAAGAACCACACAAACGGGTGGGCCCTGTACAATGCCACAACTGCCAGGAGTTTGGGCACACTACTAAGAAAACCACTAGCGCCGCCTTGACTCCAAAGCCCCAACTAGTTCTAAAACCCCAAAATTTTCCAAATACGGTCAATAATAATGTTGGTCAGAACCATTTCAGGACATATTCCCAAGCCCTCAAAGGTATAGCGGAGCCTGAAACGCAGGAGACTCCCACTCCATCTACAAACTTGGAAAAAACTTTAAACAGTTTTGTGCAAATGATGCAAGATCACATGAAATCAATGCAAAATATGATGCAAGAATTAATTAGAAACCAAAACCTCCTATTACAAACAATCTTAACAAGACCATGAACTCACTCAATATAGGTTTTTGGAATGCTAACGGCCTAAGCCAACACCGGAACGAACTCCAAATATTTCTAGAAAGACAGCAGATAGACATAATGCTAATCTCTGAAACTCATTTGACGGCCTTTAATAATTTTAGTATTGACGGCTTTGCGTTTTACGACACCAAGCACCCCGAAGGTAAAGCTAGAGGTGGAACCGGAATACTTATTAGAAAACGGATTAAGCATCATCTACTGGGAGATTATTGCAGGAATTATATACACTCAACATCAGTGCAAGTAGAAGATAGCTCTGGTGGGCTCACTGTAACTGCAATATACTGTCCTCCCCGTTTCAATATAACAGAATCCCAATTTACTGAATTCTTTAACAAGTTGGGCCCACGGTTTCTTGCAGCGGGTGATTATAACGCTAAACATACATTTTGGGGTTCCAGACTGATAACACCAAAGGGAAGAAACCTATTCAAAGCAATTTTAAGCAATGACCTAGACATTATTTCCACTGGTCAGCCAACATATTGGCCTACTGATAGAAGCAAAACTCCCGACCTAATAGATTTTGGTGTAACTCGTGGAATCGAAAGAGAATTAATTAAGATAAAATCGGCTTTCGATCTATCATCTGATCACTCTCCTTGTGTTACCAATATTGATATAATCCCATTCTTCAACGAATTGAATTCGAGGTTAACCAATAAATTTACAAACTGGCTTAAGTACAAAAAATTTATCAGTTCTCATACCAACTTAAATACAAGCCTTAAATCAGCAGCCGAAGTAGACTCTGCAATTACTGACTTCACAAATGTCCTTCAAGTAGCAGCAAAAGTATCAACGCACCCACAGCCTAACACTACCCAGAAGAGTGTCCCTAATTATTTCAAAGGAAACGATATCACCGATCTCATTCACAAGAAAAGGCAAATTAGGAAAGACTGGCAGAGGTTGCGCTCGCCAACTTTGAAATACGAACTGAAAAAATGCACGAAAGAGCTCCAGATGCTAATGCAGGACAAAAAAGAAGCAGATGTCCAAAACAGAATTAAATCCTTGACAGCCACATCTTCTACAGACTACTCATTGTGGCGGTCACTGAAAACTTTCAAAAGGCCAGTTTTGCAGGATCCTCCAGTACGAATCGAAAACGGTGACTTTGCTCGAAGCGACCAGGAAAAAGGAACCGCATTTGCAGCCCACCTTTCGCGGGTATTTACTCCTAATCCAGGGAGCAATTTCCTCCCAGAACATGCCCTTCGCTTACCAACAGTCTCTCTCCAATTCAATATAAATGACCTGAATAATGTTATCTGTAACGACATCCAGAAAAATAAGGCACCCGGACACGACAGAATAACCGGTGAAATGGTAAAACAACTCCCTCCAGTTGCTACCAAGTTATTATTATACGTTTTCAATAGCCTCCTGCGACTAAACTACTTTCCTGAATCTTGGAAACTTTCCGAAATCATTATGATTCCAAAACCAGGGAAAAACCCAACCCTGTTAAACTCTTACAGGCCAATTAGCTTAATTTCAATATTTTCCAAACTATTCGAAAAGTTGTTGCTGAAAAAATGCAGCCCATCTTAGACACACGCGGGACAATACCAAGTCACCAATTTGGTTTTAGGGAGAAACACGGTACGATAGAGCAAGTGCATAGAATAGTAACTCAAATACGGTCGGCTTTTGAAACCAAAAAGTATTGCACTGCACTCTTCCTAGACGTAGCACAAGCTTTCGACAAGGTATGGCTAGAAGGACTATTATTTAAAATAAGACGTACACTTCCGTACAATATATGCCTTATTTTAGAGAACTTTCTAACGGGAAGAAAGTTTCGAGTAAGGCAAAAAAGTTATACCACTGAAAGCTATCCAATCTTCGCCGGAGTTCCACAAGGTAGTGTTTTGGGACCCATTCTATATTTAATATTCACAAGTGACTTGCCCACTAATGAAAATCTCCTTACTTCAACATTTGCGGATGACACAGCAATACTCAGTGTGCACTCAAATCCCTCAACGGCTGCCAGACGGTTGCAAAGCCATCTAAGAATTGTAGAACAATGCCTTGCAGATTGGAGAATTAAAGTCAACGAATCTAAGTGTGTACAAGTCACTTTTACACTAAAAAAAGATACCAGCCCCTCTGTCTCAATTAATGGCAAAATAATAACTCAAAAAGATTACGTCGCCTACCTTGGTGCTACCTTGGACAGAAGGCTTACTTGGAAATATCATATTGATAATAAGTTAAGGCAAGCAAAGCTGAAAATAAGCAATCTACAATGGATCATTGGTCCAAAATCTAAATTAAGCCTAGAAAACAAAATAATTTTATTTAATATGGCGATAAAACCATCCTGGATATATGGAATACAGCTTTGGGGTTCAGCATCCAAATCCAGCCTAGAAAGAATACAAAGGCTACAATCTAAGATATTAAGATCAATATGCCGGGCGCCTTGGTACGTGAAAAATTCTGCTATACACAGGGATCTAAAGATTAACACAGTTGTTGAAGAAGTAAAAAATATACAAACCAACTACGCCACAAGACTAGGCAATCATCCAAACATACTGGCTAAAAGCCTGTTAGAACAGAGATACCCCAGGCGGTTAAAGAGAAAGGATATCCAGCTAAATTGTGACCAAGGATAGAGCCACTAAAATTAAAACCTCGTATAGCCTATCCTATTAGGCCGTAAAACCTCTAAATTACAAAATGCAGCTTACTGAAATTCCTTCCATTCAGAAAGCTACAACAGCATTTACTAATACACATGTATAACATATGTATGACTGTGTTCCGGACGAGCCTATCCCATTAGGCCGTAAAAATTCCTAAGTTCATACACGCAGCTTATTGGAATTCCTTCCATTCCGAAAGCTGCAACAGCACTTACTAATGCAACACATGATTGTGTCATCGATAAGCCTGTCCTGTCAAGCCGTATGAACTTTTAATACTATACAATCAGCTGCTTGGAATTCCATTCCATTCCATTCCGACGGCATAAATACATATATAATGAAAATGAATAACATAATGAACGAATATAAAATAAAATAACGTACATACTCTTAGTAAAAACAAAAACATGCACATACACATAATAAATGTATTCATAAGTATTTATTTTATATCAAATAAAATTTTCATCCATATGTTATTTGAAGCAGTGGCAATGAATAACGTCATTGTATTCTGGGTTAAGATTCTATAAAAATTGTCATATTCTCTAAGAATGATACAATAAAAACTATATCCGAAAAAAAAAAAAAAATATCTTTAAAACCAATGTCTTCACCTTCGGTTTTACTCCTTAAAGTGAAGCTCCATTCTATTGGGAAAAAGATAAGCTATCAACGAAGAAAATCCATGGTAAAATGGAAAAGTTATAGGCGATCAAGTAAATACAGCCAAGTCGCCCAATGCCTCTGCACGGGTATATTCTATGCATGTTATACCCGTAAATGGGCTTGTATCTACTGCGCTGCCAATGTGCTGCTACTGCAGATGTGTAGGTATTGGTACAATATGCATAGAATGTACGCGTGCAGAGGCATTGCGCGACCTGACTGTATTTACTTGATCGCCTATAACTTTTCCATTTTACAATGGATTTTCATCGTTGATAGCTTATTTTTTTTGGTAATAGAATGGAGCTTCACGCAAAGGAGTAAACCGAAGGTGAAAACATTGGTTTTAAAGATATTGCCTGACAGTCAATTTTTTCTTCAAAAAATCGTAAAAAATCGAAAAAATTCAAATTGAATCGGTAAATTGTCGATATCTCAAAAACCTTCCCATAGAATTAAAAATGAACCCGATTTTCGGAATCAGTGACCTATTTTACATATAGAAAGGATGGTCGCGTTCAGAGTATTTTTTGGCTGTAGAGCAGTGTTATCTATATACATATTTTCCTGACTTCAGATACATACACACATAAGTACCTTATATGTACACTAGATGCGTTTTTTTCTTCTAACATACCCCTCCGGCCACAGAATATGAGAATAGGATGTTGTAGGATAACTAAGCTGATTTTTGTTTTTTTTTTTTAGAAAAAAAACTGAGTGGGCTACTTCAAAAACAGCGATTTTTTAAAATTCCATGATATGTTTACATTCATATAAGAAAAAACCACAGAATTAAAAATAAAAAAACAAAACAAAACTCAAAAACTCAGTTTTTTAGCGCGAGCCATAGGGAAGGTACCTAGATCGCCTAAAGTAGAATTTTATTTTTTAAGTCACGAATTTTCAACTTTGGACCCGGGGATTTTCAAGATACCTTAAATTTCTTTTTAATCAAAATATACAGGAATCTGCGCAGATTCATGCAGTTTTCAAAAAGATTTACTTGATCGAAATCGAGCTTTTTTTATCCAAGCGACTTTGGTTTAAATGAAACATGCCAAACTCATTTTGATATTGAACAACATTTTTTTTACATATACATAGATATGTACATAAATAATAAATTTTCGAATTTTGTACATGTCCTCGCTAGCATCCACTTCCGAAAAGAGTGCTGATGATCGAAAATGGTTTTTCGTGAAATAGCTATACACTCAACCTTCAGGAAAAGCAATTTTATTTGGCATTAAATAATTACTTATGAATACATTTATTATGTGTATGGGAATATTTTCGTTTTTTTAGAGTATGTTCATATGTATGTACATGAGATGAGTTTTTTTTTTAGATATTCCCTCCGGTACCGGAATATGAAAATGGGATGTTTTAGAGTAAGTAAACTGAAAAAAAATTTCACTTTTCCAAAAACTGGATGGAGCTACACCGAAAACCGCGCAAATTCCCAGAATTTCAAGGTATGTTTAGATTTATGTATGAAAAAAGTTAGGATATTGCACGAAAAAAAAATCACCCCGTACGTAGAATTAATCGCTAAATCGAATGGCGTATTCCATTTTTTGGTACACTACCCAGGGAAGATAATATTGCGGTCTATAGTGATCATTTTCTTTTTTTTCCCATGAATCTTCAAATTCTTGCCCTATACTCTTCCCGAAATCGGAAATTATTTTTTAACTAAATCACACGGTAGGCTGCGTTGTTTAATGCGCTTTCCAGAAATGTATAGCTATTAAAAATCGAATAAAATTTGGATGAGTTCATCAAGATTAAGTGAAGTAAAGTCGGGTATAAAAGGGTAACATATCTTAAAATTTTTTAAATTTTTTAACAATTTTGCTCTTGAAGGCGGTTTTTTGGGTTATTCGTGATTTTTTTTATGTGGGTGGGTAACTCTACAAATGAAAAAAAAAAATACAAAGGTCGAGACCGTGGATAACGGACAAAAAGTGGAGCCGGATAGCGCCAAAACTTTTGTGGGCAATATGGGTATCAAAATAAAGATTTTACCTAGGACTTCAATGTAAAGCCAATCCATTTTGCTGTGTCCACCGTTTCGACACATATAAGTCAAAAATTAGACTCAAATGTCGCCGATATCTTTTAAAATGTTCTATAGTCATCCTGGACTACTTATTCGCTAGTATATCTGAAATTGGCTAAGAAATTGGCTTGTAATGAGTTCCATATGCAAGCCCTGTTAAGACCTTTAATTTGATACCAATATTGCCTAATAATATTTTGGGGCCATCCGGGTCCACGCTTTTTCCGCTATCCACGGTCTCGATCTTCCGATTTTTTTAACCAAATAAAACAATCACTAATAACCCAAAAAACCGTCTTCAAAATTTAAAAAAAACTTTGGAAATTTTAAGGTATGTTACCCGTTTATAGCCGACTTTACTTCACTTAAACATTTATGGAAAGCGCATTAAATAATGTAGCTTACCATGTGATTTAGTTGAAAAATAATTTCCGTTTTCGGGAAGAGTATAGGGCAAGAAGTTGAAGATTCATGAGAAAAAAAAAGAAAATGGTCACTTTAGGCCGCGGTATGTAGTGTACCAAAAAACTGAATATGCCATTCGATTTAGCGGTTAATTCTTTGTATGGGTATAAGTTTTTTTTTTTGTACAAAATCCTAACTTTTTTCATACATAAATCTAAACATACCTTGAAATTATGGGAATTTGCGCGGTTTTCGGTGTAGCTCCATCCAGTTTTTTTTTCAGTTTAATTACTCTAAAACATCCTATTTTCATATTCCGATGCCGGAGGGAGGATCTGCGAAGGTTTAAAGAATTCCATACAAAAAAAAACTCATCTAATGTATATATGTATGTAATTTTATGTCATATTCGTTCATTATGTTACTCATTTTCATTATTTATGTATTTTTACCGTCGGAATGGAATTCCAAGCAGCTGATTGTATAGTATTAAAAGTTCGTAAGGCCTGACAGGACAGGCTTATCGATGACACAATCATGTGTTGCATTAGGAAGTGCTGTTGCAGTTTCGTATTGGAAGGAATTTCAGTAAGTTGCGTGTATGAATTTAGGAGTTTTTACGGCCTAATGGGATAGTCTCGTGCGGAACACAATCATATGTTATATATATATATTAGTAAATGTAGTATATATTTTAGAAAATGCTGTGCTTTCTGAATGGAAGGAATTTCAGTAAGCAGCTTTTTTGCAATTTGGAGGTTTTTACGACCTAATAGGATAGGCTTCTCGCAGTTTAAATTTTAGTGACTCTAGGCTTGGTCACAATTTAGCTGGATATCCTTTCTCTTTAATCGCCTGGGCTACCTCTGTTCTAACAGAATTTTAGCCAGTATGTTTGGGTGATTGCCTAGTATTGTGGCGTAGTTAGTTTGCATATGTCTTACTTCTTCAACAACTGTGTTAGTGTTTAGATCCCTGTGTATAGCGGAATTTTTCACATACCAAGGCGCCCGGCAAATTGATCTTAATATCTTAGATTGTAGCCTTTGTATTCTTTCTAGACTGGATTTGGATGCTGAACCCCTAAGCTGTATTCCATATATCCAGGATGTTTTTATCACCATGCTAAATAAAATTATTTTGTTGTCTAGGCTTAATTTAGGTTTCGGACCAATGATCCATTGCAAATTGCTTATTTTCAGCTTTGCTTACTGTTACTTTTGCAATCTGAAATAATCAATACAAATTTTTTAGCTAGGCTTTATTCACTTTTATTTGCTCTGCTTTAAAAATATTTTGTATGATCGTAACCTCTTTACTTCACATTACAAAAGAACCACGAAAATTCTGCTCATAGCCTTATTTATAGCCGTAAAAGAGGGGGTTTTCGACTAACAGTAGTTATTTACAAATTAATATGTATTTAAGAAAATTCACATGTGTAGGTAGCTTAAATTAGTGATGACATTAGGTTATGGATATTTATCGATAATAGTATGGGTAGAATTATGGCGGTAACATTCCCCCCTCAGCAAACGAATCCGCCTTGATGAGATTTGCTTAAATATTACCGCCGACATCCAACACTGCCATTTTCGCAGCCGGTCGCTGCATCAGACTTTTTGAGTTTTTATAGTTACCCGTCGCACCTGATCATCTTTTGCCTTGACGGCTTCAACGATAATGCCTTTTGGCAGTGATTTCGTGGTAGGGTATCATCCAAAACAACGACGACGTCTCCGACTTCGACCGGTGCACGTTTCGTAAACCATTTTGCTCTGCGCTGTAGGATTGGAGGGTATTCTCGTAGCCATCGTTGCCAGAACTTGTTAGCGAACTCTTGTGTTTTGTGCCACATCTGTCGTAAGTCAAATTTTTCGTCGAAAACTGGCTTATGCCCGTCGGTGGATCCTAAGAGTAAGTGGTTCGGGGTGAGTGCAGCGTCATCTGCGCTGTCCAAAGATACAAATGTAAGCGGGCGAGAATTGATTATAAGTTCGACTTCGCATAAGGCACCTCGTAGCGTTTCGTCAGTAAACTTAAACGAAGGGCAGAGAGCGTTCAGTACGGCTTTAACCGATCTAATCAACCTTTCCCATGCTCCGCCCATATGAGTAGGTGGGTTGAATCGCCAGACGATATCTTCGGTGTTTGCACCGCATTTTCCAAGTATACCAGAGTTAGTGCGTAGAGCTTTTTGAGCCGCCTTGAAATTCGTGCCATTATCGGAGTATATTTCCTTGGTATGGAGTCCGTACTACGACTTATACTCCGCCAAATTTGAAATAGTTCAAAGAGTCTTCACGAAATTTGCTCTATATAAAACTAACTTTGAAGGCGGTCCTCCGCCTTACATAAGCAGACGCAAGCTTCTTGGCTTGCAATCTTTACATGACCGAAGAATTTGCTGTGCATTGCTATTCGTGTATAATGTGACTAACGATAATATTGATTGTGATGACCTAAAGGCTCTGTTCAATATTTATTCACCTCCAAGAACGCTAAGATCTAATCGTTTATTTGCAGATTCAACCAGTACGACTAATTACTCGTTGAATGAACCCATTAACAGATTTATCCGTCTTTGTAATAGCTATGCTAATGTAATTGATCTAAATTCGAGTTTTTATTCATTTAAATTGTGCTTATTTACATTATTTAATTAAGTTGTTTATTTATATCAGGCCCAGGCAGCTAGTGGTACAATTGTACGAAAAATTGAGAACCAAATTCACACAGATTATTACGCTCTTTGTTTACTTGGCTTGTGTGAGCGCTACGATCAATGAAGTGCTGTCGTCAGCGTTGCCACAGCCAAAATAAAAAATTTACCAAAAATTAAAAAGAAAATTACCAAAAAATTACCATTTTCTTTATAAATAATAAAAATCACATCTCTGACTATAAGTTTTCATTTTAGTACACAAATGTCGCATATTACATATCAAACCCTTTAACTAACTTGTAATAATAATACACTGGCCAGTTTATAACTCTGGCAAGTTTTATGGCCAAGCTTCTCTCCCAATTCGAAATGTGCTCCTTAACTTTTGTTTTTCCTACAAATTGGGTGGACCTACAGTTTTATGCCGGCTCCGAACGGCGAATGCATTTTTTGTGAGAAGCTTTTTCATGGCAGAAATACATTCGGAGGGTATGCCTTCCACTGCCGAGAGGTGACCGCTATTTTTAAAAAACCCAATAATTGCACTCAAAAAAAAAAAAAATACTCAGATTATGGAAAAATGGGAATGATTCGGCGCTAAAGACATATTTCCATATTTTGATGTACAATTTTCTTTAAAACGTGGTTTTTATTCCTTGATTTGAAGAAAATCGTACATCAAAATATGGAAATATGTCTTTAGCGCCGAATCATTCCCACTTTTCCATAATCTGAGTAAGTTGTTTTTTCAGTGTGGGTTTTAATTAATTAGAAAATTTTTTTTTCGTGTTTGTCCGGACGCTGGTATAGCAGGCGCGCACTCTACCCACTACACCACAGCGGCCACTAACTAACTTACTTCAAAAGTTACACATTTTCTTCTGGAAAGCTACGGTTACAAAAGCACACAACCCCACCAACATACTGGTGACAAACGTCGACAAATTCACTGATGCTGGATGGTAGGTTTTCAAAAGAAAAAACAAAAGAAAAATTAATCCAAGCGAAATGCAAGGTGGCGGTAACCTATTGGTTATGCTATTAGCTTACCAACCGAAAAATCTGAGGTTCGAATCTCGGCGGCCGCCCAGAAGAA
Source organism: Urophora cardui (assembly GCA_960531455.1). Lineage (NCBI taxonomy): Eukaryota > Metazoa > Arthropoda > Insecta > Diptera > Tephritidae > Urophora > Urophora cardui. The sequence goes on along the minus strand of OY482673.1, from coordinate 88,832,064 downwards.
AAGTAATCTGAGGAAGATATGTGGTGATCTCCGAAATATATTTAGGCATAACAACTCCCAAAAAAAATGAAATGTTTAACACCAAAATTTTTCTCATATAATGGTGTATTAGACAACACAGAGCCAAAAAGTTCACCTATAATCAAAGAGACTGCCATCTAAAAATGCTATATGACCGAGGAGAGTGAGAGGGGACAAAATTGAAGAAATTTTTGCTGGAAAATCTTCTGGATTTTAGCTTGAATTTCTTCTTAAATTTATTGAAAAGGATATCGTCTGAAAACGAGGAGATAACTTCTTGTTTATTAATTTTGTATGTAATTTTGTCAAACAAATTTAATTTTTAGAAGAAATCTGCTTGTTTTTATGAGAAAATTTTCATAAAGCAAATCAATAAGGACATCTTCTAATATTTACTAGAATCTTTTTGAATTTATTAAAAATGAACTTTTTATTTTTAAAAGAGCCCTTATTAATTCAAATGTACTTATGTATATATATACACGTACATACTAGAATTATTCATAACAGTTATTGCATCAGCCACTTTTATGCGTGCAATAACATGTTCAAGAAATTAAAAGGAAGAACTTTTAATTTTTAAAAGAGCTCTTATTATGTAGGTACCTAATCCAAAATTTTCCATTAAGAGGAGTTTCTAATGAAAATCAAGATTCTCTTCTTAATAATATTAAACAGGGTTTCGTCTCAATTTTACAGGTTATCTGCTAAATTTATGTAAAAAGGTTTCCATATTTATTCTAGGAATCATCTTCTTAATTTTATATAAGAGGTTTTCATCTTTGTTTTATAGGTTATCTATTAAATTTTACTGAAAATGATTTCATCTAAAATCCACGTGTCATCTTCTTAATTATATTGAAAAGATTTTCATATTAGTTTTACAGATTATCTACTTAGTTTTATTAAAATGAGACAACCAGACCAGTCATAATAAGACGGGCATCTTATTGGAGAGAAAGGGTAGAGAAATCCGCTAATCTTTGTTCTAATTTATAGGGCATTTTAGGTGGTCTTTTGGCTCTGTGAAGGTATGGAAAAATTACCAAACCGGAAAATTTTTTACCAAATTACCAAAATCGGGTTTAGAGAAAAAAAAATTACCAATTTGGTTAAAAATAACCAAAGTGGCAACGCTGGCTGTCGTTTGTTTCTGTTCAGTGGCTTATTATCAAGCAAAAAGACAACAGCATATGCGGACACCATGAATGATTATAATTATTTTATGTTGATGAATGCGTTTGAGCAAATGCAATGCATATTATGCTACAAATCTTTTTCAGGAAATGTTTTCTCAAAAGCATTTATCAACATAAAATAATTATAATCATTCATGGTGTTATAATTACGTATTTATTGCGCATTCATGATATTTTCCGCATACGCTGTTGTCTTGTTGCTTGATAGTAAGCCACTGAAGTTCAGTGACTGAACAGAAACAAACGACAGCATTTGATTGGTGCGCTCACTGCGCTCTTACTAACACTACCTCAGTTAGAAAAATGCCTGGGCCTGATTTATATAAACATGATATAATGTCTAGTCTGTAAGATTTATTAATCAGTAGACTGAATAAAATAAAATAAATAAATAAATAAATATTTCACGTGGTTTACCGCGTCTTGCCACGAAATTTTGAATGCTTATGATGCATGAATTTACGTCTAGACTGTGTGCGATTTCAAGGTGCACAGCGCGAACGGTGAGATAGGTGAAAATTACGCCCCATCTCTTTTCCCGGCGCCTCCCAATTGAAACATACATTGGTCCAAATAGATCTACACCAGGCCCAGGCATTTTTCTAACTGAGGTAGTGTTAGTAAGAGCGCAGTGAGCGCACCAATGAAATGCTGTCGCTTGTTTCTGTTCAGTGGCTTACTATCAAGCATGATCCAATTACCAGGTCGGTCCATGATACATACACACAAACATGCCGTGAGCTGAATGTCAAACGGAATGTCAAAACTGAAAGGAGAACGAAATAATTTGACATTCAGCTCACGAGCGAATGATGGAGAAACTCAGAGAACGAAGAATTTGACCAGTAGTAAACACGAATGTATGTATAGAATATGCAGAAGCAGAGAAATTGGATAGCTGTTGAAGAAGAAGAAGAAGTCAGCTGATCTGAAGAGCCGACCTGTATAGGTGGATCTTGCTATCAAGCAACAAGACAATAGCGTATGCGGAAGAATATCATGAATGATTATAATTATTTTATGTTGATAAATGCTTTTGAGAAAATGCACTGCATATTACAAATGTTTTTTCAGGTAATATACGTGCCGTTAAAAGGCAGTTGTGGTTTACTAAAATGATATTTTCATACATATTTTGAATTTTAAAAAACCTTCTTCCACATACGTTATTGTCCTGTTGCTTGATAGTAAGCCACTGAACAGAAACAAACGACAGCACTTCATTGATCGTAGCGCTCACACAAGCGAAGCAAACAAAGAGCGTAATAATCTGTGTGAATTTGGTTCTCAATTTCTCGGACAATTGTACCACTAGCTGCCTGGGCCTGATCTACACCGACGTAAGTGAATGGGCGCTCAAAACTGGCTAATCGTGCGACTGGTAGTGATGCCATTTGTTGAATATTTGGTTTAGCGGCATCGTTCTTGCACTGTTGACATGATCTTCGTACTTTCTGATACATTATACGAATTTTAGGAATATAGTATTGCTCACGGATCGAGTTTAATGTTGCTTCATGAAATTGGTGGTGATTTCGTTCATGGTAATATAAGACTATAAGAAAGGTGACTGGATGGTTTCTCGGTAAAATTATTGAATCGCCGGACCTTTAGCTTTCGGCTCTACCTCGTGCCTTAAGTATTCCTTCGTCATTTACATATACGTTTAAAGATATAAGCTTGCTGTCGCGTTCGATGCTCTTACCGGACATTAGGGTGAGTATTTCATTACGATATTCGCTCTGCTGTGCTTCCTTAATTAGGTTGGTCTTAGCCTTTTGAATAATCTCGCTGAAAATGTATGGGGGTACTTTACCTCCTTTTACTCCCGATTTTAGTTTCTCTACGAACAGGATAACCGTTGCCATTACTTGATATAATCTTCGACAGGATGAGAAGTTCTCTACATTGAGCAAGGGTTGCGCGTATGCGCAAGTTGTCATGTCCATAATACAATGCCGAATTTCACTGTGCTCCACTGGTCCGAGGTCTGTGCATGTTGGCCACTCATTTTGGTTTAACGATAGAAATTTCGGCCCGTGCAGCCAAAATTCGGAGTCTTGTTGCTTACTAACTTCGTTGCCAGGTCAGCAGAATTCAGTTTCGTGGGAACCCAATACCAATTTGAGGGGTTGGTACCTTCGAGCACTTCTCCTACACGATGCATTACGTACAGCTTAAGGGCCTTTTCACATTACTCGGTACGATATCGGATCGACATTTTTTGCTCGGTATTTTCAGCTTACCGAAACGATTCCGCGTTGCTGTGTTTTTCACACTTGTGGGAATACTTTTGGTGCGTAATCGGCAGAAAATAGGAAAACAAACATAGAAATTTGCAAAACAAAATTTTTAACTTTAACAAATCACTCAATAATAACAATAATGTCTTCTAGCGAAGACGAAGACATTATAACTTGCTACATTTATAGCCGAAACGAGTTTTTTACTGACTTTGTTCTTCTTCTTTTATTACGCCGCAAAAATGTCTGCAGTAATTCCTCAAATTTTACTGACCGGTCTTACCGCGTTGCGGTATACCGAAATTAATCCGCTCCGATTTCATGTATGCAACACTAATGTGAAAGTGCCAATTGAAATACATGTGGTCGGTAAGGTTTCGGTATACTTTCGGTAAAAACCAAAAATGTCGATCCGATACCGCACCGAGTAATGTGAAAGCGCTCTAAAGTTTCTAGGGTCCATACGGAGCCACTTCAACACAGTTTTCGAATCTGACCACCAGAACCGCGCGTGAATTGGCACTTTTAGCGCCCATGTTATTCTGTTTGGCAGTCTTACTCCGGTTACGGCAGCCTGCAGCTCGAGCCGAGGTATCGACACAGGCTTTAGCGGCGCTACCTTCGATTTAGCCCCAACGATGATGGTATCGACCTTATTATTGGATTGTACACGTAAGTAGTAAATTGCGGCATACGCATATTCGCCAGCATCGACAAATGTGTGGAGTTGGTTATGATCCGCGGTTGGCAGAAGTGCCGAATAGCATCGAGGGATCGTAATGGTAGTTATACATGGAAACACGGTCTTTCATTGGCACCATCGGTTGTAAAGCTGATCTGGAAGCGGATCATCCCAGTTGATGCGTGATCGCCATATCTCTTGTAGCAATATTTTCAACCCGATGGTGTAGTGACCCAGAAATCCCAAAGGGTCAAATATTGACATCAACACCTGCAGGGTTTCCCTTTTCGTTGGAACAAAATCATTTTGCAAGACATATCGCCTCATTTTGGAGAATCTGCAAATAAACTTAAAAACATCAATATTTGGGTCCCAAAACAAACCCAATATCTTTTCGTTATTTGCCATGACTTTAGGGTCTTGCTTATCGTCAGAGTCTCTACGAAGTTTCTGGAGAACCGTTGATGAGTTGGAGGCCCAGTTGCGAATGGTGAAGCCAGCTTCGGCGTGTATGTCCTTTACTCATACCGCGAGCTCAAGTGCATCTTCTTCTGTATCGACGCTGTCAATGAGGTCATCAACATAGTGGTGCTTTTGTATTGCTTCCACTGCACGTGGAAATGCTTGTTTGTACTTTTCGGCATTTAAATCGCGAACAAAATGAGCAATACATGGTTCGCAGCTTATACCGAATGTTAGCGCTTGCATAACGTAAATATCGGGTTTACGTAACTCTTGACTGCTGTCGTGCCACAAGAAACGTTGTGCGTGCATGTCCTGTTCCCTGACGAATATGTGGTGGAGCATTTCGGCAATGTCTCCACATATAGCCACTTGCCCTATTCTGAATGCTACCAACACGTCGACAAGCGAATTTAGGAGATCTGGACCACTAAGGATGAAATCGTTGAGTGCAACTCCATTGGATTTAGCAGCTGCATCCCACACTAGCCGCACCTTCCCCTAGGGTTGGGCGATATATATCGATATATCAATATATCGATATTTTTAAAATAGTAATATTCGACGTTATTTTTAATTACCGTGCATCGATAATCGATAATTTTTTGCCATTTCGAGCCAAATTCGATATTTTTCATACATTTCTGATTCTCTTTGAATTTAACACCAGAACATTTTGTAAGAAGTGGTATAACCATAATGTTCGGGTGCTTGAATTTATATTACTTTCTTCCTCAAACAATTTTTAATTATCTTTATGTTTATACTTCAGGATTCGTAGAATATCTGTAGACCCATCGAACTTTAACAACAAATATCTAGTAAAATATAAGTCTCCGGCAAGTTTGGATTTCAGTTTTGATCTGTGAGAGCACCTCTAACCCCGTGAAGAAGTGGTTTTTTGCGGGACGTGGTTCCTTAATGTAAAGCCGACCCTTTCGATCGATGTTTTTTTAAATATCGATATAATATATATCGATATATTTTTCCAATTTGCCCATCCCTTCCTTCCCCGGCTTGTTGGGATTGAGAGCAATGAAAATCGGTAGATACCATTGCCGATCCGGCGAGTGATTTATTTCATCCGCAGTTAGCTTCCTTGCGTAGCCCTTAGTTATTAAATTGTTTATTTGGTCTTTTGTATTACATTGCAGTGTTGAGTCTTTGGCTAACTTACGCTGCATACATGTGAAACGTTTTAGGGCGTTATCGTAACTAGAGGGTAAGCTTTCACGTTCATGCTTCGCTTATCGATTCGTTGGTATGTTGAATTCAATATCTGCATCGCCTTTTGGTCATCTGCCGATATTACCTTGCTCACTTGCGCTGCTTCGAGGTTGAAATACCCTTTAACTTCTTCATGAAGCTTTTCATAATTTTTCTCGCAATCGCACATATGAATATTCAATTGGCGTGACTTTAAATCGTCACCGTTGCCTCCCTGCAAGGTCCAACCTAGACGACATTTGGTGGCGATCGGCTCGAACCAGTTTCCCTCTCGAGTTTTTATTGGTACTGCTAACTTCCAACAACTATTAGTATGGCCGGCTTGGTATTTTCGTATGACTCAATTGGAAGTCCACGTAGGTATGAATATTTCTTTATAATTTTTTCCATATTAAAGGACTGACTTGGTAAACCGAGCTTCGAAACGGTATGCACATCATTTATTTTGTACTTTGTACCATCGTGTATGTTCGAAATATGTATCGACGTTCGCATTGAGTCACTCTCGGTACGCGTATTCTCACCAGTCCAACGAAGGCACAATGACTCCTGCTCACCAACGAGCCCAAGCGAATCGTAAATGTGTTTTTCTATTAAGGTGACCGATGATCCTTCATCCAAAAACGCGAATGTGTTTATCGATCTGTCTTTTGAATATATCCGCACAGGTATTATGCGAAAGCATTCCGTCTCTTCGTCAACGTCGATATGAGTATTTACCAACTGGCTATTTAAATTTGATGATGCATTTTGATTTGTTGCGGTCCCTGAAAATGAGCTGTTCTTGTGAAGTAGCCTATGGTGTTTCGATTTGCAACCATCAATACCACATTCTTTATTCGAGTAACACTTTCGGCGGCGAACATTAAGACACTGACGACACAACTTGTTTGTCTTCACGACGTCCCACTTACGTTCCAAGCTAAGATGCCAAATTCGACGCACACTTGGACTTTATGGTCGTTACATCCGCATGCAAAGCATCCTACATTTTATACTCAGCTGTACTAGCACACAGAATATTATAGTTTTAATCACATAACGGTGGATTGTAACAGAATGAAATAATCGAGATAGATATAGACTTATATATATCAAAATGATCAGGGTGAAAAGAGAAATCGATTGAGCCATGTCCGTCCGTCTGTCCGTCCGCCTGTAAACACTCTAACTCGCGCAAAAATTGAGATATTTTGATGAAATTTGAAATGCAAGTTGGTATCGAGACTGTCACGGTTGGTATTGAAAATGGGCGAAATCGGACCATGACCACGCCCACTTTTCCTATATAGAAAAAATCGGAAATTTGGTATGTCAGTCACTAATATAGCTGGAGCGATGAAATTTTACCCACGTGTTGAGCTCAGGCCCCTAGGAAGAAATTTGATGAAATTTTGGAAAATGGGCGGTGCCACGCCCACTTATTAAGGGTCAAACCTTGAAAGTTTTATATGTCATAACTCAGAAACCATTCAAGATCTATCGATGAAATTTGGTACGCGTGATTTACTTACTTAGGCAAACGTTTGGACGGAAAATAGTTAAAATCGGTTGACCGCCACGCCCACTTTTATATATGTGTATTATAAAGTGACCTAATAAAAACATTTTAAGCCATATCCCTGTCAAATATACAGATCTATCATTAAAATTTTGTCGCATGAGTCCAACTATGGACGTAAAACAAAAAACACAAAAATTTTGGAAAATGGGCGGTGCCACGCCCACTTATTAAAGGGCAAACATTGAAAGTTTTATGAGTCATAACTCAGAAACCGTTGAAGATATATCGATGATATTCGGTACGCGTGATATAATTACTTAGTCAAATGTTTGGGCGAAAAATTACCAAAATCGGTTGAGGGCCACGCCCACTTTTATATATGGGTATTATAAAGTGACCTAATAAAAACATTTTAAGCGATATCTCTGTCAAATATAAAGATATATCATTGAAATTTTATAGCAGGAGTCCAAATGCGGACGTAAAACGAAAAACACAAAAATTTTGGCAAATGGGCGTGGCACCGCCTCTTTTTAGAAGCTGGAATATGCGAGATTTCTGAGCCCATAACTCGACAAATAATTGATATATAATGACGAATCTTGGTGTGTACAGTCAAAAAGGAATGAAATTTTGCACAAAGAATAATATTCATATGCTTAGTTGGATGACTGATAAAAATGTTGAAAATGGGCGTGGCTACGCCCACTTTATGCGGCACTCGCTTTATATAAAATACGCCGTGTTTCCATCAAACGCAATCAAACAATGAAAGCATACAGCTGAGTATCTAATGTTCGATTCCACTCGAACTTAGGCTTCCTTACTTGTGTTTTTTTACTGTCGCTATTGAAAGCTTGTGTATGCGTATTAATCACAGCACCCTTTTTAGGTACTCGCGGATTGATCAGTTTGCTAGCGGCTTCAGCTATCTGGAAAATCCAGCTGCTGAATGATTTGATAATCGGTACGCTTTCGTCGCGCTGAAACATTGCCCAATTAAGTTTATGTTGGTTAGGCAGCTTATCAACGAATTCTTTCACCAACATTGGATTGTTTAAATGTGCTTTCATATGGCAAGCTTCCATAGTGGAACAGATATTCTGCACGCAGAATGCAAAGTCAACGAGACATTCTAATTTTTCTTTTGGTGGTGGAATGGCTCTGGCTTTCTCAATCAATGATTCTAATATATACTCTGGCCGTCCGAAGCACATTTTTAATGTCTGAATTATTTCTGGAACCATGGATGGTAGAAGCAGCTTGCAGCGTACCCTTTCATAAGCCTTACCTTTAATAGATTTTTGTAGATGCATTAAATTTTCGGCATCGGTGTACCCAGCGATCTGTGTGGTGTTTTCATAACTGCTTATGAACAGCGGCCAGTCCTCAGGATTTCCACTAAAAATTGGCAAATCTTTTGGTATAACCTGTCTGGCTGCGAGCTGTGACGAAGTTCGGTTTGTCGTCAAACGATTTGTTCCACTGGACGAGTCTCCTTGGCTGAGAATTTCGTACTTCCTTTGCAAGTATTTCTGCTCTATTTTCCTCTCCTCTTCCAGAAGTTCCAACTGTAGTAGATGCTGTTGAACGGAACTACCATGACATTTTGTTGTCATAATACTAGCCGTTGAAAATGATGGTGCAACAGATAGTTGCTGGCTTAGGCCCGTAAGCGTTGTTGTGGACATAGCGGATTGTTGAATCGAAGAAAACTTGTGTTCGCTGTTGCTTCCGTATAGAGCGAAGCGTAGTTTATGGTTGCTGAAGTCATTATCGGTATTGTCGATATTACCGAATTGCTTACCTTGATTTGCGAATTCAGTGGCTGATGTGCGCCTCCACTTTGTGTCACAATAGTAGGCGATGACGACGATTGTGGCGGTTATGACATTGCCGTAGACATTTCACTATCTGTTGTCGGAGGAGCGGGTGTGCTTCTCGTAGCGTAAGGTGGTTGCGCGGGTCCGCAAGAATTACAATTCAAACCTACATTTTCTACGTCGTTATTTACCCCAACACATCCGAAGTGATAACACTGATCGCATGTATCGCACTGCACCATGCGGTCGGTGTCTTTGCGAGCACAACTCTTACAATTGTATTCTTCGGCCATTATCAAATAACTCGTAGACTTCTTTTGTCGAAAAATATTTTTAAAGATTGTTACTTTTGCAATCTGAAATAATCAATACAAATTTTTTAGCTAGGCTTTATTCACTTTTATTTGCTCTGCTTTAAAAATATTTTGTATGATCGTAACCTCTTTACTTCACATTACAAAAGAACCACGAAAATTCTGCTCATAGCCTTATTTATAGCCGTAAAAGAGGTGGTTTTCGACTAACAGTAGTTATTTACAAATTAATATGTATTTAAGAAAATTCACATGTGTAACAACACTATAAAGCAAGCAATGAAGGTTCCACAATGGGTGCGTTCAGAATCCCAACGGTTGCGCAACAGTTGTGGTTTTATCTTCTGAACGCAAAGTTGAGTATTTCTGATTAACTAAACATGATGTGAGTTTGGACACTTTTTTCCATCATAAATTGTTTATGCTCACTTCGGACAACATGTTGTGCTTATGATTTTGACATATGTACAAAAATTTAAATACCTACATATATTTATGAATTTTTGAATGTAATAAAAATGTTTCAAAGCAGCGAAGCTTTTGCCGACTATGTAGGGGATAGGTAATTATAATAATAATTTGTTTTTTGTCGGTATCAGCTCGTTCAGAAGGCGATGAGAGAAGAAGAAAATAATCTGTGATGAAGGGAGAGGATGAAGAGAATTGGGTCAGAGGAAGGAAAATACAAAAACAAAATAATTTTTTTTGGTTTTACCACATATTCAGGCTCATAAAATTTATGAAATTAGGCTCATATCAGGGGACCACCTTAAGAACAGAAATACATACATTTCGGACTCCAAAATGAGCTCATAATGAGTGTGAATGCTCCAGTTTGGTATTCCTTTCGGACTCTTTTATGACCCGAATGTTTACTGGGATTATTTATTCAAAAATTTTTGTTAATAGCAACAAATTATTTTATGAAAATTGACATCTCCTTGTTAATTGAGTGTATGTGAAACACAAAAATTGATTGTTAAATTATAAATGTAATATACCACATTAATTTTCTGTCTGAAATCAGTATAATGAGCGGCAAGCCCAACAACAGCAGCAAGAACAACAACAAGAGCAACAAGCCCAAGAACAGCAACAACAAAATCAACAAGAACAGCAACAGCAACCAGAGCGACAACCAATTCCAGGTCCTAGGCCCATTACGATCGAGGAATACAGGCGACGTCAACAACGCCCAGCTCCCAGAGAATCTGCACAACCACAGAAACCATCATACCACAGGAGACGGGGTGGTAGAAAATACCAAGCGCGGCGACGAGTTGCCGAACTGTATCAACAACTCATATTTGCAGACTCAACTAAAAAAAGGAGGTACATTAAGAAACAAATAGCGATCGAAAGGCTCACTAATGGCCTTATCAATTAGCTACTAACAAATCTTATGGCAACCTTGCGGCTGCCTATTGAAGGGCAAGAGGCGAAAAATCCTTGCCGTGTCAATTCTGGACACTAACAATTTTTGTCTGAATGAATTAGGTATTTTCAACATAAAATACATATTTATATGTTAATAAGAGCTTTTTGGCCGGTAATAGTGAAGCAAAAACTCAAGTTTTCCTTACTTTCTCCTACGCGTTTCGGCTTAATTCTCAGCCTTCATCAGGGAGTCTGTTTATTTAGATAATTAAAAAGAAAACACAACATAAATACACAGATTGATACTATACATATATACATAAATAGATTGTATTGCATCCATAGTTATTATATCTAAAAATTATACATTTTCGCACAAGAAACTTTTCACTTACATTTAAATATTCAAAAGGTTACAATACACTAAACTTTGCATACATATACATGATATCGTCGTCTGTGTTACCTACTGTCATTCGTCCGTTCTCTTTCTACTCGTTATTATTGATCTGTAGGCGCAATTTATGTTATCGACGTCCTCTTTAAAATTCATTGTATCTTGTATTTGTTCCTGTATTCGCAGACTTTCCAATGTTAGTCTTGTTCTTGTTCTTTTTTCTATATCTAATATTCTTGTGTTTTCAAAATCTGCTACATGTCCCGTGTTGGTCAAGTGTTGCGCTAGTGCTGTGGTTGACTTTCTGTTTCTAACGTCGGTTTTATGCTCCCCTATTCTTATTCCTAATGCACGCTTTGTTGTGCCTATATATTTTTTGTTGCAGAGGTCGTTTTCTTTTCCTTTACATGTTATTTCATACACCACGTTGTGTTGTTGTTCTTTGGTGATTTTGTCTTTAGTTCGGCTAAATATTTTGTTAAGAGTTTGATGTGGTTTGTGTGCAAAAGTTACCTTGTCATTTTGAATACATTTTTGTAAAGTTTTTTGTCTGTTAAGCCTTGTATGAACGTCACTCCCATAAATATTTTGTTGTTATTTTTTCCAGTTATTGCTATATTTTTGTTACATGCTTTTTGTCTATGCTTTGTTGTTGTTAGCCACCTGTCTATTGTTTTTGTCGGATATCCATTCTTTTGCAATATATTTTTGATTTTTACTTCATTTTCTTTTCTGAACGCCTGGTCGCTCAGTGCGTATATTTTGTTTATTAGGTTTATTGCCGTGTTTTTCTTTTGAGTGTGGGTGATTGGAGTTATAATTAATCATTCTCGAAGAAGAAATAGGTTTGTTATACCAATTTGTTAATATTTTGTTGTTGTGTTTGTGTACTTCTATGTCTAGGAAGGCTAGTTTTCCGTCTATTTCACGTTCTACAGTAAATTGTATCTTTTTGTGTTGTGAGTTTAATACTGTCAAAATGTCTTCCACGTCCTTGATTTTAATTATCGCGAATATATCATCTACATATTTGGTTATGTATTTGATATATATGTCGTTGTCTTTTAGTTCAGCTAAAGCGTCATCTGGAATTTTGTCTAGGACAATGTCAGCTACTGTGGGTGATAGGGGGTTTCCCATAGGTATACCATACACTTGTTGGTAATAAGTCTCGTCATATTGAAAATAATTATTGTCCCTTAAACAGAATTCTAAAATATCTAAAAATTGTTTCCTTGTCAAGTTTGAATTATTTTTAAGCGATGACCATTTTTGCATTATTGTCCGAATTGCTAGGTGCACTGGGATATTATTATACGCAAAAGTTAAAGTAAGGTGGTCACAACCAACCTCGATGATTAACGCTTTATTGATGAATAATATTTTCTTAATGTCTAAAAAAGAAGCATAGAAGAGGTGGTGTAGAAATATATGTATCTGCAATTCGGTGGGAACCGAATTGAGTTACAGCTGAACAAAGTGAGAAACTTGATGCCTGCAATTCGGTGGGAACCGAATTGAGTTAGAAGTAAATGCGAAATTCACGTTCTGCAAGCGCTGCATAACGTGGAGTTAAATGTGAGCTTTAAAGAGCTGTCTGAATGTTGAAATGCATTAGGTATACATATTTACTATGAAGGTAATTATGTATGTTGAAATGTATTACGTACATTTACTACACCTCCACCCTTTGCAAGCGTGGTTATATAATCCTTTTGATTATATAATCATGCTTATATGACAAGATAATAAACGTATTATTTTCTTACTCGCTAGCTGATTTCATAAAATTTTTTTGTGTTACATAATTTTAGTTATTTGGTTATTGTTTTCTTATATAAAATTATTGTTTTCTTATTTTAGGGCGCCCTTAGAAATTAGGAAATATCTTAAATCTACGTAGACATATAATTTATTTTGTAAGTTTACTTTAAGATGGGTTGCAAACAAACGTTAATTAATCATTTTTAGCCTATTTTTATGAAACCTAAGAGTTTTGTTTTCCGAATCTTTAACACTGAAATTGTTTTTATCATCCATATCGACCACCAAGTATGGACCCAAATACCTATTGTCTAATTTGTGACCTATCTCGTTTTTAACTAATACCCTATCTCCTATTTTTATATCTACGTCCGCTTGACTTTTGTCGGAATATACTTTAGAAAGTAGTTTCTTTTCTTCTATGATCTGTTTAGCTCTTTTTTGTGCCGTTTTTAGTCTAAACTGCATTTCCTTGGCATAGTTGTCTACATTGTATAGCGGTTCAACCGTACCAGTGTCGTCGAAAGAAATGGGGCTTTTACCAAAAACTAACTCAAATGGGCAGTAATGGTGTACTGTTGATGGAGTGGTGTTAAAGCAGTATGTGAAATACTTAAGCCATTCATCCCAATCGTCCCTGTTGATTGAAATATAGGATCTAAGATATTCATTTAATGTCCTATGGCTTCTTTCCACTGTTCCTAGAGTTTCGTGGTGATAAGCTGTTGATTTTAGCTTTTCAATTTTTAATATATTGCAAACTTCGTTTAGAACTTGATTCTTATACTCTGTTCCCATGTCCGATATAAAAGTTTTCATCGGACCAAAGATCAGAATGAAAGAGTCGACTATGGCTTTTGTTTGGTATAGTATTTGCTTTTTTGTTTGGCACTGGTATAGTAACTAGATATTTAGTAAGATCGCAAATAATTGTTACTGCATATTCATTTTGATTTTCAGTTTTTGGTAGCGGACCAATTGTATCAACAATAACCCTATCAAATGCTTTCGCTGGGGTTGGTGTTATTATTGTTGGTGGTTTGACATGTTTAATAATCTTGGCTTTTTTGCAATTTTCGCATGATTTTATATATTTTGAAATGGATTTGGTCATGCCTTGCCAATAAAAATATCTTTTTATTTTTGAAATTGTCCTTGTAATCCCACTGTGGCCACCAGTTATAGGATCATCATGGTATTTTTCTAGTATTTACGTGATTTTGCGTTTATCCTTGCTTTTAATCAATGTCACCCTTGGAAGTAGCGCTACTTTTAATTTATTCAAGTACTTATTGCCCAAATTTTTAAAATCTTCTATGCATAGTGTATTAAATATATTTTCGTTTGGTGACATTTGCAATAATTTGATGTTGAGTTTACTGGCTTCTTTTTCAAGCCTTGGAAAATATTTTCCGAAGTCAATTTTTCCATTAGTAATCAAATCATCAATTTTTAAGTGTGTGAGAATTTTCTTGCCATGTTTTAAAAAACAATTGTCCGAGGACAACTTTAGCTTAACACACTTCTTAACATCTTGGAAGTTCAAGACATCAAATATTTTGGGCTCTTCTGTATTTGCAAGGAATTTGGATTTTTGTTTATCAGTGTCTATGATTTGTTTAGACTTTGATCTTGTTACCACTTGTAGGATTTTACTATTTTCGATATTAAGGTTTTTAAGATCCTGTATGTTTATGCGGGACAGCGCGTCTGCAACAAAGTTTTCTTTGCCCCTAAGATACTGTACCTCAAAATTATATTCTTCTAAACCAAGTCGGATTCTTGTGAGTTTCGAAGAAGGATTTTTCATCGAAAATAAATACGTAAGGGGTCTATGGTCAGTTCTAACAAGAAATTTAGTACCGTATAGGTAGGGTCTGAAGTGGACAATTGCCCAATGGATGGCAGTTAATTCCTGCTCGATAGTTGATTTATTGCTTTCACCTTTAGTAAAAGATTTTGAAGCATAAGCAATCGGAAGTTGTTTGCCATTGTGGTCTTGACTCAACATGGCACCACATGCATGTTTGCTGGCATCAGTTGTTACACAGAAAGGTTTCGAGAAGTCCGGGTATTGCAGAATTTGAGGGTGTATGAGTGAATATTTTAGATATTCAAAGGCTTTGTCACATTGATCGTTCCATTCGAAAGGAACATTTTTCTTACAAAGTCTCGTAATGTGCCTTGAATATTCGGCAAAGTTTTTAATAAATTTACGGTAATAGTTACAAAATGCAACGAATCTTTTTGCCTGGTCGGCATTGATGGGTTTTGGATAGTTTAAAATCGCTTGAAATTTACTATCATCAGGAAGTATGCCGTTATCTGTACATCTGTGACCTAGAAAGGTTACTTCGCGCATAAAGAATGTACATTTATCTGGATGTAATTTAAGGTTGTGCTTTCTGCACAAAGAGAAAACATCTTTTAGATTTTTAAGCATATGCTTTTCTGAAGAACCAAGAACGATAAGATCGTCCATATACAGGAAATCTTGAGCTGGCGCCAAACCAGCAAATGCAAACGTCATCATGCGTTGAAAGGAGTTTGGCGCAACTTTCAAGCCATAGGGGAGACGTGTAAAGCGGTATGATCCACTGCCAATGGAGAAAGAAGTTATATCTCTTGAACTTCCTTCGAGTTCAATTTGGTGAAAACCTGACATTAAGTCAAGGCATGAGAAATATTTAGCCCTGCCGAGTTGGTCGAGAATGTCATCGATTCTCGGTAAGGGAAATTTATCTGCAATCAATTTTTGGTTAATTTGTCGATAGTCTATTACAAGACGCCATCTTTTATTTTTAGAGTTGGGTAATGATTTCTTCGGTACGAGAAGCAAAGGGCTGTTATAAGGTGAAATTGAGGGTTCAACTATCTTATCTTTTACTAATTTTTTTGTCTTGATTTTCTATCTCATCTTTTTGGGAGTGCGGGATAGGTGGAGTTTCTGTTTGTAGAAATTATTAGTGGTTATCGTTTCACACTCTAGACCGAAAATATCACTGAACTCGGTGCAAAGGTCAGTTAATTTTTCCTTATGAGTGTCTGGAAAATTTTTCGAGAGTCGTTTTAAAACTTCTGATTTTCGTGAATGTAATTTTGATGAGTCAACTATGTTGTAGTCGCTAAGATTTTCGTAGACAAGTTGTGAATTGCTAACCAAAACATTACTAGAATTTGTGTTTACAATTCGTACAAATGGGCGTATTGAGCTTACGATTGTATTGGCGACAAAGACGCCGGCTTGTAGCTCCTGATTTGGTATAAACTCCTCGCTTTCTTTAGTATTGATTTCAACCTTTCTTATGACTTCAGACCTGGCTGGTAGGACTATGGTGTTTTTAATATGCCCACTATGAATAGGTATTCCGACATTTTTGTAATTAATTGGCCTCAGAATTAACCAATCTTGATTTTTCCAAAAGTCCAACAAGCAGTTAAAGGATTTTATAAAATCAATACCCCATATGCCATTATAGGGTATAGGAAAATCTTCAGCTACAATTTGATATTTATATGGGATTGTAATATCTTCCATTTGAAGGTCAACATGAGCCGATCCATGAGACCTAATGGTACCCTGGCCAATACCACCAATGTCAGAAAAGTCATTTCTATTTATTGGGATGTTATGCAAGGATTCATTATATTTTAAAATTGAGACCTCCGCACCTGTGTCTACCAAAATTGTCAAGATTTGCTTCGTATGGGGAACTGTTATTTTTATGAATATAGAATGGTTCAGATTAAGAATACAAATTTTTTGAGTCAGTTTCCCAGGGGCTGAGTGGAGTTTTCCGACTCCTGTGGTTCATTAGCCATTAACCTGACGTTATTTCGTTGGTTATTTTGAGGGTTGCTGCGACCCTGATATCTGTTATTGTTGTTACTACTGTTTCCGGAACGTCCATTATTACTGTTATTATAACGTCGGTGACCACGATTTTGATTATAATATTGACCGCGATTTTGACCAAAATATTGACCGCGATTTTGACTATTGTATGATCCACGACCGTCATTTCTATTGTTCCTTTTTTGAAAGAAAAGAACCGAATTTTGGTTGCTAGTAGCTTCAGTGCAACCACTCACAAATTTTGCAACAACATCATGCATTGTGTTAAAAGTACCGGATTCCATCACAAGTTTGACACGTTCATTGTTACAATTTTTCGAAAAAGCTTTTACAGCCGTTTGGACCGCATATTTTGAGGACATTTCTGACGTAAGCCCATCTGAAATATACGCGGCCTCTAATGATTTAGTTAGTGCCTCTATTTCATTGGAAAAGATAGTAGCAGATTTTAGATTTTGTTTAGTATTTAGAATTTTGGCGGTCAGCACATTAACTGATTCGCCCTTAACGCTTGCCTTTAGCTTATTTACTATTTCTGTTAATGTCGACTCAGTTGTTATTTGATTTCTAACGGTGCCTTTTAATTTAGTTTTAACTAAATTTACAGCAACCGCTTCGTGTGACCCTTTTATAAGTTGAACAAGTTCTATGCCATCAACAAAGCTTTGCAAATTCTCAGGCTTTCCATCGAATTCTGGCAACAGCCTTGCTGCGCTGCTAAGAAATTGTTCAACTGTTTGCGCCATTTCGGTTAGAAGGTTACCTGCGTCGTATATTTCATCTCCACTGGAGCTATTATCTGTGTTTGTGACGGGAAGCGTCACTTTTTTATAATCGATTGCGAATGTTTCTTTAAAATTATTAGGCACTTCGACATCTATTTGAAATTTACTTAATATTTTAATAAGTTTTTCCCTACATGAAAAGAAGCACTCGGATATGATATTGAACTTTTCTTTTGATAATCGCTTATCTAGGGTATTTGCTAAAATTCGTATATTTTCTAGTTGTAGCTTCAATATTGATAAATGCTTAATAACTGTTTCATATTTAGTAGTGCGATTTTGGTTTAGGCACTTATAAGATTTGGCGAATTCTGTTTTATATATTGAAAGGTTTTCTAAAATTTCTTCCCATTTCATTTTTTTTTTTAAACTTGATCCTGAGATAAAGATCTTCTAAGATATTTTCTCTTTAACGAGCTCCGATGCCACGATAAAGTTTTATGAACTACTTTTCCTATCGCGATTATAACCAAAATTATAAGAAGCATGTTTGTTATTTTCGGGGACTCTATTATTTCAATCTCATTTAGTATCACTCCTGTAGAGTCCACTTCTTTTGTTTGTTTGCTACCCATTTTATTTTCGCAAAATTCACTAATAAACAATATTTTTACTGTAAGATTTGAATTGTTTTTTTTTTTTTTTTTGCTCTGCAGTTTCAATTTTCCCAGCTTTATTTTGCCTAATGCAATTTCAAATTACATTAATGCTACTTATATTATTGATGGATATATAATATACATAATTATAAAGAGAAAGAATAAAAACTTTGATTTTTTCACTTTCTTCCTTTTGTTATTTCTATTCCGTTGTATAATGCTTAGTGTTGCACGTTTATTTTCTCTTGTTCAACTCAGGCCAACCTCCATGGCTAGGTTCTCCCATAATTTTTTGCTTTTGTTTCCTATAGGCGGGTTAAGGTAAGGTGGTAGTTTGTATTCTGATGCTTGTTTACTATTTTTCCGCTTTTATTGACATAAGTTGTTGTTTTCCAGTCATGATGACTTTTGTATAACGTCTTTTACTTTTGTGTTTTGTGCTTATTTTTTTTTGTTTTTTTTTTGTTTTATTGTCGCAGTAAATTGTTGACAAATCGAAATTAATTTGCCTTATTTTGGTAGAATGCTGCACTTCACTGGCTGGTGTTGGTTGTATTTGTTGCTCGCTCCATAGTTTGCGTTTGTTTTTTTTTTTTTTTTTGTGTAAATGTTTTAAATGAAAATTGCACAATTTGTTTGTTCTTTTTTTTTTTTGCTTTAATTTAAATATTATGTTTTTTTTTTCACTCCAAGTAGTGATGGGCGAGTCCGAGATGTTTTATTCGATTCTCTCGATTGTTGAAACATCTCGAATGCTCTCGATGGTTTTCATTCGTATTCGAGTCAAGTCGTAAATGGCCGTCAGTCGAAACAATCGCTAAAACATCTCGGACTCGTCAACGATTCCTCTCGTTTTTAAAGCAACCCTACAACATCTCGCACTCGCTGCAAAAAATACATAATAATTGTTGCCGCTTGAATATTAAAATTGCTTTACAAAACATACAGAGTGGTACAAATCTATTGCCGTTGTTGGTACTCGTAAAATTCATTTGTTTCATAAGCGTCTCACTTCAGAAAATTTATTAATGTTTAAATAATTAATTATTATTATTATGCACGACACTGTGTAATTGTGATTGCAATAATGCAGCGTCTATGTATAGCATATTTTTCAATTTGATTAATTTATTTATGTATTTGCCTCACTTCCATTAAAAATCCTACTTTCTTTATCAACAAACCTCATTCAGTTTATTTTATCAACTAAAACATATCATCAAAACAACAGCCGGCCCGCCGACTCGGAACAATCGCAAAAACATCTCGCTTGTGTAGTCGAGATGTCATCGAAACAACCTACGACTCGCCGACTCGGAACAATCGCAAAAACATCTCGCTTGTGTAGTCGAGATGTCATCGAAACAACCTCCGACTCGCCGACTCGGAACAATCGCAAAAACATCTCGATTGTGTAGTCGAGGATCGAGTCAACTTTTGACTCGATTGTGATTTTGCAACGATGGCGATTCTCTCGATTGTCTAAACATCTCGGACTCGCCCATCACTAACTCCAAGCGGCTTTTATGCGCGGTAGAGCATGCGTAGAGCTTGAAACACGATCGGCACGGTCGCCATATTATACGCAAAAGTTAAAGTAAGGTGGTCACAACCAACCTCGATGATTAACGCTTTATTGATGAATAATATTTTTTTAATGTCTAAAAAAGAAGCATAGAAGAGGTGGTGTAGAAATATATGTATCTGCAATTCGGTGGGAACCGAATTGAGTTACAGCTGAACAAAGTGAGAAACTTGATGCCTGCAATTCGGTGGGAACCGAATTGAGTTAGAAGTAAATGCGAAATTCACGTTCTGCAAGCGCTGCATAACGTGGAGTTAAATGTGAGCTTTAAAGAGCTGTCTGAATGTTGAAATGCATTAGGTATACATATTTACTATGAAGGTAATTATGTATGTTGAAATGTATTACGTACATTTACTACAATATTAGTGAACAAGGAAACTACGTCAAATGATACAAAGATTTCGTCATCTTCAATTGTCAAGTCTTTTAGCTTTTCTTTGAGTGTTAGAGAGTTTTTTATATTATGGTCATCAGAAATTAGTTGTTTAAGTGTGTGTCCAATATATTTTGAGAGTTCAAAGCAAGGGATGTTTGTCGAGGAGGCAATAGGTCTCAGAGGGGTGTTTCTCTTATGTATTTTTGGGAGTCCATACAGTCTTGGGGCTGTTGCAGCGGTACATGTCAATTTATGTTTTTGTGTAATATCAATATTTTCCCGTTTATATAAGTCGTTTACGATTGAATTATTTTTCTTAAGAAGTTTTTGTGGGGGGTCTGACCGTATGGTTTTATAAGTGTCCTTGTCATTAAGTAGCGCTAACATCTTGTTTTTATATTCACTCTTGTCAATTAGTACAGTCTTGTTCCCTTTATCTAAGCTTGTTACCACTACTGAGTCTTTGTGCTTCTGTAATAGTTTTTGTGTGTCCTCGAATACTTTTAAAATAAATTTGTCCTTGTCCTTATTTTCAAACTTATTTCTAAAATTCTTAATCCTAGTAGCTAGATTACATCTCGCTGCATCCTTATCCTTGTGATCCTCCATTATTTGTATACCTTGTTCTATTTCCGGAAAGTAGCCATCGAGATTCTCTGGGTATCTGTATATTTGTGTAGTTCACAAGCCAATCTTCGTTGATAGTGAGTTCATATTTTTGAAATTTTGTGTTGATTTGTGTCTGTAGCTTTTTGTTGAGGTTGTCGTTTGTTGTTGTCATAATATTATTATGAAATTCCTTTTGATGGTTTTCTATCAATCGAAAATCACGCAGGCTTATGTGTGTATCACCAACGCCGTCGGCGGTACCGAAATGCCGAAAGCCACGGCGCCGAACTCGTCGAAAATGGCATCAGCAACCCCGACGGTTCGAAGTTCAGTGTAGCCAAATATGTGAACTGTGTTCGAATCAGTGTTGCCAAGTACTGATGCGAAATTCTAGACAGGTAGGCGCAGCGGCGAATTCAAAAACTACTTTTTTTATTTAGAAAGGTACAGTGTAATGTCAAAATCAAAGCAAATTCACACTATGGCCAACAGGAATGGGCGAGTCCCAAGCGAATACAGATTTTAACCAAGGCGAAACATTATTTTGACATTAAACTATACCAATTACAATATTAAAGTTCTGAATTCACGTATGCGCCTACCTTTCTAAATCTGGCTGGCGGAATTGAGCGGGATTTTCTGACGTTTCTTATCTTTTTGATAAAAGCAAATACATCGTTAGTTTATTTTACTAAAAACTATTTATTTAAATAATAAAATAATGGATTCTATTGTGATAGCAGCTATATTAGTGGAGGAAGAAGAGCAAAGGAATCTGATAAACGAGAGAAAGTTTTTCAGGGATCATAGCAATCCTTTTACTTTAAGTAAACAAGCGTAAATTTAATTAGAGGCTGAAAATAAAAATAATAGTCTTAATTTTAATACATAAAAGCAAATTGTATACAAAAACAGGGGAAAATTTCAATAACAATGTACCCGGCACCGGAATTTTTCGTTTATTTTTTTTGGCGATAGATCACTAAAATGCAAACGAAATCTTTGCGGAAACTTATAATTCATTAATAACAGAATATTTTTGCGTAGAGCACCCTTATGCACTGCGCCGCGCTTTGAAAAGTAACCCTCAGCCGACAGAACTACCTTAAGCAGGGTATCCACATCACAAGAAATGCTAAAATTCCATATAAAAAAAGCTTAAGAAATGGTCAAGAAATTTTCTTGTGTCAAATTTTCTTTAGGCTGTATCCACTTCACAAGAAAATCTATTACATTTTTTGACGAAAAATGGGGTTGGCAACGCTGGTTTTGCCAAGAAATATATACGATTGTATATATTTCTTGAAGAAAAAATCAAACGTCAAAATTACTTAAGAAATAAATGCCAATTTTTTCTTGAGCAATTTCGTATGAAGTGGATACCCAGCTTTACTGGAGTTAGATCTGGAGAGATTTACAGTAATGTTGCGTAGTCGGGAGTGTTATAACTAGTAAAATTATCATTCGCAGAAATTTTCCTGAAGGATTCATTGAAACATTCTTAGTGGTTTGAAAATAAATATGGAGGGCGCATTATACTGAAGCCGACCTTCCACCACTAGCAATATTTATTTGAATGCGTCTTTATTGAGACGAAAGTTTTTACTGAAATGGTAAATTGTTGGTAATACACATTCATAATTCGTTAGTTGGTTTTTTATAGTAGTCAAACAATAATTATCAACTTCAGAAAATGCATTATTATTCTTTGGTGAAAATATATTTTAATTTCCAAAACCTACATACACACGTATTTAAATCACTGTTATTATGATTATTTCACAATTTTTTCTCTGAAGTTTTTCTTTGCATATAACAGCAATTCAATCTCGGTGGAAAATGCAATTGACCCACGCCATGTTTGTGGCTTCTCGCGACCGGTTGATTAATATATTTACATATATTCACACTTATTCCAACTTCATACATGCATTTACACCATTTACTTTAACTTTTATTGTAATTTTTTGGTATTTTGTTAATATCCCGCAACCAATTACTTGCGGCAAATTTCGGAACGAAAAACTGTCAAAATGTTCGTTCATTCGGTGTTCATAATGCCGATTTACCGAACTTCGAAAGATTCGGCGCGCCGTCGGTTGTCATAATGCCGATTTGCCGAAAACGTCATTTCGGTACCGCCGACGGTGTTGGTGATAGTGGCATTAGTCTTTTGTTGAGATCCCCTCTAATGTGGTCTATGCTAGTGCGGATTATTTTAATTTGAATGTTTGCTTCTTTAATTTCAAGATTTAAAATTTTCTTTGTAAAGTTATGTTCTATATTTTTTAGTTCGTTTTTTGTTGAGTCCAATTTGAATCCATGCTTTATGTTATTTATTTTGCCTGTTAAGTGTGGTGGAGTTATTGCGAAGTTTTTACATTCTAGTAGATATCTCAGTCGTTGTTGTTGCTTCGCCAGCTTTTTGTAATTTGTGTTGTACTCTTTGATGATGTAGCAAGTGCCTTGGTCATATTTGTAGCGTATGTGTTGAAAAAAGTGTTTCATGTTGTGTGCTTTTTTAATTAGTTTAAATTAAATCAAATGGGTATTCGGTGTTAGCTCTCCGAACGTTTCCGTAATTATTGATACTAGTATCGCCGGTGGTCGAAATTCGACCATGTAATTTATTTTTTCAACTTTGTATTGGTACAAAAATTATTCCTTTTTGCGGAGATAAGCAACACCTTCCAAATTCCAGTTGTACCGCAACACTGATTTGCCCTTTTGATCACGGTCCGACGCGAAATCATGGTCAAAATCAAGGCAGTTCTATCAAGGTAGGCCCGGTGGTGAGCGCTTTTAAATTAAAGCGACTCTTCAACTGTGTTTACGATAGTTGTAAACACGTTTACGATATCTATTTATCTTAACTAAAAGTTTTATTTATTAATCATAAAGAAATTAAATAATTTATAGAAAAAATTATATGCCTATGCACTGCTCCTCACTCATACGAACACATCCATATCAATTTTATGTGGATATGAGTATGTTAAATGTGCAAAAGAGCCTGGCAATTGTTTGTATGGGAAAAATGTTAGCCTATTAATATATAGATAGTGGGCACATTTGCCAACGAAGCAAAAACGAAGTAAATCAAAAATGGTACAAAACTAAAAACTTTATTTATTAATTATAAAGAAATTAAATAATTTATAGAAAAAATTATATGCCTATGCACTGCTCCTCACTCATACGAACACATCCATATCAATTTTATGTGGATATGAGTATGTTAAATGTGCTAAACAGCCTGGCAATTGTTTGTATGGAAAAAATGTTAGCCTATTAATATATAGATAGTGGACACATTTGCCAACGAAGCAAAAACGAAGTAAATCAAAAATGGTACAAAACTAAAAACTTTATTTATTAATTATAAAGAAATTAAATAATTTATAGAAAAAATTATATGCCTATGCACTGCTCCTCACTCATTAGAACACATCCATATCAATTTTATGTGGATATGAGGTTGTTAAATGTGCTAAACAGCCTGGCAATTGTTTGTATGGGAAAAATGTTAGCCTATTAATATATAGATTAAATAATTTATAGAAAAAATTATATGCCTATGCACTGCTCCTCACTCATACGAACACATCCATATCAATTTTATGTGGATATGAGTATGTTAAATGTGCAAAAGAGCCTGGCAATTGTTTGTATGGGAAAAATGTTAGCCTATTAATATATAGATAGTGGGCACATTTGCCAACGAAGCAAAAACGAAGTAAATCAAAAATGGTACAAAACTAAAAACTTTATTTATTAATTATAAAGAAATTAAATAATTTATAGAAAAAATTATATGCCTATGCACTGCTCCTCACTCATACGAACACATCCATATCAATTTTATGTGGATATGAGTATGTTAAATGTGCTAAACAGCCTGGCAATTGTTTGTATGGGAAAAATGTTAGCCTATTAATATATAGATAATGGGCACATTGCCAACGAAGCAAAAACGAAGTAAATCAAAAATGGTACAAAACTAAAAACTTTATTTATTAATTATAAAGAAATTAAATAATTTATAGAAAAAATTATATGCCTATGCACTGCTCCTCACTCATACGAACACATCCATATCAATTTTATGTGGATATGAGTATGTTAAATGTGCTAAACAGCCTGGCAATTGTTTGTATGGAAAAAATGTTAGCCTATTAATATATAGATAGTGGACACATTTGCCAACGAAGCAAAAACGAAGTAAATCAAAAATGGTACAAAACTAAAAACTTTATTTATTAATTATAAAGAAATTAAATAATTTATAGAAAAAATTATATGCCTATGCACTGCTCCTCACTCATACGAACACATCCATATCAATTTTATGTGGATATGAGTATGTTAAATGTGCAAAAGAGCCTGGCAATTGTTTGTATGGGAAAAATGTTAGCCTATTAATATATAGATAGTGGGCACATTTGCCAACGAAGCAAAAACGAAGTAAATCAAAAATGGTACAAAACTAAAAACTTTATTTATTAATTATAAAGAAATTAAATAATTTATAGAAAAAATTATATGCCTATGCACTGCTCCTCACTCATACGAACACATCCATATCAATTTTATGTGGATATGAGTATGTTAAATGTGCTAAACAGCCTGGCAATTGTTTGTATGGGAAAAATGTTAGCCTATTAATATATAGATAAGGCCATAGATATTATTTATATTTATATGTTAATAAGAGCTTTTTGGTCGGTAATAGTGAAGCAAAAACTCAAGTTTTCCTTACTTTCTCCTACGCGTTTCGTCTTGATTCTCAGCCTTCATCAGGGAGTCTGTTTATTTAGATAATTAAAAAGGAAACACAACATAAATACACAGATTGATACTATACATATATACATAAATAGATTGTATTGCATCCATAGTTATTATATCTAAAAATTATACATTTTCGCACAAGAAACTTTTCACTGACATTTAAATATTCAAAAGGTTACACAGTAAAAAATGATAGTTTAATTATAATATCATTTGGTTCTTGATTTAATCATTCTTGGAATTAAATTTAAATTTTAATGCTAAAAAGTCTCATTTTTAAACTATGAGAAGTTTTACAATTTTATTTATTCCAAAATAGTTTCAAAATAAAGCCTTGAGAAGTATTAAAATTCTCTCTAAAGAAATTTAATTATTATGGTTTAAAAACATATCCTGAAAAGTATAAAGAACTTTCTCTTTCTCAATGTATATTACCATCAAAGCTTTTTTGGTTTGAAATCAAAACCAAAAGAATATTAAAACAAATTTTCATAAAAAAAGTCAAAATAAATACATATATGTACATAAACAAAATGTTTCTAAAAGTTCCCTACGTGATTGAAGTAAGAAAATGTCCAAATCGGATGATGATACCAAAGCAGTAATCTATCTAACAGATGATGAAGATACCATAGTGGAAAAGGTAAAAAAGGCGGTAACAGACTTTTGTTCTGATGTTCATTACAATCCGGAAACACGTCAAGGTGTAAGCAATATAAAAGCAATACATTCGCTACTCACGGGCAAAAGTGTGCAACAGATTTGTGAGGATGCCAAAGATATCGATACTGGCAAATATAAAATGCTTGTCGCAGAGGAGATAGTCGAACATTTACGTCCTATGCAATAAAATCCAACAACAGCTGTTGCGACGTAATGAGTTAGTTTATTTGCTTGAGATGGGCGCAGAGAAGGCGCGTGAAACGGCTGCGTTAACGATGGCGGAAGTTAGGCAAAAAATTTGTTGGGGTGCACATACGCATATGCCATTGATGCAGCAGGCGTGTAAGGCGGAGGAGCAGGACCAAGGTGCTATGAAAGCTTTGGCGTCAGTGACAGCTAAAAAGCCAAAGACTGAGTTGAAAAAGATGGTGGGTGATATTGAAGTGCCAGTGGTGCCCAAACAGATGCTGAGCGTCGAAAAGAAACAGCAAATACGTCAGTGGAAATTCAAACAAATGTAGATATGGAACAACCATTGAAATTGGATGTTAAGCCTGTGGTGGCAGCAACAAC
Organism: Urophora cardui; assembly: GCA_960531455.1. Lineage (NCBI taxonomy): Eukaryota > Metazoa > Arthropoda > Insecta > Diptera > Tephritidae > Urophora > Urophora cardui. The sequence continues at coordinate 88,805,211 of OY482673.1, read as the reverse complement.
GGCGGCCAATAATAAGACCGAAACAACAAAAACGATAAATGAAAGGGCATTCATTTCAGCCCAGCCAGCGCCAGCTAAGATGGATGCTTCGACGACGACACCGACGATGACACCAACAATGCCTGGGCCAGACAAAGAGACAAAAATAAATGATAAACATCAAAAAGAGTTTAAGATTTAGATAAAGGCTTTTTGTATAAGCCAAATAATTTGTTGACTAAGAAGCTGCTTTACTCCCATTTTATTTGTATATATGTATGAGTGCGTGTATGGCTAGTGTTTATTAAAATTTTTAGTATTATAAATCCAAAAAAGTATAAAATTTATTCCAATTTGCGGATAGATCTTATACCATTTCAGCTATTTTTATTACCAATTACCAAAAATATTATAAAATAATCAAAATTTGGTTTTGATTTAATTCCATAAAAGTATAGAATTTATTCCAATTTTTGTATTGATCTTATACCATTTCAACTACTTTTAATACCAGAAATATTCTAACAATAATCAAAATTTGGTTTTGATTTAATTCTAAGAAAGTATTAATTTAACACCAAGGATAATTTCTGTCTCTCAATATTCTCTTCTTTTTTAAACCAGAATGGTTTTAATTTAATGCTTTTTGGCATTGTTATATATAAATACCAAAATGGTATTAAAATTAAACTAAAATTTTTACTGTGTACAATACACTAAACTTTGCATACATATACATGATATCGTCGTCTATGTTACCTACTGTCATTCGTCCGTTCTGTTTCTACTCGTTATGATTGATCTGTAGGCGCAATTTATGTTATCGACGTCCTCTTTAAAATTCATTGTATCTTGTATTTGTTCCTGTATTCGCAGACTTTCCAATATTAGTCTTGTTCTTGTTCTTTTTTCTATATCTAATATTCTTGTGTTTTCAAAATCTGCTACGTGTCCCGTGTTGGTCAAGTGTTGCGCTAGTGCTGTGGTTGACTTTCTGTTTCTAACGTCGGTTTTATGCTCCCCTATTCTTATTCCTAATGCACGCTTTGTTGTGCCTATATATTTTTTGTTGCAGAGGTCGTTTTCTTTTCCTTTACATGTTATTTCATACACCACGTTGTGTTGTTGTTCTTTGGTGATTTTGTCTTTAGTTCGGCTAAATATTTTGTTAAGAGTTTGATGTGGTTTGTGTGCAAAAGTTACCTTGTCATTTTGAATACATTTTTGTAAAGTTTTCTTGTCTGTTAAGCCTTGTATGAACGTCACTCCCATAAATATTTTGTTGTTATTTTTTCCAGTTATTGCTATATTTTTGTTACATGCTTTTTGTCTATGTTTTGTTGTTGTTAGCCACCTGTCTATTGTTTTTGTCGGATACCCATTCTTTTGCAATATATTTTTGATTTTTACTTCATTTTCTTTTCTGAACGCATGGTCGCTCAGTGCGTATATTTTGTTTATTAGGTTTATTGCCGTGTTTTTCTTTTGAGTCCAGGGGTGATAGAAGTTATAATTAATCATTCTCGAAGAAGAAATAGGCTAGTTTTCCGTCTATTTCACGTTCTACAGTAAATTGTATCTTTTTGTGTTGTGAGTTTAATACTGTCAAAATGTCTTCCACGTCCTTGATTTTAATTATCGCGAATATATCATCTACATATTTGGTTATGTATTTGATATATATGTCGTTGTCTTTTAGTTCAGCTAAAGCGTCATCTGGAATTTTGTCTAGGACAATGTCAGCTACTGTGGGTGATAGGGGGTTTCCCATAGGTATACCATACACTTGTTGGTAATAAGTCTCGTCATATTGAAAATAATTATTGTCCCTTAAACAGAATTCTAAAATATCTAAAAATTGTTTCCTTGTCAAGTTTGAATTATTTTTAAGCGATGACCATTTTTGCATTATTGTCCGAATTGCTAGGTGCACTGGGATATTAGTGAACAAGGAAACTACGTCAAATGATACAAAGATTTCGTCATCTTCAATTGTCAAGTCTTTTAGCTTTTCTTTGAGTGTTAGAGAGTTTTTTATATTATGGTCATCAGAAATTAGTTGTTTAAGTGTGTGCCCAATATATTTTTAGAGTTCAAAGCAAGGGATGTTTGTCGAGGAGGCAATAGGTCTCAGAGGGGTGTTTCTCTTATGTATTTTTGGGAGTTCATACAGTCTTGGGGCTGTTGCAGCGGTACATGTCAATTTATGTTTTTGTGTAATATCAATATTTTCCTGTTTATATAAGTCGTTTACGATTGAATTATTTTTCTTAAGAAGTTTTTGTGTGGGGTCTGACCGTATGGTTTTATAAGTGTCCTTGTCATTAAGTAGCGCTAACATCTTGTTTTTATATTCACTCTTGTCAATTAGTACAGTCTTGTTCCCTTTATCTGAGCTTGTTACCACTACTGAGTCTTTGTGCTTCTGTAATAGTTTTTGTGTGTCCTCGAATACTTTTAAAATAAATTTTTCTTTGTCCTTATTTTCAAACTTATTTCTAAAATTCTTAATCCTAGTAGCTACGTTACATCTCGCTGCATCCTTATCCTTGTGATCCTCCATTATTTGTATACATTGTTCTATTTCCGCAATTAAACGGACTGGTGATATATTTTTTGTTGTTGTTGGAAGTGCAAATTTGTTGCCCAAGGAAAGTAGCCATCGAGATTCTCTGGGTATAATACATATATATACATTTTTCTGGCCTAAGCCACAGCAATGCTAATTTTAATGTTTTAACTAAATAAATAAATATATACATACATTGTTACAAAATAATTATTGTGATTATAATGCCCAAATCAAGGAATCCAGTAGGCTCACTTCCTAATGAGATAGAGACTAGGGACTTAATAAAGGAATTAGAATCCTTAAAGAATTTTTGGAGTATTATAGGCATGACTAGAGAACCAACATTAGAGGACGTCATCAACCCTACGACAAAAATAGAAGAAACACAACGCATGTTTGCAAAATTCGGTATTTTCAGATTTTAGAAATTTTTTTATATAATAATATTCAATCAATATGGGTGGAACAACATCAAAAATTGATAAACCCAACGCAAATGTAGTTAACTCCATAGAAATTGATCACAGCGAAGCTTTAGATTCAATCTAGCTAATTCTTCTTGTTATTGCAATTGTATCTTGTATAAATTTGTTTCTAAAATGCCTTGAGGAATATACAGTGAAACCTCCCTTGGGCGGACACTCACCATCGGGCAAATTTTGTCCGCCCAAGAGAGGTGTCCGCTTAAGGGAGTGGGTTCCTATTTTAGAAATTTTTCGGATTTTAAAGGATTTATTTATTCATTTTGCACTAAAAAAAAACAAGGATTCTTATGTCTTCAAAATTTCACTTAAATACATAAATATGTTCATATACATATGCACATATGTATGTATGTATATACATAAAGTATTAACATACATATTAAATTACAATTAGTAAGTTGCTGAGAACTAGAAATGTTGGGTTATCTTTTATATTATTTAAAAAATTGTGAAATTGTCGGTTGACGAGGGGTTTTTTGGTTATTTAAAATAAAATTGTTTTGCAGATGGCTTTCAAATTTCTGCAACAATTCAAATGCAATAAGGTCTTCCGTGCAAAATCTTTCCAAATTTGAAACTGCAGTCAAAGCCATTTCGTTCGAGGAGATTGCATTACCTACTTTCAGCGGTAGTTAATATTGGTACTATCATCTTCAATGGTTTCGATGTTTTCGTCAGTTAGAACATCTAACTGGAAATCCGTGAATGTTGTTATATCTTCCATTAAAGTCATGCGGACATTTATTTTAGTTAGTGATTCCCCTTTCAACGTAGCGCTTTTTACCTAACGAACATTCAGCGAACTTTTTTTATATTGCTACACATACTTATATTTTGTCCGCATAAGAGTAGTTCGTGTCCGCCTAACAAAGGTTTTTATGTGATTTGTTATGAAAAAAAAATCAAAGTGTCCGTTGACGAGAGGTTCGTGTCCGCTTAATAGAGGTTTTTAGTTCATTTCAATAGTAAATAACTGTCCGCGTCCGGCCAAGAGAGTGTCCGCCTAAGAGAGGGCAATTTGTTCTAAAAATTGGACCTAAACCTTGGTGCATGAAAAAATGTCCGCTCAAGGGAGGTGTCCGCCTGTGAGAGGTGTCCGTTAGGGGAGGTTTCTCTGTAAATAGTAAGCTTACAGCTGATCATCAAAAGCAAGCATACCAAATATACCTAAACGTCAGGGATAAGCTTGTTTCATCGCTAGCACGGTACGAGATTGAAGAACAAGTACCCACGTCATTCAATAAAGACATAAAAATTGACATAAATTCATTACTACCGGACTATCCAACGGAAGCCGAAAACAAAAATTCTTCAAACGATAAAGAAGAACCTAAAACTCATTAAGAAAGTGCCAATAATTCAAACACTTCAACAATGCCTCAGACAGCGGTAGATTTCATTAAAACAGCATCGTCTGTCCTACCAGAGTTTGATGGCAACTCAGAAAATTTAAATAGCTTCATAGATGCACTCGACATTCTTGACCAAATCAAGGATGCTCATGAAGCACTTGCAGTGTCTATGATAAAAACAAAACTAAAAGGCACAGCAAGAAATTGTATTCAGAATGAGAATACAATACAAGAAATAAAATTAAAATTGAAAAGATCAATTAAAGGCGAATCAGTAGAAGTATTAACAGCAAAACTGCTAAACATCCAACAGCGCAGTAAAACAGCCAGTTCCGTAGCTAGAGAATTTTTCGGGGGGGGAGGTCACAGCCAATGTAAAAAATTTACCAAAATTAAAATTACCAAAAAAAAACTAAAATTTTTTTTACAAATGATAAAAATCGCTAGCTTAGAATGCAAATTGTGTAAGTCCTTTTTTAAAACTTTGTAGGAGAGACAAAAAACTAAAAAGAAAAAAAAATTCGAAATGAAAAAAAATTTCTGTTCATATAAATATTTTGGACTTACACAATTTTTTTCGCTTTTTGGACTTACACAATTTGCGTATCACTGAATAACAACGAGTAGAAATATGACAAGTATCTCAGACTTGTTTAGCGCGGTGCGTATTTGATTTTTCTAGCGTTCTACATAAAAATACACTTTTTCATAAAAGTGGACTTACACAGTTTGCACTCTAAGCTAGCGAAATGTAATTTTTTCAGACTATAATTTAACATTTTAGTACACAAATATCGCTTATAATACATATATCAAACTCTTAAGGTCCTTGGCCACTTAAAATCTGGAATGTTAAGTGTATACATATGTGTGAGTGTCGGGTGATTGACGCAAATATCTAAAAGATTTGATTCTCATCAACGCGAGCCCGAACATGAACGTGTAGCACGTCGACTGCCGATTGCACTAACACACACAAAAAAAAACTCACACATACACACTGCTTGACATGCCAGATTGTCAGTTGCCAAGGGCCTTTAACTATACTTCAAAAGTAAGTCTCATATTCTCTTCTAAAAAACTACGCGCATAGGTAGATTTTCAAGTTTTATGCGCCCAAAATTTAATTTTGTAAAATTGTTACAATTACAGAAAAAAACATACCCACATATTGGAAATAGAATGGGGAACAATAATTCATCGCTTTTTTCCCGACCCCATACTCTGCACTTGCCCCAGATGGTCGTAACTTAGCATATCTGAAGTTCATTTTTTTGTTTTTTTCTTACATATTTTTAAGTGCTAGTTTCAACTTGAATATTTATTATTTAAAGCATTTCATTTAAGTAATCTTGATGAATCCTAAAGGTTCAAGTAATTATTAACACTTTTCAATAATATCCTTGGTTTCCAATAATTCTAAGTTTATAGTTTTAAGCTTTTAAAGTTGGGATATTTAAAAAAAATTATCACTCTTTTTCATGTTAAAAATTGGTTTTGTTATGTTGCTCTGTCAGACTCAGTCAAATTAACCCTCGGACATGATATCTAGTACAATTAGTATATAGCCGACAAAAAATTACATCGCACAAAGCCGCACTTCACTACTAGACACAGGGTTTTTCATATGTACCTACAATAATTTTCTTTTTGTGCTTTATATTTAATTTTAATGTTTATATTTCTAACGCATATCTTGGTTAATGTAGGTGATGCTCGAAAGTAACCCAGATATTTAGCAGCGATTATTGTTAACTTTTTAGGCAGTATTTTTAGTATTTCCAATTTTTCAAAGTTAAGGAAGTACTTATCATAAAAAGGGGCTAAGAATTATAAAGCTACATTTTTTAGAAGATTTTTGAGTATGCAATTTTGCAGCTCATTCAATTGTAATATAATAATATGCAACTAAAATTGGTTGGCTACATAACAGTACACTTAGAAATCTCCTCAAAATCTTCTATAAATTCTGGCCGCGCTTTGAAATTTTTAATCCACTTTTAGAAATTTCTATGATTTTTCGGATTTTTCCATAAGCTTAGAAATCCTGCTTAAGGCGATTTTTATTGAAAAATTGTTTACATTTTTAAACGAAAATAAGAGAGTCAAATTTTCGACAGAACTGTTTGAAATAAATCTAAAAACTCTGACGTATGATTTTTTTTTTGAGTCACTGTATATATTTTTCAATAAAATCGACTTTTAACTAGAGCCCTAGATACCCGGGTATCGAGCAATTCGATCTGATCGTTTTTGTTTGACGCCCGTTTGTTGTTCAAACAAAAATAAAAAAAAAAACTACATATAAAGAAAAAAAAATAATAAACAAAAGAAAAAAACAAACTTCAAAATACCCGAATTGTTCAAATGCCCGTACAAACATACGGGTAATAAACAAACAAACAACTATTCGAGCATTTGAACAACAACTGTTCGGGCTACTCGAAAATGTTCAAAACAAAATCGAGAGCTCCACTTTTAACACAAATTATTAAAATTTTGCATTAAACAAGCAATTTGGAATAGATGTACACAATAAAATATTTATACCTATGTGCTACGGTTATAAATAATAATTTTCTTATATAATTTAGTTTTTTAATATTCCATTTTGACAGACATTAAGTAAAATCTCAAGTTCAGATACTCTTATACAATGCATATTTATTCCCATTGTAGTTTATACCAATATTATTTGATTAAGATGATAAGTAATTGAAAGCAAACTTGAAATTTAAATAATTGGCGTTACTTTTCTGTTATTAGCATGTTAATAACAGCAATACCGTATAATAATTGTAGCGTATGTTGAGCCGTAGGGAAGTGCAGGAACCGTAGGAATTTTACCACAAAAGAGCAAATATAAGTACAAGGAATGTAAATTGTGGTTTGTCCCCAAACCCCCCCCCCCAGGGCCGTAGCTAGATTTAAATTTAAGGTAGGGCAGCGTTGGTTTAAGGTAGGGCGGAAGTAAATAATGTATCACAATTAGTCTTACATCGCACATAGGTAGATTTTCAACTTTTATGCGGCCAAAATTGAATTTTGTAAAGTTGTTACAATTGCAGAAAAACACATACCCACATATTGGAAATAGACTGGGGAACAATAATTCATCGCTTTTTTCCCGACCCCATACTCTGCACTTGCTGCCAGATGTTCGAAACTTAGCATATCTAAAGTAAATTTTTTAGTTTTTTTACATAATTTTAAGTGATAGTTTCAACGTGAATATTTATTATTTAAAGCAATTCATTTAAGTAATCGTGATGGATCCTAAAGCTTCAGGTAATTATTAACACTTTTCAATAATATCCTTGATTTCCAATAATTCTAAGTTTATAGTTTTAAGCTTTTACAGTTGCGATATTTAAAAAAATTATCACTCTTTTTCGTGTTCAAAATTGATTTTGTTATGTTGCTCTGTCAGACTCAGTCACATTAACCCTTGGACATGATATCTAGTACAATTAATATTTTGCCGACAAAAAATTACGTCGCACAAAGCCGCACTTCACTACTAGATACAGGGTTTTTCTTATGTACCTACAATAAAATTCTTTTTTGTGTTTTATATTTGATTTTAATGTTTATATTTCTAACGCATATCTTGGTTAATGTAGGTGATGCTCGAAAGTAACCGAGATATTTATCAGCGATTATTGTTAACTTCCTAGGCAGTATTTTTAGTATTTCCAATTTTTCAAATTCAAGGAAATACTTATCATAAAAAGGGGCTAAGAATTCTGAAGCTACATTTTTTTAGAAGATTTTTGAGTATGCAGTTTTGCAGCTCATTCAATTGTAATATAATAATATGCAACAGAATTCTTTGAAATAAATTTAGAAACTATTTCGTATGATTTTTTTTTGAGTCACTGTATATATTTTTCAATAAAACCGACTTTTAACACAAATTATTAAAACTTTACATTAAACAAGCAATTTTGAATAGATGTAGACAATAAAATATTTATTTTATTTATATTTTAAAACTTGAAAATCTACCTATGTGCATGGAGGCATGGCTTCCAAAATCAGTCAGCATAAATATCACTTTTCTCTAGGTCAGTGACGTACATTGGCTCAGATTTCCATCTGTCTACCGAAAGGGACGGCTTTCCATTAAGGAACCACCGTCCGAGAAAAATGACTTTCGAAGAAAAAAGATGTTCTACACTCATATATACATATGTGCATGTTTTTATAAGTGCCTTTCCTCGGTAATCGTACGCAGTATTGGGGGTTTGTTTGGTAAATTTTACAACTTACCAACATCTGCGGTCGACGGGACTTTTGAATTTAGAATCAGGAGGACCTCCTCTACAACCCCCAATGACTTTTTTTCAACGCGTGGTAAACTGTTGGAAAATTTTCCCCGTACTTTTAATACCTATTTGTTGACACATAATTATTGTGACAGTACATAAGCAATACTCATTGAGAATAAGCCAACAAGATGGTACAGCTTCCAATTTAGGTGTGGAGATTTGGAGATCTTTAAATTTGGTATGTGGGTCGCCTGTAGGTATGCACGCAAGTCAAGGTGAGAAAAAAACTCTCGAAAATGATTAAACGATAACCATAGATTATTTTTCCATCGAGTAAAATGTTTTAGATTAGCACACAGCTTTAGAAATCGATTCCGCGCTTTTGGTGTTGTTCGCTCACAGTGAGATAAGTTTTTGTCAGAAAAGTGCCGGAATGAACCATTCCTTTAACCAAACTACAAAAATTCGATGGTCTTATTTAATTATATATGTGATGCAGGGTGGATTCTCCATATCATACATTGAAACCGCAATAATTTATCTCAAACTATGACAAAAAATTTAATTATAATAATTCATCTCACTTGTTGGCCTTTTTAAGGTAGGGCATTCTAATTTTAAGGTAGGGCATTGCCCCACAATGCCCCCCCTAGCTACGGGCCTGCCCCCCCCGTTACTACGCCACTGAAAACAGCCAACCAATATACTACTGAAATCGAAAAATTAACAAAATCATTAGAAGGAGCATATATATCTGATGGGTTATCCTCAGATTTAGCAGGAAAATATGCTACACAAGCAGCTGTAAAGGCTATGTGTAAAAATTGCTCTAATGATAAAGTAAAACTAATCATGCAAGCCGGAACGTTCACCTCAATGAACGAGGCAATTTCAAAATTTACAAACAGTTGCAATGAAGTGACAGGCAACCCAAACGCAATACTGAACATAAGACAACAAAATCATTACCGCGGTAACTTCCGTAGAAATTTTCCCAATAACAATTACAGAAGTTATCGATCTAACCAAAGAAATAACAATTTTAACAGATCAAACAACAATTACTCACAAAGACAAAATAGGAATTTTGGTAACCAACAGCGACAAAATAATCGCAACAATACCAACAACACTCGCAATGTACGTAATTATACCCAGCAGGAAAACCAACAAACTCCACTCCAAACAGAAAGAAAAATTTGTGTACTTAATTTACACCTAAACAGCTACATATCCTCCAAAAGAACTTTAAATAATTCAACTTCAACTCTCCTAATAGATACAGGAGCAGACATTTCACTAAGAAAAAAGAGTCAAATTCAAAATGATGTTAAAAGTACCCTTGGATGTCTAACAAGTACCCTTGGAACAGTTAAAACAGATTTAAAGGGTGACGATCTTTTGATTCGACATAAATTTCACATAGTAGAGGATGACTTCCCAATCCCGTGCGACGGAATTTTGGGACTTGATTTCATTAAAAAGTATAATTGCATTTTAGATTACCGAAATAATGAAGATAGACTTATATTACGACCATATGATTATCCAGAAAATATAATAATTCAAATGACAAATGAACCAACTATTAATTGCATATCAGTACCAGCTAGATCAGAAGTAGTTCGACAAATTTACATAAAAAATAACAATACTGAATTATTCATACCACATCAACAATTAGCAGAAGGAATTTTTATTGCCAATTCAATAGTAAACCCAAATCAAACATTTGTTAGAATTATTAATACAACAGATAAAAATGCAACTATTCAAAATTACAATATCAATACAGAAAATTTAAACGACTACATAATTGTAAATAATGAACAGAAAAATGAAGCAAACAATAAAGAAAAACTAGAAAGATTAAACAAAAATTTTCCATCATTTGCTAAATCTCAACTTAATACTTTATGTTCAGAATTTATTGATATATTTGCATTAGAATCAGAACCTATAACCACTAATAATTTTTACAAACAAAAACTTTACATGAAAGACGACAATCCAGTTTATGTAAAAAACTATAGAATACCAGAAGCTCACAAACAGGAAATTACTAAACAAGTAAATAAGCTAATACAAGACGACTTAAGAGAACCATCAATGTCAGAGTACAATAGTCCTATTCTACTAGTACCGAAAAAATCACTCCCAGGTAATAACGATAAAAGATGGAGAATAGTTATTGACTATAGACAGGTAAATAAAAAGTTAACTGCAGATAAATTTCCATTACCAAGAATCGATGATATTCTAGATCAATTAGGTAGAGCAAAATATTTTTCTTGTTAGATTTAATGTCAGGTTTTCATCAAATAGAATTAAGCCCAGAATCCCGAGATATAACATCGTTTACATCAGACAATGGTACTTACCGTTTCAAAAGATTACCTTATGGTCTTAAAGTAGCCCCAAATTCATTTCAAAGAATGATGACTTTAGCATTCGCCGGTCTAAAACCATCACAAGCATTTTTGTATATGGACGACTTAGTAGTATTAGGATGCTCCGAAAAGCATATGATTAAAAATTTAAAAGATGTATTCACAACTTGCAGAAAATATAATTTAAAATTGCATCCGGACAAATGTCTATTTTTCAACCAAGAAGTTACTTATCTTGGACACAAATGCACAAGTAAAGGAATTTTACCTGATCCCAGTAAATACAAAATAGTTCAAAATTACCCAACTCCCAGGAATGCCGACGAAGCTAAAAGATTCGTTGCATTCTGCAATTACTATAGAAGATTTATACCAAATTTCGCGGAATACTCTAGAATATTAACAAGACTTTGTAGAAAGAAAATAATATTTAATTGGAATGTGAGAAATCATCTATCTCTATCTAAAAAATGCATTAATTAGCCCAAACATTTTACAATATCCCGATTTCAATAAAGAATTTTACATAACAACAGATGCAAGCGGATACGCCTGCGGAGCAGTACTAAGTCAAGAATACGAAGGAAAACAATTACCAGTTGCTTATGCCTCTAGATCTTTCACAAAAGGCGAAATAAATAAAGCAACGATTGAAAAAGAATTAGCAGCCATTCATTGGGCCATCACTCATTTCAGACCGTACGTCTATGGTAGAAAATTCACAATTAAAACAGACCATCGACCCTTAACTTACCTTTTTTCGATGAAAAACCCATCATCAAAATTAACTAGAATTCGACTAGATTTGGAAGAATATGACTTTGGGGTGGAGTACATAGCAGGAAAAGAGAATTATGTAGCAGACGCACTATCGCGTATAGATATACAAGATTTAAAATAAATGTCAATCGAAGCATGTAAAATATTGAAAGTTACGACTAGATCGGAAACTAAGAAAAAATCCAGTAATAATATAAAAAATGAAGAAAAATGTCACAATGAGAACCCTATAATATACGAAGCGCTTAATAAATATGAAGTAAAGAGACTAGTCCAGCTCGTTTTCGATCCTCCGAAATTATATTTCAAAAAAGGAAAGAAAATTTGTAGCGAAATAAATATTGATAATTTAATTGTTGAGGCTAAGATTGATTCAGGTCAATCCTTTGCCAGGTTTTCGAAAGAAACCGGCAATTTAAAAGTCGATAATAATGAAATTGTTGAGGCGAAGATTGATTTAGATCAATTCTTTGCCAGGCTTATGAAAGAAGCCGGCACTTTGAAAATAAATAAAATACAGTTGTCCTTAGGAGACAAATTGTTTAAAAATAATTATACTCGAGTAGATAAATTTAAAGAAATAGGTACCAAAGTTCTCAAAAATTTAATCATTGCATTAACTCCGGGGGTTATGCATGTGACAGATAATGAAAAAATTAAAACTATTTTTCATAAATATCACGATGATCCTGTTAATGGTGGCCACCCAGGAATCAATCGTACAACAAATAAAATAAAACAAAAATTTTACTGGAAAAACATGAAAAATGACATTAGAAAATACATTAAAAAATGCGCTGGATGTAACAAAAATAAAATTAATAAAAATTTAAAAGAACCCATGACAATAACAGAAACGCCAACAAAAGCGTTTGATATAGTTCAAATTGACACAATTGGACCATTTCCAAAATCATTGAATGGAAATGACTATAATATGTGACTTAACCAAATAACTAATAGCAATTTCAATTGAGAGCAAACATGCAAAGACAGTGGCCAAAGCTATTTTTGAACATTTCATTATCATTTATGGATGTATGAAGACCATACTAATAGATATGGGAACGGAATATAAAAATAACGTTTTTGAAGAACTATGTAAATTATTAAAAATAGAACACAAAAATTCAACACCTTACCATCATCAAACGTTAGGCACTGTTGAACGTAGCCATAGAACATTCAATGAATATGTACGTTCATACATATCCATTGACAAAGACGATTGGGATGAGTACCTCAAGTACTTTACTTATTGTTATAATACAACATCTTCAACTGCTCATGGTTACTGTCCTTTTGAACTAATATTTGGAAAACCTGCACCGACATACGAATTTTTACAAGAAAATACAATCAGCCCATTATATAATTATGAGGCTTATGATAAAGAAATTAAATATAGGTTACAAATAGCACAAGAAAGAGCTAATAGGTTAATAAAAACAGGCTAAGGAAAAACAGAAAATTTACTATGATAGGAAAATTCAACATAAGGAAATTAATGTAGGAGATTTAGTACTAGCAGCACATAAGTTAGATAGTAGATATAAGGGATCCTATAGAGTAGTAAATATTGATAGGAACAATAATTATAGTTTAACTCCCTATAAAGTAACAAATATTGATAATCACAATAATTATACACTAAGCTACACGAATAAGAAAATCATAGTACATAAAAATAGACTTAAACCTATAGAATAAGAAATTTTCACTTTTTCCAATAAATATAAGTATGTAAGCACAAAACAAAAAACTTAAATGCTAATTTTACCAAAGTAAATAAATAAACACAAGCAAGTAAGATAAGCAATCCATTAAATGTAATAGAATGCTCATACATTGACCCTACAAATGTATAGGCATTCTTTTTAGGAAAGGAGGTGTAGCATGTCAGAAATATTTGAGCACATTCAACTCGTAATTTAAAACGCAAAATATGGAATGCGCTAAAAGTGCATTCAACCTATTTCATTTATTAAAATTTATAACGTAAACAAACAACAGCCAAATTTTATGCTGACGCCGTATTTCTGATTTGTCGCATTTGCCTTTAAGCTAAGTCGTATGTACGTATGTATGTGCATTAGGCATGGGACTATTCGAATAAAAATTATTCGAATAAAAAATCCTTTTTTCGAAAGGTATTCGAAATTCGAATAATAATTATTCGAATAATTTATTCGTATATTCGAATAATTATTCGAATAGTATTATTCGAATAATATTATTCGAATAGTATTATTCGAATAGTGTGATACATATATATACATACATATGTACACACGTGCTCGCTGTTTGTGCATAGACATGTAGATACGTGTTTTTATGTTATTATAAATATGTGGATACATACATACGCGTGAAGGGAAGTGGTAGTTTTTTGTTATTGTGTGTATGTATGTATGCATGTACATATGTATGCTTTTGCTTTTGGAAGTATAAACATATGTATGTACGTACGCTGGCTAGCTACTAAATTTGGAAGTGCGGTTTATATGAGTATATAATGTACATATGTACATTAGATAGGGTCGAAAAAAAATATTGTAAAAGTCCGCCCCTAAATTTGAAGCTTATGTTTAGAGGGTTAAGGGACACAAAAAAAAATTTTTTTTGGTCCCCGCGAAATACCGCCGAAATTGATTTTTTCTTGTAACTTTGTTATTTATCATCCGATTTTTAAAATTGATACGTCATTAGTTTCGTATTTTTAAGCTCTACATTTCCTTCTAATATCCTTTTGAACTCTGAAGTCGTTTTCACATAGTTGGGTCAGCTAACTTATTTGTATGCCCATGAATTATCATCTTTGTATTGCCAAATGAAAGTGCTTCAAAATTCATAACAATGTTGCCTTGAAACGGTTTTACTAAATTAATAACAAAGAAGTTACGTCACAAAGAAGTTATTTAACTTAGCAATTATTTAACTAATTTTTTTAAGCAATTCAGGATATGTAAAGTTGTACAAGTCCGACCCTAAATTTGAAGCTTACATTGAGAGGATTAAAGAAAAAAAAACATTAGAAGGACATTAGAAGAAAGTATAGAGCTTCGAAATACGAAAATAATGACGTATCAATTTTAAAAATCGGATGATAAATAACAAAGTTACAAGAAAAAAACCATTTCGGCGGAATTTCGCGGGATCAGAAAAAATTTTTTTTGTCCCTTAATCCTCTCAATATAAGCTTGAAATTTAGGGGTGGACTTTCACAACTTTACATATCCTGAATTGGTTAAAAGAAATGAGTTAAATAAAAGGCATTAAATATTCGTAGTGACGTAACTTCTTTGTTTATTAATTACATTTACATTTAGTAAAACCCTTTAAAGGCAACATTGTCATGAATTTTGAAGCACTTTCATTTGGAAAAACAAAGAGGATAATTCATGGACATACAAATAAGTTAGCTGACCCAACTATGTGAAAACAACTGCAGAGCTCAAAATAGCATTAGAAAGAAGTGTAGAGCTGCAAAATACGAAAATAATGACGTATCAATTTTAAAAATCGGATGAAAAATAACAAAGTTACAATAAAAAAACGATTTCGGCGGTATTTCGCGGTATCAAAAAAAATTTTTTTTTGTGTCCCTTAACCCTCTCAACATAAGCTTCAAATTTAGGGGCGGACTTGTACAACTTTTTTTTTTCGTATGGGGACCAACCCTATCTAATGTACATATGTATATGTACGTAGTGTCCCAGAAATTTGGGAATTCTCGTTAGTAGGTAGATCTTCCTTTATGTTTGTAGGTACATACATACATATAAGTGAAGGAATTTCATAAAGCGTGGCAAAAAAAGCAAACACAATGTACCTACCTACCTAATATTTAAAATTGTAGTTAAATAAAGACAAAGGACAAGGGATCTCGCCATATATTGTCGAATCTGTGTAAGAATGAGGAAAAAATTAAAAGTTAAAAATCAAGGTGTAGGTATTTATCAAGATATATTAGAGAAACTTGAAACTTTAGAGTATTTGTACCCATATGGACCTAAATAATGTCAGGATCGGACCGCTAAAACATATAGCTGCCATACAACCGATAGTTCAGGTATAGCTTTTTTGGGGTATAGCTTCTAAATTTAATATACTAGAACGTTTCTAAATAATCTTTATCCACATAGATTTCCGAATTGACAGTGGAAATTAATAAATATTTAGCAATATAGAATTTCATTTTTCCGCGATTTTACGCGTTCTCCTTAACTATTGTACTTATGTTCACTATTTGTGCTAGTGTACAATTATCTTCATCGAAAAAATAGAAAATTTTGTCAATTTAAGTTATTCTAAGTTTAAATTACTTGAACTAATCTTTATGACCACGCATGCGAAATTTTGTCGCGTTCGCCATGTCACGTTACAGATTTTTTCCTAAGGTTATAAAAATCAAACTAGTGCATATATTTTCACGATGAAACCATCAGTAGAGAGCTACATTATTCTACTTTGATCTCTAATCGTTACTTCTTAAATGATGGACCAAAATTAGCAGAATTTTGAACTTTTCTGATAGCATCTAGGTACAAATTTGATTTTCTTTTTGTCACGTTCGCCATCACTTTTTAAATGCTAATATCTCAGAAGCTTTAAACCGATACTACTTCTTATTTGCATCGATTATAGTGCTGCTCAAGTGCTTTCTAAAGATGAAAATCAGAGGAAAAATATTCAACGCTATGCATACTTCGTTGAGCTTTAAAGATGTGCGAACGTCTTCGACATTCTGGAATTGCCCATATACTGTTGTAAGCCGTTAATTTTTTTTAATAATGGTTACATTAAATGCGTTTAATAGCATTAAGGTTTTTTGCATACATATTTACATACATACAGGTTCAATTTCTGATCCGCCCTGTTCGATTTGTTTTTTCCGTGCTGATTTGGCAGCACAGTGCTTTTTTGATTTGGCAGAACTGAAAAGTGACATTTGTGTATGTATACATTAGGGTGGGCCAATTTGTATGGGCGGAACCTAAGCCATAGTGTTCCTAGCAAATTCGGATTCTGCATTAAATTCTATGAAAAAAAGTCTTCTAGAGCATGCCTCTAAAATCAATTTTGAGCTTGCCCATTTTCGATTGAAGTTTATGTAGAATTGTTTTAAGTATAGCAACCCATACTCTTTTAAATTCAACCAGTAATTTTAACGTTATCGCTTTACTTTCTTTTTCATTTTGTTTGTCACTTTAAACACGTTTAATAATGTATAAAAAGTTGGATTTCGCTGTTGCGGTTTTGTTGAAAAAAAGCATGTTTCTAAACAACTTCCACTCGTTTAAACGCAAAATGAAAATATCCAAATTCCACAATTTTTGACTAAGAACAATAAAGTAACACTTTTCTAAAGTAGAATCTTCTTCTGATTCCGAATATCACATATACTTGCTTGTGGTAGATCTAGTTTCCGAGATATCCTGGCCTAAAGATGATTAAGATGCAAAAATTGCTGTTTCTGCGCTAATTTTGACATAGCTGCAAAATACGAAAATAATGACGTATCAATTTTAAAAATCGGATGAAAAATAACAAAGTTACAATAAAAAAACGATTTCGGCGGTATTTCGCGGTATCAAAAAAAAATTTTTTTTGTGTCCCTTAACCCTCTCAACATAAGCTTCAAATTTAGGGGCGGACTTTTACAACTTTTTTTTTTCGTATGGGGACCAACCCTATCTAATGTACATACATATGTATATGTACGTAGTGTCCCAGAAATTTGGGAATTCTCGTTAGTAGGTAGATCTTCCTTTATGTTTGTAGGTACATACATACATATAAGTGAAGGAATTTCATAAAGCGTGGGAAAAAAAGCAAACACAATGTACCTACCTACCTAATATTTAAAATTGTAGTTAAATAAAGACAAAGGACAAGGGATCTCGCCATATATTGTCGAATCTGTGTAAGAATGAGGAAAAAATTAAAAGTTAAAAATCAAGGTGTAGGTATTTATCAAGATATATTAGAGAAACTTGAAACTTTAGAGTATTTGTACCCATATGGACCTAAATAATGTCAGGATCGGACCGCTAAAACATATAGCTGCCATACAACCGATAGTTCAGGTATAGCTTTTTTGGGGTATAGCTTCTAAATTTAATATACTAGAACGTTTCTAAATAATCTTTATCCACATAGATTTCCGAATTGACAGTGGAAATTAATAAATATTTAGCAATATAGAATTTCATTTTTCCGCGATTTTACGCGTTCTCCTTAACTATTGTACTTATGTTCACTATTTGTGCTAGTGTACAATTATCTTCATCGAAAAAATAGAAAATTTTGTCAATTTAAGTGATTCTAAGTTTAAATTACTTGAACTAATCTTTATGACCACGCATGCGAAATTTTGTCGCGTTCGCCATGTCACGTTACAGATTTTTTCCTAAGGTTATAAAAATCAAACTTGTGCATATATTTTCACGATGAAACCATCAGTAGAGAGCTACATTATTCTACTTTGATCTCTAATCGTTACTTCTTAAATGATGGACCAAAATTAGCAGAATTTTGAACTTTTCTGATAGCATCTAGGCAGTGCCGTAGCGAGCTTTTTTGGCGCCCGAGGCAAGCTTGTTATTCCCGCGCCCCCCGTTCAAAATGCAGGACAACAAAACTTGTTCTATATAAGAATAAATGGCAAATTTTTTTTTGAACAAATTATTCATGCATATATATATTTGTTAATACTGTAGCATTCACCATATAATACTGTGTTAAAAAAATGTTCTTCTAACATTTACAAGTTAATTTTTCTTGACTTAATAGAAGCGAATTCGTTAATAATACCGTCGAAATCAATTTTACTGGCAATTTCGTTTTCTATCGATAATATAGCCAAGTTCGACACTCTTTCTTGGCCCATTGTTGATCTCAAATAATACTTAACGAGTTTGAGTTTGCTAAAGCTACGTTTACACGTAGCGAGTGTTACAGGAATCGTCGAAAAAATTCTGAAAGCAGTTGGGTAAGAATTTCTGAAACGGATCACTTAAAATTGCAAAAATTCAATTTTAATCAATAGTGGTATTATCGAGTAGCTACTGACAATACAAACACATGCCTATTTTTATTTTTTTTTTTAATGTTTATCCTGTTTTATCGCCAATTGAAATTTTTTGTCCTTTTTGTTTCAAAATGGAATATCTCGGGATATACTGAACCGATTTTGATGATTGAAAGACCAATTTCTTCGTCTTTAATAACTCTACAAGACTACATTTTTTATTTTTTAAAAATCTAATGTTGATTGTATATATTTTTAAATTTTTGCGAAAACCGTGCAAAAAAAAATGAGGCAATGCATCTTTTTGCACACAAAAAAAGCAAGATATGTAAAAATATGTTCTCTAAGATATTCCGTTGAGAAAAAAAATGGCCCGGCCCTATGAATACCAGATATTTTAATTTGAACACCACCTCCTCTAAATTAAAAAAAAATATAATTTTTTAATTCATTTATTGAACAAGTTTTAGAGTAGTGAACCCCTTAAAATAGTCAACTCAACATCTAGGAATGTGTTTTTGGGTATCTGAGGTAATTTTAAGTTGAATATGTGTGGTATTTTATAAAAAGCTTATGAACTGTGTTGTGTGGATATTAGCGACAATTACAAACTAGAATCACGGTTTTTTTTTCAAACAGAAGTGTGATTATTTCTCGATCCTGCATAAGACACTGTTTTCCGAGCTAGAAAATGCAATAAGCACGATTCTGTGGCTGTTAGCATTTTTAATGAAAAAATAATTCGGTATTTGGCAAACATACACGACAAAGAGCATATAAAAAAGCTTATTTTTTTCTCGGAATGGGTCAGCAGCTCAATATAAGAACAAGTCAAATTTTATAAACATGGTATATGTGCAGAGAGATACCGGTATACGCATTCAATGGAATTTCTTCGCGACATCACATGGCAAGGGAGCCTGCGACGCAATACCGAGCAAGCTTGCAACAACCGGTGCATTCACAAATAACCACGACGATCGATTTATTCGAATGGGATCAGCATTTTTTTTTAAATATAAACTTTGACTTTTGCACGCTATATGAATATGAATTTGAGGCTGATCGGTTGAAATCTAAATTTTGCGAATGCTCTTTCGATTTCAAAAATGCGAAAATATCACTCGTTCGAACCAGCAGATGAGGTTAAATACATTACATGCAAAATCATTTCTAGCTCGGAAAACAGTGTCTTATGCAGGATCGAGATCAGGATATGCAGGATTGAAAAAAAAAACCGTGATTCTAGTTTGTAATTGCCGCTAATATCCACACAACATAGTTCATAAGCTTTTTATAAAATACCACACATATTCAACTTAAAATTACCTCAGATACCCAAAAACACATTCCTAGATGTTGAGTTGACTATTTTAAGTGGTTCACTACTCTAAAACTTGTTCAATAAATGAATTAAAAAATTATATTTTTTTTAATTTAGAGGAGGTGGTGTTCAAATTAAAATATCTGGTATTCATAGGGCCGGGCCATTTTTATTCTCAATGGAATATCTTAGAGAACATATTTTTACATATCTTGCTTTTTTTGTGTGCAAAAAGATGCATTGCCTCATTTTTTTTGCACGGTTTTCGCAAATATTTAAAAATATATACAATCAAAATTAGATTTTAAAAAATAAAAAATTTAGTCTTGTAGAGTTTTTAAAGACGAAGAAATTGGTCTTTCAATCATCAAAATCGGTTCAGTATATCCCGAGATATTCCATTTTGAAACAAAAAGGACAAAAAATTTCAATTGGCGATAAAACAGGATAAACATTAAAAAAAAAAAAAATAAAAATAGGCATGTGTTTGTATTGTCAGTAGCTACTCGATAATACCACTATTGATTAAAATTGAATTTTTGCAATTTTAAGTGATCCGTTTCAGAAATTCTTACCCAGTTTCAACGTTTGGGTATGATGCTTTTAAACCATAATCTTGAATAATTTGAAGTAGTGATTGACAAAGCTGCGTGCTTGAAATCTGAAATTTTCTCAATAAATTCTGCGCCTTTGATGTCTTTTTCGTATTTGATTGCCAAATCCATCGCTGCTTTTTTCACTTCGGTGCTACTCATTTTTCAAAAACTCGCCAGACAAAAATCCAAAATCATTGGCCACATCCATTACACAGGCCGACAAGAAATTTGACCATAAACCAGACCATACTTTCCTAAAGGTTTTCGATGCGCTGAATTCAAATCTGGATGCAGAATTGCTCTATCACGTCAGGATTTTGAGATATCCTAACCTAAATGTGCAAAAAATACCGTTTTTGCCTATTTTGAGGTTATATATAAACGACAGATTTTATTTTTTTTTTTTAAAGCACACATAGCATCTTAAAGAAGAAGTCTTTCTCTTACGAATGGCATTGAGTTTGCTAAAATATCTTTTTTTTTCGCTAAGATAGAGCAATTTAAAGTTTATGTGTTAATAGTTTGTGGGATTGTGTTTTGTTGGCTTGTAGAGTTTAAATATTTATAAACTTTAAATTGCTCTATCTTAGCGAAAAAAAGATATTTGAGCAAACTCAACGCCATTCGTAGGAGAAAGACTTCTTCTTTAAGATGCTGTATGCGCTTTCAAAAAAAATCTGTCGTTTATATATAACCTCAAAAATAGGCAAAAACGGTGTTTTTGCACATTTAGGTTAGGATATCTCAAAATCCTGACGTGATAGAGCAATTCTGCGTCCAGATTTGAATTCAGCGCATCGAAAACCTGTAGGAAAGTATGGTCTGGTTTATGGTAAAAAAAATCGGTCTCATTTTGTCGGCCTGTGTTATCTTTTTATACCTCCAGTCGATTTCAACTATGAACCTATCAACTGCCTCGTTGATGTCAATGCGAAACTTTTCATTATCCGGAATTTCGGGTGCGTCGTCTTCTCCTTCATACAATTCCAATTTTTTCTTCTTCCTGGACCGCTTGCTGACATTGCTCGCTAGTAGACTAGTAGCTAATGCAGAAACCCGCTTAAAATTTTCTTTGAATTCTGTGTCGCGAAGTTCTTGTAGTGAATTTTTCAAACCCTGAATCAAATGTGCAGCTTTTTCCAAAGTCAAACTTTTCGTTCGCAAAGCTTTCGTAACGCGATCAACCCGACTTAATATCTGATCCCAGACGTCGAGGAAAAGAAGAAACCCTAAATCAATTTTTTTAATCAGATTTTCGGCAGATAATTTGTTGTCAGGATTATTTGGATTGGCGATTATATCTTGAAGTACTGCCTCAATTTGGGAATTCAATGATTTTACGGCATTAGCTTTTGATGCCCATCGTGTGTCCGAGTGCCCTAATCAAAAGCAAGAGAATAAAAATGCGTGCAATTTTTTAAACACTGGTTACATTCCTAGCGACGCGAAGGGTTGCGCAATCGACCAATCAGCTATGTAATTATTCGGACGTAAATAGCTGGTTGTTGACAAACAGGTGTCGCCGCTATATGCATATACAGTCGACTCCCTAATATTATCCTACATTAATGTTATAAGAAATGTTCTATTTATCGAGATTTCTTGCTCTTATTACATTACCTTTTTACAAATGAACGTACCTTTTTTTGTACATGCACGCATGAGCGCGCTTTATCGGTAATCACAACTTTCAAATTTTACAAATTTGATGATCAAGTGAGAACCTTGCGGGTTCCTGGCAAATGCACGCCTATTTTTTCATTATGTTTTTTCAAAATACTTCTGCGAAATTTTGTTTAATATTACCGAAATTCAGCGCCCCTCTCTATTGGCGCCCGAGGCAAATGCCTCGCTTGCCACACCCTCGCTACGGCTCTGCATCTAGGTACAAATTTGATTTTCTTTTTGTCACGTTCGCCATCACTCTTTAAATGCTAATATCTCAGAAGCTTTAAACCGATACTACTTCTTATTTGCATCGATCATAGTGCTGCTCAAGTGCTTTCTAAAGATGAAAATCAGAGGAAAAATATTCAACGCTATGCATACTTCGTTGAGCTTTAAAGATGTGCGAACGTCTTCGACATTCTGGAATTGCCCATATACTGTTGTAAGCCGTTAATTTTTTTAATAATGGTTACATTAAATGCGTTTAATAGCATTAAGGTTTTTTGCATACATATTTACATACATACAGTGGCTCTCAGAAGTATTTTGCATAATTCCTGTCCTAAGAAAAATTTAGAAATTCCGCTTTTCTTCGAATTCTTTCCAAAATTTTTTTAATATGGAATTATAGCTCAAAACGAATGCCTCTACCCTAACCACAATTAAGATAAATAATAGGTAGGTACCTAGGTATGTAGGTACATAGTAGCCGTGTTTCACATACGGTGATCCTAACCCAGATAAAAATTTTTGCATGTAAATGCAACAACAAAGATTTCAGCTCGATTAAACCAGATAAATTGCTGGTTCAATTTCTGATCCGCCCTGTTCGATTTGTTTTTTCCGTGCTGATTTGGCAGCACAGTGCTTTTTTGATTTGGCAGAACTGAAAAGTGACATTTGTGTATGTATACATTAGGGTGGGCCAATTTGTATGGGCGGAACCTAAGCCATAGTGTTCCTAGCAAATTCGGATTCTGCATTAAATTCTATGAAAAAAAGTCTTCTTGAGCATGCCTCTAAAATCAATTTTGAGCTTGCCCATTTTCGATTGAAGTTTATGTAGAATTGTTTTAAGTATAGCAACCCATACTCTTTTAAATTCAACCAGTAATTTTAACGTTATCGCTTTACTTTCTTTTTCATTTTGTTTGTCACTTTAAACACGTTTAATAATGTATAAAAAGTTGGATTTCGCTGTTGCGGTTTTGTTGAAAAAAAAGCATGTTTCTAAACAACTTCCACTCGTTTAAACGCAAAATGAAAATATCCAAATTCCACAATTTTTGACTAAGAACAATAAGGTAACACTTTTCTAAAGTAGAATCTTCTTCTGATTCCGAATATCACATATACTTGCTTGTGGTAGATCTAGTTTCCGAGATATCCTGGCCTAAAGATGATTAAGATGCAAAAATTGCTGTTTCTGCGCTAATTTTGACATAGCTGCAAAATACGAAAAAAATGACGTATCAATTTTAAAAATCGGATGAAAAATAACAAAGTTACAATAAAAAAACGATTTCGGCGGTATTTCGCGGTATCAAAAAAAATTTTTTTTTGTGTCCCTTAACCCTCTCAACATAAGCTTCAAATTTAGGGGCGGACTTTTACAACTTTTTTTTTTCGTATGGGGACCAACCCTATCTAATGTACATATGTATATGTACGTAGTGTCCCAGAAATTTGGGAATTCTCGTTAGTAGGTAGATCTTCCTTTATGTTTGTAGGTACATACATACATATAAGTGAAGGAATTTCATAAAGCGTGGGAAAAAAAGCAAACACAATGTACCTACCTACCTAATATTTAAAATTGTAGTTAAATAAAGACAAAGGACAAGGGATCTCGCCATATATTGTCGAATCTGTGTAAGAATGAGGAAAAAATTAAAAGTTAAAAATCAAGGTGTAGGTATTTATCAAGATATATTAGAGAAACTTGAAACTTTAGAGTATTTGTACCCATATGGACCTAAATAATGTCAGGATCGGACCGCTAAAACATATAGCTGCCATACAACCGATAGTTCAGGTATAGCTTTTTTGGGGTATAGCTTCTAAATTTAATATACTAGAACGTTTCTAAATAATCTTTATCCACATAGATTTCCGAATTGACAGTGGAAATTAATAAATATTTAGCAATATAGAATTTCATTTTTCCGCGATTTTACGCGTTCTCCTTAACTATTGTACTTATGTTCACTATTTGTGCTAGTGTACAATTATCTTCATCGAAAAAATAGAAAATTTTGTCAATTTAAGTTATTCTAAGTTTAAATTACTTGAACTAATCTTTATGACCACGCATGCGAAATTTTGTCGCGTTCGCCATGTCACGTTACAGATTTTTTCCTAAGGTTATAAAAATCAAACTTGTGCATATATTTTCACGATGAAACCATCAGTAGAGAGCTACATTATTCTACTTTGATCTCTAATCGTTACTTCTTAAATGATGGACCAAAATTAGCAGAATTTTGAACTTTTCTGATAGCATCTAGGTACAAATTTGATTTTCTTTTTGTCACGTTCGCCATCACTCTTTAAATGCTAATATCTCAGAAGCTTTAAACCGATACTACTTCTTATTTGCATCGATTATAGTGCTGCTCAAGTGCTTTCTAAAGATGAAAATCAGAGGAAAAATATTCAACGCTATGCATACTTCGTTGAGCTTTAAAGATGTGCGAACGTCTTCGACATTCTGGAATTGCCCATATACTGTTGTAAGCCGTTAATTTTTTTTAATAATGGTTACATTAAATGCGTTTAATAGCATTAAGGTTTTTTGCATACATATTTACATACATACAGTGGCTCTCAGAAGTATTTTGCATAATTCCTGTCCTAAGAAAAATTTAGAAATTCCGCTTTTCTTCGAATTCTTTCCAAAATATTTTTAATATGGAATTATAGCTCAAAACGAATGCCTCTACCCTAACCACAATTAAGATAAATAATAGGTAGGTACCTAGGTATGTAGGTACATAGTAGCCGTGTTTCACATACGGTGATCCTAACCCAGATAAAAATTTTTGCATGTAAATGCAACAACAAAGATTTCAGCTCGATTAAACCAGATAAATTGCTGGTTCAATTTCTGATCCGCCCTGTTCGATTTGTTTTTTCCGTGCTGATTTGGCAGCACAGTGCTTTTTTGATTTGGCAGAACTGAAAAGTGACATTTGTGTATGTATACATTAGGGTGGGCCAATTTGTATGGGCGGAACCTAAGCCATAGTGTTCCTAGCAAATTCGGATTCTGCATTAAATTCTATGAAAAAAAGTCTTCTAGAGCATGCCTCTAAAATCAATTTTGAGCTTGCCCATTTTCGATTGAAGTTTATGTAGAATTGTTTTAAGTATAGCAACCCATACTCTTTTAAATTCAACCAGTAATTTTAACGTTATCGCTTTACTTTCTTTTTCATTTTGTTTGTCACTTTAAACACGTTTAATAATGTATAAAAAGTTGGATTTCGCTGTTGCGGTTTTGTTGAAAAAAAAGCATGTTTCTAAACAACTTCCACTCGTTTAAACGCAAAATGAAAATATCCAAATTCCACAATTTTTGACTAAGAACAATAAAGTAACACTTTTCTAAAGTAGAATCTTCTTCTGATTCCGAATATCACATATACTTGCTAAACATGCATAGTTTGAAAGTGCAATATCTCAGTGAAGAAACAATATATTTGGGCAAACTAAGTGGCAATTGAAAGACTGAAATACATACTTTAAGCAGCTGTTCTTAGGTTTTTGATTGACGGAAAAATGTTGATGCTACACTATGTCAAAATTAGCGCAGAAACAGCAATTTTTGCATCTTAATCATCTTTAGGCCAGGATATCTCGGAAACTAGATCTACCACAAGCAAGTGTATGTGATATTCGGAATCAGAAGAAGATTCTACTTTAGAAAAGTGTTACTTTATTGTTCTTAGTCAAAAATTGTGGAATTTGGTTATTTTCATTTTGCGTTTAAACGAGTGGAAGTTGTTTAGAAACATGCTTTTTTTCATCAAAACCGCAACAGCGAAATCCAACTTTTTATACATTATTAAACGTGTTTAAAGTGACAAACAAAATGAAAAAGAAAGTAAAGCGATAACGTTAAAATTACTGGTTGAATTTAAAAGAGTATGGGTTGCTATACTTAAAACAATTCTACATAAACTTCAATCGAAAATGAGCAAGCTCAAAATTGATTTTAGAGGCATGCTCTAGAAGACTTTTTTCATAGAATTTAATGCAGAATCCGAATTTGCTAGGAACACTATGGCTTAGAAAATTGACCCAGCCTAGTATACATATATATACATATACCCTGCAGTAAATTTGTTTCACTGCTAAATGATCATTGATCATTCTTTGTTGAATATTCATCACTATCGTTTTGCGTTGGTGCAAGCAAGCAAGCTATATTGAAAAACCAAACGAAATACCATCTAGGCGGTTAAAAACCCATGAGCCAGCTTGTATTTCGGAAGGTTTTTTTTGACATTTGGCAGCTTTTCTGACAAATTTTTCATTTTGACAACTATAAAACAAATTATATTTAAAATAAAAAATATATGGAAATACAAATTTCAAATTTGCCTATTGTAAGCTTCTGCTTTGGCCGTAAGGGGAAAGAAGAAGTCCGGAAGAAAAATTATACTCCGCACTGGCTTCTTATAACATGGAAGT
Organism: Urophora cardui; assembly: GCA_960531455.1. Classification (NCBI taxonomy): domain Eukaryota; kingdom Metazoa; phylum Arthropoda; class Insecta; order Diptera; family Tephritidae; genus Urophora; species Urophora cardui. The sequence continues at coordinate 88,778,066 of OY482673.1, read as the reverse complement.
TTGAAGTTTAAAGTCAATCAAATTGTTTTTGAGGGAGTATTTGTCTCTTTTCAATGTACAGAATAATTGTTTTTGCGCTATTATAACTCTGACGAGTTTTATGGCCGAGCATCTCTCCCAATTCGAGGTGTGCTCCTTTTGTTTTTCCTACCATTGGAGTCATATAGGCATGAGGAAAGCAAACCATTTATTTGAAAAAATTCAGCAGCCTTTATATGAAAGCATTCACTGATGTACCGCTGTGGTGCAGTGGGTAGAGTGCTCGCCTGCTATGCCAGAGGTCTCGGGTTCAAACCACGGTCCGAGCCAAACACCAAAAACAATTTTTTCTAATTAGTAAAAATCCAATTATTGGGTTTTTTAAGAGCAGCGGTCACCTCTCGGCAGTGGGCGGCATACCCTCCGAGAGTATTTCTGCCATGAAAAAGCTTCTCACAAAAAATGCATTCGCCGTTCGGAGCCGGCATAAAACTGTAGGTCCACCCAATTAGTAGGAAAAAACAAACAGGAGCACAACTCGAATTGGGAGAGAAGCTCGGCCATAAAACTCGTCAGAGTTATAATAGCGACATTGTATTATTATTATATTATTATATTATATTAATTATTATATGTTCACTGATGCCTCCTCATGATGAATTTCATCAGTGATTCATAAAGGATTCATTTCAGATTTTTACTGCTGGATATATGTTGCATATGTTTCTTCTTCTTTTTAGCTCTTTGCAAGTGCAGCCAATTTTCATTATGAGCCGGATTGTTTCAGTAAAAATTTATCTTAACACAGACCCAGATGTAATAACTGAAATGCCCCTAGTGTTTGCTTTTTTTGTCACTCTTTATGGAATTCCTTGCACCTACAAACATAAAGAAAGTTCTACCTACTAACGAGAATTCCCAAATTATGCATATAAATATGTACACTCCCTGCGGTAAAAAATATCAATTGCAAAAAATAGCTAGCTTATAAGTAACTACTTTATGGCAATTGCAGAAAATAGTTAATTTTTAATGTACTTAGAATAACTAACGTCTAATTGGACCATAAGTCATGCAGAGGAATCCAAAATTCGATTACCACTTTTACTCGTTAGTAAATTAAAATGGCAATGTGACGGTACAGATGCCAATGACAGCAATCAGCTGTTTGATGAAGTCAAACAAAATTTAATTTTCAACCGGCCGCGTGAAAAGTTTAATTTGTGTGTTTAATTGTAAATTTTGTGTAAAAGTAAGTATTTATAATATTAAAATTGTTAAAAAGAGGTTGTAGTGGAAGGAATAAGCGTAGATTGGTAAAGAAGCAAAAGGAAATTTATTTAAATAGATTAAATAGTATTAGCGAGACAGAGGCAGTGACAGCACCAGCGGCAGCGGCGCTTGGTGCTTCGGTTGCTTTAGGTGATGATCTTCACCTTGATTTCCAGAATATATATGTACATACATAGATCTGTATTAATTAATGTGAATAATAAGTGGAGTATTAATTTAAATAAGCAGAAATTATTTATTTTAACAGCGGGTTTAAATCTGGTTTTTATTAGTTGTTATTAAACTACAACCTTTTTTACTAATTTCTAAGTAATGTCAAACCAACTAGCTACTAGCTGGTTTAGATGTAGTCAGAAAATAGCTATTGACTTTTTTGTGTTCGAAAAGTAGCTACATAATAGTTGGTTGACATCTCATGCAGAAGTAACCATAGTTGACCGGATTGTGGCCATCACCGAACAAAAATAGTTAGTCCGAGTATATGAAAATTTACAGTAAATAGTCAATACCAGTTGATTTGTAAGCAACTTAAAGTTACTTTTACGTTAGATTCATTTCCTGCAGGGCTCGTACAAACCAGCGTGCACTTCCAAATTTACTAACTAGGCGCTACAAAAACCAAAAGCATACATATGTACATACAATAACAAAAAAACATCCACTTCCCTTCACACGTGCATACATATGTCTCCACATACATACCCAGTTGGAAAACGCGTAATGCATTACCTTTTTCAAGCATGAATTCACCAACGAATATCAGTGCACGAAAACATGCATGTCAATGTAAGCGAAGGGGTAAGATATATTAGAATAAAATCACTAGAAATATATATAAAACTATTTTTTCTCTCTGCACCAATCACCAGAGACGCTGACACTCTTTTTGATTCTCTCTGTTCTTTTTTCTATGAATTGGCTGACGCAATCGACGCGCATATTTAGTTTTTGTTTTGCCGTGCAAAAATAAGTTCGTGAAATTTAATTAGTAATAAGTGTAGTTAAAAGTGATTAACAAAAAAGGTAAATATTTTAATATAAAATAAAATAAGATAATTAAAAACTGTGGTCAAAATGCCAGTGGCGTCGTTTAATAAAAAAAGAATGTGAATATATTGAAGGCAGTGCAACAGTGGCTGAAATAAATTGTGGAACCGGTCGTTGTCACGACTTAATACCGAATTTATATATATTTTTCGCGAAAATTATACAATTATCGCGTAAAAATCACTTTTATCAAAAATACAAAAATAAATCGAGAAGCGAGTTCATGGAATAGCGAATACAAATGCACATCTGACAAATCAGTCATCCTTTAATTGATAAGTTTTCATACATGAAATAAAACAATATTTGGAATGTATCATTTCGTTTAGCTTTTACAATACATCTTTTCTCACATGAAAGGTAATGCAAGGGGTCATGAAGCAAGCGATACATTACTTTCCTAGGACATGGACTGTTGTACGACTCATTGAAGAAGTAATGTATAGTATACGGGGCATATACATGAAACTATACATTACCATACATTACCTTTTCCAACTGGGTATTTATAATAACATACAAACACATATGCACATATACCTACATGTCTATGCACAAAAAGCGAGCACGTGTGTACATATACTATGTATGTATATATGTATAACACTATTCGAAAAATACTATTCGAAAAATACTATTCGAATAATACTATTCGAATAACTACTATTCGAATAATTGCTATTCGAATAATACTATTCGAATAATACTATTCGAATAGTACTATTCGAATTTTTTCCCACGAATAATATTATTCGTTTATTCGAATAACATTTATTCGAATATTATTCGAAAAAAGTCCCACTACTAATGTGCATGGGCATTTGACTACACATTAAATGCATAAGCCGTATATATGTACATACATATCTACATAGCTAGTAAGAATTAGTGTAAATATGTATTATAGTAAATAAGTAGTACATAAGAAATTTTGTGTATAAAAGGAATTGATTTTGTTCAATAAAGAATCAATTATCGACTCGCTGTCAAAATAGCGAGACTACAAAACAAATTGTTTTACTTGTAAGTCGCCGAAGAAAGGGCGACAGAACAATAGTATTTTTTCGAAATTGGCAATTCGAAATTTAGCGCTTTTTCACGAAGTATTATTTATAATTGTAGCATTTGTTGAGCCGTAGGAAAGTGCAAGAACAGCAGGAATTTTACCACAATTCACATTCTTTGTACTCATATTCGCTTTTTTGTGGTAAAATTCCTACGGTTCCTGCACTTTCCAGGGTTTCCTTTTCCTATTCGGTCCAGGATCCGTCAGGCCTCCGAAGATAGCCCAAGGGTGTATGTGACTTTGAGAGCACACATCTTAGTCTTGCCGTCTCATTGACGTTTTCGATTCCAGTACAGAAGTTCCTCCAGGAGGTTCTCTTCGCTAGTCTTAGGGCTTTTTTGTAAGCCCTTAAATCTTCTTTATATTGCAGCCATTGAGACACATTGTCCAGTCGTTTGGCTCTGTTAAATTGCTTTCTGCAAGATTTTCGAAGTGAGTCCAGATCGTTGGACCACCAATGAGGTTTGCACTTCCCCCGGGGTTTTGGTTCCGGGCAAGCTAAGTTAAAAGCATTTGTAAGTGCTGCAGTAAAGGTGTCTACCAGTTCTTCCAACTCTCCAGTCGATGAGGGGTTGGAAGCCCTGCCAGACCCCTTAGAAATAATTTGTAGTGAAGATCCCAGTTGGTGTTACCTGGGTTTCTCTCTAAGACGGGTTTTTGAATGGAGAAATTTAAGATTATTTCTATATACCGGTGATCAGAGAAGGAATGTTCATCAAGTACACGCCAGCTTCTGACCATCGCAATGGTGCTTTCGCTACATAAAGTGAGGTCCAGAACCTCTCTACGTACCTATGTTACAAACTACCAAGTTAGCTGTAAAAAGGTAATCAAAAAGTGACTCACCCCGATTTTTGATGTCGGAACTACCCCAGGATGTGTGATGGGCATTGGCGTCTGCCCCGATTAGCAGGTGGCCCGAGCTGTATTTGGCCGCCAGGTCTTTCACTCTCTGATGCGGTGGAGGCTCCAAAGCGTCGAAGGGCATGTACACCGATGCCAGTGTTACCGGCGTGCCCCCGATGTTTAAGCTGGCCGCAGTCATGTCGCCATCGCTAAAGTTAGGTAAGAGAAACATTCTTAGCTCGAACTTAACCAATATACAGGTTCTAATGTAACCTTCTTTTCCAGCCCAGATGAGCTTGTAACCAGTGGCCCCCAATCCGCAAATCCTCGAGTTATTCACCCAAGGTTCTTGGATGAGGACCACATCGACATCGTCTTTAGAAAGGCGACCCGCTAAAGCAGCCGAAGCCGCCTTAGATTTGTGTAGGTTTATCTGCAGAACCCTCATGTGGAACTGCAGAGACCTCCACCTCCAATACCGTGACGTCGGCAGCCTCCCCTTCGCCGTCCAGCATGGCATCCTCCATTGAGCTTCTGCACAGTTTGACGTGGCAGATACCATACTGTCCGCGTCGGAAAGTTCCGCCTCCGATTCGGGCGCCTCGATGTCCGATTCCACCGAGGCTTCCGGAGCGGTGGCGCGCTGGGCGTCGCCACGGTACACATGAATCACGACATCGCCGATGCCGTAATTCACCCTTCCCTGGCTCCGCTTAAGTGGCTCGAGAACCTCCTTATTTAGAGCCAGGACCACCTCCCTTCTCGGGCCTGCAGCCTCCTCGACCCGAATGACACTCCAGTCCTTCGTCGGGAGAGATGGGTTCATAACTTGCACCATCCTGAGAATTCTCTCAGGAGCTGCCGGTGTTACGGGGAGCCATCAAGTCGATTGACGTTGTTGCAAGGTGAGAGGCGAGCCCCCCGCCCTGCAGTGTAGCGCTTTGTGGGCGCGAAATCGCCGTTGCAGTCCTCCCCCGAGAGGAGGAGGTCGAAGATGTTTTTTTTTTGTGTTATTTTTATTTTTTGTTGTTGTGATTAAATTTTTTGTAAAATTGTTCATTCTAAAAGGGCCCCAACTCGAAGCCGCTATCCTTCCCCGTTTCGTGCAGTCACTAAGGATCCCAGGTTATGTGTGAAATCAGGGACAGCATGGGGAGGTTGGAACCCCCGCCGTCATGTGGAGGGCCCAGAGCCATCCATGCAAAGACAGGAGTAATCTCAACTGCACCTGCACCGCCAACTTAACGGCGACGGCTGGGAACGTACTCCGAGACTTTCCAAGTTTTAACGGGGCGGAAAACGGTTGTGACATTAGCCTGACAGCCATTTTTGTGGGGTGTCACCCCCACATACTCAGGTGTCAGATTGTCACGCCCGCCAGCCCGAAGCAGCCCGTCCTAGATGGTTGGGGTTAACAGTGCCACCAAACGTGAAGGAAAAGTAGGAGATTGCGAGTGAGAGGCTTCATTTCCAAGGATCGGCCATCGAGTTAACACATCACTAACCTTTTTGGCACCATGAAAAATATAACGTGATAATTAATTATTTTAATAATTGTGTTTTGTTTATACATAGGTATTTTTATAAAGAAAATATATTTACATGCCGGTTCGATCATTTATAGCATTGACAGACGGCAGCGATTATCCGGAATATCTAGCTAATTTGGACTTAACTTGAGAATTAACTGGAGGTAATCCGGAATATCTCTTGAGTTAGTCCTCAAAATTTTAGCGGATTAAAGCATTTTGTAATGACATCCCTGGTGAAAAATGTCTATTGTGAATGAAAGGGAAGAAAAAGAAGAACTCAAAGCAGATCTAGGAAGGTAGGCGCATAAGTGAATTCAGAAATTTCGAATGTAATTTGTTACTGTAATTGGTAGTGTAATGTCAAAATGATATTTCGCATTGGTTGAAATCTGAATTCGTTTGGGACTCGCCCATTCCTATTGACCATGATGTAACTTCGTTTTGATTTTGACATTACCCCAGCGTTGCCGTTTTAAATTCTTGAGGTTACCCAAAAAAATATTCAAATGACCCATAATTGCCCAAAATTCCCCATACAAATTTTCAAATTACAATACCCGACAAAATTTCAGAAATTTTGGTATCCTCGACATTTTATACATCTTGTATTTAACTTATTTTTTGCATAAAAACAAATCTTTTGTCCGCCATAATTACGTCACTTTAACGTCGATTTTATGTGGAATTGGAAAGGGTATTTCATCCTCTGAAAATGAAATGAAATAACTTAAAACTCAAGACGGTAATGGCGGAGATATTGACAGATTAGTAATCCTCATTTTCTTCTTAGCGCGAAAACTGAAATTTCAAAATATCTTGAAAACTGTTCTACTTTTGAACCATTTGAGTACATATTTGGAATCAGCAGGAATACATAGGAATCAAATATCAAATGTCGACGATATTTTTTTGTCGGGTAGTGTTATCAAGAGATTTCCAATAAACAAGTATTTTCTAATTTATTTTACTATATAACGGTGGATTTTTAAACCAGGGTTGGGCAAGCTGCATTTAATTTTGATTGCATTCAGCCTTGCAGCCCCCAATCAATGATGAGTGGAAGTGCAAAATTGATTTGCATTACCATTCAGTAGCGAATGGGAATGCAAATTTGGTTCGCATTACCATTCAAACGCTAGTTATTATGAAAGAGGATGCCTCTCAGACCAACTTTTCCGAATAGAGTACTAGTCCAGTGCAAATCACATTTGCAGTGGGAATCCAATGAATGGGAATGCATTCACCTTTGCATTCGCATTCACTATTGAATGGTAGTGAAAATCACATTTGCATTCCCATTCAATAGTGAATGGTAGTGCAAAATTGGTTTGCATTACCATTCAGTAATGCACTTTGAATGGTAATGCAAAAATGCCCATCCTTCTTTTAAACTCATGTGCATATATCAGTGTTGAACGAAAGAGCAATACGGAGCAAAACGGAGCTGCTCGGCTACATATACGAGTCGTGTATGTGCTGCTAGCAAGCAATTGCGATGCCTACAACCAATTAGTCTGCGCTTGAATTTCATGCTGTGTGCATCGATCGCGCAAAGAATTTTTTTCTCTTTTCTGAGCAATAGGTATGCGACATCTGCTTATACGCGCACACTAATGCAAAAATATGTTGCGCTTGTGTAAGTAGCGCAGTCGGCGGTGTGCCCTCACGGAAAAAAAAAGTTAGTTGCAAAAATAAATATATTAAAAAGTGATTTATATTCAACTAATTTTAAAGTAGCTTTAAACAAATGCAGCGCGGGACAGTTTCTTGTATATGTACATATTTATATGTAAACACATGTATTCAGATCTAAGTATGCCAAGATTGTTTTTTCCTTTTTTTGGTTACCGTTTTTCAGCTTCACTTCCCATTAAACACTGAAAACGAAATTCTCAAACGGAGAAAATATTGTTTCATATTTATCATTTGAAAATTAAGATAAATCAATTGTTTCTCAAATATTGTTTATCCACTTGAGAACAATTTGCGAAATTTGAGGAAAATTTGCTTCGCATTTTTACCATTTCTTGAATTTCGACATCAAATGCAGGATTAAGTTATTTATATTAAACTACAAGTAAAGTAGTTGAAAAGAAACTCAAGATAAAGTTATTTATTTTAAACTACGAGTAAAGTAGTTGAAAACAAATGCAGGATAGGGCAATTGACTGCTTGCTATGACATCGCCGTGTTAAAAAAGTCAGTTCATTGCAAAGGAAAAAGTCACATTTTCAATTAGTTGTTATTGAAAATAAAGTAGTTTATAAAGTGATTTAAAATTAATTAAATTTCCTACAGGGTGCATCACTGGCATATATGTATGGATGTATATGTGTGGTTAAAAAGAAAAGAAGAAACATACCCTCACGGAAAAAAAAAGTTAGTTGCAAAAATAAATATATTAAAAAGTGATTTATATTCAACTAATTTTAAAGTAGCTTTAAACAAATGCAGCGCGGGACAGTTTCTTGTATATGTACATATTTATATGTAAACACATGTATTCAGATCTAAGTATGCCAAGATTGTTTTTTCCTTTTTTTGGTTACCGTTTTTCAGCTTCACTTCCCATTAAACACTGAAAACGAAATTCTCAAACGGAGAAAATATTGTTTCATATTTATCATTTGAAAATTAAGATAAATCAATTGTTTCTCAAATATTGTTTATCCACTTGAGAACAATTTGCGAAATTTGAGGAAAATTTGCTTCGCATTTTTACCATTTCTTGAATTTCGACATCAAATGCAGGATTAAGTTATTTATATTAAACTACAAGTAAAGTAGTTGAAAAGAAACTCAAGATAAAGTTATTTATTTTAAACTACGAGTAAAGTAGTTGAAAACAAATGCAGGATAGGGCAATTGACTGCTTGCTATGACATCGCCGTGTTAAAAAAGTCAGTTCATTGCAAAGGAAAAAGTCACATTTTCAATTAGTTGTTATTGAAAATAAAGTAGTTTATAAAGTGATTTAAAATTAATTAAATTTCCTACAGGGTAAACAGCCTTGGGCACCACTACACTCAAGCCATTCCCTGTAGGAAATTTAATTAATTTTAAATCACTTTATAAACTACTTTATTTTCAATAACAACTAATTGAAAATGTGACTTTTTCCTTTGCAATGAACTGACTTTTTTAACACGGCGATGTCATAGCAAGCAGTCAATTGCCCTATCCTGCATTTGTTTTCAACTACTTTACTAGTAGTTTAAAATAAATAACTTTATCTTGAGTTTCTTTTCAACTACTTTACTTTTAGTTTAAAATAAATAACTTAATCTTGCATTTCTTTTCAACTACTTTACTTGTAGTTTAAAATAAATAACTTAATCCTGCATTTCATTCCAACTACTTTATTTGTAGTTTGTAATAAATAACTTAAACACATACTTATTTAAGGTAACTTTTTTCAGTCTTTATTAAATTCATATTTGTAAATATATGTTACAGCCATAGTTATATAGTTAAGAACTACTTATGTGGTAATTTAAATTTAAATTAAATTTAAATAGTAATTACTAAAGCTTTTTAAGGCGAGTTGATTTAAATTTTATTGTTTTTGTTTTTTATTAATTCAGTTCATTTCATTTCTGTTGCTGTGCATTTATTTCTCTGCCTAACAAGTGTTTTCGCTTTTTTTGCTTTTGTAATTCATATTTTTTTAATGAAAAAATCTGTTTATTACTACTTCAGCGATTGCGCAATTAAATAAAAGTAAAAAAATAAAAAATTGAATTAAATAAAATTTCGTGCTAAGCACTAAAACTCTTTCAAGTAAAAGTAAAAACTTAAAAAAAAAAAAGAAATTATCTTGTTGTTAATGGTGAGCTGGCATAAGTGGGCGTGGCGTGCGACACGAACACGGTCGGTTGACGGTTGAAGCATACATATGTATATATGTATGTACATATATGCACATGTTATGCCTCCGAATTTGGTTGTTTGCTTGGGATTGTTGTTGTTGTTGTTGGCACTGTGCCGAGCAGATCAAAAAAAAGAAATTATCTTGTTGTTAATGGTGAGCTGGCATAAGTGGGCGTGGCGTGCGACACGAACACGGTCGGTTGACGGTTGAAGCATACATATGTATATATGTATGTATGTACATATATGCACATGTTATGCCTCCGAATTTGGTTGTTTGCTTAGGATTGTTGTTGTTGTTGTTGTTGTTGTTGGCACTGTGCCGAGCAGATCAAATTAACTGGATGTGGGAGGAAACCTGCGAATGGAAAATATACATATTTATTACTTATTGTTAAATATTTTTTATTCTATTTTTTTTTTTTAAGTTTTTTAATTTTCCATTTACCTGACGATTTGGTGTTGATGGTATGCTGGCATAAGTGGGCGTGGCGTGCGACCCGAATACGGTCGGTTGACGGTTGAAGCATACATATGTATATATGTATGTACATATATGCACATGTTATGCCTCCGAATTTGGTTGTTTGCTTGGGATTGTTGTTGTTGTTGGCACTGTGCCGAGCAGATCAAAAAAAAGAAATTATCTTGTTGTTAATGGTGAGCTGGCATAAGTGGGCGTTTAATTTGCCTATGCAAATGCCTTTTGCTGCAACCTATCATTTTACCTTGTATCCTCGAATAAATAATAATTATCACTTTTTCACAATTTAATCACACTTTCGCGTCAAGCCGGCTTGAAAATTATCGCAAAATGGATGGTTGCAAAAACGCGTTACCAGATTGCAGATTTTGTAAGTATAGTAATAAACGAAAATGGTGTATTATTGTGGGCTCGTTACATAAGTACAAGGCAAATTCATTCATATGGTAATAGTAAGTGAACAGCTGACTTCTTCTTCTTCTTCTCATTTTTAACTCTCCGAGTACAGAATAATGTCATACAAAGAAATATTTGACTTTGAGTTTGACATTTTGATGGACAAAAACTTAAAACGAATCGAGGCGAATATTTCCGAATTCGCCCTGCCATTACCATAATGAATTTGCCTTGCATAAGTACAAAGCTAATTTATTACAGCTGATTATTAACTTTTTTCTACTTTTTTTTTATTCATATTGTGGTGCTTATGTCAAACCACAGAATACACAAACAATTTACATGGAGAATGTATGTATGCGGGATGCGAAAACCTTTATTATTGAACCATGCACATCTTTGACTTATACATTTTTATAATACTTGTTCGAAGAGCGCTTCGTTTATAGCACATCCGATTCCATCTTTACTCCAAATAAATATGCACATATTTAAAATGAGGCTGTGTGGGCGATTTCAACTGAGTTGGGTCAGCCGTCATATTGTTTAGGGTTACGATTATGGAATGAAAACTTTTAATAAAAATTAACGGCGGTTTTTTATTAAAAATGTTTGCCTGTCTCGCTATTTTGTTATTATTATATTTTTTTATCATCAAATTTTCGCCTACGGCGTTTTTTAATTTTCGAACCGACGGCTTGTCAACATATTTCTTATAAAAACTTGTGGGCTATTTTATTCCGACACCAACTTCCAAAAACATTTAATTTGATCTGGCAGCACTAGGCTTGGGTAACACTGTGTTGCGCCGCGCAATCGCGCTAACGCCATGCCTGACCAGGGCCTCGGAGTAGAGCAGAAGAGCAGAGTAAGAACTGGTCAAGAAAGTTTCGTTTGTCAAATTATACGCATTCTTGTGTTTTTTTTACTTAAACTTCGATTTTTGTTATATTTTCATTTCTTACATGGCCATTTTGTCCATTTGGTATTTTCCAAGACTTTAACAATATACATGATTTTTTCGTGGCGTTCACAGGTTGTTAAATTTTTTAAGAAAATCTTAAAAATGAAAAAGAATAGATTTGTATTCTTTGGTATTGATTAAATTGTATAAAATTTCATTAATATTTTGGATGCCGATTAAAAAAGTATCAAATTTTTTCTAAGCCAAAATACAAAGTATCTACATATATTGGGCTTAAAAAAGTATCACATTTTATACGATTGGATCAAAACGGAATCACTGCTTATGCTCATGTAGCGTTGCCATAGAAATTGCCCGACTTTTTAGTCTGCAGTGTGAATAGTGGCCACCGATTTGACTCAATAGTTGGCTCAGTGTGTATAGGCTCAAACTGATGCCAAAGTCAACGGCAAAAAATCAAACAAACCCGAAGGCAGAAATTAACATTTGTCATCCGATAAAAAGATATTGGGCCTTATGAATAAACATCAAGCAAATGCTTTTCTGAACCAACACCATGGTGATTGCCACTAATGAGACTTGTTTCCTACCAAAAACATACCAAACAGCTTCCAACCTACATTTTTCTTCAAATTTTTTTTTATTTAACCCATTATTTTTCGTTTGTGTAGTTTGTTAGTTTAAACTAAGTTTTTCTTTTAACCGATTAATCGCCTTGTTTTTTACTGTTGAAAGATACACAAGCAATGTAATGACCAAGATGTATCCATAAACATATAGTTATCTTCATCAGGCATCCTGTAGTGTTTTAAACTGTCAAACGTGTTGTTGTTAATGTTTCTGCTCAATTATCTAATCGAAGACAACTAATTAAGAGGAAGACAAAATTCATGTGAAATCATCATGCATTGGGTCATATTAATAAAATCCAAGCATTTGCTTTTGCTTAAGATTTCAGACCTTTTATTCAAATTTTGAAATTTGGTTCATACAAATTATTGTCAAATTTTTAAAATATTGAGTCGGTTTTTATTAATACGGCCCATTGATACATCTTGTAAAATTACAATGAATAGAAAAAAATTGGGAGCTAAGAGCGGAGCTAACGAAAAAGACGTTTGCTCCGATGTCCTGGTCACTGCGCTTACTCCGATTTGAAAAAGTGACGGCGTTAATATCGCACTAGCGTCAAAATGAGTCCATAAATTTCGTGCTATAATACCAGCAATACTTAAGCCGAAATTACAATAGCGATGTGGCTGTGGCAGCGTCTGTTTTTCGAAATCAGCTGATTTTTAGAAACTACGGTTTGCAATGAAGCGGCACATAATACAGCAGAGGCAGCTGGCAGCACCGCTCCGTTTAGCCCAAATTCTAAATTCGCTGCTGCTGCCTTGGATCGCAGCCAACTTCTAAGTGTTGATGTGAACTTATGTCTGTTTCCGTACTATCCAATGTAATATATTTTTTACTAATTTTGTGTTTCCGTACTTTGATGCCAGCAAGCGGGAGATAATTTAATTTTTACTTAATTAATTTCCACTAGCAAATATTGCTGGCGGGATGCAAAAGCAAAGAAGAAGAAAGAGCAGAGGAAAAAATGAAACAAGATTGATTATTTTTATTGAAAAAAGTGAACATGAAAATGGTAAGTAAATTTATGTCACCACGTGTCCAAGGTAAAAGGAAACAGACCGAATATATAAAGAAGTCACTGCCAAATACTGCGAACGCTCTATTGTGTTTGGTCTGGCAGTCACTGCTCATATTAGACGCATCAGCTGATTTCGAAAACCGTCGCTGCCCGCTGCCACATCGCTGATGTAATTTGGGCTTTACTTACACCGACACAATTATTTACACTTACGTGAACACCAAACAATCGCTAATATGAAAAGGTCGATATCTTAATTGCAAGCAAAAGAAATGTAGTCAAATATTCATGAAACGAAGGTGTGTTATTTGTCGATTATTTCATGAACTCTTATGCAGATACAGGTGTTATTGCGACGGCACCTTGCGCTAGCGCAACAATTGGCTCTTGTGTTATTGCGCTAATGTCGAAAAAATATCGCAATTGAATTAAACGATTGTCGAAGCAACTCTGAACCAAAAACAAAATATAAATTAACCCAAGAAACATTTTTCTTAATTCTAAATTTGGGATGCGTTTGAGAACTTAGGCACTCTGCACACGAGGCGTATCGTCATAGACGCGTACGAGACATTTCGTGTAGCGTCGATTTCTCTACGCCTCAAGATTTGCACACGAAGCGACATGAAACTTCGCTGCACAAAACAAACAAACAAATTAATAATACGGTATTTACTTTAAATTACGAAGCTTTAAATAGAAAAGATGAAAAATTTTACGGAATCTTCCATTTTCTTTCATTATACACTCATTTTTTCCGATTTTTTACACAAATTTTACTGCTTTCATAAATTCCACCAAGTGGAAAAATGTAAACAAACATCTTCTTCCTGTTTTCTAAGCGTAGTACGCCTAGCTACCAGCACTGTTTTACGCCAAGCGACATGTAGCCAGCATACTTTGACGAATGCATGAAGCTGACGAACCGTGTGCAGCCCTCAATTGAAATATACGTGCGTGACATCAAAGCGTACAGCTTTCGTCTGTAGTATCTAATACGCGTCTAAAGCAGTACGCTCCGTGTGCAGAGTGCCTAACCCTTTTCTCAAACGTTTGAGTGCGTCCTCAAAGAAAAATGCACATTTTTAATATATAATTTTGGGCTGATTCTGTATTTCAGATATTCCATTTCATCAGCCTTTTTCAAACGGGGAACGAAAAGGAATGAAATTAATAGATTTATGTATGTATTATATATTTGTACAGCAGAGTACAGCAAAATTTAGGGATAGTGAGAGATTTTGTGTTGTGAGCGTAGAATGAAGAGCGCTACATTAGTAAAATGTGTATGTTTCTCCCTTACCCATGCGGGTGAATTTCGCCGGTGCCTGTTGTACAGTTAAATTAGTATATTAATATATTTTTTAATATACAAACATACATCCATATGAGAAGAAAATTATGATTTCATTAAACAAACAAAATGAAAGCAAAAAAAAAATCATTATTATACACAATAATTTTCAACCATCAAAACTTCAACCGTTCAGTGACGGCTCGAGTAGAACAACGAACGCTGACTGAAATTTGCAAACACAAAATTTCTTCGTTCTTTCAACCTTCATATGTCGAAATTCGAGAAGTGGAAATAATGCGAAACAAATTTTTCTCAATTTTCGCAAGTTGTTCTCAAGTTGATAAATAATATTTGAGAAACACTTGAAAATGTGTTTATTTTCAAATAATAGATATGCTGATTATCAAATGGAGAAAAAACATTTTCTCCGTTTGAGAACTTCTTTTTCTGTGTTTATTGGGAAGTGAAGCTGAAAACCGGTATCAAAGAAAAAAAAATCATGGCATGCTTAGATCTGAAAACATGTGTTTACATATACATACTACATACATATTTATTAACAAGAAACTCTCCCGCGCTGCATTTGTTTTAAGCTACTTTAAAATTAGTTGGGTATTAACCACTTTTAATATAATTGTTTTTGCATACTTAGATCTGAAATCATGCCTTTACATATACTTATAAATGCATTTGTTTTAAGCTACTTCAAAATTAGTTGAGTATTAATCACTTTTTAATATATTTATTTTTGCAACTAACTTTTTTTTTCCGTGAGGGTTACTAAAAAATGAGTGTGTGTTGGTGCGCCTACTGTAGGATAAAGTGAAAAATTACTAAAAATAATCAGGCTGCATGCAGATGTTGAGCGAGCAGGGTCATGCGCGCACGCTTCGCGAAATTATGAAACAACGTACGTATACACATACATATGTATTTGTGTACCCACGTAATATGCAAGCTTCTCGTAGTTTTGTTTGTTGTGTGCAGTGTTGCCACTTTAGCTATTTTGTAGCTAGATTTAGCTATAACTTTTGGCGTTTAGCTACAGATATTTGCGTTTAGCTATTTTTGTTAGCTTTTTTTTTAATAGCTTAGCTATTTTTAGCTATTTTTCTTTATTTTGCACATCAGTTTATCATTTTAACCCTAATCCTCTAAAGTGAGCCTCTAAGTCTCACTTTAAAGTTTAAAAGCGGATTATTCCTAAACCAAAAAAGCTTTTTGCCTGATATTTTGGGTATTCCTTCATTTGTGTTCATAAATTATGAAATAATTTCGATCTTTGGGCTATTTATTTATTTTAACCAATTTTTTTGCAATCGTTTAAAATTGTAACGAAAAACCGAAAGTGAGCCTCAAAGACTCACCTTAAGTATCTTTATCGTAATAAGCTCACATTTCTAGAATTCAACTAAATTTTGAATCCGTTGTTTACAAGGTTTATCCAGTGAGGTTTTTACATTGTGAACTCACCACACTTCCCCCGGATTTTGGTGAATTCGTCGTATTTCACCATAGATCTTTAGATCATATGATGTCATAAAATTATGGAGAACGGTAAAGTCAGCAATTTCAAAAGCATTAAAATCTTATCATTTTCTGTTTACTGAGATTCTAAATTACGGAAAAGATGCGTTCAGATAGAGAAACGAACGATGAGCTGCTTTTATGTGTAAGTATTTCCACCACGAACGTCGCGTTTTAAAAATTTGGAATTTGGTTGCGGAAAATATATATTATGGGCGATCATATGAAAAAATTATTCATATTCATTTGATTCGTAGTTTTTCTCATTGTGTGCACAAAAACAAATTTACCACAGATGTAATAAAACCATTTGTTATGAACATTCAACCACTACAAAAATGTGTGAAAATTGCAGTTCATTAATATGCCCTATTTTATGAAATTACTTTTTATCTTTATATACTAAAAAAATTGTCATAAACCGTTATAAGAATGTATAAAAATGCTTCTGCATTCATTACTGCATAAATAAAAGTAAAAAACAAATACCAAAATAATGTGTTTCAAAATTTCCCCATAGGTGAGCCTCAGAGTCTCACTTTCGGTTTTACGTAACTTTTCAAAATTCGGTGATTAGGGTTAAGCTAATGCGTCATCTGCGAGTTTATGAAACCTTGAAAGTGTATACTTATCCTTATGATTATCAAACTATATAAAAGTTGATAGTCTGGCATGCCTTCCTTATTTTATCGATTATTGGTGCATTCATATGCAAGGTTGATGCAATGAAGGCAGATCTAGGAAGGTAGGCTCGGTGGCGAATTCAGAAATTTCCCATATATTTTGTTATTGTAATTGGTAGAGTGTAATGTCAAAATGATAATTCGCCTTAGTTAAAATCTGAATTCGCTTGAGACTCGCTCATTCCTCTTGGTCATGATGTGAATTCGCTTTGATTTTGACATTACACTACCTTTGTAAATAAAAAAGTAGTTTCTGAATTCGCCACCGAGCCTACCTTCCTAGATCTGCCTTGGATGCAATAAGGTTTTCGCAGTGCGCAAAAGCAACTCTGCCATACATTTTGTTGTTGCCCATTTTGCTATTTGAATTCGCAAATTACCATTGGCATACGCGATATTTGAACCGCCCCTTTCACGGTGTATTCGTAAAATTTTTCAGAACTTTATTATCAAGTTAATTGAGCAACTCCGCCAACGCTTGCCGCAGAATATTCAATCTTTAAAAAATATTGAATTTTTTTCTGTAAATAAGCCAAAAATATTTGACACTTTCAAGGATGAAAAGGATCACTTTAACACGGAGGAGATCACTATTTTAGAAATGCAATGGAAAAACTACACGCATACCCATGGAAGGGAACTACCTCTACAATAAAGTTTTGGGTAGACGTAAGAAAGCTTAGAAATGCTCTTAACGAAAATCCGTTTGAAGAACTACAATCTTTTGTGTTTAATTTTCTAATCCTATCGCTTAGTAATACAGAAATAGAACGTAGATTTTCTGTTATGAACGTAATAAAAACAAAGCAAAGAAATAGAATGCAATTATTTATGTTAAACTCTCTATTGACTGTTAGGTATGGTCTAAAAAGGCTTGAAAAATGTTGTAATAACTTTAAAATTCCTAACGATATTATTAAAGTAATGACTTCAATTAATAATAATTCAACCTGTGAATTAAATGAAGAAGATATGATTTTTGAAATGTTATTGAATCAAATTTTTAACTAAAGTTTAAATATTAACTAGTCGCTATTATAATTTATTTTAATAATGATTTTGTTTGTGCACATTTTGATTTATTTTGTTTTGCTTACTTATTTGTCATTTCTTGTTCACAGCTGTTTGCACTTGTTTGTTGAGTGTCATATACAGTGCATTTAAAACTGTTCGCTGCATTACGCTCAGCTGATTGTTGCGTCATTGGCTTCCAAACCTTTTGTGCTTTTAAACTGTTGTTATATACCCAGTTGCACTTACAACTTTTATATATACAAAACTAAACTTTGAATTTATTTCATCATGTCGTGTATTTACCTTAATTGTAATGTCAAAAGCGACTCTTATGTGTCATGCTGGCTTTGTGATGGGACCGCTCATGCAAAATGTGCTAGTTTAACGGGTAGAGTCGTTGATGCCATTATTGAGAAAAAAGGGGTTCGCTGGTCTTGTATAAAATGCAGACCCGCAGAAATTGATTTATTTAAAATCTTCAGACAAACCAGAAATGGTTTTTACGAAATTGGGAAAGAGTTGTCGATGCTGGCTGAGAAATTTAAGCTTTATGAAGAAATGTTTAAGTCTCTCAAAAGCTTTGATGAATTCCCAAGCTCTGAAGATGGCCAATTAAAGCGTAAACGGGTTAGTAGTCCTCATAAGGGTGTTGATGCTGGAGCTAAACAGAAAACTCCATCTCCACCTATAGAATTAATAAATTTAGCCTCTCCGTGTCCTCATACCTCGCAAACTCCTCCACCTAAACCGATTCCCACTAGATCCTCTACCAAAAACCATGTTGATAATCAAACTGCTCCATCAACTTCAAAGACCGCATTAACTTCCTTAAACATCCTGGAATCTTTAAATGGATCTGAACCCCTCACTTCCGAAAGAACTTCTGAGAAACTTGTTGTTATTCCTCCTAAAAAGTCTATTTTTGTGTCTAGATTCGCGAAAGACACTTCTCCTGATGACATTAATTTATATATTACATCCAAGTTCAAACCAAAACATTTATTTATTCGTAAATTTAATTTTAAATATGATCGCGACATTTCTAGCTTTAAAATCGATGTAGATCCGACCGATTTTGAAACGATCCTTCACAAATCATTTTGGCCGAATGGCGCGTTTGTTCGCGAATTTGAATTTAGACCAAATAAAAACAACATGCATGTCGTGAGATTACCTAATTCTCAGACAGTTTCAAAAAACTAATTATATCAACTGTAAGCTTTTACTACCAAAACGTTAGAGGTTTGAATACCAAATTAACTGATCTGTACTTAAATGGATTTTGCTGTAATTACAAAATTATTTGTTTGACTGAAACATGGCTCAAACCTCACGTCTTGAACTCAGAAGTTCTTCCGAATCAATATGAAATCTACAGAAATGACCGCGTAAATAGAATTGGCGGTGGTGTTCTAATTGCAGTGCACACATCGTTGCCATCTGAGGATGTTAGTGTTTCATCCAATGCTTACTTTGAGCTCAAATGCATACGTGTGTTGATTGGTAAAGGATATATGTATCTAACCCTTTGCTATATCCCACCAAATTCCAACACGTCAATTTACAATGAGCTTCTGTTAACACTTAAATCTATAAACTCTAGGATGACACTTTCTGATACTCTGGTAGTACTGGGTGATTTTAACCTCCCGAGCATATATTGGAACGTTAATGACTCGGATATTGTACCTGTTTCTTCTAAAGATAATCACATTTTTTTCCTTGAAGAAATGGCTGAACTCTGCCTCAACCAAATAAACTTGAATTCAAATAAATTTGGCAGGATATTAGACCTAGTATACGTTAATGATATTCCGAACTTCTCCCTAAATCGGTGTGACCCTCTAGTTCTTCCGGAGGATGTTTATCATCCTGCTATTGAGTTCTCTTATGAAGTTATTAACGAAAATGGAACTAAAAATTATTTCAGTTCTAGTGATCAATTTGTTTTTGCAAAGGCGAACTTCAAGAAAATAAATAAAGAGTTGTCGCGCTTTCCCTGGCCAAACTATGTAGATGATATTGACCTTTGTGTTGAACATTTCAATAACACCATCTATAACCTATTTCTAAAGTATGTTCCTAAACGCAGGGTCAATGAAGAACAAACACAGTTATGGTTCACCAAAGAGCTTAAAAAATTAAAAAATAAAAAGTCACGCTTTTTTAAGCTATACAAAAAATATGGTCTTCATAGAGATTACGTCAAGTACTCAGTCTTGCGGCATAGATACATGGCATTAAACAAAAAATGTTACAAATCATACTTATGCAAAATGAAGAAAAAACTGGTTCACGATCCCAAATCATTCTATAACTTCGTCAACTCAAAACGTAGAGTTCATAGTTTTCCGTCCGCCATGAATTATAATAACACTGCGTCTTCTGATAGCCAACTTATTGCTAACATGTTCGCAAAATTTTTTAGTTCGAATTATTCTATGGACTCTCCTAAAAGTAGTGATTATCCGTTTAGACTTACCCCATCCAATTTAACTCATGTCTCAGTTATATCTCCGGAAGTAGTCTTAAATTCATTAAAAACCTTAAAAGATTCATTTAGATCTGGACCGGATTTCATTCCGGCTTGCTTTCTTAAAAAGTGTGCTGTAAATATTTACAAGCCCCTAACATCCTTATTTAACTTGTCTCTAAAAAAAGGTGTTTTCCCATTAGTTTGGAAGGAATCTTTTATAATACCCCTACACAAAAATGGCAGTAGGTCTTCTATTGAAAATTATCGAGGCATAGCCAAGCTGTCAGCGGTTCCAAAATTATTTGAAGCAATCATTGTTAATTATCTGAAGTACTCTATTTCCTCATCAATATCGCCATCTCAACATGGGTTTTCTACTGGAAAATCTACCACAACTAATTTATTGCAGTTCACAACTTATGTTTCAAATGGATTTAGAGAAAATGTTCACACAGATGTAATTTACACGGATTTTAGTAAAGCTTTTGACAAAGTATGTCATTCATTGCTCATCCGTAAACTAGGTCTAATAGGTCTTCAACCCAGTTTTATTCGATGGATATCTTCATACCTACATGGTAGAACTCAAAAAGTTATTTTCAAAAATTGTTCTTCCGATGTCATTTTCGTTCCTTCGGGCGTTCCCCAAGGAAGCCACCTTGGGCCAATTCTGTTCCTGCTATTCATTGATGATATTTCGTCTGTAATAAAACATTCTAAGATCTTATTATATGCTGATGATGTAAAACTATTTAAATCATTTTCCTCTATAGAAGATAGATCTTTCTTACAAGCAGATCTTAACAACCTTGTTCATTGGTGTAAAGCAAACTACATGCCGCTAAACTTAAAAAAATGTAAAGTTATGTGCTTTTCTCGTAGAACAGTACAACCAGCTTCTTATAAAATATCACAGCATAATCTAGATCAGGTAACTAATTTTATCGATCTTGGCGTCACAATGGACTCCAAACTCACCTTTAACCTCCATATAAACTCCACTGTCAACAAAGCTAAAGCTGTCTTTGCATTTATAAAGCGATGGTCTAAGGAGTTCAATGATCCTTACGTCACAAAAGCTCTATTTACAAGCTTAGTTAGACCTATCTTGGAATACGCATCTATTATTTGGAATCCCCACTACCAGTGTTTTGCAGATAAAATAGAATCTGTCCAAAAGCAGTTCCTGCTTTTTGCTTTGCGGAACTTTCGTTGGGACTCAGATTACATTCTTCCACCTTACACTTCTCGTTTAAAACTCATTAATTTGCCTTCACTTTCTAGTCGTAGAGAGATGCTTGGTATAGTTTTTATGGTTAAATTAATCACTGGACTTATAAATAGCCCATGCCTTCTAAGTGAGTTATATTTTAACGTTCCATGTAGAGTATCGAGGCATTTCAAGCCACTATTTGTGAAACCTTGCAAAACAAATTTCGAATTAAATGAACCATTCCGCCGCTTATGCCATGACTTTAATAATCACTCCAGCACGTTTGACACTTCAGACTCGCTTTTTATTATAAAAAAAATAGTTCTAGCCTCACTTAATAAATGATATACAATCAGCTGATGAATTTTGTTCTGTAGCTGAATAGTTTTAGATCTCGACACCTAACAAACCCCTTCCTGTACGACTCGGCACAAAAAAAAAAAAAAAAACAAAAAAAAACATATCCGTGCGTCATGCGGATTGGCGCCCCTCGCGTCGGTCGGGCGGGATATGGAGGGTAAACCGTTGGGTATTATTATTATTATTAAATACTGCAATTGAATGTACATACATACATATGTAATGAATTGATTTTTTTCATTGTAATAATCTTATTATGCGACGTACATATATAAGTACATACAAACAAATATATGTATGGCTACAATATATAATATATGTATATATAAATATTTATATATGTGAAGTTGTTTTATGTCACGTCTTTTTAAATAAATCATTATTTGGCTATTTTTGAAAAAAAAAAATTTGGCTATTTATTTTAGCTATGAAAAAAATTATTTAGCTATTTTTAGCAATTTTTTTTATTTAATTTAGCTATAAGCTTCAAAATATTCTGGCAACACTGGTTGTGTGGCATCTGCAAATAGAATAAAAGAATTTCAAGCGACGATCACCTAGCGACCACTTGCTTTCACGCCAGTCGAAGGCAAACTGATTACACTGGATCACAAAATGAAATTTTTTGTCTGTACTTTGGACGTGACTATCCTATCTATATGTAAAATCGGTCGCTGATTCCGAAAATCGGGTTCATTTTAATAATCATTTTAAAATTAAAATTTAATCGTCAATATTTCAGAAACTATAAGAGTTAGAGAAAAATGTTATAGGAGCCGTGAAAAGGAAATTTAATTTTATTTCGTTTGGTGTCACCCTAAGGAATATAACTCACTGTGTTAAAGAGATATACAGGATTAAGTGGACACATTGGCCAAATAACGGTAAATTGCCGATATCTCAAAAACCTTCCCATAGAATTAAAAATGAACCCGATTTTCGGAATCAGCGACCGATTTTACATATAGAAAGGATGGTTGCGTTCAGAGTATTTTTTGGCTGTAGAGCAGTGTTATTTTTCCTAAGCGACGATCGCCAAGTCCCATCGTAAAGCTGATTCCACATAGAACTTTGTGTTGCGCTACGTGACACTTTCTGCGTGACAGCTGAGATTAAAATACATGTATCTATATGAGGTTTCTCACATAACAAAAAGTAACGCAACGCCGAAGTTACGTAAAGCACAAAGTTGTCCAAATCTCAACTTTTGGGGGCGTTGAATTTTTTTTTTCAGTTTCACTTTAATTCCAATGTAAATAAACAAATTTAAATTTCACACAATTGAAAAATAATTTAATAGATTTTTAATTTCTTATTTACTTTGTTGTAAATAAAACGGAGAATGAAAGATTTTTCAGAAAATAAATATTTTTTGAGTGATGTTGCAGCGTTTATTGTGGCATAGTTTTTCAGTTTTGCGTTGTTTGACATAGAAAGCGGCGTAACGCAAAGCGGAAAAAGTTTTATGTGGAATCAGCTTAAGCGCTCGTTTTACGCTCTTTATTTGTCTGTAGTAGTGACAGTCGGTGTGTATACGTACACGGGCGCTTACTCTCATTTAGCAGGTGCTAAGGTTTTGCCCAAGGCTGAACATAAAACAAGTAAAAGAGAAATGAAACATTAAATACTCCGATTTTCTTTAATTTATAGGTGCCTCCAATTCTGTGGGTTGCTTATGCAGATATTTATAAAAAAATATTGTAATGATCTTAGCAATTTAAGTGGAGAAGTTTTACCCCAAAATGTATGGTTGGTTATAGGGAGCTATGTTATAATGCTCCAATTTGGCCGATTCCGACAAATGATCAGCGTATCTTAACAACTAAGGAACTAGCTCATGATTCTGATAATATCGGTATATATTTTGGTGGCTCTAATTTTTCTCCTTCTGGAACTTTCGACAAGCCTGTTTTGGCTCAATTTTATAATACCATTTCATGTTCATGAAAAGTATAAAATTGCTTATTTTTTTCCTAGCCAAATTCTTACTTTAATGGGCTTATGAAATTTGCTTGTACATGTTCGACTAGCCGGTAATTCAAGATTAAATAAATGCTGCAAAAACTCATGCACACTTTCACACAATGCGAATGTAATAGAAACTCATGAAAATAATTAATTTTTTTATAGGTATTATTATTCATATAAAACTATTAAAAGGCGAATTCCCCAAATCATAGCACTCCCCAAAAATTACCCAAATATTAAAAAATTCCCCAAATTTGGGGAATTACCCACAAAACGGCAACGCTGCATTACCCTACCTTTGGAAATAAAACAAGAAGTTTTTGAATTCGCCGCTGCGCCTACCTTCCTTCAGCTGTTTTGTTAATCCGCAATACTTTCCGTCTGTCAGGGTAAAATTTTAATCGAATTAAGTGTTGCGGTAATCGGGATTATCGCTGCCGTCTGTCAATGCTATTAAACAACACTCTATCAGCTAGCAACTTTCAGAAAGTAAAACACTTTCAGATGTAACAATTGAGAGTGAAAAGTATTTCTGAAAAGTATTTTTCTCGCAGCTAGACGATGAAAGTTTTTCGTAAGAAAGTAATTGCGTTACTTGTTTTTTAACACAAATCGATTTGTGATAATCGCTAATCGATAATTGAATTAGCGTTACCACATCCTTCCTATGTACAAAATTATGTTTCATTACAAGCGGTGGCAGGATCGGCAACTCGGAGAAGAAAAATTATTGTACCAAATTTTGAACAAAATTATTGTACATTTCAAAATTACGCCTGCGGCCTAATACTTTTATCGATATTGTACGCGTAGGATTGAAGATTGAAAAAGTCATGAAATTAAGGTCCTGCCAGACGATGCAATGAAAGTGCTTTCAGAAAGTGAAAAAGTAAAATTTTCTCGTGTAGCCACCAAAAAGTACTTTCTGAAAGTGTTTTCCGAAATTTAAGCAAGTGAAAAGAACCTTTTCCGTAAATAATATTGTCAAAACCAAGAATCAAAACAAAATTAATCATACAATGTTGAATGCGATTTTAACTATAAGATATGGCTTAAAGAATGTAAAACAATGTTGCAATGAATTTGAAATAACAGAATATTTCATTAAATTAATGAAGAAAGAATTAATTTATGAAGAGAAAGAGTCAATTAGTGATGACGACATAATGATAGATATTGAATGTGACATCTAATTTTATTTAGATATAGTTAGTGCTTGTATGAATATTTAATTTTTAAACAAATTTATGATTTTTTCCTTATATTGTATGCAATACTTTTGTGCCTGAATTTGAAAAATAAATTTAAAACATGTTAATTTGAAACAAAATTTTTTAGCCACCATATTTAGCCACGAACAAAATTTGTTAGCCATTTTTAGCCAGAAATTAAATCAAATCTAGTCACCACGAAAATTTTTCAACGGCAACGCTGTTAATTATTAGAATTTATTGTAATTATTTTTTCCAACATACAATTATTCAAATTTCAAGTTTTCTTTCAATTACTTATCATCTTAATCAAATAATAATAACCTATATATATAAAAATGATTTGGTTTTTAATTGTAACGCCAAAACTTGAAAACGGCTGAACGAAATAAAAGAGTTCAAGTTAGGGATCTGAAATTTGGTATAGAGGTAGGTGATATCAAAACCCTTCTCACGCAGAAAAGTGGGGGTTATCAGAAAAAAAGGGCATGGCACCTCCCATACAAGCGTGGAGATAAATGATAACAATTCCATATTAACTCAAAATAATAGGAGTTATACGAAAAGGGGGCGTGGCACCTCCCATTCAAACTTAACGTTGGAACCTGAATATATCAGAAAGAATAAATGGCAGGATCCTGAAAATTGCTATAAAGCTAAATGACATTAAAACCACTCTCCCGCATAAAAGTGGGGGTTATCGAAAAAGGGGGCGTGGCACCTCCCATACACCCCTAATTTTTTAAGCTGAATATCTCTAAAAGGATTTAAGGCAGGGACCTGGACATTGGTACAGAGCTATATGATATCAAAACAATTTTTGCGCATAAAAGTGTAGGTTATCGGAAAATGGGGCGTGGCACCTGCCAATTAATCTTAATTTTTCAAGCTGATTATCTCTAAAAGTTTTCAAGGTAGGGAGCTGAAAATTGGTATAGATCTAAATGATATCAAAGCCATTCCCACGCATAAAACTGGGGGTTATCAGAAAGGTTGGTGTGGCACCTCCCATACAAACTTAATTTTTCAAGCTGAATATCTATAAAAGCGTTTAAGGTTGGGACCTGAAAATTGATCAGGAGATTAACGATATCAATAGAATTCTTATGAAAAAAAAAAAAAAATAGTTGTTTTGGGAAAAGAGGGTGTAGCACCTCCCATTCGATCTTAATTTTTAAGGCCAAATATCCCTAAAAGCGTTCATGGCGAACGTGCAAAAACAAGTACAAAAAAATTTTCCACTGTTGAATCAACAGCAAAGCAGTGCGTATAATCAACTAATAAACGCTGTAGATAATGGAAACGGTGGCATATTTTTTCTCGGTGCGCCCGTGGTATTGCATTAGCTCTTGCATGTACCGGAATTGCTGCAACACTGTTGGAAGGTGGAAGAACGGCACATTCAGCATTAAAGCTCCATTAAACTTGCAAATACATGAAAGTCCTGTTTACAATATTTCAAAGCAATCAGCAATGACACAAATTTTCAAAAACTGTAAATTGATCATATGGGATGAGTGCACAATGGCCCACAAACGATCACTAGAAGCACTCGACCGAACATTGAGAGATCAATAATGATCGTTGCTTTGGAGGAGTGAAGATATTGCTGGCGGGCGACTTCAGCCAAACACTACCCGTGATTCCAAAATCAACAGCGGCGGATGAGATAAACGCATGTCTGAAATCATCGCATTTGTGGAGGTTTGTTAAAACCATTTCATTGACCATCAATATGTGAGTTTTGCTGCAACACGATAGCAATGCCGACGCTCTTTCAAAAGAGCTGCTGCAAATCGGCAATGGACAAGTTCCGATAGATACTTGCAGTGGATTAATATCGATTCCAACTGCAATTTACCAATTCGCTTCAAGTAAGGATGAACTAATTAGCAGTGTATATCCAAATATCGCTCAAAATTATGGTAACTACGAATGGTTAGCCGCACGCGCAATTTTAGCAGCAAAAAATATTGATGTCAACGACTTGAATTGGACGATTCAAAATCAAACTCCGGGAGATCTGCCTTCTTATAAATCTATTGATCGCTTTGAAAATGAAGACGAAGTAGTAAATTACCCAGTGGAGTTATTAAACTCTCCGGATTTGCCTGCAATGCCTCCCATGTATTTTGTTATTGTAGTTGGTAGATTGTAATGCGAAAATAATATTTCTCCTTGTTAAAATCTGAATTCGTTTGGGACACGCACATTACTATTGGCCATGATGTGAATTCGCTTTGATTTTGATATTATAATCTACCTTTGTAAATAAAAAAAGAAGTTTCTGAATTCGCCTATGCGCCTACCTTCCTATATCTTTTTTCACAAGTGTCAGCTGTTTACGGATTTAGGGTTGCTAACCAAAATCCAATTGGTCTGTAATACCATGTTTACATATAACGAGATTATCAGAAACTCTCGATTCGCAAATCTACCCGTTTACATATAACATGAAATCTAGATTTGCTGGGAGAGGGATTGTCAACTGTCAATTTTCCTTACCTGCATGACCCAATAATAATATAGTCGTAGCAGTCAAAAGAGAATAGGCAACTACCGTTCGATGGCTGTTTTCACGAATGTAAAAAGCAGATATTTTGGTTTTATTTAACTTGAAAAACACACAAGCTTTTGCACGATTAACACGTCAGTGGCGTAGTAAGAGAATTTTTCGGGGGGGGTCACAGCCAATGTAAAAAATTTACCAAAAAT
Organism: Urophora cardui; assembly: GCA_960531455.1. Taxonomy (NCBI): domain Eukaryota; kingdom Metazoa; phylum Arthropoda; class Insecta; order Diptera; family Tephritidae; genus Urophora; species Urophora cardui. Next base: position 88,750,510 of record OY482673.1, on the reverse strand, counting down.
TAAAATAAAAAATATCAAAAAACTACAATTTTTTACAAATGATGAAAATGTAATTTTTCAGACTATAATCTAACAATTTAGTACACAAATATCGCTTATTATACATATATCAAACTCTTAAGGCCCTTGGCCACTTAAAATCTGGACTGTCAAGCAGTTTATATGTGTGAGTGTGGGTGATTGACGCAAATATGTAAGTTTTGATTCTCATCAACGCGAGCCCGGCAACAAGAACGTGTAGCACGATGACTGCCGATTGCACTAACACACACAAAAAACTCACATATACACACTGCTTGACATGCCAGATTGTCAGTTGCCAAGGGCCTTTAACTATACTTCAAAAGTAAGTCACATATTCTCTTCTGGAAATCTACGGTTATAAATAATAATTTTCTTATATAATTTAGTTTTCTAATATTCCATTTTGACAGACATTAACTAAAATCTCAAGTTCAGATACTCTTATACATTGCATATTTATTCCCATTATAGTTTATACTAACACTAGCTGTACCCGGCCAAGCTTTGCTTTAGCTCACTTCCTATTATAGGCATTTGAAGTGGAAAACGGCACACTTTAAAATAAGTTGGAAGTATCTAGAAGCCGAACTTACCACGGGCTGCAGACCTCAGAAAAAGTCAGATAAGTTTAAAAAGTGAAGGAAAAAATTGATATTTTAAAAAGTTTACATAGTCCTGCATTCCAATTCTCATTTGATATCATCGTTGCTTAAAAACATTCCGTGGCATCCGGGTCCATTCTTTTACCCATTATTAGGTACCGGCCTAAGAATCACCATGAAAAGAGCTCTATGCAGCAGCACTGGTCAATACCTTTCATTTTATATCAGTATTTCTCAGCAGCATCCCGCGGTTATCCAGGTCCACGTATTTACGGACATCTGGCGCCTTGACCTAGGAATCATAATTGGTACGGATCGATATAAAATTCCTGATCAACACATTTCATATGATACCAATATCAGTGAGAAATATACCGGTGTCATCCGGGTCTACGTTTTGCCCATATCCGGGGATCCGACGTAGGAACCGAAATGAGTACAGCTCTATGTGAAAGCCCTGCTGCACGTTTTTATCCATATCTGGGGACTTCACCAAGAAATAATAATGGGTACGGCTCTACATAAGAGTCTTGCTCAACACCTTTCATTTGGTACCAATATCCCTGAGAAATATCCCGGTGTTAACCGGGTCCACATATTGACCCACATCTTGGGATCCGACGTATGAATCGTAATGAGTTCATTTCTATGTAAAATCCCTGTTCAACACCCTTCATTTAATACCAATATCGCTAGGAAGTTTTCCGGGGCCATACAGGTCCACGTTTTGACCCAAATCAGAAGATCTGACCTAGGGATCACAATGAGTTCATCTCGATGTAAAGACCCTGCTCAACACTGTTTATTTGGTACCAATATATCTAAGAAATATCCCGGTGTTATCCGGGTCCACGTGTTGAACCACATCTTGGGACCCGACCTAGGAAACGTAATGAGTTCGTCTCTATGTAAAATCCACGATAAACACCTTTCATTTGAAACCAATATCGCTAAGAAATTTTCCGAGGCCATCCGAGTCCACGTTTTGACCCTAATCTGGGGACCTGACCTAGAAATCATAATGAGTTCATCTCTATGTAAAATCCCTGCTAAATACCTTTCATTTGATACCAATATCGCTGAGAAATTTTCCGGGGTTATCCGGGTCGACGTTTTGACCCATATTTGGGGACCCGGTTTATATATCACAATATAATAGTTCTGTGTCGAAGTCCTCTCCAGTACCTTTCATTTGATACCAATATCGTTCAGAAACATTCTAGAGTCATCCGGGTCCACAGTTTGACACATATCTGGAGACCCGGCCTAGGCATCACAAATAGAATAGTTCTATGTCGAAGTCCTCATCAATACCTTTCATTTGATACCAATATCGTACAAAAATATTCAGGGGAAAACCGGGTCCACGTTTTGACCTTTTGACCTACTATATCTAGGGAACCGACTTCCGGATTTGAAAAAAATATGCATATAAACCATCTAGGGCAACGAACTCAGCTGGTGTGTAAACTTCGTCAAAATCCCTCCACGCGTTTTGGAAAAAATAATTACATTAAATTCCATTAATTAATATAATTCAATTTATTGAAATCGCAGATTGATTTCTCTACATATGTTTTTGTGCCAATCTGTGAATAACTTCTTCCACTGTGACATCGATTTTTCTGTTAATACTCATTAGGGCAAGTCCGCTCAGCCTATCTTCACCAGTTTAATTTCTTATCCAATTTTTTATTGACATTTTTGGCGTTACTTTTCTGTAATTATCATGTTAATAACAGCAATACCGTATAATAATTGTACCGTTTGTTGAGCCGTAGGAAATTTACCACTAAAGAGCGAATATGAGTACAAAGAATGTAAATTGTGGTAAAATTCCTACGGTTCTTGCACTTTCCTACGGCTCAACAAATTCTACAATTATAAATAATACTTCATGAAAAAGCGCTAAATTTCGAATTACCAATTTCGAATTACCAATTTCGAAACTTACTATTCTCATTGATTTTTTCCTGAAAAAGAAATGTATGCTAATAAAGCATCTCTTAGTTAAAGATGGTTTTATGGTCAGATCAATTTTATACAAAACGAATCTTTCGGGGGGGGTTTTGTCCCCAAAACCCCCCCCGTTACTACGCCACTGTAACACGTTAAAGAAAGTATAATTAAAAAAAAAAAAAGACGATCATTTCATAACCTATAAAACAGAAAGAAGAAGAGCGACTTACTATTGCGATACGATTCTTGTTGGGCCATGCTTACTGGCGTCCATTTTGTTTACTTCTCATTTTGACTTTTCTCCCAAATTCGCCAAAAAAAAATATCGATAACACGAAGAACACAGGGTTGCATTGAGAAAACTATCGTGATAATTTTAAAAATAAATTGTAACCATGGTATTCATAGTAACGAATTTTTTCAATTTGAATTGAAAGAAATTTTTTCAATTTGACATTATTTCAATTTGAAAAAATTACACATCCTGCAGTAAATTTGTTTCACTGCTGAATGATCATTGATGATTCTTCTGAGTACAATATTTATTATTATCATTATTTTTTTTTTTTGAAAAAAAAAAGCAAACCATTATATGAAAAATTCAGCAGTATTTATTTGAAAGTACTCACTGATGCCTCCTCAGTCATAGATGAATTTCATCAGTTTTTTTTTTTTTTTTTTCATCATATTTGTTTTTATTGAATCTTTCTTGCTTAGAAAATAACAATAATTTCGCAAATCTTACAAACTAATACCATAAATTATTTGTTGCCAATGCTACAAATAATAAAGTTGGCAAAGAGTCTTTTTACATATACACATATGGCATGTATCTTAACCTAGGAGTGTAATATTAACCTAGTTGTGTAATGGAGTTTTAACTTGGTCTAGGTCACTGTTATTATTTATTTATTTATTTAATATTATTATTTTATTTCAGTTTTTTTTTTTTCAAAAGTGGATTAAACTGTTTAAGTTTTCATTTACATTTATATGTAAATTGTACAGCCATAGCGTGGTGGTCGTAGAGGTGTTTGTCTTCGCGCGGGCTGGCGCGATGAACAACAGGGACTAGGTGCGTTCATCGCGGTGGCCGTTGGTCGGACGCTTCGGCGATGTTTATTGTATTTTACGTTATTTCCACTAGCCTGTACTATGAACGCCAGGGACTAGGTGCCGTTCATCGCGATGGCCATTGGTCGGTCGCTTCGGCGACGTTTATTGTATTGTTCGGTACTTACGCTAGCCCGTGCGATGAACAACAGGGACTAGGTGCGTTCATCGCGATGGCCGGGCACTTTGGCGATGTTTATTGTATTTTACGTTATTTCCACTAGCCTGTACTATGAACGCCAGGGACTAGGTGCCGTTCATCGCGATGGCCATTGGTCGGTCGATTCGGCGACGTTCATCATTATCTTTACTTTACGTTGCTTTCGAGATATTGGTCTAACAGAATATGACCTTATGCACAATTGAGGTTTACATCCTTTCTCTTTAACCGCCTAGGATAGTTTTGCTTTAGGAGACTTTTTGCTAATGAATTAGGATGATTGGCTAATCTTTTTGCATAATTTGTTTGCATTTTCTCTATCTCTTCGGTCACCGTATTTATCTCTAGGTTATTATGTATAATTGAATTTTTTACATACCAAGGAGCTTTGCATATTGTTCTTAATATCTTGGACTGTAGCCTTTGAATTCTCTCTACGCTAGATTTCGATGCTGAGCCCCATAGTTGTATTCCATACATCCAAATTGGTTTCAAAACCATATTAAATATTAATATCTTATTATCTAATCCCAGTCTGGAACTTGGACCAATTAACCATTGCAGCTGGCTTATTTTCAACTTGGATTGCATAATCTTTTTGTCAATGTGATTTTTCCAAGTCATTCTTCTATCCAGTGTGACTCCAAGGTACGTAACGAAGTCTTTCTGAGTTATTATTTTCCCATTTATTGAGACTGGTGGACATGTGTCTTTCTTCAGGCTAAAAGTTACTTGTACACATTTATATTCGTTGATCTTAATTCTCCACGTAGTAAGCCATTCCTCTAAAGTTTTTATATGTCTCTGCAATTGGATAGTAGCAGTTATGGGATTTGCGTGCACACTTAGTATAGCCGTATCATCTGCGAAGGTCGACGTGACAAGTCTCGCGTTCGTTGGCAGATCGCTTGTGTAAATTAAGTATAATACAGGCCCTAGAACACTACCTTGTGGAACTCCAGCAGAAATTGGATGACTTTCGGTTGTAAAACTTTTGTGCCTTACCCGAAATTTTCTACCTGTTAAAAAGCTTTCTAGGATCCCGCACAGATTATATGGAAGTGTTTGTTTTATTTTATACAAGAGGCCTTCTAGCCATAGTGCGGTGCAATATCGTTTGGTTTCAAAAGTTGACCTTATTTCTGAAACAATTCTATGCACTTGTTCTATCGTACCGTGCTGCTCTCTAAATCCGAACTGGTGACTTGGTATGGTTTCGTGCAGTTCTAAGATGGGCTGAATTTTTCTCAGCAATAATTTTTCGAATAGTTTGGAAAAGATAGAGATTAAGCTTATTGGCCTGTAGGAGCTTACTATTGTCGGGTCTTTGCCTGGTTTTGGGATCATGATAATTTCAGATAGTTTCCATGGATTAGGAAAGTGACATAATCGGAGCATACTATTGAAGATGTATAGTAGTTGCTTAATAGCTGCTATGGGAAGCGCTTTTAACATTTCACCCGTTATTCTGTCATACCCCGGTGCTTTCTTATTCTCTATGTCTTTGGCTATAGTTTTATTTAAGTCATCTAGTTTAAATCCATGTGGGATTGCTGGTAATTGTGGAGTATTTTCTTGGAGAACATTTTGGCCTTCATTTGGAGTAAATACATTTGAAAGATGGGTTGCAAAAGCTATTCCCTTTTCGTGGTCACTTCGAGCAAATTCACCATTTTGCATTCGTATTGGAGGATCCTGCTGAACCGGCCGTTTTAGATATTTGAGAGAGCGCCACAAAGAATAATCTGTACAGGATGTGGCCGTGAGGGAATTAATTCTATTTTGAAATTTTGTTTCCCTTTTCTCCTCTAGGAGCATTTGGAGCTCTTTCGTGCATTTTTTTAGCTCGTTTTTCAGAGTTGGAGATCGCAACTTTTGCCAGTCTCTCCTAAGTTGCCTTTTCTTGGAAACTAGCTCAATGATATCGTTTTCATTGAAAGAACTAAAGCTTTGCTGCTGGGTTGTATTAGGACGTAAGGGCGTTGAAACCTTTGCTGCCACTTGCAGTAAGTTTGTGAAGTCAATTATCGCATATTCCACTTCGGCGGCTGATTTAAGGCTCACATTTGGATTAATATGCGAACTTATAAATTTTCTGTACTTCAGCCAATTCGTAAATCTATTACTTAAGCTTGGGTTCAGTTCGTTTAAAGTTGGAAAGGTTTTAATAGATATGACGCAAGGAGAGTGATCAGATGATAGGTCAAAAAGTGATTCTATCTGAAGTATTTCCCGATCGAGGCCGCGAGTTACCCCAAAATCTATGAGGTCGGGGGTTTTGCTCCTATCAGTGGGCCAATATGTTGGCTGTCCGGTTGATGTAATGTCAAGACCATTGCTTTGGATTGCTTTGAACAAGTTTCTTCCTTTTGGTGTTATTAGCCTAGATCCCCAAAAAGTATGTTTAGCATTGTAATCACCTGCTGCTAGAAATCTCTTGCCTAACTTGGAGAAGTATTCAGTGAATTGGTATTCTGTTATATTAAAACGGGGAGGGCAGTATATTGCAGATACAGTTAATCCGCCAGAACTATCATCTACGTACACTGATGTTGAGTGTATATACTCTTTGCAATATTCTTCTAGAACGTGATGCTTAATCCTCTTTCTTATAAGTATACCGGTTCCACCTCTAGTTTTTCCTTCAGGGTGCTTGGTATTATAAAACATATACCCATCATTATTAAAATTATTAAACACAGTCAGATGGGTTTCAGACACTAACATTATGTCAATTTGGTGACTTTCTATGGAGTTCATTGCGATGTTGGCCTATGCCGTTAGCATTCCAGAAACCTATATTGAAACAATTCATGGTCTTGACAAAATTGTTTGAAGTAGGAGATTTTGATTCCTAATCAATTCTTGCATCATGTTTTGCATTGACTTCATATGGTCCTGCATCATATGAACAAAGCTATTTAGAGTGTTTTCGAGTGATGTTGTTGGATTGGATTCGTCTTGGATTTCGGTCTGTTGTGTGCCTCTTAAGACTTGAGCGTATGAGTACGTTCCCAGATTTCTCTGCGGGGCTGTATTAATAGTTGGTTTTAGCACATTTTGAGGTTGTGGGACAGGTACAGTTTTAGGTTTTTTGCTACCTTTTTCTTTTAATGAAATTTATACTGGGCAACCCCTATAATTAGCAGTGTGATTTTGACCGCAGTTACTGCACTTCTTATTTTCTGGGTTTGCTTTAGGTTTCTCGCACTCTTTGGAGCTGTGCAAATTTCCGCAAATTACACATACGCTAGGTAATGTGCAATATCGTTTCGTATGCCCGAACTCCTGGCAATTATGGCATTGTACGGGGCCCACACGTTTATGCGGTTCTTCCACAGAGATTTTTCGGTGTAGAAGATAACGCAATTTATAAATTGGATGTACTTCTCCCTTCTTTAAGAGCTGGAAGTCTGGCTCGATTTCAACCCTGAACATCGGTTGCGGTATGTTGGCTTTATTTTTGATATTGTAAACATATCTGACTTTAAAGCCTTCCTCGGTTAATGCAGTCTCTATTTCTGCCGGGCTTACGGAATTTTCTATTCCTTTTAGTACAACTGACAAGCCACGGCTACTTTTTTGCTGATAGGTATAGAAATTTTTCTTCCTGTTTTCAAAGTCTTTAGTTATTTTGCGGAAATAATCCTCACTATAAGTTTGAATTTTAACTTCCTGTATATTGCCTTTTTTTATAGGTACGACATGAAAGTTTTTAGGACCTACTAGCTCAACCAGTTTGCTTACTAATGTATTAGAGCTTTGTTCTCGCAAGTAAATTGGAGGGGGCTTGGAACTCTTTTGTGGCTTTTCCACTTGAACATTTTGAGATTCAGTGAGCACACTGAATCTGTTGTCGCCCAATGTTATTTTCGGTGCCTCTTTTGGTGCCACTGCTGGCAGGTCACCTTTGATTAATTTGGAGGGATTCGATTTCCCATTCTTTTCTGGGGTTCGCTTTCTTTTTATACGGATATAGCGATCCAAGCCAGTTTGCACTTGTATTTTCTTGGCGTTTTTATCTGCCATTTTTATGGTATCGCCAGCTTTATTTTGAGCTCCAGCTACGGAAGTACTTGCTAGAGGCTCTGTGAATTGAGGGCAAGTAATTTGGACACTCGGAGAACAGGACCGTGCCCTTTGTTCAATTGCCGTTTTTTCTTTTCCGGCTTTTTCATTTATATCAAACGATTTAAATGTGAAATACGCATTGCGCACGCGATCGTTTGAAGAAGTGCCTGGGGCACTCATATGCATATGTACATATGTATTTTATTTTATTTAGTTAATTTTATTTATTTATTTTCTTTTATTTTTATTTTTATTTAATTTAATTTTATTTGTGTTAATTTATTTTATTATATTTTCTTATATTATATTATATTATATTATATTATATTATATTATATTATATTATATTATATTATATTATATTATATTATATTATATTATATTATATTATATTATATTATATTATATTATATTATATTATATTTTATTTTATTTTATATTATATTATATTATATTATATTTTATTTTATTTTATCTTATGTTATATTATATATTATTATTATATTATTTTAATTTTACTTATGCCTATATTTATGTATATATATATATTTGGAGCGGTGCAGTGCTCTTACTGTCTGCAATGCAGTTTGCCGGTAAAGTAATAGACCAGCTGATTCCTCTGTCGATAGAAGCTGACAGCGCCACCTGTTGGTACAGCACATCCGATGCAACTCTGCACGAGATAAAAGTTGCTTAGTATGTATGTATGTATTTATTTATGTATTTATATTTATGTATGTATGTATATATATTGATAAGTATTTATTCACCAAATAGTTTTTAAATACTTATCTTTGGAGTTTTTTCACAATCCCGTCGGAGGGAAATCGCTTCGCAAGTTTTTCGGCTCGGATTTTACCAAAGAGCAGATTAAAAAACGAGTGGAAATGAAAATTTACAATAAAAAAAACGCGGAGCGATATAATTTGGCTTTTGAAGCTACCAGTGTTGCCGTAAAAAAAAAATTCATAAAAGATTCATTTCGGATTTTTACTTCGCGGAATATCAGTTTGGCCGTACTACAAAGTAGCCCCTTTCCGGTATTCTCGGTGAGTTTTTAATTTAGTTTAGTAGTAGAGCTCTAGATACCCGGGTATCGAACAAATCGAATTGATCGTTTTTGTTTGAAGCCCGTTTGTTGTTCAAATGCCCGTACAAACATTCGAGCATTCGAGCTTACAAACAAAAAAATGTGTATCGAAAAAACAAAAATAAAAACAACTACATATGAAGAAGAAAAATAATAATAAATAAAAGAAAAACAAACTTCAAAATGCCCGAATTGTTCAAATGCCCGTACAAACATACGGGTAATAAACAAACAAACAACTGTTCGAGCATTTGAACAACATTTGTTCGGGCTACTCGAAAATGTTAAAAAAAAATCTGGAGCTCTATTTAGTAGTTACGATCACTTTTAATTTAGGCTTTGTGATCACTCTGGTATATAGTTTGGGGAGGTTTTGGAGATTGATCTATTATAACTCCATATCGTCGCATAAAGTGCAATACCGCGTATCCGCTACCACCCAAATTTTACAGGAGACAGTAAAAACTGTTTTAATTCAAAACGGTTCGGAATTTTGCAAACCCACAGCCAAACAAAGGTAGATTTTTGGATTATATTCTTAATCCAAATATCATTTTGGCGAAAAACAGTTAAATGTGCAGTTATTGGCTTACTTATGTATTTATAAGCGGTTTTGCGTCTTTTATTTTGTTCAATAGTGACCTATAGGCAGTTTTGCAGGCGTACGTAAAAACTTTTCTTCAATAAAGCAAAGTTATAATCCATTTCGTGTTTATGAAAGTATAATCAACTTTAGTACATTACAGTACAGTTATAAAGCAATCACACGTATTATTCGCGGTATTGATTCGAAAAATTTCCTTAAAAAAGCGGTTTTGAAACTGTGTCATTATTTGGAATTGCGTTGTGTGAATCTCAAAATTGTTGCATGAATGGATGGGGACGGACGCCAGGAATGTATTTTTGATGAAATCTCATTTTTGGCAAAAATGTCACGCGGTTTTGCACTTTAAACGACGATATGTATCTACACCACCATACCAAGTCAGCATTTCAGTCTATATATGTATGTATGTACATATGTCCAATACAATTACAAAAAAATATGTACCCTAGATTTTAACAATTTGAGTTGCTTATTTCCGCGGTGCAATAATACCAAATATGGCTGCAAAGACGGTGATATAAAATTTTTCCAATTTCCGACGATACCCTTTATTCGCGGAGAGTGGATGAAGATTTGTGGAGTGAGCGAAGAGGAGCTACCGGAAGTTCCAGAAAACTGCTCACTAGTGCCCTTTCTCTTTCTGTCCTTTGATTCCTGAAATACCCAAACTTTCAAACAAAAATCTACGCATTCAAAAAATAAAAGTCTGGCATCGCTATACTCCAAAACTGGCATAAGATTAAACTTCAAAAATCTGCTTTTTAATCAAAAAGACAGCGTCAAAATGCCAATGCACATACCTGTATTTTGTATACCATGGTTACAGATAAGTCACCAATGTCTGCACTTTAAATCGTTTGAAAAGAAAGAGCATAACAGGTCAGTTTGGTGAGATTTTGGGTAGAATGCTATATTATGTCAAACTGAAGATGAAGGCAAAAGTTCAACGAACGTATTTGTGCGAAATGCTATTTAGTGTCAAAAATGACGCTTAGGAATAGTGTTGCCACAACCTCAAAAATTTTGGTATCACAAATTAATGCCTTCATGATTTTTTTTTCGTGGTCACGCTTTCCTTTACCGATCCAGGGGGGGGCGTAAAAACCGTTTATAAAAGGGGCGTTGCACCGTCCTCCGATCCTATATCTGAAGTCGGAACAGTCCGGAGGCCGATAGTTTTCGAAATATAAATATTTGTGTTTTTGAAAATACCTTTATTTTGGTGCCTGACTGATTGAAAGAACCACATAATCCTCTTATAATAATAATAATAACCCACGCCCTCCAATCCCGCCCGACCGCACGAGAGGCGCACCCGCATGACGTACGGATATTTTTTATTTACATAAAACGCCGAGGTGTTGAGTGGCAGGAGTTTGTTAAGCGTCGAGATCTTAAACTGCTCAGCTACAGAGAAATAAAATCATCAGCTGAGTATAGTACATTTGAAGTTAGTCTTGAGAATTATAACAGAATAATCGCTACTATGTGTTAAGATAAGACAGTATTTTTTCCCTTATAATGAAAAGTGAGTCCGAAATATCTAAAAAGCTGGAATAGGAATTAAAGCTCTTACATAAACCCCGGAAAGGTTCATTTAATTCAAAGTTTGATTTACACTGCTTTAAATAGATAGGGTTGAAGTGTCTTGTTGAACGAGAAGGAATGTTAAAGTTTATTTCAGCTAGCAAGAAAGAAGAAAGAATTAAGCCATTCAAAAGCTTAACGATAAATATTACCCCTAACATTTCTCGTCGACTTGCAAGAGTTGGAAGATTAAGGAGTTTTAAACGGCTAGTATACGGTGGAAGATTGTAACCAGAATCCCAAGGCAAATTTCTTAAAGCAAAAAGCAAAAACTGTTTGGACTGACTCTAAGCGATAAGAGTGAATCTGATAGTATGGATTCCAAACTATGGAACCATATTCCAATATAGGTCTTACTAAAGTTGTAAAGAGTGTTTTAGTTATGTATGGGTCGCTGAATTCCTTTGACCAACGTTTTACAAACGTTAAGACACCTCTTGCCTTATTTGCTGTTGCATTAATATGAATGTTAAAACTAAGTTTGCAGTCCATTATTACACCTAAATCCACAAACTCATTTACTTGTTCGAGACCTAAGCCATTTATTGCATAAGAATCTGGCTGTACGGTTTTCCGGGAAAAGCGCATGAATTTACATTTATTGAGGTTAAGTGGCATTAAGTTAGTGTCACACCAAGAAACTAAGGAATTTAAATCTTCCTGAAGCAAAGTTCTATCATCAAATGAAGAGATTGATCTAAAAAGCTTTACGTCGTCCGCATACAATGAAATTTTTGAGTGTTTAATTGTAGTAGTTATATCGTTAATGAATAGCAAAAACAGAATCGGGCCAGGGTGACTGCCTTGAGGAACTCCTGAAGTAACATTAATAATAGACGAGTATGCATTTTTGAAAATCACCCTTTGTGTTCTATTTAAAAGATATGTAGATATCCATTGCAAAAGGCTGGGCTGAAAGCCAAGGAGATCAAATTTAAGAATCAGCAAGGAGTGATTGACTTTATCAAATGCTTTGCTGAAGTCCGTGTATATAACATCAGTGGGTAAGTTTTGAGAAAATCCATTAGAAACACTAGTGGTAAACTACAGTAGGTTTGTGACCGTTGATTTACCCTTACAGAAACCGTGTTGGGAATCACAAATTAATGAGGACGTTGAATGAGACAATCTATTGGTAACTATTGCTTCAAATAATTTAGGAATAGCCGAAATATTAGCTATACCTCGATAATTTTCTATGGAGGACCTACTCCCGCTTTTATGAAGGGGGATAATGAATGACTCTTTCCAGAGCATAGGGAAAATGCCTTGTTCTAAGGAACTATTGAATAGTGCAGTTAGTGGTTTAAACAGGTTTATGGCACATTTTTTTAGAAAGCATGATGGTATCTGGTCAGGACCATAACTAAATGACTCTTTTAATGATAATAAAGCTGATAACACATCATCTGAAGATATATATGGTTTGCAAATTGATGTATTAGGAGATAATCGATATGGATAGTTACGAAATGGAAGTTCTTCTATGTTGAAATAATTATGTTTGAAAAATTGTGCAAAAAGATTGGAAATTTCTTGACTATCACTTGAAGTGTTGTCTTGATATCTCATAGCAGATGGGAACCCATTAACTTTTCTCTTGGAGTTTACGAAACTGTAAAACGATTTTGGATTACGAATAAAATTAGACTTAATTTTACGTATATAAGCTCTATAGCATTTTTTATTTAACACAAAGTATTGGCGTCTAAGCTCAGCATACTTTAAGTAGTCGGCATGCAAGCCCGATTTCTTGTATAATTTGAAAACTCGGGATTTCTTATTTTTTAAAGTTTTAAGCTCTTTTGTGAACCAAGGTTGTAATGGCTCACTGTACTCACGAACACGTTTAGGCACAAGTTTTTCAAATAGGCAATGAATAATTTTATTAAAAAGTAAAACGTTTTGCTCGACATCGTTATTAAATTTTGGCCATGTTAAACTAGCTAACTCATTATTAAGTTTTTTAAAGTTGGCCTTGGAAAAATTATAATACGTACTTGTTTTTGCTGAACTAGGAATGCAGCCACTAATATTGTTTACAATTTCGTATGTAATCTCTAGAGAAGGGTGGTATAAGTCCTCCGGTAGAACAAGAGGGTCACAGCGGTGAAGGACATACTTAGAGCTATCATCTACAAAAACTAGGTCTAAGATTTTCCCGAACGCATTCTGAAATATGTTCACCTGGTTGAGGGAAAGATCCGCAATCTGATCGAAAAAGCTATTCATGTCCGATCTCGATGAGTTCGGAATAATATTCTCCTCTGAAACGCTCCAAGAAGTGCACGGAAGATTAAAATCGCCTAACACAAGCATAGAGTCAGAGGAGTTCATCAGTGCGTGTACATCTTTAAGCACAGATGCTAATTCCATATACACGCTTATATTGCAGGCTGGCGGGATATAGCAAGCAAATAAATAAATCCAATCCTTTGCTTGCTTAATTCGAATGCAAATCGACTCCACACCACCAATATTAGGTGTACTGGCCACCTCAGAATGTAATGAGGACTTTACAGCAAACAAGACACGACCGCCGATTCTGTTTACGCGATCATTTCTATACACCTTTCTGGGGCAAAATCTACGTACCCATCCACAGTAATTTTTCGTGGACCACCTTCATCGTCTTCATGAAGGAGTACTTAAATTTATCAAAAAAAAAAAAAAACACCTAAGCGCAATTATATATGAATGATAAGTAGATAATTTTTATTTTGGCTTAGAACAAATTTTCTATTTATCAAAGTTTTGGTAGGACCACTGCCCATAGCAGGCATTTTGACTTAAAGGAGGGCAGCGCGACAAATATTTAAGAACTGATTCAATGACTCCAATTCAATTCCAAAATCAGCTCTGGCAACTAGATCACCCAGCTCGTTTGACCCATTTCATTTTATAGAACTTTTATATTACTCGGTACAGTACCAAAGTATTCATATTTATTTGCATGTGAAATTTAAGTATTATCTTTATATTTTTATATAAAAAAAAACGGTATCGTTAAAACCATGAAAGTAGCCTACTTTATTAATTTTAATTTTTTTCTCAAAAATTTTTCGGTGTTAGAACCCAAAAGCAGCATATTTTATTAATTTTAATTTTTTGTTCAAACATTTTTCGGTGATACCAAAAAAACCATAAATGTATCAATTTGTGATGGCCTATGTTTTAACGTTGGTAAGTGTTATGTGTTGCCTATATGTAAGAAGCGCCTTAAGCCTGCTGATGTCCCTTCGTTATATATAGGAGAGAAAGAACTTAAATCGGTAACCAAAATTAAAAATTTTGGATTTGTTATTAACAGTGATCTTACGTGTACTGATCACATTAATTCAGTAGTTGGCAAAGTATACTCCACGCTGAGAAGCCTTCGAATATCTGCCCCATATACGCCAAATCAGATAAGACGGAAACTCGCTATCCAGCTCATTATGCCTATAATTTGTTATGCGGAACTAGTTTACAGTAAACTAGACTCTCAGTCTGCTCATAAGCTGGATGTAGCCTTCAACCACGTTACGCGGTATGTATTTGGCTTAGCGAGATTCGAGCATATCACAGCGTGGAGGAGTAGCCTGCTGGGCTGTGAACTCGCTGATTATCTGAAAGTTAGAAACTGTATCTTTCTCTTCCACCTCATGAGAGTTAAGACACCTGATTATCTTTATGAGAAACTACTTTTTGGTAAATCGACCCGTATAAGTAACCTTATGGTTCCACAGTACAATTTTCTCTCCTCATCTAGACTATTCTTCGTCAACGCTATACGTATATGGAACTCTGTTCCTGCCGTCATACGCAGTAGCCTAAACATAAGCAACATTAAGACTGTTTTGTTATCATATTTTAGTAAATAGAAATATGAAAATTATATATGTTTGTATATCTCATAGATAGCTTACCGCTCCTTCACTCTTCTCTCCTTTCTCCCCTTCCCTTCCTCACTTCTTTTTATTTTACTGTTTTTAATTAGTTTTAGGTATAGTTATAAGCTATTGTAGGTATATACTATTATGTAATGGTTTTAGTTTTTATTGTTGTGCTAAAAAAGACATCATGTACTTACTGCACTAATGTTTAATTTTAATAAATGAAATAAAATTAAATTAAATTTTTTGAGGCTGTGGCAACACTGTTTATAATTTCTTCCTCTTCTTCAGAGATTTTGACACATTTTAGGAAAGTACCCACACAAATTCTGTGTGCGGATTCCTACAAATAGCTAGTCTTCTTTCTCGCTCACATCCTCTGATCCTCTCGCTCTTTTGTGGTAAAATTCCTGCAACTCATACGCTTTCCTACATTCAACAAACGCTATTAACGTGTCCGTGTGATTTGAGCGCGACCAATTGATCTATGAAACGCCTATCACTGCATTATGCAGCCCATTAACCATACAATTTATCGTACTACACCGTCGTACGATAAATCGCATGCTTCGCCACCAACGTTCCAACTTCAACGTCGATTTGTCGTCAAACATCATTTTTACTGACGCTTTGTAGAGTACATAACAAGCCAATGCATACGGGTTGTGCTGGCTCTACTTGTAATAATTGAAAAAAAATGCTAATTTTTGTATTATAAAAATATATACATAAGTTAAATGTTTACATTTTTCACACTTAATATTGAACATTTTGGCAATATAAGTGCTCTATACCATTGCGAAAAACGAGTAACCAATTAAAACGTCCATCGAATACTTTGCCGACGTCATTTTTGGCGCTCAAGTATGGATGCCACACTTATGTAGTTTAGAGTGTGCCAATAAAAAAAAATATAAAACAGTGTTTAAAAAACTGCAGTCGGAATTAGCAAAAGTCGTGAAATGTTTGATTTTATTTGATTTTGATATTTGTCGCTTTTTAAAATGACGATTTTGCCTGATTTTGATTTTGCGCTGATTTCATATTGCTCAAAATCAAAAGCGGCCTGATTTCAAAATGAACCATTTTGCCTGATTTTGATTTAGTGCTGATTTCATATTGCTCAAAATTAAAAGCGGCCTGATTTCAAAATGAACAATTTTACCTGATTTTGATTTTGTGCTGATTTCATATTGCTCAAAATTAAAAGCGGCCTGATTTCAAAATAAACAATTTTGCCTGATTTTCATTTTGTGCTGATTTCATATTGCTCGAAATCAAAAGCAACCAAATATCAAAATTAGCGATTTTGCCTGATTTTCATTTTGTGCTAATTTTGATTTTGTGCTGATTTCATATTGCTAAAATGAAAAGCTGCCAAATATCAAAATTAGCGATTTTGCCTGATTTTCATTTTGTGCTAATTTTGATTTTGTGCTGATTTCATATTGCTAAAATCAAAAGCAGCCAAATATCAAAATCAATGCTTTCACAGTTTTGCTATTTACGCTTACATGCGCATACTCGTAGATACATATGTATGTATATAAACGTAATACAGAGGGTAAGAAATTATGTACATACACACCAGTGGCGTAGTAATGGGGGGGGTTTTGGGGACAACCCCCCCCCCCCCCCCCACCCCCCGAAAGATTCGTTTTGACCATAAAACCATCTTTGACTTTATTAGCATGCATTTCTTTTTCAGGAAAAAATCAATGAGAATAGTAACTTTTCGAAATTGGTAATTCGAAATTTAGCGCTTTTTCCTTCCTTACGGCTCAACAAACGCTACAATTATTATACGGTATTGCTGTTATTAACATGCTAATAACAGAAAAGTAACGCCAATTATTTAAATTTCAAGTTTTCTTTCAATTACTTATCATCTTAATCAAATAATATTAGTATAAACTACAATGGGAATAAATATGCAATGTATAAGAGTATCTGAACTTGAGATTTTACTTAATGTCTGTCAAAATGGAATATTAAAAAACTAAATTATATAAGAAAATTATTATTTATAACCGTAGCACATAGGTAGATTTTCAAGTTTTATGCGGCCAAAAATATTTTATTGTGTACATCTATTCCAAATTGCTTGTTTAATGCAAAATTTTAATAATTTGTGTTAAAAGTAGAGCTCTCGATTTTTATTGAACATTTTCGAGTAGCCCGAATAGTTGTTGTTCAAATGCTCGAAGAGTTGTTTGTTTGTTTATTACCCGTATGTTTGTACGGGCATTTGAACAATTCGGGTATTTTGAAGTTTGTTTTTTTCTTTTGTTTATTAGGCTGTGTGCCAATCGGTAACATTTTTCTCTATGGGAAAATGAGGTAGAAAATTTTACCATGTTGAGAAAAAAAACACAATTTTGCTGTGCCAAACGGAATAGAAAATTTTGGCAGTTACAAAGATAAACTTTTGGGCGAAAACGAACAACGATACAATTTGAAAACGTAAAATAAATATATTTGTTGATGGCAATATTGATGGAAACAGACGATATGTATCCATGTAATGATCTGATGTTATTTTGTTTTTAAATATTTGTGTTACTTGTGTATGTATGTAATTACAAATTGTCAAAATTTTACCTAGCCCATTGAGCTAGGTAAAATTATGACACTAGAATTCACCACGAATACTGCCAAAATTTTACTCCCTTATGTCAAAATTTCATTTTTTCTACCGATTGGCACACAGCCTTATTATTATTTTTTCTTTATAAAAAAACGCGGCCAGAATTTATAGAAGATTTTGAGGACATTTCTAAGTGTACTGTTATGTAGCCAAAAAATTTTAGTGTAAAAAGTGCTATTCTCAATGCTGTAAAAATTTCCGTCGATTTTAGTAAATTTTTTCTGTAGGGTGTTTGCGTTATATGTATGTGAGACCGTTCCAATTAAAATTTACGAAAAGCCAATGAAATTTTTCAAAAAGTTGAATGTTGCATATTATTATATTACAATTGAATGAGCTGCAAAATTGCATACTCAATAATCTTCTAAAAAATGTAGCTTTATAATTCTTAGCCCCTTTTTATGATAAGTACTTCCTTAACTTTGAAAAATTGGAAATACTAAAAATACTGCCTAAAAAGTTAACAATAATCGCTGCTAAATATCTGGGTTACTTTCGAGCATCACCTACATTAACCAAGATATGCGTTAGAAATATAAACATTAAAATTAAATATAAAGCACAAAAAGAAAATTATTGTAGGTACATATGAAAAACCCTGTATCTAGTAGTGAAGTGCTGCTTTGTGCGACGTAATTTTTTGTCGGCTAACCACTAACTGTACTAGATATCATGTCCGAGGGTTAATTTGACTGAGTCTGACAGAGCAACATAACAAAACCAATTTTTAACATGAAAAAGAGTGATAATTTTTTTTTAAATATCCCAACTTTAGAGTGCAAACTGTGTAAGTCCACTTTTATGAAAAAGTGTATTTTTATGTAGAACGCTAGAAAAATCAAATACGCACCGCACTAAACAAGTCTGAGATACTTGTCATATTTCTACTCGTTGTTATTCAGTGATACGCAAATTGTGTAAGTCCAAAAAGCGAAAAAAATTGTGTAAGTCCAAAATATTTATATGAACAGAAATTTTTTTTTCATTGCGAATTTTTTTTTTTTTTCTTTTTTGTTTTTTGTCTCTCCTACAAAGTTTTAAAAAAGAACTTACACAATTTGCATTCTAAGCTAGCGATTTTTATCATTTGTAAAAAAAATTGTAGTTTTTTTTTGGTAATTTTAATTTTGGTAAATTTTTTACATTGGCTGTGACCCCCCCCCGAAAAATTCTCTAGCTACGCCACTGATACACACATGTGTTCATGTAAGCGTAAATAGCAAAACTGTGAAAGCATTGATTTCGAATTTGGCTGCTTTTGATTTTAGCAATATGAAATCAGCACAAAATCAAAATTAGCACAAAATGAAAATCAGGCAAAATCGCTAATTTTGATATTTGGCTGTGAGACCGTTCCAATTAAAATTTGCGAAAAGCCAATGAAATTTTTCAAAAAGTTGAATGTTGCATATTATTATATTACAATTGAATGAGCTGCAAAATTGCATACTCAATAATCTTCTAAAAAATGTAGCTTTATAATTCTTAGCCCCTTTTTATGATAAGTACTTCCTTAACTTTGAAAAATTGGAAATACTAAAAATACTGCCTAAAAAGTTAACAATAATCGCTGCTAAATATCTGGGTTACTTTCGAGCATCACCTACATTAACCAATATATGCGTTAGAAATATAAACATTAAAATTAAATATAAAGCACAAAAAGAAAATTATTGTAGGTACATATGAAAAACCCTGCATCTAGTAGTGAAGTGCTGCTTTGTGCGACGTAATTTTTTGTCGGCTAACCACTAATTGTACTAGATATCATGTCCGAGGGTTAATTTGACTGAGTCTGACAGAGCAACATAACAAAACCAATTTTTAACATGAAAAAGAGTGATAATTTTTTTTTAAATATCCCAACTTTAGAGTGCAAACTGTGTAAGTCCACTTTTATGAAAAAGTGTATTTTTATGTAGAACGCTAGAAAAATCAAATACGCACCGCGCTAAACAAGTCTGAGATACTTGTCATATTTCTACTCGTTGTTATTCAGTGATACGCAAATTGTGTAAGTCCAAAAAGCGAAAAAAATTGTGTAAGTCCAAAATATTTATATGAACAGAAATTTTTTTTTCATTGCGAATTTTTTTTTTTTTCTTTTTTGTTTTTTGTCTCTCCTACAAAGTTTTAAAAAAGAACTTACACAATTTGCGATTTTTATCATTTGTAAAAAAAATTGTAGTTTTTTTTTGGTAATTTTAATTTTGGTAAATTTTTTACATTGGCTGTGACCCCCCCCCCGAAAAATTCTCTAGCTACGCCACTGATACACACATGTGTTCATGTAAGCGTAAATAGCAAAACTGTGAAAGCATTGATTTCGAATTTGGCTGCTTTTGATTTTAGCAATATGAAATCAGCACAAAATCAAAATTAGCACAAAATGAAAATCAGGCAAAATCGCTAATTTTGATATTTGGCTGCTTTTCATTTTAGCAAAATGAAATCAGCACAAAATCAAAATTAGCACAAAATGAAAATCAGGCAAAATCGCTAATTTTTATATTTGGTTGCTTTTGATTTTGAGCAATATGAAATCAGCGCAAAATCAAAATCAGGCAAAATGGTTCATTTTGAAATCAGGCCGCTTTTGATTTTGAGCAATATGAAATCAGCGCAAAATCAAAATCAGGCAAAATCGTCTATTTTCATATTTTTTCATATTGATTAACTGCGACTTCTGAATTTTTAAAAGCGGAATCAAAATCAACAGAAATGAAACTTATGCCAGTTTTTTAAACACTGATATAAAATAATATCTGTGTATGCTTTTTAATTATTTTCATTTAAATTTTTTTTTTAATTTCACTTTATTCGCTGTTAGGCCTTTTTTATTTTCATTAATTTATGATCCGTTTGTTTACTTCTAATTTTGACGTTTCTCCCAAATTCGCCAAAAAAAATAGCGATAACACGAAGAACACAGGGTTGCATTGAGAAAACTATCGTGATAATCTCGAGATTCATTTTAAATCGCGAATTTTTGGTAGCGGATTTTTGTACGGCAAACCTCGAATTTCAATCGAAGATTTTGTGTCAACCTCGAAAAAAGTAGATAATCTCGTATATGTAAATGGCCTATAAGTTAACGATACAGCTACAGAATTACGATAAGGCACCAATGACTAGTAACACAGCTTGTCGTAAGGTTGGTTGAATCAGCTGTTTTATAAGGCTACAGATCATGGTATAAGTATACCAGGTAAAACAAACGTCAAGTTTTCGTCGCCATATTAACCACCTGACAATTAAGCAGATTATGACATTTCGTGCTGCCATACTCAATGATAAAAATCCTCCATTAATGGCATTTTTCACTGCTTTGTTTTAAAAATAAATTGTAACCATGGTATTCATAGTAACGAATTTTTTCAATTTGAATTGAAAGAAATTTTTTCAATTTGAAATTATTTCAATTTGAAAAAATTACACATCCTGCAGTAAATTTGTTTCACTGCTGAATGATCATTGATGATTCTTCTGAGTACAATTTTTATTATTATCATTATTTTTTATTTTTTTTTTAAAAAAAGCAAACCATTATATGAAAAATTCAGCAGTCTTTATTTGAAAGTACTCACTGATGCCTCCTCAGTCATAGATGAATTTCATCAGTGATCCATAAAAGATTCATTTCGGATTTTTACTTCGCGGAATATCAGTTTGGCCGTGCTACAAAGTAGCCCCTTTCCGGTATTCTCGGTGAGTTTTTAATTTAGTTTAGTAGTAGAGCTCTAGATACCCGGGTTTCGAACAAATCGAATTGATCGTTTTTGTTTGAAGCCCGTTTGTTGTTCAAATGCCCGTACAAACATTCGAGCTTACAAACAAAAAAAAATGTGTATCGAAAAACAAAAATAAAAACAACTACATATGAAGAAGAAAAAAAATAATAAATAAAAGAAAAACAAACTTCAAAATGCCCGAATTGTTCAAATGCCCGTACAAACATACGGGTAATAAACAAACAAACAACTGCTCGAGCATTTGAACAACATTTGTTCGGGCTACTCGAAAATGTTCAAAAAAAATCTGGAGCTCTATTTAGTAGTTACGATCACTTTTAATTTAGGCTTTGTGATCACTCTGGTATATAGTTTGGGGAGGTTTTGGAGATTGATCTATTATAACTCCATATCGTCGCATAAAGTGCAATACCGCGTATCCGCTACCACCCAAATTTTACAGGAGACAGTAAAAACTGTTTTAATTCAAAACGGTTCGGAATTTTGCAAACCCACAGCCAAACAAAGGTAGATTTTTGGATTATATTCTTAATCCAAATATCATTTTGGCGAAAAACAGTTAAATGTGCAGTTATTGGCTTACTTATGTATTTATAAGCGGTTTTGCGTCTTTTATTTTGTTCAATAGTGACCTATAGGCGGTTTTGCAGGCGTACGTAAAAACTTTTCTTCAATAAAGCAAAGTTATAATCCATTTCGTGTTTATGAAAGTATAATCAACTTTAGTACATTACAGTACAGTTATAAAGCAATAACACGTATTATTCGCGGTATTGGTTCGAAAAATTTCCTTAAAAAAGCGGTTTTGAAACTGTGTCATTATTTGGAATTGCGTTGTGTGAATCTCAAAATTGTTGCATGAATGGATGGGGACGGACGCCAGGAATGTATTTTTGATGAAATCTCATTTTTGGCAAAAATGTCACGCGGTTTTGCACTTTAAACGACGATATGTATGTACACCACTATACCAAGTCAGCATTTCAGTCTATATATGTATGTATGTACATATGTCCAATCCAATTACAAAAAAATATGTACCCTAGATTTTAACAATATGAGTTGCTTATTTCCGCGGTGCAATAATACCAAATATGGCTGCAAAGACGGTGATATAAAATTTTTCCAATTTCCGACGATACCCTTAATTCGCGGAGAGTGGATGAAGATTGGTGGAGTGAGCGAAGAGGAGCTACCGGAAGTTCCATAAAACTGCTCACTAGTGCCCTTTCTCTTTCTGTCCTTTGATTCCTGAAATACCCAAACTTTCAAACAAAAATCTACGCATTCAAAAAATAAAAGTCTGGCATCGCTATACTCCAAAACTGGCATAATATTAAACTTCAAAAATCTGCTTTTTAATCAAAACGACAATGCATATACCTGTATTTTTTATACCATGGTTACAGATAAGTCACCAATGTCTGCACCTTAAATCGTTTCAAAAGAAAGAGCATAACAGCAAGGGCGTAGGCAAGTAGGGGCACCTGCCCCCCCTGGCTAGGTACTGCTTAATATTATAATGGCATCAGAGAATAGTACAGAAATTTACATTTCAAAATAAAACAGTGAGATTTGTTTCAATTCGTGTCTACAGTTCACTAAATATTTTAGCATTAGCATTGATAAGCAGAATCTAAGGCCTGGTTTCACCAGCGTGACTAAAGCTAATACTGATTTCACACAGGCGGTTAATGGAGTAATTATCCACATTTTCTTCATTAAGTTGATAATGAAGCTCTATCTTCCATCCAGAAGTTCAATTTATTAATGGATCCTTTACTAATTAATTGAATTTTTAATCGAATAAAAATCCAATACAACTCTCGGAGGTAAGTTCGGTTTTATTAATTTTGAAGTTCAACCGTCAATTCGTTTTGGCATGAATTTATTATCCCAACAAACATTCTCAGAGCACTCATAATTTGGAGTCGGATATGAATCACAAACATGTGTGAAATATGTATGAGCTTAGGAACAATTTTTTTATAATTTTTTTCTTGTTTTTTTTTTTTTAATTATAATTGTAATTCGAAAAATGGGAATTAGGTATAAAAGTATCACTAAAGTACATCAGGAGGAAAATACAAATAGACAACACTATAAAGCAAGGAATGAATGTCCCACAATGGTTGTGTTCAGAATCCCAACGGTTGCGCAACAGTTGTGTTTTTATCTTCTGAACGCAAAGTTGAGTATTTCTGATTAACACGTGAGTTTGGACACTTTTTTCATCATACATTTTTTATGCTCACTTCGGACTACATTTGTGCTTACGATTTTGACATATGTACAAATATATAAATACCTATATTTATGAATTTTTGAATGTGATAAAAATGTTTCAAAGTAGCGAAATTATTGCCGATTATGTTGTGGATAGGTAATTATAATAATAGTTTGTTTATTTTCTGTATCAGCTCGTTCAGAAGGAGCAAATTATATCCCTTTCCGCTCAGTGATATCTACACAACAGTTTTGCTCAACAGTTCCGACTTCTGAACGCAACCAATGAGAGAAGAGGAGAATAAGCTGGGAGAATGGAGAGAGGAGATGAAGAGAATTGGGTCAGGGGAGGAAAATGCAAAAACAAAAGACATTTTTTTTGGTTTTACTACATATCCAGGCTCATAAAATGTATGAAATTAGGCTCATATCAGGGGACCACCTTAACCCTAATCCTCTAAAGTGAGCCTCTCAGTCTCACTTTAAAGTTTAAAAGCGAATAATTCCTAAACCAAAAAAGCTTTTTGCTTGAAATTTTGGGCATTCCTCCATTTGTGTTCATAAATTATGAAATAATGTTGATCGTTGGGCTATTTATTTATTTTAACCATTTTTTTTGCAATCGTATAAAATTGTAACGAAAAACCGAAAGTGAGCCTCAAAGACTCACCTTAAGTATCTTTATCGTAATAAGCTTACATTTCTAGAATTCAACTAAATTTTGAATCCGTTGTTTACAAGGTTTATCCAGTGAGGTTTTTGCATTGTTAACTCACCATACTTCCCCCGGATTTTGGTGAATTCGTCGTATTTCACCATAGATCTATAGATCATATGATGTCATAAAATTATGGAGAACGGTAAAGTGAGCAATATCAAAACCATTAAAATCTTATCATTTTCTGTTTACTGAGATTCTAAATTACGGAAAAGATGCGTTCAGATAGAGAAACGAATGATCGTCTGCTTTTGTGCGTCAGTAATTTCACCACGAACGTTGCGTTTTAAAATTTTTAAATTTGATCGCGGAAAATATATATTAGGGGCGATCATATGAAATATTTATTCATATTCATTTGATTCTTAGTTTTTCTCATTGTCTGCACGAAAACAAATTTATAACAGATGTAATAATACCATTTATAATGAACATTCAACAACTACAAAAATGGGTGAAAATTGCAGTTCATTAATATCCCCTATTTTATGAAATTACCTTTTTTATCTTTATATACTAAAAAAATTATCATAAACCGTTATAAGAATGTATAAAAATGCTTCTGCATTCATTACTGCATAAACAAAAGTAAAAAACAAATACCAAAATAATGTGTTTCAAAATTTCCACATAGGTGAGCCTCAGAGTCTCACTTTCGGTTTTACGTAACTTTTCAAAATTCGGTAATTAGGGTTAAGAACAGAAATACATACATTTCGGACTCCAAAATGAGCTCATAATGAGTGTGGATGCTCCAGTTTAGGATTCCTTTCTGATTTTTTTACCTATGACTCCGAATGTTTACTGGGATTATTTATTAAAAAATTCTTGTCAATAATAACAAATTATTTAATGAAAAGTGACATCTCCTTGTTAATTGAGTGTGTGTGAAACACAAGAATTTATTGTTAAATTATAAATGTAATGTACTACATTAATATTCTGTCTGAAAACAGTATAAAACTAAGTTTTGACTTAAGTTAGCCCAGATTTGGGGTTAACTTACTTTTGGGTTTCACCAAATGAGCGACTTGAATAATTTTGCACACAACAACTCGATCAGCTGTTTTATACATAGTAGTATTTTAGTAGTTTTTTCCTACTTTTTGACTTTGCGCAACCCAGTTTATTTGACAGTTGTTGTTGTCATTTTTATATTAGCAGTGTTGCTGTAGTCGCACTCACAAATTAGTATTATTTTTGACATTTAAGAGCGGAACAGCAACACTTGATTTTAGTCGCAAAAAAATTGATTTTTGACTGCTTCAAATATTTGATGTGCTTGCCCTCCCTGGATAAAATCCTGGCTACGCCCTTGCATTACAGGTCTGTTTGGTGAGATTTTGGGTAGAATGCTATTTTATGTCAAACTGAAGATGAAGGCAAAAGTTCAACAAACGCATTTGTGCGAAATGCTATTTAGTGTCAAAAATGACGCTTAGGAATAGTGTTGCCACAACCTCAAAAATTTTGGTATCACAAATTAATGCCTTCATGATTTTTTTTTTTCGTGGTCACGCTTTCCTTTACCGATCCAGGGGGGGGCGTAAAAACCGTTTATAAAAGGGGCGTTGCACCGTCCTCCGATCCTATATCTGAAGTCGGAACAGTCCGGAGGCCGATAGTTTTCGAAATATAAATATTTGTTTTTTTTTCAAAATACCTTTATTTTGGTGCCTAACTGATTGAAAGAACCACATAATCCTCTTTCTGGGGCAAAATCTACGTACCCATCCACAGTAATCTTTCGTGGACCACCTTCATCGTCTTCATGAAGGAGTACTTAAATTTATCAAAAAAAAAAAACACCTAAGCGCAATTATATATGAATGATAAGTAGATAATTTTTATTTTGGCCTAGAACAAATTTTATTTTTATCAAAGTTTTGGTAGGACCACTGCCCATAGCAGGCATTTTGACTTAAAGGAGGGCAGCGCGACAAATATTTAAGAACTGATTCAATGACTCCAATTCAATTCCAAAATCAGCTCTAGCAACTAGATCAGCCAGCTCGTTTGACCCATTTCATTTTATAGAACTTTTATATTACTCGGTACAGTACCAAATATTCATATTTATTTGCATGTGAAATTTAAGTATTATCTTTATATTTTTATATTAAAAAAAACGGTATCGTTAAAACCACGAAAGTAGCCTACTTTATTAATTTTAATTTTTTTCTCAAAAATTTTCCGGTGTTAGAAGCCAAAAGCAGCATATTTTATTATACTCAGCTGTACTAGTACACAGAGTATTATAGTTTTAATCACATAACGGTGGATTGTAACAGAATGAAATAATCGAGATAGATATAGACTTATATATATTAAAATGATCAGGGTGAAAAGAGAAATCGATTGAGCCATGTCCGTCCGTCCGTCCGTCTGTCCGTCTGTAAATACTCTAACTCGCGCAAAAATTGAGATATTTTGATGAAATTTGGAATGCAAGTTGGTATCGAGACTGGGACGGTTGGTATTGAAAATGGGCGAAATCGGACCATGACCACGCCCACTTTTCCTATATAGAAAAAATCGGAAATTTGGTATCTCAGTCCCTAATATAGCTGGAGCGATGAAATTTTACCCACGTGTTGAGCTCAGGCCCCTATAAAGAAATTTGGTGAAATTTTAGAAAACGGGCGGTGCCACGCCCACTTATTAAGGGTCAAACATTGAAAGTTTTATATGTCATAACTCAGAAACCGTTGAAGATATATCGATGAAATTTGGTATGCGTGATATACTTACTTAGGCAAATGTTTGGACGGAAAATAGTTAAAATCGGTTGACGGCCACGCCCACTTTTATATATGTGTATTATAAAGTGATCTAATAAAAACATTTTAAGCCATATCTCTGTCAAATATAAAGATCTATCACTGAAATTTTGTCGCATGAGTCCAACTATGGACATAAAACAAAAAACACAAAAATTGTGGAAAATGGGTGGTGCCACGCCCACTTATTAAGGGGCAAACATTGAAAGTTTTATGAGTCATAACTCAGAAACCGTTGAAGATATATCGATGAAATTCGGTACGCGTGATATACTTGCTTAGGCAAATATTTGGACGAAAAATTTCCAAAATCGGTTGACGACCACGCCCACTTTTATATATGGGTCTTATAAAGTGACCTAATAAAAACATTTTAAGCGATATCTCTGTCAAATATAAAGATATATCATTAAAATTTTATGGCAGGAGTCTAACTACGAACATAAGACAAAAACCGTAAAAATTTTGGAAAATGGGCGTGGCACCGCCTCTTTTTAGAAGCAGGAATATACGAGATTTCTTAGCCTATAACTCGACAAATAATTTATATATAATGACGAAACTTGGTGTGTACACTTTTATTACTTGTGGTAATACATGTTCAAAATTTTAGAGAAACCGGTTGACGGCCACGCCCACTTTTATATATGGGAACTATAAAGTGACTTAATGAAAACATTTTAAGCGATATCTTTGTCAAACGTAAAGATAATTCATTGAAATTTTGTGGTATGATTTCTACAATAGACCGGAAACAAAAAATATAAAAATTTTGGAAAATGGGCGTGGCACCGCCTCCTTTTAGATAAAGGAATCTACGAGATTTCGGAGCCCATAACTCGACAAATAATTGAGATATTATGATGAAACTTGGTTTGTACACTTTTATAACTTGTATTAATAGACACGCAGAAATTTATTGAAATCGTTTTATGACCACGACTACTTTTTAGCAAAGATATTTCTGGAACACGCTTTGGAAATTTTTAACGTGACATCTTTGTAACTGGAAGTCATAAAGGAATGAAATTTTGCACAAAGAATAATATTCATATGCTTAGTTGGATGACTGATAAAAATTTTGAAAATGGGCGTGGCTACGCCCACTTTATGCAGCATTCGCTTTATATAAAATCCATCAAACGCAAACAAACAATGAAAACATACAGCTGAGTATCTAATGTTCGATTCCACTCGAACTTAGGCTTCCTTACTTGTTAATTTTAATTTTTTTTTTCAAAAATTTTTCGGTGATACCAAAAAAACCATAAATGTATCAATTTATGATGGCCTATGTCTTAACGTTTGTAAGTGTTATGTGTTGCCTATATATAAGAAGCGCCTTAAGCCTGCTGATGTCCCTTCGTTATATATAGGAGAGAAAGAACTTAAATCGGTAACCAAAATTAAAAACTTGGAATTTGTTATTAACAGTGATCTTACGTGTACTGATCACATAAATTCAGTATCTGCCCCATATACGCCAAATCAGATAAGACGGAAACTCGCTATCCAGCTCATTATGTCTATAATTTGTTATGCGGAGCTAGTTTACAGTAAACTAGACTCTCAGTCTGCTCATAAGCTGGATGTAGCCTTCAACCACGTTACGTGGTATGTATTTGGCTTAGCGAGATTCGAGCATATCACAGCGTGGAGGAGTAGCCTGCTGGGCTGTGAACTCGCTGATTATCTCAAAGTTAGAAACTGTGTCTTTCTCTTCCGCCTCATGAGAGTTAAGGCACCTGATTATCTTTATGAGAAACTACTTTTTGGTAAATCGACACGTATAAGTAACCTTATGGTTCCACAGTACAATTTTTTCTCCTCATCTAGACTATTCTTCGTCAACGCTATACGTATATGGAACTCTGTTCCTGCCGTCATACGCAGTAGCCTAAACATAAGCAACATTAAGACTGTTTTGTTATCATATTTTAGTAAATAGAAATATGAAAATTATATATGTTTGTATAACTCATAGATAGCTTACCGCTCCTTCACTCTTCTCTCCTTTCTCCCCTTCCCTTCCTCACTTCTTTTTATTTTACTGTTTTTAATTAGTTTTCAGTATAGTTATAAGCTATTGTAGGTATACACTATTATTAAAAAAGACATCATGTACTTACTGCACTAATGTTTAATTTTAATAAATGAAATGAAATTTTTTGAGGCTGTGGCAACACTGTTTACAATTTCTTGACACATTTTAGGAAAGTACCCACACAAATTCTGTGTGCGGATTCCTACAAATAGCTAGTCTTCTTTCTCGCTCACATCCTCTGATCCTCTCGCTCTTTTGTGGTAAAATTCCTACAACTCATACGCTTTCCTACACTCAACAAACGCTATTAACGTGTCCGTGTGATTTGAGCGCGACCAATTGATCTATGAAACGCCTATCACTGCAGCCCATTAACCATACAATTTATCGTACTACACCGTCGTACGATAAATCGCATGCTTCGCCACCAACGTTCCAACTTCAACGTCGATTTTTCGTCAAACATCATTTTTACTGACGCTTTGTATAGTACACAACAAGCCAATGCATACGGATTGTGCTGGCTCTACTTGTAATAATTGAAAAAAAATGCTAATTTTTGTATTATAAAAATATATACATAAGTTAAATCAGTGGCGTAGCTAGAGAATTTTTCGGGGGGGGGGGGGGGGGGTCACAGCCAATGTAAAAAATTTACCAAAATAAAATTACCAAAAAAAAACTACAATTTTTGTTACAAATGATAAAAATCGCTAGCTTAGAATGCAAATTGTGTAAGTCCTTTTTTAAAACTTTGTAGGAGAGACAAAAAACAAAAAAGAAAAAAAAATTCGAAATGAAAAAAAATGTCTGTTCATATAAATATTTTGGACTTACACAATTTTTTTCGCTTTTTGGACTTACACAATTTGCGTATCACTGAATAACAACGAGTAGAAATATGACAAGTATCTCAGACTTGTTTAACGCGGTGCGTATTTGATTTTTCTAGCGTTCTACATAAAAATACACTTTTTCATAAAAGTGGACTTACACAGTTTGCACTCTAAGCTAGCGAAATGTAATTTTTTCAGACTATAATTTAACATTTTAGTACAGAAATATCGCTTATAATACATATTTCAAACTCTTAAGGCCCTTGGCCACTTAAAATCTGGAATGTTAAGAAGTGTATACATATGTGTGAATGTCGGGTGATATCTAAAAGATTTGATTCTCATCAACGCGAGCCCGAACAAGAACGTGTAGCACAACGACTGCCGATTGCACTAACACACACAAAAAAACTCACACATACACACTGCTTGACATGCCAGATTGTCAGTTGCCAAGGGCCTTTAACTATACTTCAAAAGTAAGTCTCATATTCTCTTCTGGAAATCTACGCGCATAGGTAGATTTTCAATTTTATGCGCCCAAAATAGAATTTTGTAAAATTGTCACAATTACAGAAAAAAAACATACCCACATATTGGAAATAGAATGGGGAACAATAATTCATCGCTTTTTTCCCGACCCCATACTCTGCACTTGCCCCAGATGGTCGTAACATAGCATATCTGAAGTAAATTTTTTTGTTTTTTTTCTTACATATTTTTAAGTGCTAGTTTCAACTTGAATATTTATTATTTAAAGCATTTCATTTAAGTAATCGTGATGAATCCTAAAGGTTCAAGTAATTATTAACACTTTTCAATAATATCCTTGGTTTCCAATAATTCTAAGTTTATAGTTTTAAGCTTTTAAAGTTGGGATATTTAAAAAAAAATTATCACTCTTTTTCATGTTAAAAATTGGTTTTGTTATGTTGCTCTGTCAGACTCAGTCAAATTAACACTCGGACATGATATCTAGTACAATTAGTAGTTAGCCGACAAAAAATTACGTCGCACAAAGCCGCACTTCCTTCACTACTAGATACAGGGTTTTTCATATGTACCTACAATAATTTTCTTTTTGTGCTTTATATAATTTTAATGTTTATATTTCTAACGCATATCTTGGTTAATGTAGGTGATGCTCGAAAGTAACCCAGATATTTAGCAGCGATTATTGTTAACTTTTTAGGTAGCATTTTTAGTATTTCCAGTTTTTCAAAGTTAAGGAAGTACTTATCATAAAAAGGGGCTAAGAATTATAAAGCTACATTTTTTTATATTTCTAATGCTCGAAAGTAACCGAGATATTTATCAGGGATTATTGTTAACTTCTTAGGCAGTCTTTTTAGTATTTCCAATTTTTCAAAGTCAAGGAAATGCTTATCATAAAAAGGGGCTAAGAATTCTGAAGCTACATTTTTTTAGAATATTTTTGAGTATGCAGTTTTGCAGCTCATTCAACTTTTTAAAAATTTTCATTGGCCTTTCGCAATTTTAATTGGAACTGTCTCACATACATATATGGCAAGCACCCTACAGAAAAAATTTTCTAAAATCGACGGAATTTTCACAGCATTGGGAATTGCACATTTTACACTAAAGTTGGTTGGCTACATAACAGCACACTTAAAAATCTCCTCAAAATCTTCTATAAATTCTGGCCTCGCTTTGAAATTTTTAATCCACTTTTAGAAATTTCTACAATTTTTCGAATTTTTTCCATAAGCTTACAAATCCTGCTTAAAACGATTTTTATTTAAAAATTGTCTACATTTTTAAACGAAATAAGAAAGTCAAATTTTCGACAGAATTCTTTGAAATGAATTTAAAAACTATGTCGTATGATTTTTTTTTTAGTGACTGTATATATTTTTCAATAAAATCGACTTTTAACACAAATTATTAAAACTTTACATTAAACAAGCAATTTTGAATAGATGTAGACAATAAAATATTTATTTTATTTATATTTAAAACTTGAAAATCTATCCATGTGCATCGAGGCATGGCTTCCAAAACAATCAGCATAAATATCACTTTTCTCTAGGTCAGTGACGTACATTGGCTCAGATTTCCATCTGTCTACCGAAAGGGACTGCTTTACATTAAGGAACCACGGTCCGAGAAAAATGACTTTCGAAGAAAAAAGATGTTCTACGCGCATATATACATATGTGCATGTTTTTATAAGTGCCTTTCCTCGGTAATCGTACGCAGTTTTGGGGGTTTGTTTGGTAAATTTTACAACTTACCAACATCTCCGGTCGACGGGACTTTTGGATTTAGAATCAGGAGGACCTCCTCTACAACCCCCAATGACTTTTTTTAACGCGACTGTAGACTGTTGGAAAATTTTCCCCATACTTTTAATACCTATTTGTTGACACATAATTATTGTGACAGTACATAAGCAATACTCATTGAGAATAAGCCAACAAGATGGTAGAGCTTCCAATTTAGATGTGGAGATCTTTAAATTTGATATATGGGTCGCCTGTAGGTATGCACGCAAGTCAAGGTGAGAAAAAACTCTCGAAAATGATTAAACGATAACCATAGAAAATTTAGACACCTGATTTTTCCATCGAGTAAAATTTTTTAGATTAGCACACAGCTTTAGAAATCGATTCCGCGCTTTTGGTGTTGTTCGCTAACAGTGAGATTAGGTTTTGTCAGAAAAGTGGCGGAATGAACCATTTCTTTAACCAAACTACAAAAATTCGATGGTCTTATTTAATTATATATGTGATGCAGGGTGGATACTCCATATCATACATTGAAACCGCAATAATTTTTTATCTCAAACTATGACAAAACATTTAATTATAATAATTCATCTCACTTGTTGGCCTTTTTAAGGTAGGGCATTCTAATTTTAAGGTAGGGCATTGCCCCAAAATGCCCCCCCCCCCCGTAGCTACGGGCCTGTGTGAGTAATGCACTGCCATTTGTCAAGCAGATTACAATTTAGATGAGTTAGGTAGGGCTCAAGTATTGCTATTAATGGGCCACCGATTAAAAAATGTCCTGGCGTTAATACGTCTAAATTCTTTGGATTTTCTGAAAGCGCTACAAGAGGACGAGAATTAATGATAGCCGATATTTGACATACCAATGTTCGCAGTTCGTCAAATTCAAGAATTGATGAGCCAACCGAGCGATAAAAATTCTGCTTTGCTGTTTTTACGGCTGCTTCCCACAAACCGCCAAAGTGCGGTGAGCGGGGTGGGATGAATCTCCAATAAATCCCGTTGTGGATGCCGTAATTGTGGACTTTGCTGCGATGCTCCTCGCTTAAACACAGCTGTCGCAACTCCTTCAATGCATTTCGTGGTCCTACGAAGTTTGTAGCGTTATGTTATCTGGCCAAATACACCTGGGTACCAGTGATGTCATTTTCACTTCTATCGAAGTTTTTCACTTCACTTTTATACCTGTCACTTAAACACTTCCTCTTTCCCAAAACCACTTCGATTTTGACCAATCAGAATTAAGTTCTTTTTATAATTTATTCTGAAAAATTCTAACAAAAGTTGCACATGTATGTATGTACTATAACTTTCGATTTTTTTGAACATTTTCGAGTAGCCCGAACAATTGTTGTTTAAATGCTCGAACAGTTGTTTGTTTATTACCCGTATGTTTGTACGGGCATTTGAACAATTCGGGTATTTTGAAGTCTTTTGTTTATAATTATTATTTTTTCTTTATATGTAGTTTTTTTTATTTTTGTTTTTCCGATACACATTTCATTGTTTGTAAGCTCAAATGCTCGAATGTTTGTACGGGCATTTCAACAACAAACGGGCTTCAAACAAAAACGATCAGATCGAATTGCTCGATACCCGGGTATCTAGGGCTCTAGTATGTACACATACTTGCATATGCAAATATGCAAGTGGTAGATGTTTATAAAATCATAAGATATGGCATCCCTCATTGAGAGGTGAAAGACACATTATGCCTAATGCCCCCATGCCTAATGGTCTTTTAGGTATAGCATGGTCCAAACCCTTTGCCATTTGGGTGGCGTTCTGAACTGCTGGAGTCATGCCCACGAAGATTACAACAGCATTAAATGGACTATTTAGCTTGGGGTGGAAACATGGTGTTTTAAGGAAGTGCATCTTGGTAAAGCGTTGGTCTGTGATTTTCGCTAAAGGACAAATTGACCGTTATAAAGTACAGGGATGTTTAGCAGAATCTTAAGCTGTCATATTGCCAAGAGTACATGTCATATAAAAGGATTTATCAACAAGAAAACGACTCAAAGCACACTTGATTGGGGTTTGAATTTTTCCGCTATGCAATTGTCATCTGTATGGAATGGCTAAGCCAATCCCCGTATAACCAAAAGTGAGTCAAATTTAGACAATACAATGGCAGATATACCATCTAAAAAACCAATTGAATAAAGAATTTCTGAACTCTTTTTGAAATTTTGAAAAAAAAAAGTTCTGCAAACCTATTTCTGAGTTCCGGGGATTTTTGTTTATCTGATATGACTTTTGCTAGAGACACACATCGTAGTATAGTGGAAATATTACGATCTATACCACATATGTGTCACTCTCATATTGTAGTTTAATTGAAAATTTTCATAGTAAAACCAAATCATAGTTTTGATATTATAATATTTCTACCACATGTCTGTCTGAGGCATTTCGTTTAAATAAACAAGTAAGGAAGCCTAAGTTCGAGTGGAATCGAACATTAGATACTCAGCTGTATGCTTTCATTGTTTGTTTGCGTTTGATGGAAACACGGTGCACTTAATATAAAGCGAGTGCTGCATAAAGTGGACGTAGCCACGCCCATTTTCTAAATTTTTATCAGTCATCCAACTAAGCATATGAATATTATTCTTTGTGCAAAATTTCATTCCTTTATGACTTCTAGTTATAAAGATGTCACGTTACAAATTCCCAAAGAGTGTTCCAGATATATCTTTCTTCAAAAATAGGCGTGGTCATAAACCGATTTCAATAAATTTTTGCGTGGCTATTAATATATAATAATAATACAATGGCGCTATTATAACTCTGACGAGTTTTATGGCCGAGCTTCTCTCCCAATTCGAGGTGTGCTCCTTTTTGTTTTTCCTACTAATTGGGTGGACCTACAGTTTTATGCCGGCTCCGAACGGCGAATGCATTTTTTGTGAGAAGCTTTTTCATGGCAGAAATACTCTCGGAGGGTATGCCGCCCACTGCCGAGAGGTGACCGCTGCTCTTAAAAAACCCAATAATTGGATTTTTACTAATTAGAAAAATTTGTTTGGCTCGGACCTTGGTTTGAACCCGAGACCTCTGGCATAGCAGGCGAGCACTCTACCCACTGCACCACAGCGGCTATTAACACATGTTATAAAAGTGTATAAACCAAGTTTCGTCATAATATCTCAATTATTTGTCGAGTTATAGGCTAAGAAATCTCGTATATTCCTTTGTCTAAAAAGAGGCGGTGCCACGCCCATTTTCCAAAATTTTTCTATTTGTTGTTTCCGGTCTATTGTAGAAATCATACCACAAAATTTGAATGAATTATCTTTACATTTGACAAAGATATCGCTTAAAATGTTTTTATTAGGTCACTTTATAATACCCATATATAAAAGTGGGCGTGGTCGTCAACGGATTTCGCTAAAATTCTCAACATGTATTACCACAAGTAATAAAAGTGTACACACCAAGTTTAGTCATTATATATAAATCATTTGTCGAGTTATGGGCTCAGAAATCTCGTATATTCATGTTTATAAAAAGAGGCGGTGCCACGCCCATTTGCCAAAATTTTTGTGTTTTTCGTTTTATGTCCGCAGTTGGACTCCTGCTATAAAATTTCAATGATATATCTTTATATTTGACAGAGATATCGCTTAAAATGTTTTATTAGGTCACTTTTTGTTTCCCATATATAAAAGTGGGCGTGGCCGTCAACCGATTTCGGAAATTTTTCGTCCAAATATTTAACTAAGTAATTATATCACGCGTACCAAATTTCATCGATATACCTTCAACGGTTTCTGATTTATGACTCATAAAACTTTCAATGTTTGCCCCTTAATAAGTGGGCGTGGCACCGCCCGTTTTCCAAAATTTTTGTGTTTTTTGTTTTATGGCCATAGTTGGACTCAGGCGACAAAATTTCAATGATAGATCTTTATATTTGACAGAGATATGGATTAAAATGTTTTTATTAGGTCACTTTATAATACAAATATATAAAAGTGGGCGTGGCCGTCAACCGATTTTAACTATTTTCCGTCCAAACGTTTGCCTAAGTAAGTAAATCACGCATACCAAATTTTGTCGATATATCTTCAATGGTTTCTGAGTTATGACATATAAAACTTGCAAGGTTTGACCCTTAATAAGTGGGCGTGGCACCGCCCATTTTCCAAAATGTCATAAAATTTCTTCCTAGGGGCCTGAGCTCAACACGTGGGTAAAAGTTCATCGCTCCAGCTTTATTAGTGACTGAGATACCAAATTTCCGATTTTTTCTATATAGGAAAAG
The DNA here is from genome assembly GCA_960531455.1 of Urophora cardui. NCBI lineage: Eukaryota > Metazoa > Arthropoda > Insecta > Diptera > Tephritidae > Urophora > Urophora cardui. The sequence goes on along the minus strand of OY482673.1, from coordinate 88,713,897 downwards.
TGGGCGTGGTCATGGTCCGATTTCGCCCATTTTCAATACCAACCGTCCCAGTCTCGATACCAACTTGCATTTCAAATTTCATCAAAATATCTCAATTTTTGCGCGAGTTAGAGTGTTTACAGACGGACGGACGGACATGGCTCAATCGATTTCTCTTTTCACCCTGATCATTTTGATATATATAAGTCTATATCTATCTCGATTATTTCACTCTGTTACAATCCACCGTTATGTGATTAAAACTATAATACTCTGTGTACTAGTACAGCTGAGTATAATTAAATTAAATAATTTTAACATAATTCGTTTTAGTAAAGTACATTATTCATATAATTTTAATTGCGAATTCTGTAAGGCTTCGAAAGAAAAATTTTTACACCTATTTTAGTGTAAATATGTGTACATTTGAATTTGATGGATTTTTTTTGCATGTTAGAAATAATAAAAAATAACATATCGTTATGAAGTTAAAGCATTTTATTTTATATGAAGTTTTAATAGTTTTTCTCTGATTTGACACTTAAAAACAATATACATATATTATTCTGTTTTTGCGATCCATATCTTCTTGACATCGCTGGAACACTGATCGTATGAAAACCCATTTAGGCGCGCTTCACCTCGATTTACTTCGAATCACTTCGATTTTTCGGCCGCTTCACTTCACTCGAAAATTTTTCGGTGACAACATTGCTGGGTAAGCCGCGAGTAGCAACAAATCGCTTAAGTGCGTCGATAAATGCGTTGGTCGATAAGTCTTTCACCAACTCCATCCAAACGGCATTTGTTGCGAAGCAGATGAACAGGCTAACATATCATTTTTGAGGCGATTTGCTGCGCGTTTCTGGCTTGTAATAGAATGATCCGCAATAATCTATGCCAGTAACAATAAATTCGCGCGAGACTTCAATGCGATCCTTGGGCAAGTCAGCCATCATGTGTTCAACGAGACGCGGTTTTGATTTACAGCATATGATGCATTTTCTGAGAGCGCAAGGAACTGTTTTCCTCCCGCTTATGGGCCAGCATTGTAAGCGAAGAGCTGCAAGTAGCGACTGTGGCCCTACATGATGGTATTTGAGGTGAAAATGCGTTATTATGGCGAACGTAAGTGGATGATTTCTTGCGGGTGTTGAGCTTCAAAGCCAAGAGCAGAATTCCTCAGGCGACCGCCAAAACGCATCAGGCTGAAGTCATCTAAAAATGGGGATAAGGCAGATATGTTGCTGGACGATGAGACACACCTTTCATTTTTCAAAGCGACATAATCTGGCCAAAGCTGCGCTCTCTGAACGATGCATATCAATAACATTGTCCCATTATGAATGTCTTCGGTCGTGAGCTGCGACGTCTTTGGTGATTTTTTTATGTTGAGAAATTTACTTACGTATCCAAAAATACGCTGCATTTTTCCAAATATTTGATGTATTTTAACGAATGAGATATATCAGGTATATCATTTGATGTGAATAATACCCTTTGACGAATTTCCAGAAGCGTTGATTTTGGTGCTCTATATTCAGGCCAACTGATTTCTGGTTTGTGCAAAAAAATTGGGCCGTGCCACAGTGCTGTGTCTCCATATAAAAAGTGGGCAAAAATAGAATAATGGACGGATTTGGGTAAAAATTCGTTTCTAGGTGGATTAGAGTACGGAGATTTCAAAAATCAATTTTGTTTTTACCTAGCTCTTACAGTTTTCATGGAAACTGAGATTGAAACTGCAAAATGTAATATTCAGAAGTAGTTCCAATACTGAGTAGTTCTTTTATTATTTATACAGGGCGTTTTCCTAATAATATTAAAGACTTCAAGGCTTCATTATATAGCTTAATTCATGGCAAATAAGATACCCTATATCTCTCTTACGGAAGCCCTCTAGGAATGGCAGCTACTTTTATTTTGGTCCTTTTTAACTACAAAATGTTTTTTAAATTGATTATATCCTTTGGTATGGATGTCACACGCTTAAAAAATTTGATTCATTCAAGTCATTAAATACTCAAAAGCAGCCCCGTACGCAGCAATTGTCTTCTGGGGGCTTTTGAACTCTTGGATGCTCAGAGTATATTATGATATGCAAAATTGACACTAAAGATAAACATTGATTGTAAAAAGCATCCGTTATCGACAAGTCTTGCTTGCTTTATGCTATAAATTCCTTTCACAAAGCAAGACTTGTCGATAACGAATGCTTTATTCTTGCGTACGGGCCCGCTCAATAGACAAAGATAACTTTGTTTTCCTTTTTATTAGTTACTTTGCAGGAACAAGAGTGGTTGAAAAATACTGAATCGTAAATTATTTGTTTTATCTAACGCCGTTTATTGAAAAATTAAAGTCGTCAACATCTACTTATTACTTTTAACTTTCTTCATAATAATATAATACAATGGCGCTATTATAACTCTGACGAGTTTTATGGCCGAGCTTCTCTCCCAATGTGAGGTGTGCTCCTTTTTGTTTTTCCTACTAATTGGGTGGACCTACAGTTTTATGCCGGCTCGGAACGGCGAATGCATTTTTTGTGAGAAGCTTTTTCATGGCAGAAATACACTCGGAGGGTATGCCGCCCACTGCCGAGAGATGACCGCTGCTCTTAAAAAACCCAATAATTGGATTTTTACTAATTAGAAAAATTGTTTTGGTGCTTGGCTCGGACCGTGATTTGAACCCGAGACCCCTGGCATAGCAGGCGAGCACTCTACCCACTGCACCACTTTCTTCAGCATCGACTAAATACACTTTCAGCTCGTCCATTGTATAAACTGCATTTTTGTTTGGGATAACACTCCTTTTAAAAACTACTTCAGGATCTGATGATATTGTTAAATATGACATCAACGGCCTTATTCCGGTGTGGTAACATAATTTACTTTACTGGTGAAATAAAGAATCTGGTACTTTAAACACTCTTTTCGTATTCTGGCAGCAGAAAATTAAGTTACCACCTCAATACGTGGTAACAATTTGTTACCATTTCAGCCCGATTCCATTCCATTCGTATGGAAATGCTTTGACAGCGTTACCATTTGTGCCAGAATACCAATTGAAAAGATGGTAACAATTTTCAGCAACATAAATTACCAGTAAAGAAATTCTCCGGTAACGCTCGGAATAGCAGTGCAAGTCTCTGTTTGTATGCTCCCGATCAGTTTTACGTGTGTGATCATACCGTACGATACGTACATGTTTATGTAAGGCTTCCAGAGCTTCCTCTGAAAAATTGCCTGTGGGAATAAATTCGTATTAGTAAAAAAATGCCGAACAAATGCAACAAATCGATTTTCTTACCAATTGGTAGATCGAAATACTCAATAACCTCACACCCATGCATCAATATTTTATGCACGCTGCTAGGCATGTAGTACCATTCGTATTCAGTCACATACATTGTTCTTGTCCTCATAAGGAGCTCTCTGAACGCGTCGATATTAATATGCATTCCACACGATATTAATCGCAGTATTATAGAAAAATTTTGAATTAGCTCTTTATTAATTCCGGTAATTTCTGATGCCACTTCTGCATTTGAAAAAAATTTGTGAGCTGTGTTGCCATTATTAGTTGTTCCGGATCCAGTCTTTACTTGGTCCACCATTAAGCCTAATCTTGTCCTAAACTCATTTTGAATCCTAACTTTATTCGCAGAAAAGGCGTCTTTGTTTTCTTTGCGAACTTGCCAGCATTTAAATGTTAAGCGGTATGCGATGTGGAGTAAACACTCAAAACATCTAATCCAAGCATGCAGTGTAGACAACCCATACTTGTAATGATTAGCGATTGGTACTTTTGTAAAATTAGTAACATTCATTTCGGTCGGTTTGGCTTGGCAAATAAAACAGTTGCTGGAAGCATTAGTGCCAAGCAAAATATTGGCAACAGATCCATCAATCATGGTGCAATGCATTTCATAGGAAACTTGAATCCCTTTTCCGTTTCGTATTACAACATCATCTTCTAAGTTCTCAATTTTTCTCGACATATCATTATATTCGAATACAAATAGTTCGCGGTTTTCCTTCTTGAAAGTAAACTTAATTGGACGACAATAAAAAGACGATGAGCATTTGTTATTGGTCCATATATTTTTGTTGGATGACAAATCAATTAACCTGGAAAAAATATTTATTTTTTAATAACTTATACGGCTTGTCGAAAAGATATAAGACCGTCATATCGCAAAATAGCTAATCGAGTAAATTAATTAATTCAGACCAGTCGTTTGCAAAATAATACTGTAAAAAGTTGTCAATGTAAATTAAAATGCCATTTACTGATCTAAACTCGAATTTATTTTTAAAGGCTATTGCCTATTTTTGGAAGACATATTAGATAATTTTTTGTCACCTCAGAGGGACTAGCGCAATGATGAACATAAACTCATCCGTTAATTTGTCGTCACCGAAATTTTGTTTATAGCGGCTATGCCCCGAACTTCCATCCATGCCCCACTTACAAACCAAAGAAACTTTGGTTATATCACCATTATCTGGGCTTAGTTCTAAAATACTTTGCGTTGTTTTCAGAAATAATGATTTCAGGTCAACTTCGGCTGAATATTCAGTCGATTTAATCGTTGGCAGCAAAGTTTGTTTTTTGTTTGCAATGTGTACAAGCTCGGTATACAATCTTTATGCAACCGGTTTATTTTTGCACGTAAACTATTATATTTATGATCTGATAAGTTCAGATCTATGTATAGTGCGAGTGAATCAGATATAGACAAACCTTCGGTACTACTTTCAAAACATTCAACTTTGCTTGCTTTTTTCATTTTTTTCAGAGCATACTCGAGCTCTTCGATGGAATAGTTTTTCAACAAATGCTCTATCTTTCGATTTTTTGTTCTCCGTGAAGCTTCGCAAAATTCTTCATTAGAAGGTCTTCCCCGTTTAGCACATTTATCCTTATTTCCATCGGAATCCGGAAGGGAAAGGAATGTCCAATTTAGCCATTTCGAATAGCTTTTTTCAAAAGCGCTTCTTCTGCGGTTACTATAATTCCACTTATTTTTCATTTCACTATTAAAAATTTTTATTTTTTTGATTTAAAAGTGCTCTGTCGCATTTAGCGTGCCCTAATTTGTCTTTAAAAAATGCAGATAATGCAGATACTCTATCTGATGGACGAGTAGAAATCCAGATATCAGCTAGAATTGAATTTTTTATAATTGAGTTCATAGTAATATTAGTTTTTCACTATTTTACGATTAACTACACAACACAGAACACTACAGCGTGTGTCTACAATAATAAACTTTACTATTTTTAAAAAATTGTTTGACATTTAAGTAATGGAAAATACTGGGGTAACTGTAATCAGTGAAATTTGTTTTTTGAAAAAGTGTATTTTATAACCTTAAAAAACGATTTTCTTCGAAAAACGCAATGAATCTGCAGACTTATTTTTTATTTCAAAGAAAAATACCCCTTCTTTCAAATAAAAGAATAAAAAAAAACATACTTTTACATACTTTTTTTATGCCTTTGTAAACTTAGGAATTTTTAAAATTTTCTGCACCAAATTTTCGGGTGTGCAAATAGGCGATCTCAGCCAGGAAACTCAATATTTCTTAAAAAGCTCTATAGAGTGGATTCCTTACACATTTTCTAATTAGAAAAATTTTATCTTAAGATAAAGTATGATAAATTGTATTTTTAGCAATTTTTTTTTAAAGACTCCAGCTAAAGGCATTTTCATAAAAAAAAAAATATGTATATAAAACACACAAGTTTAAGAGGTTTTTGTGAGAACCTTATGAGTTAGAAATAAAAACTAAGTCCAGATCCTTAATCTAGGATAAATTACCTTTCCAACGATACCAAACACGTTGAAATACGTGACAAAATTTTTTTTGATTTTTGCCCGCTCACACAGCAGCGGCAGCACTGAGTTCTAACTTGGGCACGGTTAGAGTTTTTAGCGGAGTAACGCGCGCTTTCGAACACAGCAGATTTACTTGGACGTTATTATCTTTGATTGAGCGGATATAGATACAAGTACCGTAAGCTTCCAGGCTAGGGTCGCAAAACGCATGAATCTCAAGCAAGGCGCCAGGTTGTAGTACATAGCGTGGAAATGTCGAATGTTGAATGTGGGCAAAATCGTCACAAAAAGCAGACCAGGCAGTATCTAGTGAATGAGGCAAGCTTTCGTCCCACGCGAGTTTATCCCTCCACATACGCTGTAAAAGAATTTTCGCTCTCGTCAGTGTGGGACCGAGCAAACCAAGTGGATCATAACAACGAGCAATAGTGGCTAATATGGTTCGCTTTGAATTTCGACCAGAAGTTAACTGTGGTGTGAACGAAATCAACAAGTTGTCCTTGAACGGATCCCAAACCAGGCCTAGAGTTTTAGTGATGTCACTAAAATCATCGAATTTGAGAAAGCTTTCTCTTTCTGCTTCAGGAATACCGCTGATAACTTCTGGGTTATTGGAACACCATTTTCGCAATTGAAAATTACCTCGAGATAGAAGACTTGTGGTTTGGTGCATGATGGTTCGTACTTCCTCTACCGAATTTCCACCGGGTATTAGATCGTCAACGTAAGAATCTCGAAGAACAACTTCTGAGCCCAGGGGATAAGCTGATGCTTCATCGAACGCCAGCTGATGCATTGCGCGAATATCCAGGAATGATGCGGGTTTTGTTCCATAGGTTACTGTATTTAATTTATATATGCGTAACTCTTCTTGTGGAGAGTCACGCCATAGTATGCACTGTAACATGTAATCTGGTGCAGTTAAGCGAAGGCATCTATACATTTTACAGATTTTACCAGTAAGCGCGATGGGAATTGAATTAAAATGTTGACAAGCTTCGGTTGAATTGTTGGGCCAGCCATGAGCGCATCATTTAGCGAAAGCCCCGAATTTGTTTTTGCAGAGCAATCAAACACAACTCTTAGTTTTTTTGTTGTGCTATCATCTTTGATGACACAGTGATAAGGAAGAAAAAATATTATCAATATTTGCAACAAATGACATGTGGTTTAGGTCTAGATATTCATTAATGAACGCCACATATTTTTCGTTGAGCTGCGGAGTACGACTTAATTTTCGCTCAAGACTACGAAGGCGATGTAGTGCCTGTAAATAAGAATCATCTAACGATTCCAAGCTGGTCTTTATCGGCAGATGCACAGAATATTCACCAGAAGAAAGTCGCGAATATGTTTGTTTAAAATGCTCTTCGCAGTCGAGCTCTTCATTTGTGGTTTTAGCGATTGCCTCAATAACATGATCGATTTCCCAAAAACGGCGAACTAGCTGATCCAGCCGAGTACTGGACTCAGTTTCAGATGATGACCGTTGACGAACGACGAAAATTTGGGAGGTTGTTGTCCACCACCGGACAGAACCCAACCAACACCAATTTTTTGCAACAATGGCAATCCAGGTGCTAACTGAATTTGACCCACACAAAGCAGTTCGAAGAAAAGCCCTGCTCCTATAAGCAGATCGATGCGCTGTGGCATATTGAAGTTAGGATCAGCTAGCTGAATGTTAGAAGGAATTTTCCAATCAGCAGTGTTCACTGCGCCACTAAGTTGATTGTCAGTCATCGTTTTTGCGACAACAGCAGTAAGGATTGTTGAAAAATCTGAAGTCCGCGACTTCAAAACTATGATAACAGAATACCCTTCCGTGGAAAACTTGACGTCACCGATGCCCGATACTGCAGACAAGGTTTTGATTTTGTGTACTTGTAGCTGGCTTGTTAAACGATAAGTAATGAACTGTAGCTGCGAACCAGAGTCCAACAGTGCACGACAAGGCACGAATATGCCTGAACGATTTCTTACCAAGATGACCGCAGTGGCTAACAGCACGACATCAGATGGAGAATTAAAGGCTTGATACGAGGCAGAAGCGGTCATGGCATTGGACAGCTCAGTCCGGATAGCGAAGTTGGTGAACTGTTGGTAGGAGAGGCAGAGCTGTCAAAGTGCAGCAGCATATGATGTTTTGATTGGCAGTTACGACAAGCCCCGGATTTGCAGTCCCGAAGTTGATGGCCTCGTTTGAGGCAGTTGATGCAAAGCGAGAGCTTCTTGACTTCCTTCAGGCGTAAGTTCGGGGACAAATTTTCAGCGCTGGCAGCTAATCGCGCGATTCACAAAACACACAAGCACTTGTCGAGCATTTGGAGGCAACAAATGACTTTTTTGATTTGTGCTTACACCCTTGTTGGTTTGACCACTCTGCGCCTGTGTAGTACGCTCAACGCTCTCGAGCTAGTAAGTCCCAGGACGGTAGTTCACTGATTGATGAGCTCTCCATTTAGCTTGTGTCGTCTTGTCGACCTTCTGAATAACCAAGTGAATAATAATGCAGTCTGCAATTTGCCCATTAGACGCAAGGGATTTCAGTGCGCGAATATGTGAAGTAACCTTATCTGTAAGCTCTCGAAGCTTGACCGCGCTTGCGTCTGCCCTGTCCAGCCCAAATATCTCCCTGATGTGTGCCTGAAATATAAGACGTTTGTTATATTTTTTAGCAGCTATTTTTTTGCCTAGCTTCACCAAAAAAGAACATCCGATTTGTTTCGAGTTTAGCGAACAACTAAAAAATGAAAACCTTTATTCCATGTACTAATGCATGTTAATATGTTTACTAGAAAATTAACTGAACTGATTTTACTTGACATTGACTATGCACAAATTTGGGCATTCCATAAATTTTTGTTCATAGGCATTAGACAGGGTGGCCGCTGTGGTGCAGTGGGTAGAGTGCTCGCCTGCTATGCCAGAGGTCTCGGGTTCAAACAACGGTCCGAGCCAAACACCAAAACAATTTTTCTAATTAGTAAAAATCCAATTATTGGGTTTTTTTAAGAGCAGCGGTCACCTCTCGGCAGTGGAAGGCATACCCTCCGAGAGTATTTCTGCGATGAAAAAGCTTCTCACAAAAAATGCATTCGCCGTTCGGAGTCGGCATAAAACTGTAGGTCCACCCAATTAGTAGGAAAAACAAAAAAGGAGCACACCTCGAATTGGGAGAGAAGCTCGGCCATAAAACTCGTCAGAGTTATAATAGCGCCATTGTATTATATTATTATTATTAGATAGGGTTGGTCTCCATACGAAAAAAAAAAGTTGTAAAAGTCCGCCCCTAAATTTGAAGCTTATATTAAGAGGGTTAAGGGACACAAAAAAATTTGTTTGATCCCGCGAAATACCGCCGAAATCGTTTTTTTATTGTAACTTTGTTATTTCTCATCCGATTTTTAAAATTGATACGTCATTATTTTCGTATTTTGCAGCTCTACACTTCCTTCTAATGCTCTTTTAAGCTCTGAAGTCGTTTTCACATAGTTGGGTCAGCTAACTTATTTGTATGTCCATGAGTTATCCTCTTTGTTTTGCCAAATGAAAGTGCTTAACAATTCATAACAATGTTGCCTTTAAAGGGTTTTACTAAATTAATAAACAAAGAAGTTACGTCACTACGAATATTTAATGTATCTATTATTTAACTCATTTCTTTTAAGCAATTCAGGATATGTAAAGTTGTGAAAGTCCACCCCTAAATTTGAAGCTTATATTGGGAGGATTAAGGGACAAAAATTTTTTTTTCTGATCCCGCGAAATTCCGCCGATATGGTTTTTTTCTTGTAACTTTGTTATTTAACATCCGATTTTTAAAAGTGATACGTCATTATTTTCGTATTTCGAAGCTCTATATTTTTTTCTAATGTCCTTTTGAACTCTGAAGTCAAATAATAAAGTTACAATAAAAAAAACTATCCTTTCAATATAAGCTTCAAATTTAGGGTTGGACTTTTACAACTTTACAAATGCTGAATTGCTTAAAAAAATTAGTTAAATAATAGCTACGTTAAATATTCGTCGTGACGTAACTTCTTTGTTTATTAATTTAGTAAAACCGTTTCAAGGCAACATTGTCATGAATTTTGAAGCACTTTTATTTGGCAATACAAAGAGGATAATTCATGGACATACAAATAAGTTAGCTTACCCAACTATGCGAAAACGACTTCGGAGCTCAAAAGGACATTAGAAGGAAGTGTAGAGCTTCAAAATACGAAACTAATCAATTTTAAAAATCGGATGAAAAATAACAAAGTTACAGAAAAAAACAATTTCGGCGGTATTACGCGGGGTCAAAAAAAAATTTTTTTTGTGTCCCTTAACCCTCTCAACATTAGCTTCAAATTTAGGGGTCGACTTTTACAACATTTTTTTTCGACCCTATCTAATAGGCATGTATGTATGTACTAGTGCCCTGCGTAAACACTACCGTTCACTGTTCGAACACGTATGCACTAACATTAAACACTGTCGAACACATGCATGTCCGACTTCAACACCAAACATTTCCGATAAATAGCAGCAGGCAAGCAGAGACGTTCTCGTTCTTGAAACGATCGCTGCCCGCAAGTTTCGGTCTTTTCGGTCTATTGCTAAGTATTCGAATACTAATATGGTGCTTACGAGAGCCTGCCTGCTAGTATTTGGCAACGTAGAAATTTTGCTCAACTGCGACGATTTGAACGATTAACATGCATGCATGCATACATTTGTATGTATTTACATATGGATGCATGTATGGTTGTATGTATGTACATATATGTATGTATGCATTTGCCTAATTTTTATTTTATATTAAATACCTAGTACCTAGATAGTACATACCTAATACCTACTTGCGAACGGATACACATACACTGAGAGAAAAAAAATATATGGAGGGGTCAAAGAAATTGTTTACCTATTTTGAACACTACTTTCTTTGTTTTGAGTAAATTTTCCTTAAAACATGTTAAAAGGTTTATAAAATATTGTTGTTACATGCGTTACCATGGTTTCATATACTTGTTTTGAAAAAATTCATACATTAAAATAATGAAAAATTCTTTAAGCGCCATTCCATTCCCAACTTTCCTTGTTTTGAAGAGTTGATTTCTTTAATTTTGAGAAATTAAATTCCCATACAAATCCCCATGGCAACGAATTTGTTTGAATGTTTTTTTATGTTTTTCCACATTTTTGAGAAAATTTACACAAAACAAAGAAAATTTTGTATTGGGACGCGTGTTCAAAATAAGGAAAATTATGTCTGATCGAGAGAAATTTTTTTTTGAGTGTACATATCTACATATTTATATGAATTTGTGTATACCTAAATCAGGGCTGCTCACCTCATAGGCACTCAAAGCACAATTGTTTTTGTTTTGTTCCGAATCATAGGCACAGATACATATTTGCACTTGAAATATGAAAATAAAATTTTCTGTGCACTCCCATAAGCACTCAGATATCAAAAAAAATTTATATGTATGTGCCTATGATTCATATTGAATGTGCAGAGCAAAAGCACTTTGTATAGGAGCTCGAGCACTGCCGTAAGAAATCGAAATTTACAATAACAAATGTGTAATGAAAAAAAAATTCGAAAAATGAAAGCACTGTAAAAAATTTGTATTCAAAAAATTTTCATATAAAAAATTAAAAAAATTTGTATGTATGTGATACTACCATTTGAAACTAAATTCTAAAATAATATTTTATTGGAATTCATAAAAAAATTTAAATGAGAAAAAAAAATTTTCAGTGCATATACAAAATTTGTAGATGTATTGAGATTTGTACTTTCAATACGAGAGCGTTGAGCAGCCCTGACCTAAATACTTGGGGAAAATAATTAAGTTAGATACTAAATGTTTCATTTTTAGTTTCAAAGCATCGATTTTATATCTACTATTTTAACATAACATAATTATAAATCTTATACTTAATAATAGCCCTGTTTTTATATACATCTGCGCTTAAATTTTGTATGGACTGCTAAGCGCGGAAAGAGATGTGCGCTTAGAAATCCATACAAAATTTAAGCGCAGATGTATGTACATATATGCGCTTAAATAAAAAACAGGGCTATTAAAACGTGTAGTGTATATTATAGATATGTGTGCAAATGCCGATTTCAGCCTTTGTTTAAAATTCATAACTGCGTTGATATCTTCATTATTATCCTGGCATCCTGTTATTAACTGGTGAATATATATGGGTACTAAATGCAGCGTGGCGTAGTCTTCACCTTCCAAATAGCACTTATGCTTCACTAAATTCGACGTCGATTTCATGATGTAGCTCAGAAGCTTTTCGCAAATTTTGCAGATAACGAAGTTACTTATATCTTCCCCATTACTCTTAACAATTTTTGCAAAGACTTTCCACACCTTGCTTCTCCCTTGTACTTCTTTCAACATATATTCTCCATTTTATAGTTGAGAGATATTGGCGCAAAAATATTGTCTGATACAATAAGTAATTGTTGTTTCTAACAATCCATTGCTTAAATAGTAAAAATAAGAAAATAACCGAACATCGATTTTTAGGCCCGAAAGGAACATATTAGCCTGAAGTCGTAAGAAAGGCCGAAGTTAGCTCGTTAACTCATAAAAATGGCGTTGCTAGCCTAGAATTTCACTGACCTGTTTTATGATCAACAGTTTACACTTTTCCGTTTCTCGTCTACCCATACCCAAAACTCTCAAGGGAAAAGTGATTTTCACCGTGATCAGTTCATCTACACTATTTTTTCACTTGAAAGTTATTCTTTAGATAATACTTAAAAACATCTTTCAAAAAATTTTGGAGGGAAAAATTTGTTATAACAGTTATTACACGGTGAGCTTAAACAACTTATTATGAAAAGTCAAAGTAACCAAGATATTATTTCATGGTTGTATTCTTGGACATATTAGAAGATGTTCTGAGCCAAAATTGAAATCATTCATCGGACACATTTTGAGAAATTCCATGTTTTTTTTAAAATGGTCAATTTTTTCTTTTCATGCGAGCCCCTGTTCTTTTTATGGCACCCACGGTAAAATGACTGTTCTGTTCTTCTAGTATATAAGTGTATAGTAAAATTCATTACAGTAAAAATACATTTTAAGACGTTTATTATTTATTATTTATAATATTTTAATATAAACATAAAAAGGTTGACAGTTTTTTTTTACATATGAAGAATATTATATTCACATACAGTTTTCTTCAAATTCTCCATATAATTTGGGTTATTTGGTCTAGTTCGATACTTATAATCCCATGTTTTTTGAAATCATAATGCACAGCCTCCATGGCTTGCTCTGAATGATACCCTAATCCTATTCCCTGCGTTGAACAAAAATCTTCTATATGAAAAAAAAACTGTATGCACTTTTGGGGTTATGGGTATAGAAAGATCGTTGTAACTCTTTCGGAAATTAGAAATACAGTTAATATAATTACTTTTCAAATCAATAGTGAAGCAAGATTCGACCACTGAATGAAAATCGTTAAAAGCTTTTACATATTTTAGGCGCTCTAAAGGAAATATACTTCTTAATACATCGGTGTTTTCCAATAATTTCTTACAACTATTCCCATCAAAACCTGAGCAACCACGAAAAATCTTTTATTGGACATAGAACTTCTCAGCCCACATTAACGCAATAGTTGTAAGAAATTATTGGAAAACACCGATGTATTAAGATGTCTATGCTCCATGGATATTAATCCAGAAAGAGAATTCTGCCGGCTGAGGGTAATTTTATTGAAGCGCGGCCAAAAGCCGCCAACGCAGAAAGATGTTCTACACATACATACATTAATTTAACAAGGAATGTCTCCTGAACTATAAGCGTCCGGAGGGTAGTACTTTGTTTTTTGTGATCTGTGAGACCACCCCTACCCTCTGGAAAATTAATTGTTATCGGATCGTGGATCATTATATACAAATTTTCCCTCTATCCAGGCTGGGGATCCAACCCATGACCTCTGGTATGGCAGACTAGCCACTGTCCGCCACACCACAGTGGCCACAATACTCCCCACTGCACCACAGCGGCCCCGTTAATATATATTCCCGCAAAGGAGATTACAATTTACTAAGGTACATAATATGCATATAAATACTTCGCAAAAAGTATGTAACTTATTTTGCATATTTAATTTATCCATATTTGTTGCCAATTTAGTGTATTTTTCCAATTTTATAATTGATTTGTATATTTTGCAAATCTTGTTACTTGCAAAAATTCAAGTCAGCTGTTGTTTGATCAGCTGTTTTCCTGTTGGAAAAGTGCTGTTGGCAAAAATTTGTCCAACAAAATTCAACAGCTTCTCACAAAATGAAATGTCAGTTTTCTCTCTCAGTTGGTTCTCTTCTGTTGGAGATTTAGCGTAAAAAAACGGCGACAAAGTGTTTGTTTTTAAAAGTTTTCGAAAAACATCAAAAAATATCCGTAAACGAACAAAGCTATTATAAATAATAAATAATAAACGTCTTAAAATGTATTTTTACTGTAATGAATTTTACTATACACTTATATACTAGAAGAACAGAACAGTCATTTTACCGTGGGTGCCATAAAAAGAACAGGGGCTCGCATGAAAAGAAAAAATTGACCATTTTAAAAAAAACATGGAATTTCTCAAAATGTGTCCGATGAATGATTTCAATTTTGGCTCAGAACATCTTCTAATATGTCCAAGAATACAACCATGAAATAATATCTTGGTTACTTTGACTTTTCATAATAAGTTGTTTAAGCTCACCGTGATTATTATTTTATTGAAAACAACCAAATTTTTTCTGTAAATTTTATTTAATTAAATATAAAAATATAGTTTAAGGCATTCATTGATTCAAAACATAAAATATCTACATACATGCATGCGAATTTATTTTTTTATAAATAAATATACGTATTGTATGTACATATGTATATGCATCTCTATGCATCATAGCTAAGCTTAGAATGACGCCAAACGTCATTACATTATTTTATTTTAATCAATTATAATAATTAAACGTTCTGCTTTAATAACAATAACATACTAGTATTCCCGTGGTCGAAAATTAGATTGAAAGCGGAGCAATTTTAGGGTGGAAAGGCCATATTTCTTATATAATATTTCTATAATAAAATATCTATAAAATAAAATATATAGTTACTGGTTATATTGTCCGAGGAGACATAGTGAAATTCTAAACCTCTAGCGACCTCCAAAATTCCATTTTGCGGACTCTTCTTTCCCTTTCCAGTTTCCTTCCGTTTGCTCTTATCCTGTCCTTTTTGGGTTTCCTTTTCGCTTTTTTCCTTTCTACTTTCCGTACACTTTCCTCTTATCTTTTCCCTTTTCCTTAGCTTTCCTTCACATTCATTTCCTTTCCTTCCTTTCTTTCCTATAGTGACAAAATGTCAACAAAATTTTTCAAATAGGTGGCAACCAGTTTTGTAAAAATTTAATTTTATTATCCATCTAGAGAGCAGCCCTTTCAGATGACATTTTAAATTTAAAAATTAAACAAACTATACCGGAATATTAAATTTTTTGACAGGTGGCAACCCTTTTTGGAAAAATGATAATAAATTACGAATTTTCTGGTTAAGCCCTTTCATATAAAACCTCAGACTTAAAAATAAAACAAACTGGAGCATAAAAATAAATTTTTTAACAGGTGGCAACCCTTTTTGTAAAAATTATAATAAATTACTCATTTCATGCAAATCCCTTTCAAATGACAACTCAAATCTATAAATCAAACAAACTATGACGTAAAACTGAATTTTTGAACAGGTGGCAACCCTTTTCACATCTACAGGTCAAGCCCTTTCATCTGACACCACATTTTCGAAAATCGGTATAACGGTGTAAAAGTTATGGTGCTTACAAAAAATCGCTTAGCGTAATATATATAAAGATAAGATAAACTGTAGGGTAAAAATGGATTTTTGAACAGGTGGCACCTTTTTTGTAAAAATTTTAATAAATTACTCATTTCCATGCCAAGTCCTTTCATATGACATCTCAAATTAAAAAATCAAACAAACTATAGCGTAAAACTGAATTTTTGAACAGGTGGCAACCCTTTTTGTAAATTTTTTATTAAATTACTTAATATCAGGTCAAGCCCTTTACAATGGTGCCAAAAATTTTAAAATCAAACCAACTATACAGTAAAATTCAATTTTCAAACATCTGGCAACCCTTTTCAAAAAAATTAAACCTTCCTGCACATCTACAGGTCAAGCCCTTTCATCTGACACCACATTTTCGAAAGTCGGTATAACGGTGTAAAAGTTATGGTGCTTACAAAAAATCGCTTAGCGTAATATATATAAAGATATACATATGTTTAGTTTTAAGGCAGTGGTAGGCAAATTTGAAATTGAGATTGTATTAGTGAGAGCGCTATGGTCGGTCGAACGAACTGTGATCGGGCAAATGCAATGCGTAAATAATACATATATATGTACGCAAGCCTCAAATTGACGCACGCCCGCAAATTTTCCATATGCGTTGAACCGAAATTGACTTACGTGCGTATATAGATAAAGAAATTGAAAAATATAGAAAATCCGAGAAAATCTTTTTTGTGGAATATGTAACTAACACACACGATATCGAAAGCTAATGTCAATTTTTTTGCAAATAATCACCCACAATGCTTAGTTTCAACTTTCAGCAAAACGATAATTGGGAGTCGAGTTTGCTTAATACGCACGCCCTTCAATTTCGGTTACAGAAATTATAGAAATTGTGTGGGTATGAGAAATTTTTGATAGTAAATTGACCACGTGCGTTGATATTAGGTAGCATAGTAAATTGTTTTCAACATGCAAACAAGCGACAAGCACTCTCGATGTTGCTACGCCACTTGCTCAGTGACGACTAAATCATCTAGTAAAGAAAGAGCGTAACGTGTCGGTGTGATTTGAGCGCAAACAATTGTTTGCAGAAATGCGGACCACTGTTTTAAGGTTAAGATTGTACCGCCTCCAACTTAATGAAATAAAGGATAAAACAGCTCCAGCATAGCTAAGAATAAAATTTTGAAGCTATTATGTACCAAGTATAGGTTCAAGATTTTTTAATTTTGGAAGCCTTTTTAGATATCTGCATGATTATATTTTTTTTTCTACCTAGTCTGAGTACAAGAAAATATTTAAATACTGCCTGCTCTATGAACTCGTTAAATATGTATACGCTAAATATTATTAATATTCTTATAATAAAAAACGAAAATTACATTTATACCTGGTATGTCCAAACATACATACATATGTATGTAAGTATGTTCATATATACATACTTACATATGTGTATCAGCTATACAATATTATACAAAACCATAAGATATGTACCTACATACGTACATACAAATCAGACCTGTTAAATTCCGATTAGGATTAGTAATCAATTAAATTGTTTTGTTTTTTAATTGGTAATCATTATGGCCGCTGTGGTGCAGTGGGTAGAGTGCTCGCCTGCTATGCCAGAGGTCTCGGGTTCAAACCACGGTCCGAGCAAAACACAAAAACAATTTTTCTAATTAGTAAAAAATCCAATTATTGAGTTTTTTAAGAACAGCGGTCACCTCTCGGCAGTGGGCAGCATACCCTCCGAGAGTATTTCTGCCATGAAAAAGCTTCTCACAAAAAAATGCATTCGCCGTTCGGAGCCGGCATAAAACTGTAGGTCCACCCAATTAGTAGGAAAAACAAAAAGGAGCACACCTCGTATTGGGAGAGAAGCTCGGCCATAAAACTCGTCAGAGTTATAATAGCGCCATTGTATTATTATATTAATCATTATTTTAATTCTTTTGCTGAAAAAAAGTAAATTTAATGATTACCATTAAAAAAAATCAAAAAAAATCAAAGATAATCATGAAAAATCAAAAATAATCACAATAATTTTTTTTGATTTTTTTTGATTATTTTTGATTTTTTATGATTATTCTTGATTTTTTATGATTTTTTTTGATTTTTTTTTATTTTGTTTGATTTTTTTCAATATTGTTGTAAAGAAATTTGGATACGCATGCACATAAGTATTCAGGTAAGCATGTATGTTTGGTCAGAGAGCCATAAAGTTTGTTTGTACAAATGTATGTGAACGCATATTAAAGTACGTAACCCTGCAGTAAATATGGGGACAGGTGTATCCAAGTCATTGTGTATTCTACAGCGACAACTGCACTAATTAAAATGTCGACAAATTTAGAAGTACAAAATTTGTATAGACCGTGGCTCGTTCGAAGTTTTTCGTACTAGATACGGATACAAACCCTTCCTACACCTGGGGAAGATTCATTTCTAGGTTCAGTATAAGGACAGGGAAGAGAGAATAAAGAATTCTGATTATGACAGAGATTATCTTTACGTAAATCTATTTGCAACATAGCAAATCGTCTACTGCTTTATTATGTAGTAGGCATGCGAAGACGAATACAAATTCCCAAATAATCCTATTTGAGGAACAATGTCGGAACGTAAGTACGTAATATTTCTGCCTTTTAAAAGAATACAATAGGGCAATAACTAGGGCTGAAACGGTATGGCGTATGATGAACAACAAATACAACTTATATGAAATTAAGAATTTTTCCTTTTTTGAAAAAAATTTATGAAGTGTGAAAGAGACAAAGGAAATACAACCGTGCTAATGGAGGAAGAGGAATACACCGCAAAAACAGGTCAACTAATCAAAGAAATGGGCTGCGGAGTGATGAGAAAAGACCCAACGGAAGAATACCAAATGGCAATAAAGCGTGCAATAAAACAAGCGAAAAATAAAAGAGACAGCAAAGTAGCCTACACTCTCACAGCAATGAATCCATCTGCCCCATCACTGATCGCACTACCTAAAATCCACAAAACAGGAACACCTATGCGACCAATAGTAAACCATAAATCGGCACCAGGATATAGACTTTCAAAACATCTAAATATGCTACTAGCAATCAAAAACACAACGGAACTAGTCAACAAACTGAGAATTCTGAACGTACCCAAGGACTCAAAACAGGTATCACTTTACGTGAAGGATCTATACACCTCGATACCAAAGACAGAAATACTAAAAGCTCTAACTAAAATACTGACAGAGAAAACGAACAAAGATATTGCAATAGAGATCGTAAATACACTGAAAATAACCCTGGACCAGAATTATTTCAAATTTGGCAATAAAATATACAGACAAACTCACGGAAAATGCAGAAGGAGGCATGACAGATCCACCAAAATATAACCGCTATGATGAGGATCATGAGCTGAGTCGTTTGTATAAACGCAAACTAATCCCTAATTTTTTTGAGATATCTACTTGAAATTTGGTACTTGGGTGACTTCTTAAGAGAAATTGGACCACTATAACATGTAGGTCCCATACAACGGATTGTTCAGATATAGACATTTTGGACTATTACATCTCCATAAATAACACACATAATTCACGGTATAAATTAATGAAAATGAGACTATGTATCGCTTCTTTTCCTCATTCATGAATGTCATAAAGTCTCGCTACAGTCGAAGACAGCGCAATATTAGTTGCTTTTCGTTGTATACGTAACTACGAGAAATTCTGTATTAAAGCCCAATTTATGAGTTAGTACAACAGCGAATGTTACACTAAAATGTTTGATTTGGCCACTTTAAACAATTATTCATAAAGATAAATAATTAGATATAAACGTGCATCGTACCATGTACGGTCAATGACAAATTAACAATAATTCCAAGCTTGTAAGATATGTATAAATGTGTATGCCTCTCTGCACAAATATACGAGGAGGAAGCATATAGAGCCTTTATCCTGTTAGTGTGGGACTTTAACCGCAATACACCACCTACGCTCATCGTATCGAACCCCCCGGTACTACCATCAAGCTACCGTCGGGAGTCTGCCTTAAAAGGCTATATACATACCTGCATACGTACAAATGTGCATATTTCTTTAAACCATATTGATAAAAATTAAAAAAAATCAAAAAAAATCAAAAAACAAATCATAAAAAATCAAAAAAAAAATCAAAAAAAAATCATAAATAATCAAAAACAATCAAAATAATTTTTTTTTTATTATTTTTGATTATTTTTCATTTTTTATGATTATTTTTCTTTTTTTTTTGATTTTTTATGATTTTTTTTATTTTTCTTGATTTTTTTAATGGTAATTGCAAAATAATCATTAAAATTTGAAAGCAATGGGTAATCAATCATTAAATGGACAGTTGAAAAAATAATCAATCAAGCCGGCAATCATTACGATTAATAATCATTATTTAACAGGTTTGATACAAATGTACATATACGTACATATGTACATACTAAGGTGGAGTGAAACTTTTTTTTTGGAAATTCAATTTGTTCCAAAGCCAGAACGGAAGCTTTCTAGCCCAGTAATAAGCCTGTAAAATTTTATTGACCTACTCGCATGTTTAGAGGTGCCCCCAGCCCCACAAAGTTGAAAAAATAGCACGATCTGGTATAAATATGAAACTTTGAAAATTATAAAATAAAAAAACGAAGTATGGGGGTTGATAAGGATGGTTAAGCTGAGTATTAAGTGAATTTATTTTTTTGGAAACAACAACAACAAAAGTTATTAAAGGTCAAAGTTTATATTGTGCATTTTTAAATTGCAATTACTTAAACACTACTGAACCGATTTCGAATATTTTTATACCATTCGATAGGTATGTTGATTCCCTTTAATTTGATATACATTTTATGTGGGTTCCATAGCACCCCCCTGTGGGGGTCAATCCCCCTTTTACCCCCCTTACTTTTCATATATAAAATGTATATCAAATTAAAGGGAATCAAAATACCTATCGAATGGTATAAAAATATTCGAAATCGGTTCAGTATTTTTTAAGTAATTGCAATTTAAAAAATGCATAATATAAACTTTGACCTTTAATAACTGTTGTTGTTGTTGTTTCCAAAAAAAAAAATCATTTTAATACTCAGCTTAGCCATCTTTATCAATCCTCATACTTAGTTTTTTGATTTTATAATTTTCAAAATTTCATATTTGTACTAGATCGTGCTTATTGCTTTCAACTTTGCGGGGCTGGGGGCAGTTCAAAACGTCATCCTATCGCGATAAAATTTTGTGGGGTTCATTAACTCGTATAAAGGCAACTTTTCATAGCTGGTACGTTCAAAAAAAGAACAAACAAAAAATCTCCATATGATTTCACTCCACCTTAGTACATACATCTATGCATATCTCACTACAATTTAATTTTGTCAATAAATCAAAAAAACCTTCCTAAAAACATATTCAATGAATGTTAATGTAGCCCAAATAGCACCATCTGCATGCGTATGAAATTTTTACATTCTCATTTACATTTACAAAGCATGTTCTGCCTGCACATCAATAAATTTTCGGAAACTTGCTTAAGTATCCGAGAACTTCTTCTCTTATCCGAACATTTGTGCTAACAACATCGAACAGGAAAGTGCAGCATTGAGATAGAAATGCTTCATTCTCGGTGCTGAAGCAAAACTTCACGCCACTGAAGTACTTCACTGTTCGAACACTTCGAAAACCATAACATGTGCTACAGCGAGTGCTACAGCGAGTGCAACACAGCATGTTCGATATCGAGATGTCTTGCGCAGCTCTTTAGTATGTACACTGAGAAAAGAATCAACCAAAAATTGGTTAATAGTATTATTTTTATATTAAAAATTAAATCAACCAGAGTTTTGGTTAAAACAAAATTTCTGATTTTATGCAATAAGTATTTCGTTTTAGAAACAAAAAAAATCCAAAATTAGTTCATATGGAATAAGTTTGAGTTCAGTTAAATACTACATAGTTCATTTTTTCAATATTTTGATTTTAATATAAAACAAGTAAGGAAGCCTAAGTTCGAGTGGAATCGAACATTAGATAATCAGCTGTATGCTTTCATTGTTTGGTTGCATTTGATGGAATCACGGTGTACTTTATATAAAGCGAGTGCTGCATAAAGTGGGCGTAGCCACGCCCATTTTCTAAATTTTTATCAGTCATCCAACTAAGCTTATGAATATTATTCTTTGTGCAAAATTTCATCCCTTTATGAGTTACAAAGATGTCACGTTACAAATTCCCAAAGGGTGTTCCAGAAATATCTTTGTTAAAAAGTAGGCGTGGTCATAAACCGATTTCAATAAATTTTTTCGTGTCTATTAACACAAGTTATAAAAGTGTATAAACAAAGTTTCGTCATAATATCTAAATTATTTGTCGAGTTATGGGCTCCGAAATCTCGTTGATTCCTTTGTCTGAAAAGAGGCGGTGCCACGCCCATTTTCCGAAATTTTTCTATTTTTTGTTTCCGATCTATTGTAGAACTCATGCCACAAAATTTCAATGAATTATCTTTATATTTGACAAAGATATCGCTTAAAATGTTTTTATTAGGCCCCTTTATAGTTCCCATATATAAAAGTGGGCGTGGTCGTCAACCGATTTTGCTAAAATTTTGAACATGTATTACCACAAGTAGTGAAAGTGTATAAACCTGGTTTCGTCATAATATATCGATTATTTGTCGAGTTATGGGCTCAGAAATCTCGTATATTCCTGCTTCTAAAAGGAGGCGGTGCCACGCCCATTTTCCAAAATTTTTACGGTTTTTGTCTTATGTTCGTAGTTAGACTCCTGCCATAAAATTTTAATGATATATCTTTATATTTGAGAGAGATATCGCTTAAAATGTTTTTATTAGGTCACTTTATAAGACCCATATATAAAAGTGGGCGTGGTCGTCAACCGATTTTGGAAATTTTTCGTCCACACATTTGCCTAAGTAAGTATATCACGCCTACCAAATTTCATCGATATCTCTTCAACGGTTTCTGAGTTATGACTCATAAAACTTTCAATGTTTGCCCCTTAATAAGTGGGCGTGGCACCGCCCATTTTCCAAAATTTCACCATATTTCTTCATAAGGGCCTGAGCTCAATACGTGTGTGAAATTTTATCACTCTAGCTCTATTAGTGACTGAGATACCAAATTTCCGATTTTTACTATATAGGGGAGGTGGGCGTGGTCATGGTCCGATTTCGCCCATTTTCAACACCATCCGTTCCTGTCTTGATACCAACTTACATTTCAAATTTCATCAAAATATCTCAATTTTTGCGCGAGTTATCGTGCTCACAGACGGACAGACGGACGGACACGGCTCAATCGATTTCTCTTTTCACCCTGATCATTTTGATATATATAAGTCTATATCTATCTCGATTATTTCATTCTGTTACAATCCACCGTTAGGAAATCAAAACTATAATACTCTGTGTACTAGTACAGCTGAGTATAAAAATCAGCATTGTAATATTTACCAAAAATCTCGTTGATTCTTTTTACATGTGAAAATAGTATTTTTTCTCTGTGTACGCAGATATGCATTTTTTGCATTCACCGCCACGCATATGTATTTTTACTCTCACTAATTACCAAGGGTGTAGGCAGGTAGGGGCAGGGGGGGGGGGGCAGCTGCCCCCTGGCTAGGTACTGCTTAACATTATAATGGCATCAGAGAATAGTACAGAAATGTACATGTCAAAATAAAACAGTGAGATTTGTTTCAATTCGTGTGTACAGTTCACTAAATATTTTAGCATTAGCATTGATAAGCAGAATCTAAGGCCCGGTTTTACCAGCGTGACTTAAGCTAATACTGATTTCACACAGGCGGTTAATGGAGTAATTATCCACATTTTCTTCATTAAGTTGATAATGAAGCTCGATCTTCCATCCAGAAGTTCAATAATTAATGGATCCATTACTAATTAATTGAATTTTTAATCGAATAAAAATCCAATACAACTCTGGGAGGTAAGTTCGTTTTTATTAATTTTGAAGTTTTCAGTGTCAACCGTCAATTCGTTTTGGCATGAATTTATTATCCCAACAAACATTCTCAGAGCACTCATAATTTGGAGTCGGATATGAATCACAAACATGTGTGAAATATGTATGAGCTTAGGAGAAATTTTTTTATAATTTTTTTTTCTTGTTTTTTTTTTAAATGATAATTGTAATTCGAAAAATGGGAAGTAGGTATAAAAGTATCACTAAAGTTCATCAGGAGGAAAATACAAATAGACAACACAATAAAGCAAGGAATGAATGTCCCGCAATGGTTGTGTTCAGAATCCCAACGGTTGCGCAACAGTTATGTTTTTATCTTCTAAACGCAAAGTTGAGTATTTCTGATTAACACGTGAGTTTGGACACTTTTTCATCATAAATTTTTTAGGCTCAATTCGGACAACATTTGTGCTTACGATTTTGACATATGTACAAATATATAAATACCTACACTCAGAGAAAAAGCAACCTAAATTTAAGTATAGCGGGCTTGAATCAAGCCGAAACCGTTATGAAAGTCTGTTAAGTTTGAAAATGCTAAAATCAAGAATATATTCTCATTTTTAGAACGCTTATATTAAGAATTTTCTGTTTTGAAATAAGCTTATATAAACTTATATTCAGCATTGCCCATGATTGATTCAGATTTTAACCCACCTAACAAAAATAAAACGTAAAAGTGGTTATTTTTGTGTATTGTATTTTATTTTCAGATTTTTTCAGATATTTACATACATACATATATAGTAATATATATAATATATAATTCAGTCATTACATACAAAATTGTATATTATAAACCCAAAAATATTTATATATTCAGATATTGTTATAAATAACTATAAATACAACTATAACTATTACAAATATTTAATTGTAATAGAAGATTTTAAATCAACAATTCAGCTTCCCAGAGTTATTTCAGAAACGAAATGGGGAGGGAAGCACTGCGTTGAATATTACGATTGATAAATAATCTTGAGAATCTGAAATAAAAGATAAAAATTATTATAAAAACTTAAATTCTAATCGATTGCCGATTATATGTTATCTTTATAAATATAAAGCACAAATTTTAACAAGCGCATATATATGTAGTTATACTAGTCCGAGATCCAACTGTAGAAACACCTATTTTTATATCCATAATAAGAGGATTACTTACATATCTACTAGGATTCCTAAGCGCAATTACATGTATTGTTTTTACAAATAAATTTTGTTATATTTCCGTACAAACCACATACAAAACATTCGTATGACGAGCCGTATGAGTAAATTTTTAAGGTAAAAATAAAAATTACTCGCGAGTAATTGCGCTAAGTCAACCTAGTTGATAAATCACCTAAATTTATATAAAAAATGGGTCTAACCACTCAAATCGATCGGGCACATAACTCGAACGGATAACTCACCCTTTAAATATGAGAAAACGGCCCCCAAATTTTTCTCAGGCTTTCGTCGTCCTCCGCTTTGTGAACTATTTGGTACGAATTTAAACGCAGCGTTTTTACATACATACTATGCATATAAGTACTCATCGACGAGTTCCATCCTGATTCGTCAATACGTGCATACGCCTGGCACTCGTCCAATGGAACATATGCATTATGCATATATATTTATGATATTTTAATTGCTTCCATCTTGCTATGTAAATTTTGTTTTCAATAAATAATTTTCAGGGACGTAACGGTTATAAGAGAAATGGGGTAAAAGTCATATTCAACCATTATCATGAGAAAAAAAACCGTTTTGGGCCTGACTAACCGTTATAAAAACCAAAAAACCGTTTTGGGCCTGAATAACCGTTATGGCAACCCAAAAAGTGTTTTGGGCTTGAATAACCGTTATGGCAACCAAAAAACTGTTTTGGGCTTGAATGACCGTTATAGCAACCAAAAAACTGTTTTGGGCCTGAATAACCGTTATTAAGATTTTTATTTTTTTTTGGTCAGCTATAAAGGTCAAACCTATTTATTTGTCACTTTCCCTAAATATTTCTGGACGACATTGGTATCAAATGAAAGGTGTTGATCAGGACTTTTACATAGAGATGTATTGGTTATGATTCCTAGGTCGGGTCCGCAGATATGGGTCAAAATGCGGACCTGGATGACCCCAGAAAAAATCTGAGCGATATTGGTATCAAATGAAAGGTACTGATCAGGGCTTTTACAGAGAGATGTATTGGTTATGATTCCTAGATCGGGTCCGCAGATATGGGTAAAAATGCGGACCTGGATGACCCCAGAAAAAATCTGAGCGATATTGGTGTCAAATGAAAGGTGCTTTGAAGGTAGGGATGGCAACAATAACCGGAAAAACGATTATAATCGGTTAATTTCTTTCGGTTAACGGTTAAAATAGATCGTTTTTTTCCATTTGATTATTTTTCCGATTAACCTTTTTCCTCTCAAGTCGAAAATAATCGACAGGAAATAATCGAAGTTGAGAATTTCCGCCTTTTCATCTGAGTCCGAATTCGGTTACCTACGGTTTTGTGAGTATATCCAAAAAACCACAATAACGGCCTTATTCTGCCGTGGCAACATAACTTACTTCACTGGTGAAATGAAGAATCTGGTACTTTAAACATCCTTTTCGTATTCTGGCAGTTGAAAATTAAGTTACCACCTAAATACGTGGTAACATTTTGTTACCTTTTCAGTCCGATACCATTCCGTTCGTATGGAAATGCTTTGACAGCGTTACCATTGTGCCAGAATACCAATTGAAAAGGTGGTAACAATTTTCAGCAACATAAATTACTAGTAAACTAATTTTCCGGTAACGCTCAGAATAGGACTGTAAATGTTCCCTCCATTTCCCGAATAGACGATTTTATCGTCATTTTGACGATTTTTTCTAAGCAATGACAATTTTTCCTAATAAATGACGATTTTTTTCGTTTATTATATATATATATATTTTTTTAAGAATAATTGTAATCGAAAAACGGTTATAATCGATTAGTTCTCCACAATTATTCGCGATTAATAATCGATCGCTTTCGATTAACCTAAAAAGCGGTTAATCGGTTATTTCATTTTTTTTTGCCATCCCTATTTGCAGGGCTTTTACATAGAGATGTATTGGTTATGATTCCTAGGTCGGGTCCGCAGATATGGGTCAAAACGTGGACCTGGATGACCCCAGAAAATTTCTGAGCTATATTGGTATCAAATGAAAAGAGGAAATCAGAGCTACAATATAGACCTCTATTCGATGTTATGTTTAACCCGGTTCCCTAGGGAAACGGAAAGGAAAAGGGACGGAAAGGGAGGGGGAAAAACAAATTAAAATTGGATGGAGAGAGTTGGTGAAAGAGAGAGAGGGTAGCACAGGGAAGGAGAGAAGGAATAGGTGGGAAATGGAGAAAGGACGTGTAAGAAGAGGTAAGGGAGAGCAGTAGAGAAAGGCAAAGGGAAAGGGAAGGAAGGGGAAATGTGACGACAAACAGAAAATAAAACTGATACGGAAATGTAAGGGAAGGGGAAAGAGAAAGGAAATAGTAGAGGGCGGGAGACTATAGGACATGAAGAGAGGCGAACTTTTGAAAATATAAATTCTTTCCTTCACTTGTTCTGTAACTAATTTAATTTTGCTGAGGCCTGTAACCCGAGGAAGGATCGGTCATCTAGGCATTTTCATTTTTATAAAGTGTGACGTCGCTTGAATAATGAAACAACGTCTAATCTAAAGTGCGGTTTCGAGAAAAGCGAGTTTAAAGATTTTAAAACCTAGAAAGCAACTTCAAATTTAAATTTTACAGTTTTTACTGCAAATCTTGTCATTTTAAATCGACCACACTTTTCACTGATTTATTCTTTGTTATACCACACAGAAATATGAGTGGGGTTTACTAAGGTATACAACTTTATGCCATTTTTCTGAAACCATAGTAAGAATTTAAATTCTATCATGTGAACTGTGCTACACGCGGTTTTTTTTTATCATAGTTCAGGACCCGGTGAAAATTCAATATTAATGAGTGGTGATATACATATGTATGAAAATAGGGACTGTTTGAAAAAACATTTTAAACTTGATATTCTTATTTTGCTCTTGGTTTGTTCGGTCACATAAGACTTGAGAACCACTGCACTAAACTGGATAATTCCTTCTGAAAGTTGGTTCGTAATTACCTCGAATCGGTTCCGGAAAAAAAGTGGAAAATATTGAGGGGCTGGCACCTTCCATACAAACATAACATCGGTCGACAAGTTTTTGTTACAGAAATAAAATTCTACTTTTCTAAAGTGTTTCGGTGCGCTGAATCCGAGTCCGATTTTCTGTCATACGTACAGTTTTTTAGATATTCATGCCCAAAGAGGCGAAAAACACGTTTTTTGGCTATATTCACTCCTCAATATCTTTTAAATTACATACTTATTTTAATTAATTGATTAAAGCTATTGAAAACGCTGACATTTCTCTTGAAGAACCCGTTTTAATATTTCAGATATCTTTCTTGTGACTTGCAATATTGCATATTAAGCTTCATTAGTTTTGCAATATTTTCTCCATACAAATTTAATTAAAAATTTTGAAGCACGCTTTTAGGCAGTTTATTATATTATGGACGTATGTAAGTGGCTTCGTAAAAAAAATTGTTCTGCTGAGCAACTACAAAATTTGATTGCGCCTATAACATGCTACAAATGCTGAAGTTGTTTTCGACGAAAAATACCTTATTGTGCAAAAACATATATTACTATATACCTAAATTAGATATCCGAAAAATTAAAACGTTGTCTTCAAGAGAAATGGCCGAACTTTCAATAGCTTTAATCAATTTTTAAAATAAGTAAGTAATTTAAAAGATTTCGCCTCTTTGGTCATGAATATCTAAAAAACTGTACGTATTACAGAAAATATGACTTCAGATTCGGATTTAGCGCACCGAAATCCTTTAGAAAAGTAGAATTTTATTTCTGTAACAAAAATTTGTTGAAATTTTGTCGACCAGTGTAACCGACTGAGCGTATAAATCTTATGCAACATACAGAGTTTTTATAAGGGGCATTTTTTTAAATATATTATTGAAAAAGTAGGCGTAGTTATAAACTGATTTCACCAAGTTTTTAAATATACATATATTACCACAAATGATGAAAGTGCGTGTATCAAGTTTCGTCATAATATCACAATTACAATTACACTATGACAAAGATTGAGGGCGATTATTTGGTGTCGGAATAATTCCCACAGAGAACGAAAGGCCGCCAAACCGTTTTGATCCCCGAGGTTAATATTTTTATACTTAGATGCACTAGTACACAAAGTATTATAATTTAGATTTTATATTATTCTGCCCCCAAATGTGCTGTCGCACAGTTTTATTTGTCGAGTTACGGGCTCATAAGTCTCGCTTTCAAAAATGTATACATATTTAATAGCCGTTAGTTTCAACAAAAATATCGTAAAATATTTTTTATTAGACCCATATAAAAATGGTCATGGTCATCAACCGATTTTGTTAATCTTTGGTCCTATTCAACACTCTTCATTTGATACCAAGGAATTTTCTGGGGTCATCCAGGTCCGCATTTTGACCCATATCTGCGGACCCGACCTAGGAATCATAACCAATACATCTCTATGTAAAAGCCCTGATCAACACCTTTCATTTGATACCAATATCGTCCAGAAATATTTAGGGAAAGTGACAAATAAATAGGTTTGACCTTTATAGCTGACCAAAAAAAAATAAAAATCTTAATAACGGTTATTCAGGCCCAAAACAGTTTTTTGGTTGCCATAACTGTTATTCAGGCCCAAAACAGTTTTCTGGTTGCTATAACGGTTATTCAAGCCCAAAACAGTTTTTTGGTTGCTATAACGGTTATTCAAGCCCAAAACACTTTTTTGGTTGCCATAACGGTTATTCAGGACCAAAAAAAATTTTCTCTTATGATAATGGTTAAATATAACCAAAAGAAGATAAAGGTTATTTTTGCGGTACCTTTTCACCACACTAGAAAAAATAACCGTTATTTTCGGTCCCTGATAATTTTCCATTTTCACAAAAAATAACAACATTCGAAAATTACATACATATGTGTATATGTATATGTATTTTTTAAAAACACTGCTTATAGTATTCTTAAATTAAGAATTCCATTCTTAGACGAAGATCTTTTCATATTTTTATCCTGTTTCAAGAGTACCGTTCTTGATTCAAGATTGGGGAAACTTAAATTTGATTTATTTTCCCTCAATTTCTGTAATTCTTAATTCAAGTACGACACAGCTTGTTTTTAGTCTGCCACTTTTCTCTGAGTGTATATTTATGGATTTTTTAATGTGATAAAAATGTTTCAAAGTAGCGAAATTATTGCCTATTATGTTGTGGATAGGTAATTATAATAATAGTTTGTTTATTTTCTGAATCAGCTCGTTCAGAAGGAGCAAATTATATCCCTTTCCGCTCAGTGATATCTACACAACAGTTTTGCTCAACAGTTCCGATTTCTGAACGCAACCAATGAGAGAAGAGGAGAATAAGCTGGGTGAATGGAGAGAGGGGATGAAGAGAATTGGGTCAGGGGAAGGGAAATGCAAAAACAAAAGACATTTTTTTTGGTTTTACTACATATTCAGGCTCATAAAATGTATGAAATTAGGCTCATATCAGGGGACCACCTTAAGAACAGAAATACATACATTTCGGACTCCAAAATGAGCTCATAATGAGTGTGAATGCTCCAGTTTACGATTCCTTTCTGACTTTTTTATGACCCCGAATGTTTACTGGGATTATTTATTAAAAAATTCGTGTCAATAATAACAAATTATTTAATGAAAAGTGGCATCTCCTTCTTATTTTAGTGTGTGTGAAACACAAGAATTTATTGTTTATTATAAGTGTAATGTACTACATTAATTTTCTGTCTGAAAACAGTATAAAACTAAGTTTTGACTTAAGTTAGCCCAGATTTGAGGTTAACTTACTTTTGGGTTTCACCAAATGAGCGACTTGAATAATTTTGCACACAACAACCCGATCAGCTGTTTTATACATAGTAGTATTTTAGTAGTTTTTTTCCTCCTTTTTGACTTTGCGCAACCCAGTTTATTTGACAGTTGTTGTTGTCATTTTTATATTAGCAGTGTTGCTGTAGTCGCACTCACAAATTAGTATTATTTTTGACATTTAAGAGCGGAACAGCAAAACTTGATTTTAGTCGGAAAAAAATTGATTTTTGACTGCTTCAAATATTTGATGTGCTTGCCCCCCTTGGATAAAATCCTGGCTACGCCCTTGCTAATTACATATCATGATCCAATTAAAAGGTCATGTCAGTTCGCTGGCCGCCATATTTCTTTCGGTTTTAGAAAAAAGTATCAGGTCCTCATACGTCATTTCCTTTTGCAATTGGCACAGCTGTTTGTTTGGTTGTTCGCGGCTTTATTAGTCCTGTGACGTAAGCAGTATTTGACATTTCCGCCTACTGGCATTACCGTCTCAATATATATACCGTGATTACATATTTACTTCTTCACGCGTGAATATGTTTCGCACAGGGTTTGAATTGCTGACTGTGCTGCGACTAGCTCAGTCTAGTCGCATAGTCGTTTAAAAGCATTGATAGGCGGCAGCGATAATCCGGAATATCTAGCTAATTCGGACTTAACTTGAGAATTAACTGGAGGTAATCCGGAATATCTCTTGAGTTAGTCCTCAAAATTTTAGCGGATTAGAGCATTTTGTAATGACATCCCTGGTGAAAAGTGTCTTTTGTGAATGAAAGGGAAGAAAAAGAAGAACCCAAGGCAGATCTAGGAAGGTAGGTGCATAAGTGAATTCAGAAATTTTGAATGTAAGTAATTTGTTATTGTAATTGGTAGAGTGTAATGTCAAAATGATATTTCGCCTTGGTTGAAATCTGAACTCGTTTGGGACTCCCCATTCCTATTGACCATGATGTGATTTCGTTTTGATTTTGACATTACCCTACCTTTGGAAATAAAACAAGAAGTTTCTGAAACATAAAAATTACCCTACAATATGGGTATCAAACGAAAGGGGATGGCCCCAGAATTCATTTGAACTTCGATATATTTCGATAAATTTATCGATAACTGAGTTATCGGTCAAAATGCGATTGCACAAAAACCTTAATATTACCTCACAATATATGTATCAAACGAAAGGAGATGGCCCCAGGTTTCATTTGAACTTCGATATATTTCGATAAATTTATCGATAACTGAGTTATCGGTCAAAATGCGATTGCACAAAAACCTTAATATTACCTTACAATATGGGTATCAAACGAAAGGGGATGTGCCCAGGTTTCATTTGAACTTTGATATATTTCGATAAATTTATCGATAACGGAGTTATCGGTCAAAATCTGATTGCACAAAAACCTTAATACTACCTCACAATATGGGTATCAAACGAAATTGGATGTGCCCAGGTTTCATTTGAACTTCGATATATTTCGATAAATTTATCGATAACTGAGCTATCGATCAAAATGCGATTGCACAAAAACCTTAATATTACCCTACAATATGGGTATCAAACGAAAGGGGATGGCCCCAGGTTTCATTTGAACTTCGATATATTTCGATAAATTTATCGATAACTGAGTTATCGGTCAAAATCTGATTGCACAAAAACCTTAACATTACCTTAC
This sequence comes from Urophora cardui, assembly GCA_960531455.1. Classification (NCBI taxonomy): domain Eukaryota; kingdom Metazoa; phylum Arthropoda; class Insecta; order Diptera; family Tephritidae; genus Urophora; species Urophora cardui. The sequence goes on along the minus strand of OY482673.1, from coordinate 88,681,544 downwards.
AATATGGGTATCAAACGAAAGGGGATGGCCCCAGGTTTTATTTGAACTTTGATATATTTCGATAAATTTATCGATAACTGAGTTATCGGTCAAAATCTGATTGCACAAAAACCTTAACATTACCTTACAATATGGGTATCAAACGAAAGGAGATGGCCCCAGGTTTCATTTGAACTTCGATATATTTCGATAAATTTATCGATAACTGAGTTATCGGCCAAAATGTGATTGCACAAAAACCTTAATATTACCTTACAATATGGGTATCAAACGAAAGGGGATGACCCCAGGTTTCATTTGAACTTCGATATATTTCGATAAATTTATCGATAACTGAGTTATCGGTCAAAATCTGATTGCACAAAAACCTTAATATTACCTTACAATATGGGTTTCAAACGAAAGGGGATGGCCCCAGGTTTAATTTGAACTTTGATATATTTCGATAAATTTATCGATAACTGAGTTATCGGTCAAAATCTGATTGCACAAAAACCTTAACACTACCTTACAATATGGGTATCAAACGAAAGGGGATGGCCGCAGGTTTCATTTTGACTTCGATTTATTTCGATAAATTTATCGATAACTGAGTTATCGGTCAAAATCTGATTGCACAAAAACCTTAATATTACCTTACAATATGGGTATCAAACGAAAGGAGATGGCCCCAGGTTTCATTTTAACTTCGATTTATTTCGATAAATTTATCGATAACTGAGTTATCGGTCAAAATCTGATTGCACAAAAACCTTAATATTACTCTACATTATGGGTATCAAACGAAAGGGGATGACCCCAGGTTTCATTTGAACGATATATTTCGATAAATTGATCGATAACTGAGCTATCAGTCAAAATGTGATTGCCCAAAAATATTAAAATTATACTAAAATATGGGTACCGAACGAAAGGGGATGGCGATCTCATTTAGCGATGGCAATTTCTAGAATCCGGGTATTGGTTAACCACGGAATATTTCTGAGCAATATTGGTATCAAATGAAGGAGCATTACATGGTTTGTACGGGACAAATTGTACGAATTTTTACAGTTTTCGATTTAAATTAAAGGCACATCAAAATGTTAACCAACATAATATCTGGCGCATTATTACTGTTTGATAATACTCTTATTACACTCAGAGAAAAGTAGCGGGATAAAATCAAGCTGTGTCGTACTTGATTTTAGAATAACTGAAATTAAGGAAAAATATTTCAAATTTAAGTTTCTCCAATCTTGAATAAAGAATGGCATTCTTGAAACAAGATAAAAAAATTAAAACATCTTGGTTTAAGAATGAAATTCTTAATTTAAGAATAGCAGGGCTAAATTTTTTCTAAATAATATATCATTTTCAATACTCGTTGCATATTGCTCGAGAAAACTTCTCATGCAAGCAAATAAAACTCGATGATCTAAATTTGCGGTTGGCACTCATATATAGTTATAATCAGGTGAGACGTGAAATTGTGCATAATATTGATGAAATCTTTAATTATGTTTCATATAATATAGGCAAATGGAAGTATAAATATATTTATAAATGGTACAAGCGACAATGGTGAAAACGATGGCTGGCTAGTTGGGCGTGTTTACGCAAATACAGATAACATCGCTGATATAAAGAAGTCATTATGAATACCACCTTGTGGCAACGTTTAGCCGAAGTGAGATTGAGAAGTTGTGCTATAGCTCCGCATCAAGTGAATATCACAAAATTACGCATGGATGCGCAAATCAATTGCCAATATCAGTATGATAACCCTCACCACAACGCAACAGCGCACTTGGGCGTAGCATGTAACCATGTCTCTTCGATATTGGTGTAGATCCACATGGGCAAAATAATTTATATCCAGATGAGTGCAACAGCTGTTAGAACGTGTTGAACACTTTCGCATAACAACACATCCGCCCAACAACAAAGATGTCGATCCAAAATGCGATCCGCGGTTGTACGATAGCGAGTGGACTTTGTGGCAGGATGCATTGGATAGTATGGGTGATAATAGTGCGTCGAGTGTTGCTGAAGCCAGTGTTGTGAGCTTGCTGCGATTTACTGTTTGTGTTGTCTGTTTGGTTGATCTTCGCAATTTACTATAATTTGTGCCAAATAATTTAGAGTATTTCTTAAAGTTTAAATTTGAGCAAGTATTTAGTTCTTATTGTAATGGAAATGAGTATCTATTTAAATATATAAGAGAAATTTGTTAATATAACAAATTTATATAATTTGTAAATATATGTCTTAAAATAAATCACAATGCAAAGAAATAAACATTTTTATTTTTTTGTTAGGTGGGTTAAATGATTTCGAATTTTGAAGTTCGAAAAAGTGGAAAATCAAGAATAAGTATACTTAAAACAAAGTTGAACATTCATAAAGTAAGAAAATAAGTTTATGTAAGCTTATTACAAACCGGAGAATTCTTAATATAAGCTTTTTATTCCCAAAAAAATCGTTCTAAAAATAAGAATATATTCTTGCTTTTAGCATTTTCGAGCTTAACAGACTTTCATAACGTTTTCGGCTTGATTCAAGCTCGTTATACTGAAATTTAGCTTGCCTTTTCTCTGAGTGTAAAAGCAGAAACTTGCTTTTGAAATATTCGGTATCGATAAATTTATCGAAATATATCGAAGTTCAAATGAAACCTGGGCACATCCAATTTCGTTTGATACCCATATTGTAAGGTAATATTAAGGTTTTTGTGCAATCACATTTTGGCCGATAACTCAGTTATCGATAAATTTATCGAAATATATCGAAGTTCAAATGAAACCTGGGGCCATCTCCTTTCGTTTGATACCCATATTGTAAGGTAATGTTAAGTTTTTTGTGCAATCAGATTTTGACCGATAACTCAGTTATTGATAAATTTATCGAAATATATCAAAGTTCAAATAAAACCTGGGGCCATCCCCTTTCGTTTGATACCCATATTGTAAGGTAATGTTAAGGTTTTTGTGCAATCAGATTTTGACCGATAACTCAGTTATCGATAAATTTATCGAAGTTCAAATGAAACCTGGGGCCATCCCCTTTCGTTTGATACCCATATTGTAAGGTAATATTAAGGTTTTTGTGCAATCAGATTTTGACCGATAACTCAGTTATCGATAAATTTATCGAAATATATCGAAGTTCAAATGAAACCTGGGCACATCCCCTTTCGTTTGATACCCATATTGTAAGGTAATATTAAGGTTTTTGTGCAATCGCATTTTGACCGATAACTCAGTTATCGATAAATTTATCGAAATATATCCAAGTTCAAATGAAACCTGAGCACATCCCCTTTCGTTTGATACCCATATTGTAAGGTAATATAAGGTTTTTGTGCAATCGCATTTTGACCGATAACTCACATTTCTAACGAATGCAATTCATATTGTACAATATCTTAAAAATGAGATTAATTTAACCATACATATATTATACATGAAAATAAATTGAGTAAGTAGTAGTCTAATTTATTACAATTCATTTTTGTGCATCAAGTTTCAAAACAAAAACTTAACAAATATACTCTTACTTATATACGAATTGAATTCTTTTTACTTATATAAAAAAAAAATAATGTTACTTATTTGCATTATTCCGAAAATAATGTTGGGCTGACCAAACACATTTGTTTGGTTATTTAGTTCTTTCGCACGCATTATATTGAGTTGAATTTAAAATATTTTCGACGGCTATGTATTTTAATTAAAGTGGCTCACAACGCTTAAACAAAAATACGTATTTAACAATTTTTCGAAATTCGAATTATTTTCAAAGTTATAGCTATCAACACTTTTCGAAGTTCCTCAGTTTTTGCCGATTTTCTCACGATTGTTCAAACCGATTTTGCTAAATTTTGATATATATATAAAAGATGATATCTTCTAGCAAACTGCATTTCTTATTTTTGCAAATAATTTTTTTTTGCAAACGTTATTCGCAATTTTTATGTTCTGGACCACGCACATAGGGGTATTTTATCAATCTGGGCGGCCAAAACCTCATTTCCTAAAACTGGCTCGATTTCCAAACAAGTAAGGAAGCCTAAGTTCGAGTGGAATCGAACATTAGATACTCAGCTGTATGCTTTCATTGTTTGTTTGCGTTTGTTCGATGTATTTTGTTCGGGTGTATTTTATATGACACGAGTGCTACATAAACAGGGCGCAGCCACGCCCATTTTCAAAATTTGTATCAATCATCCAAATAAGCATATAAATATTATTGTTAGTGCAAAATTGCATCCCTCTATGACTTTTAGTTACAAAGACTTCACGTTACAAATTCCAAAAGGGTGTTCCAGAAATATCTTTGTTAAAAAGTAGGCGTGGTCATAAACCGATTTCAATACATTTTTGCGTGTCTATTAACACATGTTATAAAAGTGTAGTTATAATATCTCAGTTATTTGTGGAGTAATAGGCTCGTAGATTCCTTTGTATAAAAAGAGGCGGTGCCACGCCCATTTTCCAAACTTTTTTATTTTTTGTTTCCGGTCTATTGTAGAACTCATGTCACAAAATTTCAGTGATAGATCTTTATATTTGACAGAGATATCGCTTAAAATGTTTTTATTAGGTCACTTTATAATACCCATATATAAAAGTGGGCGTGGTCGTCAACCGATTTTTGTAATCTTTCGTCCACACATTTGGCTAAGTAAATATATCACGCGTACCAAATTTCATCGATATATCTTTAACGGTTCTGAGTTATGGCTTATAAAACTTTCAATATTAGCCCCTTAATAAGTGGGCGTGGCACCGCCCATTTTCCAAAATTTTTATATTTTTTGTTTTATGTCCCTAGTTGGACTCCTGCCACAAAATTTCAGTGATAGATCTTTATATTTGAGATATCGCTTAAAATGTTTTTATTAGGCCCCTTTATAGTTCCCATATATAAAAGTGGGCGTGGCCGTCAACCGATTTTGATAATTTTTCGCCAAAACATTTGTACAGGTAAGCAAATTACGCATACCAAATTTCATCGATATATCTTCAACGGTTTCTGAGTTATGACATATAAAACTTTCAATGTTTGACCCTTAATAAGTGGGCGTGGCACCGCCCATTTTCCAAAGCTTCATCAAATTTCTTCATAAGGGCCTGAGCTCAATACGTGGGTAAAATTTTATCACTCTAGCTATATTAGTGGCTGAGATACCAAATTTCCGATTTTTTCTATATAGGAAAAGTGGGCGTGGTCATGGTCCGATTTCGCCCATTTTCAATACCAACCGTCCCAGTCTCGATACCAACTTGCATTTCAAATTTCATCAAAATATCTCAATTTTTACGCGAGTTATCCTGCGTACGGACGGACGGACGGACGGACGGACGGACGGACGGACATGGCTCAATCGATTTCTCTTTTCACCCTGATCATTTTGATATATATAAGTCTATATCTATCTCGATTATTTCATTATGTTACAATCCACCGTTATGAAATCAAAATTATAATACTCTGTGTACTAGTACAGCTGAGTATAAAAATAAAATTTTTTAGTAGGCCAGGACCCTAACGCATCATTTTCAATAAAAGTTTATTCTCAAAACTCAAACACAAAGTTTTTACAGTCAATGAAAGTTTGGTCATTCGTGTATTTCTCGCGGCATTTTATAACGTTCTTAAAGTTTCAACATTTCCAATTAATATTTTTACGGTTTTAAGTGAAGTTTTTTAGAATACTGTTATGGATTCTTATAATACAGGTAATCGAGTACAAAATTCATGTTTATTGAGATTTAGTTAGTTGTTAGCGTCTTCTTAACTACGTTTTTAAAAAATGATGTATTAAAAAAAAATTTTCCCAATTTTTTGTTTTCAAAAGGGTTTTTGTTTAGGTGCCCGGCATTGTCCCGCACTGACTCTTTTTTTTTCTAGATAGTCTGTTCCCTGTTATTTTGAGTTCAAGAAAGATCGGTTCCGGTTTTTTCCGGTTTTAAGAAAAACAGGCGATTTTTCACGTTGGGAAAAATGACCCCACCACACAAAAAAAAATTAGTTGTTTGTGGATTCGAGAACACCCATCTAGGAATATATAAATCGACGTGCTCCGAATCCAAAGTCCGCTTGTCCAATATACCCCCAAAACTTCGAGAAAATTGCGAAAAGCTAAAAAAAGGCCCAAATGGAACATTTCATCGACCTAACCTATTAACATGTATTTCGACGTTCTGAATCCAAATCTGAGGTCGGTTTGGTCTCACTACATCACTTTTTAAAAATGTAAAGCCACATTATTTTCTATGTTAAATCGAATTGAAATCACCGTGGGTAACATAATTAACAATTTGAAGCCAAAAAAGAGTTTTGGCCGCCCAGATTGATTAAATACCCCAATGTGCCACGGTCGGATGGCGCTTTTGTATGATGTTTTTGGGCATTCCATTAGTAACTATTAGTAAAAAAAAATGCTGCACTTAAATTGTTGGGTGTGGAAGCTAGGGGAGGTAGGTTCGAATCAAGCTAGGCGACAAATTTTTTTTATTTTTTTTATTTTTTTCTTTATTTTAATAATAAATAAAAACTAAGAAATAATTTAATATAAAAACAAAACGATAACGAAAATATAAGTACCTATTTAAGGAAAAGCATTAGGTGCTCAGTATGTCAAACAAAATTTAAAATCGTATTTTTTACTAATACATATTTATACTCAGCTGTACTAGTACACAGAGTATTATAATTTTGATTTCATAACGGTGGATTGTAACAGAATGAAATAATCGAGATAGATATAGACTTATATATATCAAAATGATCAGGGTGAAAAGAGAAATCGATTGAGCTATGTCCGTCCGTCCGTACGCACGAAAACTCGCGCAAAAATTGAGATATTTTGATGAAATTTGGAATGCAAGTTGGTATCGAGACTGGGACGGTTGGTATTGAAAATGGGCGAAATCGGACCATGACCACGCCCAATTTTCCTATATAGAAAAAATCGGAAATTTGGTATCTCAGCGACTAATATAGCTGGAGCGATGAAATTTCACCCACGTATTGAGCTCAGGCTTTATGAAGAAATTTGACAAACTTTTGGAAAATGGGCGGTGCCACGCCCACTTATTAAGGGTCAAACATTGAAAGTTTTATATGTCATAACTCAGAAACCGTTGAAGATATATCGATGAAATTTGGTATGAGTGATTTACTTACTTAGACAAATGTTTTGACGGAAAATTGTCAAAATCGGTTGACGGCCACGCCCACTTTTATATATGTGAACTATAAAGGGGCCTAATAAAAACATTTTAAGCGATATCTCTTTCAAATATAAAGATCTATCACTGAAATTTTGTGGCAGGAGTCCAACTACCGACATAAAACAAAAAACCACAAAAATTTTGGAAAATGGGCGGTGCCACGCCCACTTATTAAGGGGCAAATATTGAAAGTTTTATAAGCTATAACTCAGAAACCGTTAAAGATATATCGATGAAATTTGGTACGCGTGATATAGTTGCTTAGAAAAATATGTGGACGAAAAATTACCAAAATCGGTTGACGACCACGCCCACTTTTATATATGGGTATTATAAAGTGGCCGCTGTGGTGCAGTGGGTAGAGTGCTCGCCTGCTATGCCAGAGGTCTCGGGTTCAAACCACGGTCCGAGCCAAACACCAAAACAATTTTTCTAATTAGTAAAAATCCAATTATTGGGTTTTTTAAGAGCAGCGGTCACCTCTCGGCAGTGGGCGGCATACCCTCCGAGAGTATTTCTGCCATGAAAAAGCTTCTCACATAAAATGCATTCGCCGTTCGGAGCCGGCATAAAACAGTAGGTCCACCCAATTAGTAGGAAAAACAAAAAGGAGCACACCTCGAATTGGGAGAGAAGCTCGGCCATAAAACTCGTCAGAGTTATAATAGCGCCATTGTATTATTATTATTATTATAAAGTGGCCTAATAAAAACATTTTAAGTGATATCTTTGTCAAATATAAGGATAATTCATTGAAATTTTGTGGCACAAGTTCCACAATAGATCGGAAACAAAAAATAGAAAAAGTTTGGAAAATGAGCGTGGCACCGCCTCTTTCTAGACAAAGGAATATGCGAGATTTCGGAGCCCATAACTCGACAAATAACTGAGATATTATGACGAAACTTGGTTTATACACTTTTATAACTTGTGTTAATAGACACTCATAAAGTTATTGAAATCGGTTAATGACCACGCCTACTTTTAACAAAGATATTTCTGGAACATCCTTTGGGAATTTGTAACGTGACATCTTTGTAATTAGAAGTCATAAAGAAATGAAATTTTGCACAAAGAATAATATTCATATGCTTAGTTGGATCAATGATAAAAATGTTGAAAATGGGCGTGGCTACGCGCACTTTATGTCGCACTCGCTTTATATAAAATACGCCGTGTTTCCATCAAACGCAAACAAACAATGAAAGCATACAGCTGAGTATCTAATGTTCGATTCCACTCGAACTTAGGTTTCCTTACTTGTTTTATTTTAAATTCTTTTAGAGATTTGTATGTACATGTATGTATGTACATATGCATACGTGTAAGTACCTACATAGGCGAGGAGAGAATGTTAATAACACAAGAAGAAATTAGAGTACACCGTTTGACACAACCCACGTAACTAGCGCGGTAGCTCAGCTGTAAGATGCTAGGCTTCCAATTCAAATGAAGCTGGTTCAAGTCCAGGTCGAGTCAGTTTTTTTTTGTTTTTTTTTTATTAAACAATTTTCTTTGTAATTTTTATACTCAGCTGTACTAGTACACAGAGTATTATAATTTTGATTTCATAACGGTGGATTGTAACAGAATGAAATAATCGAGATAGATATAGACTTATATATATCAAAATGATCAGGGTGAAAAGAGAAATCGATTGAACCATGTCCGTCCATCCGTCCGTCCGTACGCACGATAAATCGCGCAAAAATTGAGATATTTTGATAAAATTTGGAATGCAAGTTGGTATCGAGACTGGGACGGTTGGTATTGAAAATGGGCGAAATCGGACCATGACCACGCCCACTTTTCCTATATAGAAAAAATCGGAAATTTGGTATCTCAGCGACTAATATAGCTGGAGGGATGAAATTTCACCCACGTATTGAGCTCAGGCCTTTATGAAGAAATTTGACAAACTTTTCGAAAATGGGCGGTGCCACGCCCACTTATTAAGGGTCAAACATTGAAAGTTTTATATGTCATAACTCAGACACCGTTGAAGATATATCGATCAAATTTGGTATGAGTGATTTACTTACTTAGACAAATGTTTAGACGGAAAATTGTCAAAATCGGTAGACGGCCACGCCCACTTTTATATATGTGAACTATAAAGGGGCCTAATAAAAACATTTTAAGCGATATCTCTGTCAAATATAAAGATCTATCACTGAAATTTTGTGGCAGGAGTCCAACTACCGACATAAAACAAAAACCACAAAAATTTTGGAAAATGGGCGGTGCCACGCCCACTTATTAAGGGGCAAATATTGAAAGTTTTATAAGTTATAACTCAGAAACCGTTAAAGATATATCGATGAAATTTGGTACGCGTAATATAGTTGCTTTGAAAAATATGTGGACGAAAAATTACCAAAATCGGTTGACGACCACGCCCACTTTTATATATGGGTATTATAAAGTGGCCTAATAAAAACATTTTAAGTGATATCTTTGTCAAATATAAGGATAATTCACTGAAATTTTGTGGCATAAGTTCCACAATAGATCGGCAACAAAAAATAGAAAAAGTTTGGAAAATGGGCAAATGGGCTTTCTAGACAAAGGAATATGCGAGATTTCGGAGCCCATAACTCGACAAATAACTGAGATATTATGACGAAACTTGGTTTATACACTTTTATAACTTGTGTTAATAGAAACGCATAAAGTTATTGAAATCGGTTAATGACCACGCCTACTTTTTAACAAAGATATTTCTGGAACAGCGTTTGGGAATTTGTAACGTGACATCTTTGTAATTGAAGTCATAAAGAAATGAAATTTTGCACAAAGAATAATATTCATATGCTTAGTTGGATCAATGATAAAAATGTTGAAAATGGGCGTGGCTACGCCCACTTTATGCCGCACTCGCTTTATATAAAATACGCCGTGTTTTCATCAAACGGAAACAAACAATGAAAGCATACAGCTGAGTATCTAATGTTCGATTCCACTCGAACTTAGGCTTCCTTACTTGTTTATTAAATAAAAGTGCCACCCGAATATCGGGGATTACATACTAGTTAATTATTAAAATAAAAACGATCAAACAACCAATATAAAAACCAATCGGATGAGCTTGCCGATAAACAAAATCTAATAACAAGAACAAGCATCGCCTTTTCTATAAATAGAATTTGTACAAACAAAAACACACAACCACATGTACTTATTTACATGCGATAGTTTTCTTTGTAATACCCTGCAAACAAATTTGCGATTAATCCCGATATACATAGATTTGTCCCGGATTGATTTCTTTCCGGAACAATCGGTCCACAATTAGTGCCCGATTGTTCCCGAACGAGTATAAATGTAGACCAATTGTTCCCAAACGGGTATAAATCTAGACTAGCCGGACCCGTGCGCATCTTGCGCAAAAAATAATAAAACATACGTGGCGCCAGTCGGTATGGTTTGTGCTGTCACGCCCATTTTAAAAAACTTATTATTTATTTGGTTTGGTGGACCTTATGGAACTTTCAATGTATTACCTAGATATATGTTTGACAAAGATATCGCATAAAATGTTTTTATTATTCCTATATAGGTATGTGCAATATATTTTTATATATTTTATATATATTTTTATGTGCGTATGTGGTTCTTGCCGACTTGGGTAATTTTTTTCCACACGTTTGCCTTGGCTTAATCGATTTATCTGCTACAGTTCCTGAGTTTTGACTTATAAATCTTTGAAAATTTGCTCCTCTTGGCCCATTTTCCAAAATTTCAGCACGTTTCCTCATAACTGCATAACGTAATTTCATCACTCGGGCTTTATTAGTGATTGAATTATCATGTTTTACGTTCTTTTCGAAATACACATATATGCCTTATTTTCAACCCCAATTTTCTCTGTTCCCATTAGAATCTATGTACCAAATTTCATTAAAATATTTCTATTTTTGCGCAAGTTAGAGTGTATACGGCCGGACTAACGGACATGGTTCAATCATTTTGTTCATCCTGATCGTTTTGATATACTCTTATATATTAAGGTGGAGTGAAAATTTTTTTTTGGAAATTCAATTTGTTCCAAAGCCAGAACGGCACCTTTCTAGCCCAGTAATAAGCCTTTAAAATTTTATTGACCTACTCGCATGTTTAGACGTGCCCCCAGCCCCACAAAGTTGAAAAAATAGCACGATCTGGAACAAATGTGAAATTTCTACAATTATGAAATAAAAAAACCAAGTATGAGGATTGATAAACAGGCTAAGTTAAGTATAAAAGTGAATTTTTTTTTAGAAACAACAACAACCAAAGTTATTAAAGGTCAAAGTTTATATTACGCATTTTTTAAATTGCAATTACTTAAAAACTACTGAACCGATTTCAAATATTTTTATACCATTCGATAGGTATTTTGAATCTCTTTAGTTTGATATACATTTTATGTGGGTTCCATAACACTCCCCGCTGCGGGGGTAAACCCCCCTTTTACCCCCCTTACTTTTCATATAAAGTACTACGCCCAATAAAACACCGTGTCGCATGCATAGCTTTAAAACGATGCCTTACTTATTAATTTTGGTAAACTATGTGAGCAGAAAAAGGGATATTTATAAAACACCAATTAGAAATAATATATATATGATTGATTATATGAAGAAATTTTACAAAAATATTCAATGTATGTATGTATTAAAAAAAAACAATAGGTAAAACTAATTAAAAACGCTTTCTTTTAATAACAATGATGATAATAATTTTGACAAAATTTTACCAAAAATATCCATTGAAAAATCAATTACGATTATAAACTCAAAACTGACTATTTAAAATATTTTAATTTATTGAATAGATTTCTTTACAAAAGTAAAACTTATTGTATAATATTTATTTAAATAGGCATGAACATTTATAATTTTTAAAGATTGTTATAAAAAATAGCCTTGGCTAACAACTCTGAAAAATTCCTCACATATCTTTTACACTCGCAAAATGCATTCTCAAAACTTTAAATATTTGGAGGAAATACTTATTTTTTTTTTAATTTACGAAATGAAATCTAATCGAATAAACTCTTCTAATATATAAAACGATTTATAATTTTTAGACATTTTCAGAATTGGGTGAAAGCGATTGATCTACATTTGTACCCGTTCGGGTATACAAAATGAACAACTAGCCTCTTAAAAGGACATTCTCGAAAAAATGCGATCAATTCGCTACATATAAAGAGATGTAAAATTGTATTAGTCGCATTTTCCCTTGCGATTTATCCCGGACACGTCCCGGATTAATCGCATTTTTTGCAAATTCGTTTCTCATATGATATATGAAACTTGTTACTTGTTGCCAGGGACTTGTAACGCGTTTCGGTTTTGGTTTCTGTTACACAGCTAAGTAACGAAACTGAAACAGAAACAAAATTCCTTTGTAACAAAAGTCGTAACAAAACTCCGAAACGTTTCCAGCAGAAACAAAACCTGTAACGAAACTAAATTAATTTTGTTCCTTGTAACAGAAACAGAAACAAAACTCCTTTTTTAACAAAAGTCGTAACAAAACTCCGAAACGTTTCCAGCAGAAACAAAACCTGTAACGAAACTAAATTAATTTTGTTCCTTGTAACAAAATCCGTAACGAAACTAAATTAATTTTGTTTCTCAGTATCAGCAACAAAATTAATTTTGTTCCTTGCAACAAAAACAAAACCAGAAACAAAATTAATTTTTTTTCTCAGTGGCAAAACTATAAAAATTATTATAATACTATTTGCCGTACATTAGGATGGACTTATTATTTTTAGGTATATAATATATCGTCGCTGCGCCAACAAAAAGAGCTATACGTTTTTCAGCAACTTTTCAGGAGAGCAAAAAAAACCGTTTTCTGGTGATCCTAGAGAATATTTTTTCTAGTTTGAATTGTTAGCTAATGATACTACACATATGTAATAGACTTGTGCAATTTTTTTTTACTTTTTGTGACCAACCACTTCGCAAGAAGCATTTGCGCCGTTTTACATCACATAGCTCTTTTTACAAATTGTTTAAATTTGCTAGTGGGGGTAAGAAATCGTGAAAGATGTGTATACAATTCTTCGCTAGGGTCCGATGCAATTAGCGATAGCTTGGAAATACATTATTTAATTGACCAGTGCCCCTCCTATTTTGAAAATTGGTCACATACGCTTTTTTTAAATAATTTTTTTACACAAAAATAACCTGAAATCATGAGGCAGCATTAAAGCATTAACAAATTCAACGAGTTCCTTGAAACAGGATTCCCCATGGCCGTTCTTTACTGTAGAAACTTTTTTCCAGATTTCTGAAATGTCCATACTATCCTCTAAGTTTTTCGAGCCTAAGTTGGCTCCATTGTGTTGAAATAATATCAGGATTGCCTGGTACAAAATCTGAAAAATCATCCAACAAAGGCTGAATTGTAATTTGGTGTTTGCGAAGAACTTTTCTAGGAGTAATTATACTTAAATTTTTAATATCATATCTACCAAAATTAAACCTCTTTTGAATTTGCTTTAAAAGTTCTACATAGAATTGGCGGATGTTCATTTTAATGTTTTGTCTTTGCGCATCGGTAAATATACCAGTCTTTAAACTTTCAGCTTTAGAACCAATAAATATTTCGTCGATGGGTAAATAATTGGTTTCATTGCAAACGTTAAATCTTACGTTGCTATTTTTCATAAAGTTACTTAGTATTAATTTAAAAAAATGTTTCAAGCAGTCTATCATATAGAAAAGGAAGCCTTACATTTTCGGATTGGAATTCCTTGTTAAGATTATTTATTATTTTTAAAACATAGGGCAAGAAAAGCATGTACAATTTAATATCAGAGTCTAACATAAGATTTGCAAGTTGAATAGACTTCACACCATTTACCTCTAATGTACAAGATAGAAAATAGTGGGTCGGTAACAAAGTCCTGTTTTCGCAAAATCCCGAAAGAAAAATCCTGCTATTTAAAAACCTGCTTTTTTAAAATCCTTTTTTTTTTTAAATCCTGATTTTTTTAAATTCTTCCTCTCAGAATCCCGAATTAGAAAATTCTGTATTTAAATGTAATATAAACAATGTTAAAGTGGACATGTCACTACTTTGAAAAGTGCGCACTTGTTTTGTCGGAGAAGTGGGTAGGTGATGGATTTTTATAATGTTTGGAACAAAATCGTCATTGGAATTGCTTTGAAGAAGCAGCTGCTGTGCTGTTGATGGCACCTTTCATGTGGTTCCTCAGGTTATGAGACAACTTTTTTCGATACATGGGAGAATACATGGCGAAATAGTACCTCTCATTTTTGCCTGATGAGCAAAAAAACGTTGACTATGTATGTTTCCGTTTTTAAAGAGTTGTTAGTGGTTGCAGCTAACTATGAATTAAATTTATGTCCTTCCCGTATAGTCTGCGATTTCGAAATGGGTATTATATCAACGATTAAAGAATGCTTTGTAACTACTGATTTACGCGGATGCTTGTTCCATTTTGGACAAATTATATGGCGAAAAGTCCAAAAAGAAAGGTAACTATCGACTATTTAATTTTTTTGGGTAACACAATTGTATGTTTTTTTTCTTATATACAGGCTGCTTAAGAAATACGGTAATTCCGAAGATTTTCCATTGCAAGTTCGCATGATTAAAAGCCTAGCTTTTGTAGCACCAAGCGAAATAGAGAGTTATTTCAAGACTTTACTTCCTATGTTGATGACGACGTTAAAAATATCTTAACTTGGTTTGACAAAAATTATATTACTGGTAATAACTCTAATCCTAAATATTCCCCTGAGTTTTGGTCAGTACATGATCACACGACATCAGAAACAGAAACCTTTCCTAGAACGCAAAACAGTGTCGAAGCGTGGCATCGTAGACTAAAAGTCATTGTAGGTAAAAGTACCTCACAATTTTATAAACTCGTATCAAATTTACAAAAGGAGCTTATTTATTGCGAAAACTCAAATACAAAGAAGGGAAAATGGAGAAATAAGAAGAAAGAAAAGAAACATAATTAAAAAAAACAAGCAACTACGAAGAGTTATTAAAAAAAGGAATAAATTAAGTCAACCAAGTTATTTGAAGAGAGTGCAAAAAATATTTCAATTTAATAGAGTAAAATATTTACATACATACACACATACATATATAAAACATATTACGAATAAAGTTTATCTGATTTCTAAAATCGCTGTGAATGAGTTTGAATAATTTTCCCTGCGTATGTCGTCATTTCGTTGTTCAGAAAGTTTATCTAAAGGGTAAGTATCTAAAAGCAGAATTTATCAAGCCGGATTTAGCAAAAGCAGAATTTTGGAAAACCAGGATTTTGGAAAAGCAAAATTTTAGAAAACCAGGATTTTACCTTTGCAGGATTTTTTTTCATTTTGCGAGGTAGATTTTTCTAAAACAGGCAAACGTTACGCTCCCAAAATAGTGCTTCAAAGCGTCCCACTGTTCATTAATGCGTGAAATGAGAAATTCCTAATATTTTGTGAGGTTTCACTTCACAGTAAGCTTGGAATTCTTTTAATTAATTTATCCTTTTTGGGCTATACGCGAAAAATTTATAAATGGCAGGCAATGTCATATCGACGGCTGAGAATAAGATCGCCCTATTTCAAAAATTGCTTCAAAAACGCCCTATTTGAAAAATTTTTTCAATAACGTCCTATTTCAGATTTTGCTTCAAGAACGCCCCATTTGAAAATTTATTTCAATAACGTCCTATTTCAGACAATTAATCAAAAACGCCCTATTTCAGAGAAATATATATGGAATTTTCTTTGAAATATGGCGTTTTTGAAGCAAAATCTGAAATAGGACGTTATTGAAACAATTTTTCAAATAGGGCGTTCTTGAAGCAAAATCTGAAATAGGACGTTATTGAAACAATTTTTCAAATAGGGCGTTTTTGAAAAAATGTTTGAAATAGGGCGATCTTATTCTCAGCCGTCGATCTGTAGTTTTAAGTAAAATGTACCAAATTCTGAATCTATGTACCAATGTACCAAGCAGAAAAAAATGTACCAATTTTGGTACAAATGTACCATGTTTGGTAACCGTGCATACATGTTAAATGTGGAAAATAATACTGGGTGCTGCAAAATATTGCGCCCGATTCAATTTCTGGTTCTCATATAAAAATAACGAGTTATAATGATGAACTAATAGCCTGATGCTCCGAACACGTATTTATTTTAGGTGCTTTTTAATCATTTTCATTAAAATTTTTGTTTTAATTTCATTTTACTCACTGTTATGCCTTTTATTTTAATTTATTTATTATTTTATTTCTTTTTATTTTAATTTTTTTTTTTTTCAATTTTACTTAATTCGTATTTATTTTATTTGAGATGATTTTTAATTACTTTGTAATACTTTGAGTCAGGACCCATAATCAGTGCCGTAGCGAGCTTTTTTGGCGCCCGAGGCAAGCTTGTTATTCCCGCGCCCCCTGTTCAAAATGCAGGACAACAAAACTTGTTCTATATAAGAACCAGAGATGCTTAACGAACGAACGGATTCTATTTCGTTTTGTTTATTCACAATGCTAAATTATCAAAATGGTTTTGTTTCGTTAATTCGCAACGCTAAATTATCAAAACCATTTCGTTTCGATAATTCACAAAACTAAATTATCAAAATGCAACCGGTAACGTTGAAACGAAGTAAATCAACAAAAAGATTGCCTGCACGAGGCGCATACATACACAGCTGTCACTCAAATCGTAGCAGTTCGTGTGCATATGCATATATGTATGTATATGAGTACTCGGCCGATTGTTCGCGACGGCATCGCGTAGCATTTCAACGTTACAAATTTGGTTATGATAACGCTAATCAACGAAATGAAATTATTTTGATAATTTATTTTCGCTAATCAACGAAATGAGATTATTTCGATAATTGCGTAAACGGTAAAAACCTGAATAGTTTCAACGGAAACGATTGCTTTTTTTCGGTAAACGATAATATTAACGTTACGATGCATCCTTGATAAGAACAAATGGCAAATTTTTTTGAACAAATTATTCATGCATATATATCTATATATTAATAGGCTAACATTTTTCCCATACAAACAATTGCCAGGCTGTTTAGCACATTTAACAACCTCATATCCACATAAAATTGATATGGATGTGTTCGTATGAGTGAGGAGCAGTGCATAGGCATATAATTTTTTCTATAAATTATTTAATTTCTTTATAATTAATAAATAAAGTTTTTAGTTTTGTACCATTTTTGATTTACTTCGTTTTTGCTTCGTTGGCAAATGTGCCCACTATCTATATATTAATAGGCTAACATTTTTCCCATACAAACAATTGCCAGGCTCTTTTGCACATTTAACATACTCATATCCACATAAAATTGATATGGATGTGTTCGTATGAGTGAGGAGCAGTGCATAGGCATATAATTTTTTCTATAAATTATTTAATTTCTTTATGATTAATAAATAAAACTTTTAGTTAAGATAAATAGATATCGTAAACGTGTTTACAACTATCGTAAACACAGTTGAAGAGTCGCTTTAATTTAAAAGCGCTCACCACCGGGCCTACCTTGATAGAACTGCCTTGATTTTGACCATGATTTCGCGTCGGACCGTGATCAAAAGGGCAAATCAGTGTTGCGGTACAACTGGAATTTGGAAGGTGTTGCTTATCTCCGCGAAAAGGAATAATTTTTGTACCAATACAAAGTTGAAAAAATAAATTGCATGGTCGAATTTCGACCACCGGCGATACTAGTATTTGTTAATACTGTAGCATTTACCATATAATACTGTATTAAAAAAATGTTCTTTTAACATTTACAAGTGAATTTTTCTTGACTTAATAGAAGCGAATTCGTTAATAATATCGTCGAAATCAAATTTACTGGCAATTTCGTTTTCTATCGATAAAATAGCCAAGTTCGACACTCTTTCTTGGTCCATTGTTGATCTCAAATAATACTTAACGAGTTTGAGTTTGCTAAAGCTACGTTCACACGTAGCGATTGTTACAGGAATCGTCGAAAAAATTCTGAAAGCAGTTTCAACGTTTGGGTATGATGCTTTTAAACCATAATATTGAATAATTTGGAATAGTTCTATACCAGTCGTGGATTCGAGACGATCAGGGATGATTGACAAAGCTGCGGGCATGAAATCTGAAATTTTCTCAATAAATTCTGCGCCATTGATGTCTTTTTCGTATTTGATTGCCAAATCCATCGCTGCTTTTTTCAATTCGGTGCTACTCATTTTTCAAAAACTCGCCAGACAAAAATCCGAAATCATTGGCCACATCCATTATCTTTTTATACCTCCAGTCGATTTCAACTATCAACCTATCAACTACCTCGTTGATGTCAATGCGAAACTTTTGATTATCCGGAATTTCGAGTGCGTCGTCTTCTCCTTCATAAATTCCAATTTTTTCTTCTTATTTGACCGCTTGCTGACATTGCTCGCTAGTAGACTAGTAGCTAATGCAGAAACACGCTTAAAATTTTCTTTGAATTCTGTGTCGCGAAGTTCTTGTAGTGAATTTTTCAAACCCTGAATCAAATGTGCAGCTTTTTCCAAAGTCCACCTTTCGTTCGCAAGGCTTTCGTAACGCGATCAACCCGACTTAATATCTGATCCCAGACGTCGAGGAAAAGAAGAAACCCTAAATCAATATTTTTAATCAGATTTTCGCCAGATGATTTGCTGTCAGGATTATTTGGATTGGCGATTATATCTTGAAGTACTCCAAGAACTGCCTCAATTTGGGAATTCAATGATTTTACGGCATTAGCTTTTGATGCCCATCGTGTGTCCAAGTGCCCTAATCAAAAGCAAGAGAATGAAAATTCGTGCAATTTTTTAAACACTGGTTACATTCCTAGCGACGCGAAAGGGTTGCGCAATCGACCAATCAGGTATGTAATTATTCTGACGTAAGTAGCTGGTTGTTGACAAACAGGTGTCGCCGCTATATGCATATGGGTGTTTCCGAAAATGGGTCAACCAAAGAGAAACATTTAAAAATGCACCTAGGCCAAACTTTTTGATAACATTATATAGGTACGTATTTCCTTTATCACGCCACAAAATTTTATGGACATTGGAGCACTGCTACATACAAAAATTACGTCGTTCAGACTACCATATAAAATTTTTTTTTTAGCTAAGTGTATATGACTTCCGAAATACATCCGCGAATTCGCAATAAAAGCGCTGGTAGAAAAATGGCGTTTACGTGTACTTAGCCCAAGGTCAGACCTGGGAATATCAACATAGATACATTTACAAAATAGTTCAAATCTTGTATGAAGTGAATTCTAAAGTAGTGCTTTTTTTTTCAAGCGTTCGGACGCAAAATATACTTTGCAGTAAAAAAAAACATACTTACCTTTGTGATATTTTTCAAATTTTTTTTGACAAAACACAGTTTTGGGTGCTCTTTCGGGCAGCGTTAATTCTATTCCCAAAATCAAAAGGATTCCTGAGTGTAAGTATATTAAACATTGGAACGTCCGAACGTCTTCAGATAATTTTTTTTTTTTTTTGTTCCTTATAAGGCTATCTAGCAATGAATTCCGCTCAAAGGGCTATAAGGTGGAGGTTAAACCTCTTTTGGCCGCATAAAACTTGAAAAATACCTATATGCGATGGCTTAAAGTAAAACAAATACCAGCTCTTCAATCATTACACAGTTTCTCATGCGAAAATGGGCATCATATTACTGCCGGACGTACAGCGACATCTAAGCAACGCGATATTTAAAATACCTTTGTTTATTCTTATTAAATTTTGGTAGT
Organism: Urophora cardui; assembly: GCA_960531455.1. Taxonomy (NCBI): domain Eukaryota; kingdom Metazoa; phylum Arthropoda; class Insecta; order Diptera; family Tephritidae; genus Urophora; species Urophora cardui. Next base: position 88,661,547 of record OY482673.1, on the reverse strand, counting down.
ACTTACATCAGTTTTTTTTATATTCATTGCCACTATACATTATTAAGTATCGTTTTAGTGCTCAGAATGTGCAAGTAATGTAAATTTTGAATTAATGAGTTAATTGCAATAAAATATGTGCTCAACACTTGTTTTGTTATGAAAAAGTTATGTTTTCCTTCATAGAAAATTTGAAACGTCCGAACGGGAACGTCCGAACAAAATTAAAACCGATATTTCTCCAATAAAAAACGTCTATAGAAATATAACTTTAATGCAGTGACAGTCCTTGTATATTCCTCTGTTAGTCGTATATACATCATTTTTTTGTAGCATCAACCAATTCGCAGAATTTTAACGAAATCAGATATAACCTCAAATACGAGGTACTTTTGGGGAACGTCCGAACGGCAACTTTAAATCCTTCTACAGTGGTAATGTGTCATCTCTAGAAAAAAAAGTTTGATAGCGTTGGATAGAGGAGTACAAAGGCTACTTATGACAAAAAAATATTCTGATCCAAAGCCTACTATAGGTTTTATACTGAAAATAATGTGGCAGCATGGAACGTCCGTAACGCTGGAAACACCCATATAAAGTCGACTCCCTAATATTATTATAAGAAATGTTCTATTTATCGAGATTTCTTGCTCTTATTACATTACCTTGCCAGTTTTTGCAAATGTACGTACCTTTTTTTTTGTACATGCACGCATGAGCGCGCTTTATCGGTAATCACAACTTTCAAATAAATGTATGAATTAAACGACTATCATAAGCATTCTAATTTAAATATTCATTCAATTTTACTACATTAAAAATAAAGGGCGCCATATAAATACATACCTATTACTTTTGAAGAAATTTTACAAATCTGATGATCAATTGAGAACCTTGCGGGTTCCTGGCAAACGAACGCCTATTTTTTCATTATGTTTTTTCAAAATACTTCTGCGAAATTTTGTTTAATATTACCGAAATTCAGCGCCCCTCTCTATTGGCGCCCGAGGCAAATGCCTCGGTTGCCACACCCTCGCTACGGCTCTGCCCATAATAATCATTATTCGTTATATTTTCAGTGAAAAAATCAAATACTTGCAAACATCGTAGAAGAGTATTGAGTTTCTGTGTGTGCATGTCTGAAAGAGGACACGGTGAGCTTAAACAACTTATTATGAAAAGTCAAAGTAACCAAGATATTATTTCATGGTTGTATTCTTGGACATATTAGAAGATGTTCTGAGCCAAAATTGAAATCATTCATCGGACACATTTTGAGAAATTCCATGTTTTTTTTAAAATGGTCAATTTTTTCTTTTCATGCGAGCCCCTGTTCTTTTTATGGCACCCACGGTAAAATGACTGTTCTGTTCTTCTAGTATGTAAGTGTATAGTAAAATTCATTACAGTAAAAATACATTTTAAGACGTTTATTATTTATTATTTATAATAGCTTTGTTCGTTTACGGATATTTTTTGATGTTTTTCGAAAACTTTTAAAAACAAACACTTTGTCGCCGTTTTTTTACGCCAAATCTCCAACAGAAGAGAACCAACTGAGAGAGAAAACTGACATTTCATTTTGTGAGAAGCTGTTGAATTTTGTTGGACAAATTTTTGCCAACAGCACTTTTCCAACAGGAAAACAGCTGATCAAACAACAGCTGACTTGAATTTTTGCAAGTAACAAGATTTGCAAAATATACAAATCAATTATAAAATTGGAAAAATACACTAAATTGGCAACAAATATGGATAAATTAAATATGCAAAATAAGTTACATACTTTTTGCGAAGTATTTATATGCATATTATGTACCTTAGTAAATTGTAATCTCCTTTGCGGGAATATATATTAACGGGGCCGCTGTGGTGCAGTGGGGAGTGTTGTGGCCACTGTGGTGTGGCGGACAGTGGCTAGTCTGCCATACCAGAGGTCATGGGTTGGATCCCCAGCCTGGATAGGGGAAAATTTGTTTATAATGATCCACGATCCGATAACAATTAATTTTCCAGAGGGTAGGGGTGGTCTCACAGATCACAAAAAACAAAGTACTACCCTCCGGACGCTTATAGTTCAGGAGACATTCCTTGTTAAATTAATGTATGTATGTGTAGAACATCTTTCTGCGTTGGCGGCTTTTGGCCGCGCTTCAATAAAATTACCCTCAGCCGGCAGAATTCTCTTTCTGGATTAATATCCATGGAGCATAGACATCTTAATACATCGGTGTTTTCCAATAATTTCTTACAACTATTGCGTTAATGTGGGCTGAGAAGTTCTATGTCCAATAAAAGATTTTTCGTGGTTGCTCAGGTTTTGATGGGAATAGTTGTAAGAAATTATTGGAAAACACCGATGTATTAAGAAGTATATTTCCTTTAGAGCGCCTAAAATATGTAAAAGCTTTTAACGATTTTCATTCAGTGGTCGAATCTTGCTTCACTATTGATTTGAAAAGTAATTATATTAACTGTATTTCTAATTTCCGAAAGAGTTACAACGATCTTTCTATACCCATAACCCCAAAAGTGCATACAGTTTTTTTTTTTCATATAGAAGATTTTTGTTCAAGGCAGGGAATAGGATTAGGGTATCATTCAGAGCAAGCCATGGAGGCTGTGCATTATGATTTCAAAAAACATGGGATTATAAGTATCGAACTAGACCAAATAACCCAAATTATATGGAGAATTTGAAGAAAACTGTATGTGAATATAATATTCTTCATATTTAAAAAAAAAACTGTCAACCTTTTTATGTTTATACTAAAATATTATAAATAATAAATAATAAACGTCTTAAAATGTATTTTTACTGTAATGAATTTTACTATACACTTATATACTAGAAGAACAGAACAGTCATTTTACCGTGGGTGCCATAAAAAGAACAGAGCTCGCATGAAAAGAAAAAATTGACCATTTAAAAAAACATGGAATTTCTCAAAATGTGTCCGATTAATGATTTCAATTTTGGCTCAGAACATCTTCTAATATGTCCAAGAATACAACCATGAAATAATATCTTGGTTACTTTGACTTTTCATAATAAGTTGTTTAAGCTCACCGTGAGGACTATCCGAATCCACTATGATCGAAAAATTTTAAGCGATATCCATAAAAATCAAAAATAATCATTATTATTTGAGTTTTATTTTTTTAATCTGAAAGATTAAATATCGCTCAAGGAATAAGTGTTATTTCTGATCGAAAAAAAAAAATAAAACTCAAAAAATAATGATTATTTTTGATGAAATATAAAAAAACCAACATATAATGATTAAATGGCGGTTTTTATTATAAAACTCATAATGATTACGGTCCCTGCTTTGAGTACTAAGTTTGGTAATCCAATACAAAGTTGAAAAAATAAACTGCATGGTCGAATTTCGAATTTAGTTTTTATAATACTCTGGGCACTACGACAGCTCAGTATAAAAATATATAATGTAATGTAACTATGTATACATTTCCAAGTATACATACATATTTCAGAAATTTTCAAAGCGAAATGTATAGGAAATTGCTGAAATATACTTGAAATTTTCTGAAGTACAACTTGAAAAGATATAGTGCATGTTTTAGGCCTATAAACCAAAACCAAGTTCCAATTTTAGCGTTTTTTAACAGAATTGAATTTTTCAAGGGTCGTAGTTAAATACTTTTTGGTTGCTTGTTTTTCCGGTCATAGTTATATTTCGTATGTAAGTTTTTTAAGTTTTCAGAGGAGAAATCATTGATATTGTAAAATAAATGTGTGCTAATGTAACGTAACCAATCGACAATATCTTACTGTTTTAGGGCTAAAGGAAATAGTACAGACTTTTGTTTGGGAATAAATCAAAGGAAATTAAAAAGTTAAAAAAATAAACAAATAACCACCACACCAGATTGTTATTTTTTGCTGGACTTTTTTTCAAAAATACTCAGAAAAATAGTAGTGTCAGGGACATTGATTCTGGAGGTCCTGTGATGAAAGAAAAGTTAATAATTTTTTTTCAAAGACAATATCTAGCTTTGGAGTTTTATACATCGTAAATATAAATTTAATTTTCGGTACCTGGTTTTTTTTATTTCGATGAAAACTGAAATTATATCGTCGCTATAGAAGAAATAAATAATAGCTTAAAAAAACTAAAAAACACGCTTTAATCTTAAAAATCGTACTAAAAATTGAGAAATAATTTAATTAGAAACAAAATGATGAACGAAAATATAAGTATTTAAGGAAAAGCTTTCAAAGTTTTTATCAGTCATCCAACTAAGCATATGAATATTATTCTTTGTGCAAAATTTCATTCCTTTATGACTTCTAGTTACAAAGATGTCACGTTACAAATTCCCAAAGGGTGTTCCAGAAATATCTTTGTTAAAAAGTAGGCGTGGTCATAAACCGATTTCAATAAATTTCTGCGTGTCTATTAACACAAGTTATAAAAGTATATAAACTAAGTTTCATCATAATATCTCAATTATTTGTCGAGTTAAAGACTAAGAAATCTCGTATATTCCTTTGTCTATAAAGAGGCGGTGCCACGCCCATTTTCCAAAATTTTTCTATTTTTTGTTTCCGGTCCATTGTGGAACTCATGCCACAAAATTTCAATGAATTATCTTTATATTTGACAAAGATATCGCTTAAAATGTTTTTATTAGGCCCCTTTATAGTTCCCATATATAAAAGTGGGCGTGGTCGTCAACCGACTTCGCTAAAATTTTAAACATGTATTACCACAAGTAATAAAAGTGTACACACCAAGTTTCGTCATTATATATCAATTATTTGTCGAGTTATGGGCTCAGAAATCTCGTATATTCCTGCTTCTAAAAAGAGGCGGTGCCACGGCCATTTTCCAAAATTTTTGTGTTTTTTGTTTTATGTCCATAGTTGAACTCATGCCACAAAATTTCAATGATATATCTTTATATTTGACAGAGATATGGCTTAAAATGTTTTTATTAGGTCACTTTGTAATATACATATATAAAAGTGGGCGTGGCCGTCAACCGATTTTAACTATTTTTCGTCCAATCATTTGACTAAGTAAGTAAATCACGCGTACCAAATTTGATCGATATATCTTCAATGGTTTCTGAGTTATGACATATAAAACTTTCCATGTTTGACCCTTAATAAGTGGGCGTGGCACCGCCCATTTTCCAAAATTTCATTAAATTTCTTCCTAGGGGCCTGAGCTCAACACGTGGGTAAAATTTCATCGCTCCAGCTATATTAGTGACTGAGATACCAAATTTCCGATTTTTTCTATATAGGAAAAGTGGGCGTGGTCATGGTCCGATTTCGCCCATTTTCAATACCAACCGTCCCAGTCTCGATACCAACTTGCATTTCAAATTTCATCAAAATATCTCAATTTTTGCACGAGTTAGAGTGTTTACAGACGGACGGACGGACGGACGGACGGACATGGCTCAATCGATTTCTCTTTTCACCCTGATCATTTTGATATATATAAGTCTATATCTATCTCGATTATTTCATTCTGTTACAATCCACCGTTATGTGATTAAAACTATAATACTCTGTGTACTAGTACAGCTGAGTATAAAAAGAAACCTGATTGAATAAATTCGAATTTAGACAATAAAGCTCCGAATACGTTTGTAGCGTAATGGTAAGGTATGCTGCCTACGGACCAAGGAGCTCAGGTTCGAGTCCCGAGTGGCGCATTTTTTTTTTTTTTTTTATTTTTATTTTTTTATTTTTAGAGAAATTTTTTTCACCTTACGTTTACAAAACATTGTATAAAAATGTAATTAGGGTTCCTTTTCGTTGATTCAGCACTTACTATTAAATGAATTACAAACAAAACCAGTTCTTGCTTTGCATACATATGTATGTACATACATGCGATTGTTTTTATTGCAAGCACAACAACGACAAAACAGAAAGCTTGTTACACAAAACCAGTTCTTGCTCTGCATACGTATGTATGTACATTGTACATGCGGTTGATTTCATTGCAAATACAACAAACCCAAAACAGAAGGCTTCAAGCTTTATTTTTGAGTGAATTTATGCATTGAGTTTGCTGTTGTTGCGTTAGTTCGCTCGCTATTTGAGTGGTTATACGTTTTTCTTTGAACATTTGTGGTTTGAGTAGAATCAATTTTTGAGCGTTCGTGAGTGAGTTTTTCCGTACCCTGCAAGCTTGTTACTTATTGGCTTATATACGGGAGTGAATTGAAATTCATAGAGGCTATTTTGAAGAAAGGTAACATAAAAGCCGCAATGAAGCATAAAATATAATGTTGAATGTCCTACTATATGATGCCGTTAGGCTGTTGATGTCATGTTTCGAATCCGGAGGAGAATAGAAATAATAGAGAGAACACAATAAAAGTGAATGTTTGAAAGATATAATAATTTAGTTAATTTAGTTAAATGTTACAACTTTTAGGATGGGATGAAGTTACATACATACATACATACATACATACAGGTGAAGCTAATAAAAGCGTGTTAAAAAGACGCAAACTGTTTTGTTGAGGAAGAAAGACGCAAACTTTTTTTCATTCAAAGAAAGACGCACTAAAAATATTTTTCGAAAGAAAGACTCTTTATTTTTTTTTGATAACGAAGAAAGACGCTTTATTTTTTTTACTATAAAGAAAGACGCATTTAAATATTTTTTAGGAAAGAAAGACGTATTCGATTTTTTAGTTTTCTTTGTCAATATTAATGCTAATGCGTCTTTCTTCGCAGTTAATAATGCTAATGCATCTTTCTTCGTCGAAATATTTTTTAATGCGTCTATCTTCGTCGACATGTTTTGTAAAGCGTCTTTCTTCCCCGACATATTTTTAATGCGCCTTTTTTCGTCGACAAATTACTGACATGCGTCTTTCTTCTTCCGGAGCGACGATATGCTTAAATCAAAATTGCTTTTGATAACAGTATATTTTTCTGACATATAATTGCTGAAAAGGTGCGAATGATGGCAAGTAAGCGATTTCGACAAACAAGTGAAAATCGGAAATCAGGGCTCATACGTCTTTCCGGCGCATACGACTCGCCATATAGTTAGAATTTTCTTACATTTACCATAATCGTTTTTTATTCACAGATGGTTTTGACATAGTAGTAAACGATTGTTATGCCCATAATGGCGCAAATAAGCGAATTCAGCTAATAGATGAGTACGGATGCCCGGTGGATGATAAGTTAATATCGAGATTTCGTGGATCTTGGTCTGACTCAGGCATTTTTGAGACTCAAGTGTATGCATATATGAAAACATTTCGATTTACCGGCTCACCAGCGTTGTATATAGAATGTGATGTGCGCATGTGTCATGGACGATGCCCTGTAAGACTTAAAGATGGTTATCTATTGATTTTCTTTACTAACTAATACTTTTCTTGTAGAGTCAGACGTGTCATTGGAGAAATTTGAAAATTGTGACTAAACGTGATATATCAAATTTGACGACAGCATCATTTTCCACTCCAATATTAGCTTCAACAGATTCTGCACCCACACAACACACATACCAAACTCCACACTCAACATTTGAATCCTCAGCTAAATCAACAGGACCAATAGGGCCTTTGAAATCTATAAATCAGCCCTCCGGCTCCTTGTCTGAAAACTTGAACCTGTTTCAATCCTTACGAGTTCTTCAAGAAGGAGAAGAAAGTGGCAATGTCTACTCGTATGTTACTCGACTGAAGCCATCCACGCATCAAACCTGCCTGAAGACGACCACATTTGCAACAATCACTGGAACATTTTCATTGATAATATCTTTGCTTTCATGGACATTAATGACGGCATGTGCCCGTCTAGGGCGCCGCAGCAAAGATGTGTCCTTATATGACAAATATATTAATCATAAGGGCCAAATCGACTAATATTAAATTTAAAAATATACCAATTAAATTTATGATATTTATGATATGAAGTCTATATCTATCTCGATTATTTCATTCTGTTACAATCCACCGTTATGTGATTAAAACTATAATACTCTGTGTACTAGTACAGCTGAGTATAAAAAGAAACCTGATTGAATAAATTCGAATTTAGACAATAAAGCTCCGAATACGTTTGTAGCGTAATGGTAAGGTATGCTGCCTACGGACCAAGGAGCTCAGGTTCGAGTCCCGAGTGGCGGATTTTTTTTTTTTTTTTTATTTTTATTTTTTTATTTTTAGAGAAATTTTTTTCACCTTACGTTTACAAAACATTGTATAAAAATGTAATTAGGGTTCCTTTTCGTTGATTCAGCACTTACTATTAAATGAATTACAAACAAAACCAGTTCTTGCTTTGCATACATATGTATGTACATACATGCGATTGTTTTTATTGCAAGCACAACAACGACAAAACAGAAAGCTTGTTACACAAAACCAGTTCTTGCTCTGCATACGTATGTATGTACATTGTACATGCGGTTGATTTCATTGCAAATACAACAAACCCAAAACAGAAGGCTTCAAGCTTTATTTTTGAGTGAATTTATGCATTGAGTTTGCTGTTGTTGCGTTAGTTCGCTCGCTATTTGAGTGGTTATACGTTTTTCTTTGAACATTTGTGGTTTGAGTAGAATCAATTTTTGAGCGTTCGTGAGTGAGTTTTTCCGTACCCTGCAAGCTTGTTACTTATTGGCTTATATACGGGAGTGAATTGAAATTCATAGAGGCTATTTTGAAGAAAGGTAACATAAAAGCCGCAATGAAGCATAAAATATAATGTTGAATGTCCTACTATATGATGCCGTTAGGCTGTTGATGTCATGTTTCGAATCCGGAGGAGAATAGAAATAATAGAGAGAACACAATAAAAGTGAATGTTTGAAAGATATAATAATTTAGTTAATTTAGTTAAATGTTACAACTTTTAGGATGGGATGAAGTTACATACATACATACATACATACATACAGGTGAAGCTAATAAAAGCGTGTTAAAAAGACGCAAACTGTTTTGTTGAGGAAGAAAGACGCAAACTTTTTTTCATTCAAAGAAAGACGCACTAAAAATATTTTTCGAAAGAAAGACTCTTTATTTTTTTTTGATAACGAAGAAAGACGCTTTATTTTTTTTACTATAAAGAAAGACGCATTTAAATATTTTTTAGGAAAGAAAGACGTATTCGATTTTTTAGTTTTCTTTGTCAATATTAATGCTAATGCGTCTTTCTTCGCAGTTAATAATGCTAATGCATCTTTCTTCGTCGAAATATTTTTTAATGCGTCTATCTTCGTCGACATGTTTTGTAAAGCGTCTTTCTTCCCCGACATATTTTTAATGCGCCTTTTTTCGTCGACAAATTACTGACATGCGTCTTTCTTCTTCCGGAGCGACGATATGCTTAAATCAAAATTGCTTTTGATAACAGTATATTTTTCTGACATATAATTGCTGAAAAGGTGCGAATGATGGCAAGTAAGCGATTTCGACAAACAAGTGAAAATCGGAAATCAGGGCTCATACGTCTTTCCGGCGCATACGACTCGCCATATAGTTAGAATTTTCTTACATTTACCATAATCGTTTTTTATTCACAGATGGTTTTGACATAGTAGTAAACGATTGTTATGCCCATAATGGCGCAAATAAGCGAATTCAGCTAATAGATGAGTACGGATGCCCGGTGGATGATAAGTTAATATCGAGATTTCGTGGATCTTGGTCTGACTCAGGCATTTTTGAGACTCAAGTGTATGCATATATGAAAACATTTCGATTTACCGGCTCACCAGCGTTGTATATAGAATGTGATGTGCGCATGTGTCATGGACGATGCCCTGTAAGACTTAAAGATGGTTATCTATTGATTTTCTTTACTAACTAATACTTTTCTTGTAGAGTCAGACGTGTCATTGGAGAAATTTGAAAATTGTGACTAAACGTGATATATCAAATTTGACGACAGCATCATTTTCCACTCCAATATTAGCTTCAACAGATTCTGCACCCACACAACACACATACCAAACTCCACACTCAACATTTGAATCCTCAGCTAAATCAACAGGACCAATAGGGCCTTTGAAATCTATAAATCAGCCCTCCGGCTCCTTGTCTGAAAACTTGAACCTGTTTCAATCCTTACGAGTTCTTCAAGAAGGAGAAGAAAGTGGCAATGTCTACTCGTATGTTACTCGACTGAAGCCATCCACGCATCAAACCTGCCTGAAGACGACCACATTTGCAACAATCACTGGAACATTTTCATTGATAATATCTTTGCTTTCATGGACATTAATGACGGCATGTGCCCGTCTAGGGCGCCGCAGCAAAGATGTGTCCTTATATGACAAATATATTAATCATAAGGGCCAAATCGACTAATATTAAATTTAAAAATATACCAATTAAATTTATGATTGTTTTTGTAAACCTTTTTTTATGATACAAAAAGGATTTGGTGGAATGCAATGCATGTTATTTGGTTTATCCATTAAAAGAAATCGGAGCATAACATCAAAAGGCACTATAAGATATAATATTCATGACAATGCCTGTTGAAATTATATAGCCGATTTCCTTTAATATTATCTTTTCTAAGATGAATTTTTACAAATTGTTCCTAAGGGCTAGAGCTTTGCATGGATTTTGTATGTAGTAAGCATGAATAATTAATCCCCTAAACTATTTTCCGACATTCTTTATTTTCGCAGTATTTATTTAACAATTAAAATTTCGATGACTCTTAAATAAAACACCGATTTCAACTCAACCGTTAATGATACATTAATTAAATTTTCAGGAATTATTGCTAAATATTTGAAAGAGTTTTTAGTGCTTAGCACGAAATTTTTATTTTTAATTCAATTTTTAATTGTTGGGGTAAGTGGAAAAAAATTCAACAACTATTTACAGCGAAGGTTGATTGTATAGCTATTTCACGAAAAATTGAATTTTTTTCCACTTGAAATTGAATTAAAAATAAAAATTTCGTGCTAAGCACTAAAAACTCTTTCAAGTAAAATTGTTAACGTTGTTTGGTATATACATAAAATAAATACCAACAACAATGTTCATTGCGAACTGCCTACAACAAAAATTCAGCACGTTTGTGGAGAATATATGCAAAAGCATATACACACTAACGTTAATGTTGAAAATGAAAAAGGCAAAAGTGGGGAAAATCCAACAGCTTGCACAGAGTCTCAATGGCCGAGTGTGTTTATCCGTTGGGTCATTGCGGCTGAAGTTGGAATGGACTCGGGTTCAATCCCCGGTGCATCCACTTCCGAAAAGAGTGCTGATGATCGAAAATGGTTTTTCGTGAAATAGCTATACACTCAACCTTCGCTGTAAATAGTTGTTGAATTTTTTTCCACTTACCCCAACAATTAAAAATTGAATTAAAAATAAAAATTTCGTGCTAAGCACTAAAAACTCTTTCAAGTAAAATTGTTAACGTTGTTTGGTATATACATAAAATAAATACCAACAACAATGTTCATTGCGAACTGCCTACAACAAAAATTCAGCACGTTTGTGGAGAATATATGCAAAAGCATATACACACTAACGTTAATGTTGAAAATGAAAAAGGCAAAAGTGGGGAAAATCCAACAGCTTGCACAGAGTCTCAATGGCCGAGTGTGTTTATCCGTTGGGTCATTGCGGCTGAAGTTGGAATGGACTCGGTTTCAATCCCCGGTGCATCCACTTCCGAAAAGAGTGCTGATGATCGAAAATGGTTTTTCGTGAAATAGCTATACACTCAACCTTCGCTGTAAATAGTTGTTGAATTTTTTTCCACTTACCCCAACAATTAAAAAATTGAATTAAAAATAAAAATTTCGTGCTAAGCACTAAAAACTCTTTCAAGTAAAATTGTTAACGTTGTTTGGTATATACATAAAATAAATACCAACAACAATGTTCATTGCGAACTGCCTACAACAAAAATTCAGCACGTTTGTGGAGAATATATGCAAAAGCATATACACACTAACGTTAATGTTGAAAATGAAAAAGGCAAAAGTGGGGAAAATCCAACAGCTTGCACAGAGTCTCAATGGCCGAGTGTGTTTATCCGTTGGGTCATTGCGGCTGAAGTTGGAATGGACTCGGGTTCAATCCCCGGTGCATCCACTTCCGAAAAGAGTGCTGATGATCGAAAATGGTTTTTCGTGAAATAGCTATACACTCAACCTTCGCTGTAAATAGTTGTTGAATTTTTTTCCACTTACCCCAACAATTAAGGAATTAAAAATCGTTCGTTATTTCCGCGGCTGTTATTTCACTGCACCGGTAAAAGTCTGTTATTGTTTTCTTCTGTGAAGTTTTGTTTATGTCATTACTAATGAATCATTAGTATATTTGTTGTCCTTTTTTGGTATATTAGCCTGAGTGGTTCAAACAGTGTGTTCGAAGCTGTGTTTATTTGTTCATTTATAACAGGGCTACTCAACGTTCCCGTATTGAAAGTACAAAACTCAATACATCTACAAATTTTGTATATGCACTGAAAAATTTTTTTGCTCATTTAAAATTTTTTATGTATTCCAATAAAATATTATTTTAGAATTTATTTTCAAATGGTGGTATCACATACATACAAATTTTTTTTATTATTTATATGAAAATTTTTTGAATACAAATTTTTTACAGTGCTTTCATTTTTGGAATTTTTTTTTCATTACACATTTGTTATTGTAAATTTCGATTTCTTACGGCAGTGCTCGAGCTCCTATACAAAGTGCCTTTGCTCTGCACATTCAATATGAATCATAGGCACATATGTACATATAAAATTTGTTTATATCTGAGTGCTTATGGGAGTGCAAAGAAAATTTTATTTTATCCTATGATTCGGAACAAAACAAAAACAATTGTGCTTTGAGTGCCTATGAAGTGAGCAGCCCTGATTTATAATTTCCCCTAAGAACGTTTTCTGTTTGTTTATTTCCAGTATAACTATAATAGCGACTAGTAGTCGCTGGTGACTATCTGATTTTGTAATTAATATCATTTATTGCTGCTGCCGCCTTAATACGCTTGCTAATACATACACACAGAGAAAAACTATTCTAAAATCACCTTAAAATCGCACATAACCCAACTTAAAACTTAGGAATAATTTACTTACTAAGTTTTTCGTCATTTTAACGAAAATAACTTAGTAAAAGCTTGGAAAAGTTTCTACTTGGGTAATTTTGACAAAGTCTTGTTTAATTTTCCCAAGTTTGCTTAGGCAAATTTTTAACCAAAATACTTAGTCAGCTTATTCCCGTAATTTGCGTAATATTCAACAAAGTGCATTTGGCTCAGTGAACAAGTATCCTAGTTATTTTAACTGCCATAACATAGGTAATATCTTACCAAGAAACTTTGGTAACTTGAAAAGGCACTTTCGTGAAAAACTTAGCGTTTTTCAGCTATACTTTTTATACCAGAACTGAAGGAACAAAGATAATGTGTAGCAGACATGTGTAACACACATTATTTTTGAACTTAAGTTGTGGCATAAAAAGTAAGTAAGTAAGTTTTTCGCGAAAGTGCTTTTGCTAGTCTTAATGCTACGTATGTAGTTTCTTTACAAATATAATGAAATACTTTATTTAAAAGTTTGGTATGCATAAATGACATCAAAAATTTGGTGCAAAGTCAAATCCAAGTTTCCTTCCATTTTTTATGTTAATATCCCAATCTCTGATATGTTTCAGTTTACCGCTTTCATGTTTGTGTGTAGAACGTCTTTATGCGTTGGCGGCTTTCCGAAAAACGTACCTTTTCAGATCTCGGAACAAATGAAAATTTGCCGGATCTAATATTTTAAAAGCACGTGGTGTGAAACCCGCGGGTAACCTCTAGTATTACTATGAATTCAATTATAAAAAATTAAATTTTAGCTGATATCTGGATTTCTATGCTATAAATTCTATTCACAAAGCAAGACTTCCCGATAACGAATGCTTTTACAATCAATGTTTATCTTTACACTGCTATTCCGAGCGTTACCGGAAAATTACTTTACTGGTAATTTATGTTGCTGAAAATTGTTACCGTCTTTTCAATTGGTATTCTGGCACAAATGGTAACGCTGTCAAAGCATTTCCATACGAACGGAATGGAATCGGGCTGAAAATGGTAACAAAATGTTACCACGTATTGAGGTGGTAACTTAATTTTCTGCTGCTGGAATACGAAAAGAGTGTTTAAAGTACCAGGTTCTTTATTTAACCAGTAATGTAAATTATGTTACCACACCGGAATAAGGCCGCTAGTGTCAATTTTGCATACACCATGTGAAAAGAATTCGTTATCAAAAATCATAATATTCTCTGAGCACCCAAGAGCTCAAAAGCCCCCAGAAGACAATTCCTGCATACGGGCCTGCTTTTGAGTATTTAGTGACGTCTTGAATTAATCAAATTTTTAAGCGTGTGACATCCACACCAAAAGATATAATCAATTTAAAAAACATTTTGTAGTCAAAAAGGACCAAAATAAAAGTACCTGCCATTTCTAGAGGGTTTCCGTAAGAGAGATATAGGGAATCTTATTTGCCATGAATTAAGCCATAGAATGAAGCCTTGAAGTCTTCAATATTATTAGGAAAACTCCCTGTACAGATAATAAAAGAACTACTCAGTATTGGAACTACTTCCGAATATGAAATTTTGCAGTTTCAATCTCAGTTTCCGTGAAAAATGTACGAGCTAGATAAAAAAAAAATTGATTTTTGAAATCTCCGTACTCTAATCCACCTAGAAACGAATTTTTACTCAAATCCGTCAATTAGTCTATTTTTGCCCACTTTTTATATGGGGACACAGCACTGTGGGCCCCCACTCTGTAGTTCTATTCGAAAGTGAAATTGATTCGAAAGCACATTCGTAAACTGTAGAATATAGTTTATATGGAATTTTCTTTCGAATCGAACTACAGAGTGAGGGCATTGGATAACGAGTAGAGCTGCAAAACCATCGATAGTCGGACCACTCGATAGTTTCGATAGTCGAAAAAAAAACTATCGTTACTATCGATAGTTTTTTATGAATATTTCACTAAAATAAAAAGAGGGATGGTTTTGTTTACAGTTTTCTTTCCAAAAAGTCTTTAATTTTTTACGCAAAACAATAATTAAATAAAAGATCAAATAAGAATTAGATACTTCACTTACACTGAGAGAAAAATCAACCAAAAGTTGGTTAATAGTACTAATTTCACACTTGAAATGGAATCAATGCGAATTATGTTTAATATTGCCATTACCATTGTTGATATATTAGACAGTGTTTTTGGTTATATTAACCATGATATTTGTTGATATAACAAAATGTTCGTTCAAATCTTCAACCAATTTCTTGTTACTATTAAACAATTTGTTGGTTATATTTTTATGCCAGTAGCAGCACTGCTATGTATGATCTATAAGAGAGTGTTAATATGTTAACTGAATAACAAAGAAAATTCCAAATACTCACTCTCTCGCTCTCTGCAATTCGGGTCCAGCCATTCAACTTCGTCAAGCACAAACGGTGTTGAAGGCGATGGTAACAACAGAACCGAAACCATAAAGCTTCGTAAATATTTTTACTTTTTTTTTTAGAAATGAATTAACCAATATTTTCGCTAATATAACAAATATACACGTTGGGGAAACCAACTTTCTGTTTGATATTGATTGTTACCAAAATATTGGTTAATGGTACAATGATATTACATTTTTTCCTTTTGACATGAATAAAACCATTGTACTTTTTTCTCTGTGTATGTATATAGCATTTTCTGGTTAAATTAAACCTTAAAAATAATAGCTTAAAAAAACTAAAAAACACGCTTTAATCTTAAAAATCGTACTAAAAATTGAGAAATAATTTAATTAGAAACAAAATGATGAACGAAAATATAAGTATTTAAGGAAAAGCGTGGGGTGCTCAGTATGTTAAAAAATATTTAAAATCGGTGTTTTTTACTAATAATTTTATTTTGACTTTTTTGAGATTTCATATATCGTACTCTTTAATTTCGCAACTAGGTATATTTTTGTACTAGTTGTACGAATCGAATATTTTCATGTTCAAATATTATTGAGCACCCCCACGCTTTTCCTTAAATACTTATATTTTCGTTCATCATATTGTTTCTAATTAAATTATTTCTCAATTTTTAGTACGATTTTTAAGATTAAAGCGTGTTTTTTAGTTTTTTTAAGCTATTATTTATTTTTAACTTTTTAGTGAAATTTTTCATTAAAGGATGTTTTATGCGGACGCAAGAATAAAAGTAAAAAGAAGTCTGATGTGGTGTTCTCCGAAATAGATCTACATACATATGTATTTATAACTTCTACCAAAAATCCCAATATGCAGTGAAGTAAACTAGCTTATTATGCAATATTTTCCAAACCCTTTTATTCAAGGTTTTCCAAACTAGTTTGGAAATACAAAATTTCCCAAACGTTTTGTTATATTTTACAATCAGAAAGTGAAGAGAAGTTGAGGTGAAGCATTTGAAAAGAACAAAAAAAAAGAAACCTGATTGAATAAATTCGAATTTAGACAATAAAGCTCCGAATACGTTTGTAGCGTAATGATGAGGTATGCTGCCTACGGACCAAGGAGCTCAGGTTCGAGTCACGAGTGGCGCGTTTTTTTTTTTTTTTATTTTTATTTTTTTTTTTTAGAGAAATTTTTTTCACCTCACGTTTACAAAACATTGTATAAAAATGTAATTAGGGTTCCTTTTCGTTGATTCAGCACTTACTATTAAATCAGGGATTATCACACTAACACTCTCACATATTTTGCATGTGTTAAAAGCACAAAAAGATCTTGCCTACACCCAAAAGAAACTCAATCATGGTCGAAGACTAAAATTTTGAAATTGGAAATGGACATTATTATTATTATTAACTTCACAAAAAAAAAAAACACAAACAAAATAAGAGCAAGAAAACAAAGCCTAATAAAAATATTACGTAAAAAAATTAGATAAAAAAAACCACCCCAACCCACAATCATTTAAAAGCGTTCAGAGACTGCGCGAGCAGTACAACCCTCTAGCCCAATAGCCTAACGCTGACTAGAAATCGTTGAACAAAAATTTGCAAACCAAATTTCTTTTCGTGCACGAAGAGTTCTGTACTGTCGATGTGAGGCTGTCGGTATGAAAGCTACAAAAAGCTTTTGCACGCGTGCATAGCTACAGCAAATCTCTGTATTAAATGAATTACAAACAAAACCAGTTCTTGCTTTGCATACGTATGTATGTACATGCGATTATTTTTATTGCAAACACAACAACGACAAAACAGAAAGCTTGTTACACAAAGCACAAAACCAGTTCTTGCTCTGCATACGTATGTATGTACATTGTACATGCGGTTGATTTCATTGCAAATACAACAAACCCAAAACAGAAAGCTTCAAGCTTTATTTTTGAGTGAATTTATGCATTGAGTTTATCGCCATCGCTATGAGCGATCGCTGGCTGTTGTGCGTTAGTTCGCTCGCTATTTGAGTGGTTATACTTTTTCTTTGAACATTTGTTTGTGATTTGGGAAGAATGTATTTTTGAGCGTTCATGAGTGAGTTTTTCCGCACCCTGAAAGCTCGTTACTTATTGGCTTGTATACGGCAGTGAATTGAAATTCATAGAGGTAACATAAAAGCCGCAATGAAGCATAAAATATAATGTTGAATGTCCTACTATATGATGCCGTTGGGCTGTTGATGTCATTTTCGAATCCGGAGGAGAATAGAAATAATAGAGAGAACACAAAAAAGTGAATGTTTGAAAGATATAATAATTTAGCTAAATGTTGCAACTTTTAGGATGGTATGAAGTTACATACATTAGGGTGGGGCGATTTGTATTGAGGGAAATTAATCGATACCGCGCGATCTAAATTTGGATTCCTCTCATTTTTCTGAGTAGAAAACTCCTCCACGACATTTACCTGAAATTAATTTTGATGTTCCGGAATTCGGTTTTTATGAACCAAGACGAATTTTTGAAAATAAAAATTTGGCAAAAATCGACAAAAAAATATCCAGGTCAATATGCACATCGAGTTGAAGCAGAATTTTATGCTAAATCCAGATATGAAATCGAAACTAAAATCGGATGATCCGTTTTCGAGATATAGCCTGATTTCCGGTTATGGAGGCTGAATGCCGAAAATCGCATATTTTCGCGATTATCTCTTGCTGTGTACAATATATCTTAAATTTTTTTGCAAATTTCTTAAAGATAGGTCAATACAATATATGAGCAATATTTTAAAATACTAATTTATCTTCCTGTATAGGAAAACTAGAATGCACTCTTTTTTCCTTAGCCCAAAATCGCAATATGGGATCTCCATGTTATAGTCATCCGATACCGATGATTCTCGCCGACAGCGCTTTGTGTACAATAAATGATCTAAATACAAAATTTCAGAATTTTAGCTGCAAAACCTGAGGAGTTATAACCGAAAACGTAGACATATGCTGTTTGGGACTTTTTTTTTTTACTTTAGTCAACTCTAAAAAAACTCAAGGTTACTCATACGCCATAGCGTACTATTGGAAGCAAAAAACAAATTTCAGAAGCATAAGTCTACGTTTTAGGGAATAACTCTTCAATTTTTACAGCTAAAATTCTGAAATTTTGTATTTAGAGCATTTATTGTACACAAAGCGCTGTCGGCGAAATTCATCGGTATCGGATGACTATAACATGGAGATCCCATACTGCGATTTTGGGCTAAGGAAAAAAGAGTGCATTCTAGTTTTCCTATACAGGAAGATAAATTAATATTTTAAAATATTGCTCATATATTGTATTGACCTATCTTTAAGAAATTTGCAAAAAAATTTAAGATATATTGTACACAGCAAGAGATAATCGCGAAAATATGCGATTTTCGGCATTCAGCCTCCATAACCGGAAATCAGGCTATATCTCGAAAACGGATCATCCGATTTTAGTTTGGATTTCATATCTGGGTTCAGCATAAAATTCTGCTTCAACTCGATGTGCATATTGACCTGGATATTTTTTTGTCGATTTTTGCCAAATTTTTATTTTCAAAAATTCGTCTTGATTCATAAAAACCAAATTCCGGAACATCAAAATTAATCTTAGGCAAATGTCGTGGAGGAGTTTTCTACTCAGAAAAATGAGAGGAATCCAAATTTCGATCGCGCGATATAGGTTAGTAAATCGCCCCACCCTAACATACATACATACATACAGGTGAAGCTAATAAAAGCGTGTTAAAAAGAGGGATGGTTTTGTTTACATTTTCCTTTTGAAAGTCTTTTTTTTTAACGCATAACATTAATTAATTAACAAAAGAACAACAAATAGGAATTAAATACTTCACTTATATATATAGCATTTTTTGGTTAAATTAAACCTTTTTCAATTTAAAATTTGCACTTGATTTGAAAAAGGTTTCATTTGACTTGAAAACGCTATAGTAATAAAACTAAAAGTAGTACATTTGTTTTTTAGCATCTTTGGCGCTGACTAGTACATAAGGCACATTGTTTATACATTTCATTAATGTAAAATACCGATAATCAAAAGGCACACTGTTTAAACATTTCATTAATGTAGAATACACTATGCTTTAAATAAATCAAAAAACAAAAAATACGAAGAATTTCAGTTATAGGGGAGGATAGGTATGGGCCTGCTGAGCACAGAACAATTTTTTTTTTTTTTAATTTTTTGTATGGTTACATTTTTGAGATAACGGTAATTTTGTGTTTTTTGTTATCACTTTATTCAAAAATTATATTCGCTGGAGTTACGCTTCTAACAATATACAACTTGTAGTAATTGAACCACACCTTGCTAAATGACATCTGGTCAATGTCAAAATTTTTAATTTTTTGCGATTTTTGAAAAAGTTTTGATTTTCAAATTAAGTTTTTTATAAAAACTTGTAAAAATCAGAAAAGTTTTATTTTTTAAAAATATACCGTTTAATTGTTAACGTAATATCAAGGATATCTGATAAAAACATTATTTTTAGCGATTTTTTTCATGTGAAACAAAAAGGATATTTTATGGACGAAAAACTCGGTTAGATGACTCATCCGTGTATAGACAAAAGATAAAATTTGTTTGTGACTTCACCCTCTCATAGGGTAAGCGTTAATCAGAGGTGGAGTAAACGGCCCTTAAGCTAAAGATATAGATACTTATTTATTGTGGAACGATTTTTTCACAAGGGATGACGAAAGATCGTTCCACAATACATCATATTCCTACCCCGTCGGAAAACCAAGCAAAAAAGGAATAATGAAAATTATTTAACTATTGCTTTTCATTTTATATCAGAAGATTTCAAATTGCGAGTAGCTGTACTGTAGACACAAAAGCTGCTGTCAGATACAAATCATTCCGCAGCTAATATATTGGAAACCTTGCACCATGTTCCATGCGAGTTACCGTGTTTTGCACCTTCATTGAATTTAGCTGTGCGAGCAAAATGTTTCTTATTTTAAAGGCAGTACTATTGAATATGAGAAGTTTAAGGCCGTGCAAGAAGTCTATAGTGTTTTGCAAAAAAAAAAGTTGTAAAACGACGCCCTGTACACGGATGAGTCATATAACCGAGTTTTTAGTCCATAAAATATTATTTTTGTTTCACATGAAAGAAATCGCTAAAAATAATGTTTTTATCAGATATCTTTGATATTACGTTAACAATTAAAGGGGCTAATTTAAAAAAAAATAAATTTTTTCTAATTTTTACAAGTTTTTATAAAAAACTTAATTTGAAAATCAAAACTTTCAAAAATCGGAAAAAAATAAAAATTTTGACATTGACTAGATGTCATTTAGCGAGGTGTGGTTCAATTACTACAAGTTGTATATTGTTAGAAGAGTCTTACGACAGACATTCCTTACCACGGGTATATTCTAAGCCCCCTAACCCGCTGGGGTATTATTTTTGACCAATTTGATATCGAAATCCAACTCCTCCCTAACATTCAGTATTCTTCTCTTGGGACAAAACTACAAGAATGAATAGGGATAACCATCGATAATGGAAAAAAACTATCGATAGTGACACGAAAAAAAAACTATCGATACTATCGATAGTGCTATCGATAGTTTTGCAGCTCTAATAACGAGAATGTACTAAGTATTCTTATGTATACTTAAGTATGTGCTTGTAAAATTATATTTTATTTAAGTATAACAGGTACTGGTTATAATTCATTCAATGTAAAAAAAATTAAACTTATACTTAAAATACCACACGGTAGGGTAGAACAAATTTTAATACGAAGGGCAGACCATTGCAGAATATCAAAGTTCAATGCTTCACTAACAAGTATCTGTCAAACCCAAAATCGTTTTTGAGAAAACCGTGATTTTATATATTTCATGTTTTGCGGAATCTAATATCCGCCACAGTTAGAATTTTTTCGATTGGTATACCTTTTCGGATAACTTAAGGATGACAAAGTTAATACTTGCTTTAGATTTTTGTTTTGACAGTTCCATTCAGTATATGTTTTTCAGAGGGACATGTTCATAATTGAAGTGAAGTGAGTAAAGGGTAGCGTATGTTGCGTTATCTCTCAACTTCTTTAAGGTTTTGGCCCAATGCACGCTTTCTTTGCTTGCTTGGATTTGAGAAATGTCAACAATTTTTTTGAGCTCTACTATAATGTATAAAAGTTGGCCACATGGCAGCTTTACTTCACGCGATGGAAGCGCCTCAGAGTTTCGAATAGCCGAAATCTCTATTTGACAGCTTTGACATTAATTATGACAATTCAATTTCTCCCACGGCTGCTGATTAGGTGTGTTCCCTAACAGAAAATTATTACAAATATATAATAAATAACAGCTTTTTGAATTTTTTATGGAAAAAATTTGCAGAAGAGAGGAATAAACTTTCAAAACTTGTTCAGCACAACATTTAGGTTCAACATTTTTGGCTTGTTTCAAGTGAAAGAAAAAGAAAAAATGAATTACGCAAAATGAACAGGAAATCAAGAAAAGGAAAAATGGTAAAAATTAGCAAATAGTTATTTGAATGCTATTTTTGGCTGTTAATGGTTATTCTTTTTTTTTTCTAAAAAAAAAAAAAACAAAACATTTCATATTCATTATTTCTATTTTGAAAATTCAAAAGAAATAAATGATATACATTAATTCATACGTGTGTGTGTATTCTTTGTTTATCTACATTTATATTAGCGATTTCACGCAACTACGTAAAATGAAAAATAAAGAGTAAAAAATAACATTTGAAATAAGCATAAACAAGTCGATTCCTCAAATATTTTGCACAAAATCAGTGTTATAAATCAAAGCAAAAAAGTGAAGTGGAAATTGCCAAAGTGTTAATTGTAGCAAGCATCTGGAATTTCGCTTTGCTTTAAAGTGAATTGTGCACGGGCTATTGTTTGCCAATTTTTTTTTACTCCGCTCCGGGGCCCTGTGTCAAACTCTTAGGTTGGAAACTCTCACCAACGTACGTTCCCGTGTTCCATTCGTAGAGAATTCAAGCAAAAGTCAAACCCGTAGAAACGCTGCTCGTAACCACAGAAACGCTGCAAACAGTTTGTTTACATGGATACAATATTGCCATTTTGTCGTCATTTCACTTTCGTTAGCAAACTTTTATTATTCCATTAAATTTTTTTTTAATTTGTTAACAAAACTAGAAGTAAACAACTGACCATAGTTCACCTTTTCACAATCAATAATTTTCTTTTAATATTCTTGGTTTTTTAAGCATAATTTTACATTTACAAAATAAAAATATAGCATTGATACAAAAGGCTCAGACGGCAACACTGACTTTAAAGAGAGTAGACACGTTTTCACGAAAAAAAAAAACAAACCATTTTGATTTCTACGTACCGTTTACATAGCATTCCCATAAGGTAGATCGTGTCAGCTGACACGGTCTACGGGCTGCCGTCGGTGAGTGTTTCCACTATTTAAAAAAGCGATAAAACCTTAGAGATAAGAGAAGCTTTTAAAAAATCGATTATTCATCTCAATGAGGCATGCCGACTCCGACTCCGACCACTATCTTGTAGCAGCCAAGGTACGCACCCGCCTCTGTGCAGCAAAGAATGTGCCAACAGGACAGCAAGGAAAGTTTGAAGTCGAAAGGCTGCACATGACGCAGACAGCCAATGAATACACTACTCGGCTCTCATTCCTGCTCTCTGAGAGCAATCCTTCACCAAACGATGTATCTGAGGAATGGGAACACATCGCTCGCGCCGCTGAGGAATCTATAGGATACAAGCGAGCCCGCAAAAACACCTGGTACGACAAGGAATGTCGCGATGCCTCGGAAAGAAGAACGCCGCCTACAGGGCTACATCGAACGGCGAGGAAGGAAGAGAGGCGTCTATTTCGAAAGAAGAAAAGAGAGGCTGATAGGCGCGAGTGTGAAGAGCTTGAGATGCTGGCGGGTTGGAACGATGGTCGAAAATTCTACAAAAAATTAGGTGGATGACTGAAGGTTTCAAGACCGGGGCAAATTCCTGCCGGAATGATAACGGCGATCTGGTAACTGATGTCCAGAGCATACTTGAGTTGTGAAGGGATCACTTCTCCTCCTTGCTAGATAATGGCAACAGTGAAATTGCTGAAGGAGAAGATGTACGACCCGAATCCCCAATAGCAGATAATGGTAGGCATGTTCCACCACCTGATCATGACGAAGTGCTATTCGCACTCGGCTTAAGAATAATAAAGCGCCGGGCACTGACGACTTGCCAGCCGAGCTATTCAAGCATGGTGGCGAAGAGTTGATAAAGAGCATGCATCCACTCCTATGCAGAATATGGTCGGACGAGCACATGCCCGACGAGTGGAACTTAAGTGTGCTCTGCCCAATCCACAAAAAAGGAGACTCCACAGTACGCGCCAATTATCGTGGGATAAGCCTCCTGAATATCGCATATAAGGTCTTAGCAAGTGTATTGTGCGAAAGACTGAAGCCCATCGTCAACAATCTGATTGGACCTTATCAGTGTGGCTTCAGACCTGGTAAATCTACCATCGACCAGATCTTCACAATACGACAAATACTGGAAAAAACCCATGAAAAAGGAACCGACACACACCATCTCTTTGTCGATTTTAAAGCCGATTTTGATAGCACGAATAGGAATTGCCTGTATTTGGTTTCTGAATTTGGTTTCACTTCAAAACTTATACGGTTATGCCAAATGACGTTGACTAACACCACCAGCTCCGTCAGAATTGGGAAGGACCTCTCCGAACCTCTCGATACCAAGCGAGCTTTCAGACAAGGCTCCCTTTCGTGTGACTTCTTCAATTTGATGCTGGAAAATATAATACGAGCTGCAGAACTTAACCATACAGGAAGCATTTTATACCACAAGAGTGTATAACTGCTGGCGTACGCCGATGATATTGACATCATTGGCACTAACACTGGCGCCGTATGTTCTGCCTTCTCCAAGCTGGATAAAGATGCTAAGAAAATGGGTTTCGTGGTTAACGAGGACAAGACGAAGTACCTCCTGTCTTCACACAAAGAAACAGCACGCCTTGGCAGACACGTCAATGTTGATAGCTACAAATTCGAAACTGTTAAGGACTTCGTCTATTTGGGAACCAGCATTAACACCAAGAATGATGTCAGCACGGAGATCCAACGAAGAATCACGCTTGCCAATAAATGCTACTTCGGACTTAGTAGGCAACTGAAAAGTAAAGTCCTCTCTCGACAAACAAAAATCACACTCTACAGGACGCTCATCGTTCCAGTCCTCATGTACGGCGCAGAAGCATGGACAATGTCAAAATCAGATGTGATGGCACTTGGAGTTTCCGAGAGAAAAGTTCTTAGCAAAGATTTATGGACCTTTGCGCGTTGGCGTGGGCGAGTATCGACGGAGATTTAACGATGAGCTGTACGAGCTTTACACAGACATCGACATTGTTCAGCGAATAAAGATCCAGCGGCTTCGTTGGGCAGGTCATGTCGTGAGAATGGATGAAGGCGCTCCGGCCAAGAAAGTATTTCTATCGAAACCCACTGAACACAAAAGAAAAGGGAGATCTCCACTGCGTTGGGAAAATCAGGTGGACAGCGATGCTGCCTCCCTAGGTGTTCTCAAGTGGCGCCATGCTGCACGAAACAGAAGCAATTGGCGCGCTCTGTTGGACTCGGCCAGAATCGTCTAGGCGGTTAAGCGCCAACCAAGAAAGAAGAAGAAGAGGGATGCCATATCTTATGATTGTATAAACGTTTACCTTTTGCATACTTGCATATGCAACTTTTATTAGAATTTGTAAATAACATCACTGATTACTAACACTGCGCTTCGCCGTGCAATTGCGCTAGCGCCAACCCTCGAATTTGGAAAATGTGCCAACTCAATATAGCGCCAACTCAATATTGCAATTGAAAACTGACTCAATTTCGTGCGCTAACACCAGCTTCAATATAGCTCTAGTGTAAAATGGCGCCACCACAACGCCAATAACAGCACCATTGTATATGTATGACACCGTCACAATTATGTACGCTTGGTAGTGATCTAAGTGACTCTAATTTCCAGCATATTTTCACAAATATACAGAATAGAATATTTCCAAATGATTATTAAAATTAATTGTGCTCGCGTATACGTAAGCAGAATTGCGCCAAAAGAAATAAAATGGGGATGGTATTCAGTAACAAGCGAAAAATTGTTATTTATCGATTATTCCATGACAATTGTGCTAAAGGTGTTATTGCGCCAGTACCGTGCGCTGGCGCCGCGATAGGCTCTGGAGTTATTTTAACAGCGCCAAAAAAATTGCGCCATTACCCATGGCCAATCAAAGAACGTAAAGGCTGTTGGCAACTTACAATCTGGATTGCCAGTTTGAGTGTTTTTTTTTTTTTGAGTGAGTTAGTGAAATTTGTGTTTTTGTGTGTGTTAGTGAAATCGGCAGCCGTCGTGCTACACGTACTTGTTGTCGGCTCGCGGCGACGAAAATCAAAATTTTTTGATATTTGCGCCAATCACCCGACACTCACACATATACACTTCCTCTCAAACCTTTTGTGTTTTTTTTTTTGTTTTTCAAAATCGTTAGTTACTTTTCGGAAGTATTCCTCGCCGTAAGTTTGGATTTTCACTTTCTGGATATTTCTCTTTTTAAGAGGTAGAATATGGAAGTTCTTTTCCCCTATTAATGCTACTAATTTATTTACAAATATACCAGAACTTGGTTCTCTCAGATAAATTAGTGAAGGTTTGGTGTTTTATTGCGGTACTTCAGGAGTCTTCTCTTCATTTTAAGGCCTTTGGCAACTTACAATCTGGATTGTCAGTTTACTCGCGGCGACGAAAATCAAAAATTTTTGATATTTGCGTCAATCACCCGACACTCACACATATACACTTCCTCTCAAACCTTTTGTTTTTTTTTTTTTTTTCAAAATCGTTAGTTACTTTTCGGAAGTATTCCTCGCCGTAAGTTTGGATTTTCACTTTCTGGATATTTCTCTTTTTAAGAGTAGAATATGGAAGTTCTTTTCCCCTATTAATGCTACCAATTTATTCAAGTATACCAGAACTTGGTTCTCTCAGATAAATTGGTGGAGGTTTGGATTTTTTTTTGCGGTACTTCAGAAGTCTTCTCTTCATTTTGGGCAAGGAAACTAAATTGGTTGTTAGCCAGTGCTAGATGGTTCTTTCACTATGGAATTTTTTAATACTTTATTAGGCTTATCACTTTTCTCCGGGGTCCGCTTTCTTTTTACTAAGACATAGCGGTCCATTCCGGTCAGAACCTTTTCGCCCACTTTTTGTATTTCACTGCTCGTTTTATTAGTAACAGCTGTGGATTGAATTATATTCCGTGAGGGTTGAATTGGGAGAAATTGTGCAATATTGCCTGGGATGGCTGGAGAAGAAGATCGGGCTCTTTGATCACTTGTGTTACCTTTAGAGACCTGTAGGTTGTTTTCATTTGAACTGTACCTCAATGTAAATTACGCATTATTCATGAATGCGTTATTGGTAGAGTGAGTGCCTGGAGTACTCACTCAAGATTTTTTTTTGTAATTTTTATTTTTTTATTTTATAAAGTGTTATTGTACTTTATTTCATTTAATTTTTCTTTGATTTTATTTTATTTTAGGTTATTTTATATTTTACTTTGTTTTGTTTTATTTTATTTTATTCTGTTTTCATATTATCTTATTCTATTCTATTTTATTTTATTTTATTCTGTTTTTATTTTATTTTATTGATTTTATTTTACTTTATCTTATTTTATTTTACTTTATCTTATTTTTATACTCAGCTGTACTAGTACACAGAGTATTATAGTTTTAATCACATAATGGTGGATTGTAACATAATGAAATAATCGAGATAGATATAGACTTATATATATCAAAACTATCAGGGTGAAAAGAGAAATCGATTGAGCCATGGCCGTCCGTCCGTCTGTAAACACTCTAACTCGCGCAAAAATTGAGATATTTTGATGAAATTTGAAATGCAAGTTGGTATCGACACTGGGACGGTTGGTATTGAAAATGGGCGAAATTGGACCATGACCACGCCCACTTTTCCTATATAGACAAAATCGGAAATTCGGTATCTCAGTCACTAATATAGCTGGAGCGATGAAATTTTACCCACGTGTTGAGCTCAGGCCCCTATGAAGAAATTTGATGAAATTTTGGAAAATGGGCGGTGCCACGCCCACTTAATAAGGGTCAAAATTGGAAAGTTTTATATGTCATAACTCAGAAACCATTGAAGATATATCGATGAAATTTGGTACGCGTGATTTTTTACTTAGGCAAACATCTGGATAGAAAATTGTTAAAATCGGTTGACGGCCACGCCCACTTTTATATATGTGACCTAATAAAAACATTTTACGCTATATCTCTGTCAAATATAAAGATATATCACTGAAATTTTGTCGAATAGGTTCAACTATGGACATAAAACAGAAAACACAAAAATTTTGGAAAATGGGCGGTGCCACGCCCACTTATTAAGGGGCAAACATTGAAAGTTTTATGAGTCATAACTCAGAAACCGTTGAAGATATATCGATGAAATTTGGTACGCGTGATATACTTACTTAGACAAATGTTTGCACTGAAAATTGCCAAAATCGGTTGACGACCACGCCCACTTTTATATATGGGTATTATAAAGTGGCCTAATAAAAACATTTTAAGCGATATCTCTGTCAAATATAAAGATAATTCATTGAAATTTTGTGGCATGAGTTCCACAATAGACCGAAAACAAAAAATATAAAAATTTCGGAAAATGGGCGTCGCACCGCCTCTTTTTAGAGATTTCTTAGCCCATAACTCGACAAATAATTGAGATATTATGACGAAACCTGGTTTATACATTTTATAACTTGTGTTAATAGACACGCAAAAATTTATTCAAATCGGTTTATGACCACGCCTACTTTTTAACACAGATATTTCTGGAACATCCTTTGGGAATATGTAACGTGACATCTTTGTAACTAGAAGTCATAAAGGAATGAAATGTTGCACAAAGAATAATATTCATATGCTTATTTGGATGACTGATAAAAATTTGGAAAATGGGCGTGGCTACGCCCACTTTATGCAGCACTCGCTTTACATAAAATACACCGTGTTTCCATCAAACGCAAACTAACAATGAACGCATACAGCTGAGTATCTAATGTTCGATTCCACTCGAACTTAGGCTTCCTTACTTGTTTCTATTATATTCTATTTAATTTAAATAATTTTATTTTATTTTATTTGATTTTATATTATTTTACTTTATTTATTATGACTACTCGGTTTTTTATATTTAAAATGCAAAATAAATAAATAAAAAGGAAAAGGCCGGACGGATCTGAAAAATTAAATTAGTCAACTAGTACTTTCCTACGAGTTATTCAGACGAAGGGCAACAGTTCATTTCACACAAGTGATGATGCAAATGAAAAACTCTCTTTACTAAGTAAGTATGCAAGTGCTTCACTAATCGTCTGAGAATTGCAGAAATATGCAAGGCTGTCGGAAAATTAACGAATAATGGAAACACATCGAATTTGTCTTTTGCATACTAGTTGAACAACAATGAACATAGTGTATAGAGAACAGTGACTTGACTCTGGGATGTGTGTCAAACGAGGTCGAACAGCTGTGCTCAGCTGATTTTAAGAGTTGCTTATTTCGTATAAAGGGTCCCAGTTTCTGGCTGAGTTGCATTAGATAGTGTCACAAAATTTAGAATTAAATAGTATCATTAACAAAAAAAAGTTGCAAAAAAATACCTTTTTATTGACTATTATTAAATAAAAACATATTTCTAGTAATAAGAGTTTGTTTTGTGTACAGGCTTCTATTTATTTTGCGAAAATTTTGTAAACAAAATAATAGTTTTAAAAGTTTTTAAAAAGTACATCGAAATGCAACCGTGTGCTAAAATATGCAACCATGCAAGAATCTTTGGGTTTTATTTCGCCGTTTTTATTTCGCAATTTACGATCATTGTCAACATAGTGTAATTGGGCCAACAAATTTCATTATGTGCCAGTAAAATTCATTAAAAAAATAATTTCCTATTTGAATTTATAAGAAAATCCAATTTATTTAAAGGAGATGTAAAAAAAGCGTGTATTAAAACTGATAGATTAACGTCCCTGCAAAAAAATCACATCATTACATTCAGAATTGTAACATTATCACACCACACTTTACAACATCCATTTACACCACACATATAACATATACACTAGGGATTCCAATCCCGGGATCCCGGGATCCCTTTTTGACACCCCGAAAATCCCGGGATTGCTAGAATTTCATCCCGGGATTTTCGGGATAAGATAAAGAGAGAATATTACGCTAGTATAGCAAAGAAAAGTTATATTTTATATAATTTTTATTGGTCTCAGATCTGTATACTAATAGCATTTCCTATTCTGAATGAAAATGTTGCATTATTACATTGCAGCATTATCAACATGTGTCCTGTGCCCTATTAAAGTGTTGCATTTTTCATGTGATGAATGAAACAAAAATAATGCAACCTTTTACTTGTGCTAAGAGCAGAAAATGTTGCCCGTAGTCGGGCCAGTTATATACATATTTTGTCAATAGAACAGATCCCTAAAAAAGTGTTGTCTGTGTGGAAGAGAATAAAAAAATGTGACAGCCGGAAGAAAGTGCGACATTTTTGCTAGAATAAAAAAGTCCATTAGTCAAAGTAAGGATTAAAATTTTTGATTTTTTTTTCTAATAATTAAATTTTTTTTGTGTTGAAGTACGCGTTGTAAGGAAACGTACATTAGGTATTTTAAAGCTTTCAGCTTGTGTCAAAATTCATTTGATAATTTCTATTTCCTGATTTTTGGTCATTTATTTCTCAAATGTTTTTTTTTGGAATTTTCCCACATGGAAAGTAAATAATGGAAGAAAATGGAGACAAAATTTTAATTAGACTTGATAGTCTTACAACACTGTACTGAAATTAAATACGCAGCTGCATACTCGGAATTCATATCAAAATTTTGCCTCCGATATTTATTTACATATTCAGAAGTTGCATTAATTTTCAGAATTTTTCGGCAAGCTTGGAAATATTAAATATTAAACAAAGTGTGTCGTTAAATTCTAAAAAATTTTTTTTTGGAAATTATCAAATGATTGCAAGCCTTTTAATTAAGATCCTAAAAGTAACAACTGCAAAGGCAAATGTTTTGTTCACCAAATGTATGTAATTTTCATTGTTAGTTGTGCTTTTTAAAGTAACTCTTAAGTATTATTAAATAATACGCATGATTTTACAATCCTATTTTATTTTGTGACTACTACTTTCTCTCGATCAAAGACATAATTTTCCTTATTTTGAAAACGCGTCCCAATACAAAATTTTCTTTGTTTTGTGTAAATTTTCTCAAAAATGTGGAAAAAACATAAAAAACATTCAAACAAATTCGTTGCCATGGGGATTTGTATGGGAATTTAATTTCTCAAAATTAAAGAAATCAAGTCTTCAAAACAAGGAAAGTTGGGAATGGAATGGCGCTTAAAGAATTTTTCATTATTTTAATGTATGAATTTTTTCAAAACAAGTATATGAAACCATGGTAACGCATGCAACAACAATATTTTATAAACCTTTTAACATGTTTTAAGGAAAATTTACTCAAAACAAAGAAAGTAGTGTTCAAAATAGGTAAACAATTTCTTTGACCCCTCCATATATTTTTTTTTCTCTCAGTGTAATGAAATAATCAAAAATGGCAATAAAAATCTATTTTTTCTTTGCATTTTAAAGTTGTGGCGTTTCTCTAAAAATGTATTTACTTTTTTCAACCCCAAATGTGGGAAAATAATACTGGTCGAAAAATTTTTGTAACAGAAATAAAATTCTACGTTTCAAAAGGATCTCGGTGTATTTTTTGAGATATTCATGTCCAAAAAGGCGAAAAACGCAGTTTGTGACAATATTCAATCCTCAATATTTTCAAAATTACTCACTTTCATTAAAAACTGATTACATCTATTGAAAGCACGATCATTTCTTTTGAAGACAACGTAGATATCTGAATAAGATATCCGAAAAAGCAAAGCGCTGTTTTCAAGAGAAATGATCGTTCTTTCAATAGCTGCAATCATCTTTTAATGAAAGTAAGTAATTTAACAGATTAAGCAGTGAATATAGCAAAAAATGGCATTTTTCGTCTCTTTGGACATGAATATCTCAAAACCTACCCGTATTACCGAAAATCCGACTTCAGATTCAGAATCAGCGCACCGAAATCCTTTAGAAAGGTAGAATTTTATTTGAGTTAAAAAGTTTTTTGGAAATTTTGTCGGCCTGTGCAATTAAATTCCAAATCCCGGGATAAATCCCGGGATCCCGGGATTATAAAAACAAATCTCGAAAATCCCGGGATCGTAAAAATCGGAAAAATTGGAATCCCTAATATACACCTATTGTTACACACCACACACAAAACAAATTGTCAACATTAAAAACAAAGCACAAGACACAATTGTTAAACCGCCAAAGCGTAAAGACGTCCGCCTAATAAACTTAAGCCTACATACATACATACCTATCTAAAACCTCTGTGGTGCAGTGGGTAGAGTGCTCGTCTGCCATGCCAGAGGTCTCGGGTTCAAACCACGGTCCGAGCAAAACATCAAAACAATTTTTCTAAGTAGTAAAAATCCAATTATTGGGTTTTTTAAGAGCAGCAGTCACCTCTCGACAGTGGGCGGCATACCCTCTAAGAGTATTTCTGCCATGAAAAAGCTTCTCACAAAAAATGCATTCGCCGTTCGGAGCCGGCATAAAACTGTAGGTCCACCCAATTAGTAGGAAAAACAAAAAAGGAGCACACCTCAAATTGCGAGAGAAGCTCGGCCATAAAACTCGTCAGAGTTATAATAGCGCCATTTTATTATTATTATTCTTATTATTATTATTATTATTATTATTATTATTATTATTATTATTATTATTATTATTATTATTATTATTATTATTATTATTATTATTATTATCTAAAACCTCTATCGTTTTTATTTTACAACTCAGAATACCTTAAAGTAAGTAGCTTGAATCTCGAGCGCGAGTGCAGTGGAGTGCCAAAAGAGTGTCCCAATTGTTCATGGTCCTTCTTCGCCTAAAAGAAAGGCACCTGTGGAGATACATCCATAAATACATATGTACATACATTACTGAAATTACAAAAAAAGTGAAAGAAAAAGGGAAAAAGAAGTGAATATACATACATTAAATAAATTTAAAACATACATACATAAAAAGGAAAAAAAACGCGCGCGGTAACAAAAGACATATATACATTTGTGCATATAACAAACAAAAATCTACATAAAAATACAAACGGGCGCGTCGCGTTATATAAAATCCAAAACCAACAAAAAAGATTTTCAACAACAAGTACTAGAACAACAACCACAGGGAGCTAAACAATAACCACATCAAAACTGCAACAAAAGGAACAAGAACATCAAGCCAGAAAACCCATCAACCTAGCTGGCCAACAAATTAGACCCAATCATTGGCGCATTCAAGGGGGGGATTTTGGGGTTTGACAACACCATAAAAAATAATAATTTTATAAAAGATGGTACACGCACAAATATTTGTATAAATACATGTTGTAAAATCTATGAATATTCGTGGATGTACATTGCCAATGTTTGTCAACAACTACTGATTATGTTTACAAAAAAGCAGTGTGGAGACATTTCCCTAAAAGTATGCTGTGGATATTAGCTGAGGTTTGTTATACTCAGCTGTACTAGTACACAGAGTATTATAGTTTTAATCACATCACGGTGGATTGTAACAGAATGAAATAATCGAGATAGATATAGACTTATATATGTACACCCCAGTGCACAAATGCGTTATATTATTTTCTAGCGCAAAAACGAACTTTCGTACAAACAAAAGACGCGAAAACTCGAAGCGCAAAAACATGCCGACAAAGCTTTTTAGTTCGTTTTTGCCCTTTTATCTTAGGGGAAAAAATGAACAAAAGGTTTTGTCGGCATGTTTTTGCGCTTCGAGTTTTCGCGTCTTTTGTTTGTACGAAAGTTCGTTTTTGCGCTAGAAAATAATATAACACATTTTTGCACTGGGGTGTACATGTATCAAAATGATCAGGGTGATCTATTGAGCCATGTCCATCCGTCCGCCTGTAAACACTCTAACTCTCACAAAAATTCAGATATTTTGATGAAATTTGGAATGCAAGTTGATATCGAGACTGGGACGGTTGGTATTGAAAATGGGAAAAATCGGACCATGACCACACCCACTTTTCCTATATAGAAAACATCGGAAATTTGGTATCTCAGCTACTAATTTAGGTAGAGTGATAAAATTTTACCCACGTATTGAGCTCATCCCCCTATGAAGAAATTTGATGAAATTCTGGAAAATGGGCGGTGCCCACTTATTAAGGGGCAAACATTGAAAGGTTTATAAGTCATAACTCAGAAACCGTAGCAGGCATATCGATGAAATTTGGTACGCGTAATTTACTTACTTAGGAAAATGTTTGGACGAAAAATTACCAAAATCGGTTGACGACCACGCCCAAATTTATATATGGGAACTATTAAGGGACCCACAGTGGTCGGAATGAGAATTCTAGGTGGACAAAATTATTTCTTACGTCGAAATGGTCACAAATGTCCTTTCCAATCAGTTTTCAGTTGCTGATATCGAATTGGTTGCTAGGTTAAAAAAAATTCAGGTTTTCGTGTCATGAAGTGCAGAAAATTTTTTCAAGTATTTTTATCTGAGTTAGAAATACATATGAATAAGTAAGTAGATTTAACGAAGTCCTAAAAATATGGAATCTGTTTGATCTAAGAAGCGTTTTCCTTGGCAATAAAATATTTATGAAATGGGGTTGTATATTGCAGCAATATTCTCCGTGTACGTATGTACGTACACCAAATTCAACTTAAATGAAAAAGCGATCCGATTTATGCAAGCGACAAATTGTACTGATTTATTCAAGTCTATGCCAATTATGTATAACTCTAAAACAGTGTTGAACGAAAGAGCAATACGGAGCAAAACGGAGCTGCTCGGCTACACATACGAGTCGTGTGTGTGCTGCTAGCAAGCAATTGCGACGCCTACAACCAGTTAGTCTGCGCTTGAATTTCATGCTGTGTACATCGATCGCGCAAAGAATTTTTTTCTTTTTTCTGAGCAATAGGTATGCGACATCTGCTTATACGCGCACACTAATGCAAAAATATGTTGCGCTTGTGTAAGTAGCGCAGTCGGCGGTGTGCATTACTGCTCTAAAAATATGACAAAGAGCGACAGAATGAGTGCAGTAATATGTATGTATGAATGTGTGTGTATACATATGTGCAATGCAGTATGTACATATATGTATGAAAGCTCAAAACATGAATAAGAGATAGTTGAGTTAAAGTAAAGAAAATATGTATATAACAACAGCTCAAAGCATTAGTTAGCAATAACGGGCAGAGAAATAAAGGGTGCTTCAAGACTGTCCCAACATCCCGGCCCCGTTGAAAGGACCACCTTTCAAGAGATAGGCAAAATCGCTAATTTGTGTATAGGCCGGCAGCAGTTTCCACTTGCAGTTCGAAGATGAGCTACTCTGACATGACCATCCCGCCCTGGCACAGTTGATTCTACTCGCCCAAGCTTCCACTGCTGTGGTGGTAGATTGTTGTCATGTATGAGTACTAGCATTCCTTCTGAGAGATTGGTCGTAGGTGTCGTCCACTTGGTCCGTGAGCGTAATTCGTTTATGTAATCTGATGACCACCGGTCATATATTTTTGATATATTTTTGTCTTCGAGTGAGCGCTGGGGTAAGGCGCGAAGAGAGGAACCTACCAAGAAATGCGCCGGGGTAAGTGCATCGAAGTCGTTTGGATCTGATGACATGGGGCAAAGAGGGCGAGAGTTGAGTGTGGCCTCTACTTCTACTGCAACTGTGCTTAGTTCTTCGAATGTTAATCTGGTGTTGGCTAATGTGCGGTTTAGCAGCCCCTTTGCGCTTTTAACTGCGGCTTCCCAAAGACAACCAAAGTGAGGAGCTCTGGGAGGAATAAAATGAAAATTAATAAATTCAGATGAACAATACTTATAAATTTCGGTTTGAGTCTCGGCATTGAAAAGAAAGCGCTTGATTTCCTTCAAATAGTTGGATGCTCCAACAAAATTTGTAGCGTTGTCGCAAAAAATATCAGATGGAATTTTTCTGCGACCTCCCATGCTTCAAAGCATTAAGAAATGCGTGTGTTCACAGACGAACTCAATATGTACTTCTTTGGTGACAAGGCACACGAATACAGCTAGATATGATTTAATAGGAGCCTTTCCTCTTATTCGCAAATACGTGTTTATAGGTCCACAGAAGTCAATTCCACATCGTTCAAATGGACGAGCGGGAGTAAGACGTGTAACTGGTAATTGTCCCATGACCTGTTGAGCCAGAACTGGCTTGTAGCAAACGCAGTGTATGCAGGAACGAACTGTGCGACGTGTCAAGTCTCTGGCGTTGACTATCCAATATTCCAAGAGTATCAAGGCCACCAATGCTTTTGTGTCGGCATGGTAGTTACGAAGATGCAGATGTCGTACATAATTTTTAACGAATTGTGATTGACTAGGCAGCAAAATTTGATGTTTTTGAGAGTCTGGAAGTTCTGCATATTCTAAGCGGCCGCCAACTTTAATGAGTTGAAATCCGGATGAATTGTCCAGAAATGGAGTTAAAAATTTTAAATTGCTTTTTAAATTTTGATTTTTCTGTAGTAAATTTATGTCTTCCAAAAAGTGATATTGTTGGATATTGAAAATAATGCAATTAGACGCATGTCGTAATTCATCAGGGGATGGCGTTGTGGCGCTCGATTTTGGTTTCTTCCTACATTTGTTACTAAATCGAAACAACCAGGCGACTATGCGCAGACAGTGCATATAAGAGCTGATACCATCGAGCACTTCAAGCAAGTAGTTTGATTCCTTGACTGCAGCAAATGTCTTCTTCCTCTTCTCTGTATTGACCACATCCATGTCGATGTCAGGGAGTCCTGTCTTCTTGGGCCATTTTGACTCCACTTCTGTGAGGAAGGTAGGTCCCGTAAACCAAATCGATCTTTTGAGCTCAGTAGCCGTGCAACCACGCGATATGAGATCCGCTGGATTTTCCTTCGTCGGCACGTATCTCCATTGTGAGCTTGCTGTCAGCTCTTGAATATCGGAGACTCTATTGCCCACGAACGTTGAGAGGGTGGCTGAATGTTGCTGTAGCCAATGCAGGACTAGCGTCGAATCAGTCCAAAAGAAAGTAGTTATGGAACTATCAGTAAATATTTCCTTAACCTTAGCGTACAGACGAGATAGGAGGTGAGCACCACAAAGTTCAAGTTTCGGCAGCGACTGTTTCTTTACCGGAGCAACTCTCGATTTGGACGTGAGTAACTGGACGGAAACATATCCTCCGGAGTCTTCAGTACGCACGTAAATCGAACATCCGTATGCGCGAATTGATGCGTCGCAAAATCCGTGGACTTGAATATTGCGAACGTTTGGTGATTTACAGTAGCGGGGTACACTGAGTGCCGAGAGTGAATGAGAGTGATGAGTCGATTGACAAAATGGTGCGCTTAGTGACTGAATTGTGTACTTTCTTCGATTTAAATGAGAATAATAATGAGTCGCTTTTTTGATGCCATGTTACGCCCAATGCGCTGGTCACAAAATCATCGGTGATGCTCAATTCTTTCGCCGTTTGGCTTTCCATGATATCGGGATGATTGCTGCGCCATTTGGAGAGCGGAGATTGACCACGACGGAGCACCTCAGTAACTTGTGATTTTAGGGTGTGTAACGTGTCTACATCATCTGCGCCGCACAGCAAATCATCAACGTAAAATGAAGTTTTCACCACCGTAGCGCCTATTGGAAGGTCAGCCATGCACTGATCTGCTATGTAATGAAGACTGCGTACTGCGAGGAATGGGGCTGAAGCTGTACCGTATGTGACCGTGTTAAGCTGATACGTCTGTAGATCTAGATCCGGAGAAGCTCTCCAAAGAAAGTATTGAAATTTACAGTCATGTTTATTCATGAGTACTTGCCTGTACATTTTGGTAACATCTGCAATGATAGCATAGCGATACAAGCGGAAGCGCAAAAGCAGAATGTATAATTCAGGTTGAATTGTAGGGCCTATTAACAGCTACTCGTTCAATGATGTTTGTGTTGTGGTGCGACACGAAGCATCGAGGACTACCCGAAGTGTTGTTGATATGCTGCTAGGTTTTAGTACGCAATGATGTGGTATGTAGTAGTGTGGTTCTTCTAGGTTTGGCGCTGCTACCAAAGACATGTGACCAAGATTTTCGTATTCAGTCATAAACGCCACATATTGATTACGAATGTCAGGCGATTGTAAGAGTCGTCGTTCAATAGCGAGGAATCGTCGACGAGCGATGTCAAATCAAGGCTGCACAACGATATCAACAAAAATATTTTGTTTTGTTGAATATCAAATAAAAATTAACAAAAAAAATTTGTTTTGTTGAATATCAAATAAAAATTATTGAAACTATTTCGTTTCGTTGATTATCAAAAAAAAATTATCAAAATTATTTTGTTTCGTTGATTATCAAAAACAAAATAATAATAAAAATTTGTTTCGGGCTTACGGCTTCATTTTACTTTGAATTTTTATTAACGTTATTTTTTTGATAATTTTTTTTGTTGGCTACCGAAACAAAATTTTTTCAATATTTGTTTTTTGATAATCAACAAAACGAAATTTTTTTTCATAATTTTTTTTTGATATTTATCAAAACAGTATTTTTTTGTTCAGCACTTAACGTTAAAATTTTTCAAAGTTGAATTGAAAACAAAATATTTTTTCAGTTATTGATAAAAAATAACGTTAATGTGCAGCCCTGTGTCAAATGAGTTTCCTAGTGAAATGTGATTTTCCTTGAATGGCAATCTTACAACTATGCGCCCAGTGTCATCTTGACGTGTCGTAGCCATGAAATGGTCTTCACAGAGCTGATGATCGGGTCGCATAGTTTTGACCGGTGGACCGATAGCTTCGAGATCCCAGAGGTGTTGCATATGAACATCGATGGAGTCTTCGCTGGACATAAAATAAGTCGCAGAGGGGGTGGGTTGCTGGCGCTGGTATCGGCCAGAAACAACCCAACCAAACAATGTTTTTTGAAGAGTGGGAAGATTTGGACCAAGACGAATTTGACCTACAGCGAGCGCGTCGAAGAATGCCTCTGTTCCAAGTAACAAGTCGATGCGACGGGGTTTAAAAAATGTTTCGTCGGCCAATTTCGTATTAGCTGGCAAATTCTAGGCTGACGTATCAATTTCAGCATCAGGTTGGTATGCGATGTGCGATGTAATTCCAAACTGAAGCGAAAGTTGAAAGGCTGACGTCCGCGATTTTATGGTTGTAGTTGTGCGTGACTTGAGATTGGTGAGTGATTCGCCGATACTGCGAATGCCGACATGATGCCTTTCTCGACGGAGATGAAGTCTTTGAGCAAAGTCATCAGTTATGAAGTTCACTTGGGAGCACGAGTCAAGTAGCGCTCTTCCAAGTTTAAACACGCCTGTGGAATCTCTGACGAGGACCAAGGCCGTGGCCAGAATGACTTGTCCACAATCCAATGCCTCCATGTGTGAATGTGTAGCGACTTGCTGGGTATGTGTCTGAGATCCCCCTGTTGAATTCGATGAGGATGACGGTCAGGGATGCCACTATTGGGCTTTTCCTACCAAAACTGGTAGGTTTTATTCCTTTTGGTAGGTTGGTAGGACGATTTGAATTTTGGTAGGTTTTTGCCTTCGTTCAACTAACATCACTGATTTGGTGCATTGGTCACTTTGCCACAACACTGTTGAGAAAATTTGTCTTCTCAGTAGAGTTTTGTCACAAAACTCTGCTAAATAGAAACGTTTTCTTTGAGCTTCAAGTGCACTTGCCCCCACAGACACAACTGGAGGATGTTGAAAACAGAAAGGCATCTCACATTTTACGCTATATGAAGCAAACAAGGTGGTTCGTCTACATGGTGTGTGGTATTTCCTCGATAAATCTTCTTACGTTTCTTTCAGGATCATTATTCCTCAAATGTTATTCCACAAAATGTAAA
Organism: Urophora cardui; assembly: GCA_960531455.1. Classification (NCBI taxonomy): domain Eukaryota; kingdom Metazoa; phylum Arthropoda; class Insecta; order Diptera; family Tephritidae; genus Urophora; species Urophora cardui. The sequence continues at coordinate 88,621,919 of OY482673.1, read as the reverse complement.
TCCTGATTTCCTCTGCACTAGACGAGCGGTGGCAGCCAGTACAGTGAAACCTCCCTTGGGCGGACACTCACCGTCGGGCAAATTTTGTCCGCTCAAGAGAGGTGTCCGCTTAAGGGATTGGGTTGCTATTTCAGAAATTTTTTGGATTTATTTATTCATATTTCACTGAAAAAACAAGGATTCTTATGTCTTCAAAATTTCACTTAAATACATATGCATATGTATGTATGTATATACATAAAGTATTAACATACATATTACATTTCAATTAGTTACGTTGCTGAGAACTAGAAATGTTGGGATACCTCTTAAATTATTTAAAAAATTGCGAAATTGTCGATTGACTAGGGGTTTGTTGCTTATTTAAAATAAAATTGTTTTGCAGATGGCTTTTAAATTTCTGCAACAATTCAAATGCACTAAGGTCTTCCGTGCAAAATCTTTTGAAATTTGAAACTGCAATCTTTCGAGGAGATTGCATTACATACATTCAGCGGTAATACTTTCAGTATCGGTACTATCATCTCCAATGGTTTCGACGTTTTCGTCAGTTAGAACATCTGAATGGAAATATGTACTCTCGGTGAATGTATTTTTATCTATTCCGATAAAATCATGCGGACATTTATTTTAGTCGGTGATTCCCCTTTCTTCGTAGTGCTTTTTAGCTAACGAACATTCCGCGAACTTTTTTTGTATTGCTATACATACTTATATTTTGTCCGCTTAAGAGGAGTTCGTGTCCGCCTAACAGAGGTTTTTATGTGATTTGTTATGAAAAAAATCAAAGTGTCCGTTGAAGAGAGGTTCGTGTCCGCTGAATAGAAGTTTTTTGTTCAATTCAATAGTAAATAACTGTCCGCGTCCGGCCAAGAGAGTGTCCGCCTAAGAGAGGGCAATTTGTTCTAAAAAATGAACCTAAACCTTGGTGCATGAAAAAATGTCCGCTCAGGGAGTTGTCCGCCTATGAGAGGTGTCCGTTAGGAGAGGTTTCTCTGTAATACCCAATCCAACCTTGTCCGAATATCATTTAACGCCAACTCAAGTTTTTGTTTATCTGGAAACTGCTCTCATCTTTTCCTTCACATTTTTATCACTCATTCTAAAATTAATTGAAATTTGTACAAATAATATAAATTTAATACTAAAGCTTTCAAAAAAAAAAAAGATTTTTTATTTTAAGTGGTAAAAAAACAAAAGTGGCCGGTTACTGCAGGGTGGTCGGTTACTGACACAGTTACCCTAATGAATTTGTCGAATATAATCTCACATTAAAAAAATAAAATAAATTGGTAGGCTCGAAGTTATTTTGGTAGGTTTTTGGTAGGAAAAAAAATTTCTTAGTGGCATCCCTGATGACGGTATCTGCCATGAAGTTCGGGGTGCTTGCGACGTGTGAGCATTATTGGCTTGCGGTTGAGTGATGGTGGCAATTTGTGATACGTTATCATGATGTAGCAGAGTATGATGCGATTGATTACAGGTGCGACACCGATGTTTCGATTGACATTGAACCAGTCTGTGACCATCACTCAGACAATTGATGCACAAGTCGTACTTCTTGGCAAGTTCGAAGCGTTTCTTTGTATTCATTTCCTTGAATTGAGGACAAGCAATGAGTTTGTGTTTGGAGCTAGAACAAAGAGCACAATTTTTATTAGTTAATGAAAATGAGGAACTTTGATTGCGATTATTTGCTCGACTTTGCTTGTCAGACTCTGGTTTGTGTTGCAGTGATGACCCCGGTGAGTGCAAAAACTGGCAGTGGCGTTCAAGAACCTGAGTGCAGTGGGACCAGGTGGGAAGTGATTTATAATCGAGTGCTTCGTTCCATTTTTTGCGTGCTTGCTGGTCGCATTTGCTTATAACAATGTAGATAAGCATTGCCTGTGCAATGTCGGTGCTTGTTCCCAATGATTCCAATAAGCTGAAAATAGCTGAAGCCTTGTCTACCAAAGTGCGAAGTTGCTGAGGGTTAGGCGTATCAACTGATTGCAGGGTAAATAGTGAAGCGGTGCCTTCAAACCGTTCCTTCAATCTATCTAGGGGGTAATTCTCGCTTGTGATCTGAAACGCTTTGACGGTTTCTAGTGCCGCACCCTTCAAGCAAGATAACAGATAGTTGAATTTTTCTATATTTGATAGCTTAGGCTCACGAGCAATTATTTGTGTAAACGAAGTTATACAATTTTTGTATTCGCCGTAATTTCTGCTAAATGTAGGTAGAGATAATCTGGGGAGATGTGAAACCGTAGGCATGCATGTTGCAGCTGTTGAATTGGAAAACCCCATGGTGCTGTTCATATCATCTCCCAGCTGAGCTTGAATGCATAGCTTAATTGAAATATAGCTGTCCTCCAAATCTGCACGTCCATTGTCGGCTGGGTCCAAGTCCTCTATTTCAGCTTGCACAGAAAGAGCTTGCTTAAAGTATGACTCCAATATGCCCAATCGACACTTGGGCATGTGAAGGTGTTTCATCGGAGTCCTTTGTTCCCTCAACAATCGATTTAATGCGTGATATATTACGTTTTATATTTGTGCGCTTGCGTTTGCACTTTTCTAGAGTCGCCATTACTTTTTATCGGGTACACGTAATTTACTGCTGGGTAAATGAGGAAACTGTAGCCGACACAACTGCAATGTATGCGACAGCAAATCAAGTGAGAGCAGCGTATGTAAGCAGGCGGAGAATTATGCGACGGTGACAAGTGACGGCAGATGGGCGACGCCAGTTATGGCAGAGAGCAGCGCGTCGGCGATTAACGTTGGCAGCGCAACGGTTCGTATAAGCAAGCAATGCGAGTTAACGGTTGCTTTGGATTTCTTTGTACAAAACCAAATGACTTACAAAATATGTAGGTGAATATGAATATGCTAAATTTCCATAAAATGCGTATTGGAAATTTTCCCTATGTAGCAATAATCAGCAAATGAAGTTCCTTCGAGCGTGTTGATTGTTGTAATTTCATCAAACGTGACAAATAACAGAACGATTAAATTCGCGATTTATGTTACGATTTGCAAATATACAAAGCCCCACGTTGGGCGCCAAAATGTTTGATCCAAGAAGCGTTTTCCTTGGCGATAAAATATTTATGAAATGGGGTTGTATATTGCAGCAATATTCTCCGCGTACCTACGTGCACCAAATTCAACTTAAATGAAAAAGCGATCCGATTTATGCAAGCGACAAATTGTACTGATTTATTCAAGTCTATGCCAATTGAAGCATGTTCGCGAATAACGTTGTAAACGACAATTTTCTCAAAACTGTTTTTTTTTGCATTTTATAGTTATAATTACTCTCTTCTGTATGTAAAAAAAAATTTGAGCAAATTACTGCAGGTATTCCCACTCAAAATGCTCTCTAATGCAAGCAGTCAGTGGAAGAACGTTACATGTTGCTTATGTTATCTGTGCAAAATGTCAAGAAATGAATATTCATGTGTTCTTAATAAGATAAACAGAGGGTCAAAAAGGAAAATAAATATAGAAAATTGGAAAGACCTAAACAATAAAAGATTAAGAAATAGTGGGAAATCATATGTGACTAGAAAAAATAAAGTAGTGCCGGCTAAAAACGCGCCTGAACAGGTATAGTGGAAAAACGTTTTAAGTTCAAGATTTTCTACTATATATTTGAGTTTTGTTTTATACATAGGTTTGTGGCTGCAGATGCAATTTTCAGTGTAATAAGTTTAATTTATTACATATAAAAGAGCTATTTGATAGTTTTTATAAAAAAAACTACAACGATCAAAGTTCATATTTAAGTTCCTACATTGAATTGAGTGAACCTTAAAGACGAAGAGTTAATGAGGGAACTTCTAGGCGAAACACCACAATCTGCTATTTTTTGTTGTCTTCTAACGGTCAAAGAGAAAGAGTGTGTAAAAATATGTTTTGTCACACATTCCAGGTAAATAAGTGTTGAGTGTTTTTATTTATTTATTTATTACCCACTTCTTATTCATATTTTTATTCAGATAACGCAACGCAGAGTAAAAATTTTGGTTGAAAAATTAAAATTTGGAAAACTTGTTACTGATCAGCGTGGTAAACATGAAAATCGTCCATACAAAATCGTTGAAGCGGAGAAAATGTGTGTTATGGAACACATAGCAAGCTTTCCTAGCCAAGAAAGCCACTATAGTCGTTCTACATCAGAGAAAAATTGTTTAAGCCCTGATTTAAGTATTAAAAAAAATGCATATCTTATACAAAGTTAAATACCCTGATACTGCAATTTCTTATGACACATACAAGCATATTTTTCATACGGAATTTAAGCTACGATTTGGTTACCCGAGAAGTGATACGTGTAAGGTTTGCGATAAGTATTTTATTGAAATGGTTGCTGCCGCGAATACAGAACGATTCGAAAGTATACAAAACTTAGCTGCAGCTCATCACGAGAAGGCAGAAAAAGCTTACTTACAGCTTAGAAATGATACCAACACCGCCAAAAATTCACACAGTACTGTAGTCATTTGTGTCGACATGCAGCAAGTGATTTTCACACCAAACCTGACACACTCCGATGTCTTTAATCAGCGGCAGTATTCAAATTATAATTTTGCTATTCATAATATGTCAGACAATGCAGTGGATCAGTGGCGCACACAGAAAAAAATTTTGGGGGGGATTTCAATATCCAACGGAAAATTAAAAAAAATACTTAAAACTCGTCCAGACAATTTTTACTTAAATTTATGTTTGGGGAGTGGACCTACGTATGCACACATTAAACAAAGGCACCTTATAAATCTCAATTCATTGCATTTTCTCTGTATTTAAACTAAAACTAACAAGTAAGGAAGCGTAAGAACATTAGATACTGTATGCTTTCATTGTTTGTTTGCGTTTGCCCGATTAGGGTGTATTTTATATGAATCGAGTGCCGCATAAAGTGGGCGCAGCCACGCCCATTTTCAAAATTTTTATCAATAATCCAACTAAGCATATAAATTTGATTGTTAGTGCAAATTTGCAGCGCTTTATGACTTCTAATTACAAAGATGTCACGTTACAAATTCCCAAAGGGTTTTCCAGAAATATCTTTGTTAAAAATTAGGCGTGGTCATAAGCCGATTTCGCTAAATTTTTGAGCATGTAATACCACAAGTTATTAAAGTGTACAAACTGATTTTCGTCATAACATCTCAATTATTTGTAGTTATGGGTTCCGAAATCTCGTAGATTCCTTTGTCTGAAGAGGCGGTGTCAAGTCCATTTTCAAACATTTTTCTATTTTTTGTTTTATGTCTATAGTTGGACTCATGACACAAAATTGCAATGACATATCTTTATATTTGACAAATATATCGCTTAAAATGTTTTTATTAGGCCCCTTAATAGTTCCCATATATAAATTTGGGCGTGGTCGTCAACCGATTTTGGCAATTTTTAGTCCAAACATTTGCCAAAGTAAGTATATCACGCCCACCAAATTTCATCGATATATCTTCAACGGTTTCTGAGTTATGACCTATAAAACTTTCAATGTTTGCTCCTTAATAAGTGGGTGTGGCACCGCCCATTTTCCAAAATTTCACCATATTTCTTCATAAGGGCCTGAGCTGAATACCTGAAATTTTGTCACTCCAGCTCTATTAGTGACTGAGATACAAAATATCCGATTTTTACTATATGGGGAAAGTGGGCGTGGTCATGGTCCGATTTCGCCCATTTTCAATACCAACCGTCCCAGTCTCGATACCAACTTGTATTCCAAATTTCATCAAAATATCTCAATTTTTTTCGCGAGTTAGAGTGTTTACAGACGGATGGACGGACGGACGGACATGGCTCAATCTCTCTTTTCACCCTGATCATTTTGATATATATAAGTCTATATCTATCTCGATTATTTCATTCTGTTACAATCCACCGTTATGTGATTAAAACTATAATATTCTGTGTACTAGTACCGCTGAGTATAACAAACCTCAGCTAATATCCACAGCATACTTTTAGGGAAATGTCTCCACACTGCTTGTTTATAAACATAATCAGTAGTTGTTGACAAACATTGACAATGTACATCCACGAATATTCATAGATTTTACAACATGTATTTACACAAATATTTGTGCATGTACCATCTTTTATAAAATTATTTTTTGTACGGTGTTGTCAAATTTTGGGGGGGGGGGTTTAACCCCAAAAAACCCCCCCCCCCCTTGAGTGCGCCAATGCAGTGGATATGTATACATGGCATGAAATAGTTGCAAAAAGAGGATCTGCAGAAATCGCATTGTGTATTTTGAAACACATTTCCTCAAAATATAGTATTTTAGAAAATGATGGAGTTAGGAAATTGATAATATGGTCAGATAGGTGCGTTGGGCAGAACAACAACTGGACAATAATCGCTTTGTGCCACAGTCTCTTAACAAAATACTTTTCTGAAATAAATCAAAAATTTTTAACATCGGGACACAGTTTTCTCCCCTGTGATCGCGATTTTGCGCTAATTGAAAAACAAAAAAAAAACAGCTCAATTATATACCCCAGAAGATGTGTGCCATATGATTGAGTCAGTAAGAACTTCGAATCCATTTCATGTACATCAAATGGTATCAGATGAATTTAAAAACTTTGAGTTTCTAAACAAAAATTTAACTAGAAATTCTATGTGCAAAATTGCGGATGCGCGATGGCTTCAATTTTCAAGAGATGATCCAAACACCCTTAGAATGCGCAAAAATCATAGCATTACTGAATCCTGGTCATGCTACACTATTCGACCAAAAAAAATTTATCTAATAACACTTTACCGGTGCTTAGAAATGGTCCAATTGAATTAAGCCCTGAGAAAAAAAAAGATCTTCTTGCAATGACGTCCTATTTGCCAGAAAATTATGCAGTTTTATAAGAACTTGCAATAAATAAATTTATCACCCATAAGACTTTCAATACATTTCGTAGTTGCTTATGTAAAAATTAAATATCATTTACTTATGTATATTTTAAAGAAGAGAAAAAAGTTACGTCTTGTTGGTTAAAAAGAAAAAAACTGATCGCTTTGTTAACTTTTTTGTTGAAATAAAACTTCATTCTTTTTGAAAATATTTAAACTTTCTTTATCTTCGCAAAATGTTTATGGAAAAACGTTTTAAACGCCATTGCACTATAAGGTATGCGTAGTGGAAGAACGTTATAACACCCATTTTATTTTGGATATAAAACGTTTTTCCATTTTGAAAATCTTATGAACGTATTTGTAGTTGTGTTTTGAATTTATGTATATATATTTTTTTTTAGAGAATAAGGTGAGAAATGTTGTTTTTCACTTGAATATAAAAAACAATTAATAAAAAATGCATCTACCACATGTTAACTATTTTTTTCGTTTCCTCAACTATTTGAAATTTGTCGTTTACAACGTTATTCGCGAACATGCTTCAATTATGTATAACTCTAAAAATATGAAAAAGACCGACAGAATGAGTGCAATAATATGTATGTATGAATATGTGTGTATACATATGTGCAATGCAGTATGTACATATATGTATGAAAGCTCAAAACATGAATAAGAGATAGTTGAGTTAAAGTAAAGAAATAAAAATAGGTAAAAAAACTTTTTAAGTTAAACGGTTTTATGTTATACATACATTGCAATGTTTAAGATAAATGTACTAAAAACCAAAAAATAATAAAATAGATACAGTCGTGGGAATTATAAACATTTGCATAGACTAGACTAAAATAAAACCGTGGGGCACGTCAATTGTCTACAATCGTTGATTAAAATGTTTGTTTTGTAATGTTACACTATAATTAGGCAGTTGTTCAACCGACAACGATGGACGTGTGATAAGTAGGGCTAGAATGTGGAAAAAAGCTAGCAAGCTCGATTATAAGCGAGTTTTAGGGTTTCATAGTGGTGAGCGAGTAGTACTTTTATCATATGTTTTGTCGATTAAAGACAAACTACGAGCAGTGAAACGATTCCTCGTGTGAATGTCCAACGATAAACTAGTTGAAACATCTCTTTTATTAACATGGAGTGTATAACTATTGGAATTTCCATGAGCAAGAAAATAGTAAGTATTTTCCTCACCGTCTGCGGGCCAACTGCCTAACGACGAATTAAACGATTCTTCTATCGCACATTAAGTCGATAATTTGTAGACAATTGACGTGCCCCCCGGTTTTATTTTAGTCTAGTCTATGCAAATGTTTATAATTCCCACGACTGTATCTATTTTATTATTTTTTGGTTTTTAGTACATTTATCTTAAACATTGCAATGTATGTATAACATAAAACCGTTTAACTTAAAAAGTTTTTTTACCTATTTTTATTTTCTAGTTTTTAGTTTTTATTTCGCATTCTGTTTAATTCATTTAGTGCTTCATTATTGCAAGGTTTCTTGCCCGTTAGTTTATTGCAGTCCAACGCCTCTATAGCGACCCACGCGCCACCTATCGGAAGTTTTTTTTAGGAAAATATTTCCTTTCAAGGTAGTAATACATGTTCCGAATTTCAGCCAAATCGGACCATAAATGCGATTTTTGTAAATATAGCGACCCACGCGCCACCTAGCGGAATTTTTTTTTTAAGAAAATATTTCTTTTCAAGGTAGTAATACATGTTCCGAATTTCAGCCAAATCGGACCATAAATGCGATTTTTGTAAATATAGCGACCCACGCGCCACCTAGCGGAATTTTTTTTTTAAGAAAATATTTCTTTTCAAGGTAGTAATACATGTTCCGAATTTCAGCCAAATAGGACCATAAATGCGATTTTTGTAAATATAGCGACCCACGCGCCACCTATCGGAATTTTTTTTCATAATATTGCATTGTCATCTGGGTTATACATGCGTGCAAAATTTCAGATTAATCGGTTGACAGGAAGAGGGTGAAATTTTAATTACTAAATTTGACCCAAGAATAAATAATAATAAATAAAATAAAACAAACGGGGTGAGCTAAATAAAACCGTTTAAATATGTATATAACAACAGCTCAAAGCATTAGTTAGCAATAACGGGCAGAGAAATAAAGGGTGCTTCATGACTGTCCCAACAGAATCAATTGACGGAATACTAAATTACTGAATAGTAAGTAACACATTTTATTATAATTTGCTGAGTTCATTGTTCTAAAACAAACATATAAAACAAGGGGAAAAATAAAAAATCATACCATAGATCCATTATATAAACTAAAATATCTGGCAAAGTAAGAAAAAGTAATGCTTAAGATTTAGTACGCGTTTAGTACATATATTTCTTGATTAGGAAAAATAACTTTCTTTTTGGACGAGTGTGGCACTAAATTTTGGCACACTGTTAAATGCTAAAAATTATTTTTTTTTGTTATACTTACTTAAATTGGTATTTTGACTGACTTAATTCAACAATTTATAAGCTTTTAATGACCTTAATACAAAATCTCAATTCTCTCAATAGTTCGAAAAAGAAAACAAATAGTTACACTAAAACTCTGGCCTGCTACGCAAAGGTTATTCAAACTATTTGCTTTAAGAAAAAATTATATATGTAAGGTAGGATTGGACAGTATTGTCACTGGATATTCTATAATAGTTGGGTGACAGAATTAGACGGCTTTCTAAGTTCGAGTTTGGGACAATCGAACAAACGCAAACAAACAATGAAACAATACAGCTGAGTATCTAATGTTCGATTCCACTCGATCTTAGGCTTCCCTACTTGTTAGTTTTAGTTTAAATATAGAGGAAATGCAATGAATTGAGATTTAAAAGGTGCCTTTGTTTAATGTGTGCATACGTAGGTTCACTCCCCAAACATGAATTTACATGAATTTTACCCACGTATTGAGCTCAGGCCCCTATGAAGAAATTTGATGAAATTTTGGAAAATGGGCGGTGCCACGCCCACTTATTAAGGGGCAAACATTGAAAGGTTTATAAGTCATAACTCAGAAACCGTAGCAGGCATATCGATGAAATTTGGTACGCGTAATTTACTTACTTAGGAAAAAGTTTGGACGAAAAATTACCAAAATCGGTTGACGACCACGCCCAAATTTATATATGGGAAGTATTAAGGGGCCCACAGTGGTCGGAATGAGAATTCTAGGTGGACAAAATTATTTCTTACGTCGAAATGGTCACAAATGTCCTTTCCAACCAGTTTGCAGTTGCTGATATCGAATTGAAAGATTTCAGGTTTTTGTGTCATGAAGTGCAGAAAATTTTGTCAAGTATTTTTATCTGAGTTAGAAATACATATGAATGTAAGTAGATTTAACGAAGTCCTAAAAATATGGAATCAATTGACGGAATACTAAATTACTGAATAGTAAGTAACACATTTTATTATAATTTGCTGAGTTCATTGTTCTAAAACAAACCATATAAAACAAGGGGAAAAATTAAAAATCATACCATAGATCCATTATATAAACTAAAATGTCTGGCAAAGTAAGAAAAAGTAATGCTTAAGATTTAGTACACGTTTAGTAGGGTAAGCTGGGGTGCCTTTGACACCTTTTTTTTGAAGTCTCATATCTCAGACATTTTTGGGGAAAACTAAGGTTTTAACAATTGACAGTAACTATTCATTATTCATCTCAATATTTCAGTAGCTAATGAGTTATAAAGAAACACGTAAATACCTTTTTCAGATACTTTTTTTAAAAAAAGCCATTTTGTCAAATGTGCCCCGTGGTTGGGGCACCTGTGACTTGAATAGGGGCACATTTGGCCATCACAATGTAAACTAAATTTTATTAATTTTTAACTTTAAAAAACGAGGCATTATGTCATAAAACAAAATTAAAGTTTTTATTTAAACAGTATGACAATATTATAATAATAAGCGACAATATATGGTAAAATCACTAGCTCTTTTAATGTTGTACGTTGTAAATTAAATGTGTATTAGAAGGCAACACCTGTGGTATGTAGGTTGTATTGTATTGTTACCAGATGCTTACTAAAATTTTAATATCAAAAACACCAAGCAAAAGTGAAAAAGGTAATATTATAAAAATATAAATCAGGGCTGCTCACCTCATAGGCACTCAAAGCACAATTGTTTTTGTTTTGTTCCGAATCATAGGCACAGATACATATTTTCACTTCAAATATGAAAATAAAATTTTCTTTGCACTCCCATAAGCACTGATATAAAAAAAATTTTATATGAATGTGCCTATGATTCATATTGAATGTGCAAAGCAAAGGCACTTTGTATAGGAGCTCGAGCACTGCCGTAAGAAATCGAAATTTACAAAAACAAATTTGTAATGAAATAAAAATTCAAAAAATGAAAGCACTGTAAAAAATTTGTATTCAAAAAATTTTCATATAAAAAATAAAAAAATTTTTTATGTATTTGATACTACCATTTGAAAATAAATTCTAAAATAATATTTTATTGGAATTCATAAAAAAAATTAAATGAGCAAAAAAATTTTTCAGTGCATATACAAAATTTGTAGATGTATTGAGTTTTGTACTTTCAATACGAGAGCGTTGAGCAGCCCTGATATAAATCATTAAAAACTTGAAAAAAAGTCAAAAAATAAAAACAAAATCGAATAGGAAACTCAGAAAACATAGGCTGCGTTGTTGTATTGATGTTATTCTAATTTTTATGGGAAAAAACTAACCCTGCTGATACAATTGTTGTAAACCTATACCACTTTATAACGTTATACTATTTTAAAAGAGCTTGTGAATTACCCAATGGATATTTGAAAGTTTATATCGAAATAATATTTTATACGGCATCGAGATGTTCTAGATGGGTTTGTTTTGGCAGGTTTAGCTTTCTTAGAGGCACATAAACGTTTAATTGGTCTTATTATTTTATTTGACATTCGTCAAAGGCTCCCCAAACTGGAAAGTGAAATGTACCCAAAAATAAGCATCACAAAGATTTTTTTTCTTTCAAAACATTGAATAATTAAGATTTATTTTCAATCTTTAAGCTTCGAAGAGCCAGTTAAGAATACTCATTTAAAAAAAATTTTAGTTTTACTTGTGAAAACGCTTACGTGACACTACAGAAAAATTACATCAGCTAACGGAAAATCATCGAATCATGTGTTACTTCGCTAGGCATTAAAGCAGAGCTGCCAAATTAGGTATACACATGTGTTATTGTATAAGGCTGCATTCAATTCAATTTCTGTGAAGTTTTTATAACGTTTTTACACCGAAAATGGCAAAGTCAACGGTGCCCCAAAGTCAAAAGGACCCCACCTTACCCTACATATATTTCTTGATTAGGAAAAATAATTTTCTTTTTGGACGAGTGTGGCACTAAATTTTGGCACACTGTTAAATGCTAAAAATAATTTTTTTTGTTATACTTACTTAAATTGGTATTTTGACTGACTTAATTCAACAATTTATAAGCTTCTAATACAAAATCTCAATTCTCACAATAGTTCGAAAAAGAAAACAAATAGTTACACTAAAACTCTGCCCTACTACGCAAAGATTATTCAAACTATTTGCTTTAAAAAAAATATATATGTAAGGTAGGCAACTTTTGAAGACGCGTAAATACCAGGTGGAGTCATAGAATGAGTTACGGATTGGACAGTATTGTCACTGGATATTCTATAATAGTTGGGTGACAGAATTAGACCGGTTTTCTAAGTTCGAGTTTGGAAAATTTGTCCACCTAGAATTCTCATTCCGACCACTGTGGGTCCTAATCAGCCTTGGGCAAAACCTTAGTACCTGCTAAATGGGAGTAAGCGCCCGTGTACGTATACACCAGTGTTGCCACTTTAGCTATTTTGTAGCTAGATTTAGCTATAACTTTTGGCGTTTAGCTACAGATATTTGCGTTTAGCTATTAGCTATTTTTGTTAGCTTTTTTTTTAATAGCTTAGCTATTTTTAGCTATTTTTCTTAATTTCTTTATTTTGCACATCAGTTTATCATTTTAAGCTAATGAGTCATCTGCGAGTTTATGAAAACTTGAAAGTGTATACTTATCCTTATGATTATGAAACTATACAAAAGTTGATAGTCTGGCATGCCTTCCTTATTTTATCGATTATTGGTGCATTCATATGCAAGGTTGATGCAATCAAGGCAGATCTAGGAAGATAGGCTCGGTGGCGAATTCAGAAATTTCCCATATATTTTGTTATTGTAATTGGTAGAGTGTAATGTCAAAATGATAATTCGCCTTAGTTAAAATCTGAATTCGCTTGAGACTCGCTCATTCCTCTTGGTCATGATGTGAATTCGCTTTGATTTTGACATTACACTCTACCTTTGTAAATAAAAAAAGTAGTTTCTGAATTCGCCACCGAGCCTACCTTCCTAGATCTGCCTTGGATGCAATAAGGTTTTCGCAGTGCGCAAAAGCAACTCTGCCATACATTTTGTTGTTGCCCATTTTGCTATTTGAATTCGCAAATGACCATTGGCATACGCGATATTTGAACCGTCCTTTTCACGGTGTATTCGTAAAATTTTTCAGAACTTTATTATCAAGTTAATTGAGCAACTCCGCCAACGCTTACCGCAGAATATTCAATCTTTAAAAAATATTGAATTTTTTTCTGTAAATAAGCCAAAAATATTTGACACTTTCAAGGATGAAAAGGATAACTTTAACACGGAGGAAATCACTATTTTAGAAATGCAATGGAAAAACTACACGCTTCCCCATGGAAGGGAACTACCTCTACAATAAAGTTTTGGGTAGACGTAAGGAAGCTTAGAAATGCTCTTAACGAAAATCCGTTTGAAGAACTACAATCTTTTGTGTTTAATTTTCTAATCCTACCGCTTAGTAATACAGAAATAGAAAGTAGAATTTCTGTTATGAACGTAATAAAAACAAGGCAAAGAAATAGAATGCAATTATTTATGTTAAACTCTCTATTGACTGTTAGGTATGGTCTAAAAAGGCTTGAAAAATGTTGTAATAACTTTAAAATTCCTAACGATATTATTAAAGCAATGACTTCAATTAATAATAATTCAACCTGTGAATTAAATGAAGAAGATATGATTTTTGAAATGTTATTGAATCAAATTTTTAACTAAAGTTTAAATATTAACTAGTCGCTATTATAATTTATTTTAATACTGCAATTGAATGTACATACATACATACATACATACATATGTAATGAATTGATCTTTTTCATTGTAATAATCTTATTATGCGACGTACATATATAAGTACATACAAACAAATATATGTATGGCTACAATATATAATATATGTATATATAAATATTAATATATGTGAAGTTGTTTTATGTCACGTCTTTTTAAATAAATCATTATTTGGCTATTTTTGAAAAAAAAAATTTGGCTATTTATTTTAGCTATGAAAAAAATTATTTAGCTATTTTTAGCAATTTTTTTTATTTAATTTAGCTATAAGCTTCAAAATATTCTGGCAACACTGGTATACACACCGGTTGTCACTACTACAGACAATTAAAGAGCGTAAAATGAGCGCTTACGATGGGACTTGGCGATCGTCGCTTAGGAAAAATAATCAGTTTGCCTTTGGCGTGAAAGCAACTGCTCGTCGCTTGTTTCATAATTTCGCGAAGCGTGCGCGCATGACCCTGCTCGCTCAACATCTGCATGCAGACTGATTATTTTTAGTAATTTTTCACATACTCATTTTTTAGTAATGGCTTGAGTGTAGTGGTGTCCAAGACTGGTCCTAATAAAAACATTTTAAGCGATATATTTGTCAAATATAAAGATATGTCATTAAAATTTTGTGTCATGAGTCCAACTGTAGACATAAAACAAAAAACAGAAAAATTTTGGAAAATGGGCGTGGCACCGCCTCTTTTAAGACAAAGGAATCTACGAGATTTCGGAACCCATAACTCTACAAATAATTGAGATGTTATGACAAAAATCAGTTTGTACACTTTAATAACTTGTGGTAATACATGCTCAAAAATTTAGCGAAATCGGTTTATGACAACGCCTACTTTTTAACAAAGATATTTCTGGAAAACCGTTTGTTAATTTGTAACGTGACATCTTTGTAATTAGAAGTCATAAAGGGTTGCAAATTTGCACTAACAATAATATTTATATGCTTAGTTAGATGATTGATACAAATTTTGAAAATGGGCGTGGCTGCGCCCACTTTATGCGGCACTCGATTCATATAATCGAACAAACGCAAACAAACAATGAAACGATACAGCTGAGTATCTAATGTTCGATTCCACTCGAACTTAGGCTTCCATACTTGTTAGTTTTAGTTTAAATATGGAGGAGATGCAATGAATTGAGATTTAAAAGGTGCCTTTGTTTAATGTGTGCAAACGTAGGTTCACTCCTCAAACATGAATTTAAGTAAAAATTATCTGGACGTGTTTTGAGTATTTTTTTTAATTTTCCGTTGGATATTAAAAGCCCCGCCAAAATATTTTTCTGTGTGCGCCACTGGACCCAATACCATAATTCCAAAAGCGCAGTGAGTTGTATCGCTCCACACCAATACATATGTATATATTTTCACACTTTCATGTGTATGTACGAAATTAAAATTTCAAACCTTCTTACCCGAAAACGATAAAAATTAGAAGTTGTCCTAACATACATATCTACATAGGTAAGTATATTTGCATACATAAATATAAATACAGTCCACTTAAGAGTCCTGGTCCAAACTAGAATTTACAAATTAAATTGGCAAACCTAAAAATTTCGATTGACCATTAGAAATCCTAAAATATTAATTTTTCCAAATTGCACTAATTCCGTACTTAAAAGCAATATACATACAATCATATATTAAATCATTGGTACGTTGACACCAAATCTCCCGTTGGTAAAGCTTAGTATCGACCTCTCAAGAAACGCAAAAGTTCCATATAAAATGACGTACAAGAAATGCTCAAGAAATTTTTCTTGTGAAACTTTCTTGAGCGAGTATCGACCTCTCAAGAAATTTAATACACTTTTTTACCACTATTTTTCAACATACATGCAAACACAGCAACACAGGTTTTGCCAAGAAATATATCATCGAGCATTTATTTCTTAAAGAAATTTTGACGTCTGTTGGCTTTTGTTACATGTTGATAAAAATAGTGGTGAAAATGGAAAAATTAATCGGAAAAAATATAGTGCACAATTTTTGTAATGATGCAAAGCGGAAGTTGACATCAATTTCTTACATCTACTTCTATTCCGGCCATCAATATACCACAGTTTAGCAGTAATATAAGGTCATCCTCGTCGCTTTCGATGATTTCCTAAAATAACAACAAAATAAAACTATTGAAAACAAATATTTAAAGCTTTTATTTAATTTTTTTTAAGAAATTATCAATTTCTCATGTTTACAAAATGGTTTATTTTGTTTACGTTTTTGATGCTCTTCTTCATTTCACTTGGTATTCACGGTGGATTACTAAACGTCAAAATTTCTTGCCTACTACTATTTTTTACTCAAGAAATAAATCCAAAAATTTCTTGAGCTGTTTCTTGAGAAGTCGATACCAGCCTTAACATACAAAACTACCAACAAAAATTTGTGCCTTTTACAGATTTCGCATATCCCATATTCTACTTACCATGGTATAATGATAAGGTAGAAGCATTACGAAAAATGCAACCCTTCCATTATATTTGTTGTTGCCTCATGTCGCTAGACTGTCAAACGTGAATTGTCCAATTGGCGAACACACATCCACACACTCAATATAATTTGACAATTCAGAATCGTAAGATCCTTCCCAATAAACACTGAAAAAGAAGTTCTCAAACGTTGAGAAAATATTGCTTCTAAATTTGAGAATCAGCATATATCGACGCTTCCAAACAATATTGTACTAAGTCTGAAAACTGTGTTTTGCAGGGGAAGCTCTCGAAGTTTAAATTCGATATGAAACTTCAGTTGTGCGCTAAGTATATTTTCGCTTGTAAATTCTATTTGGATTGTAAAGTTAATACCAAAACTCGATACCATCTAAGTTAGGGTACGCTTTTTATAAAACCATAAGAAAAAATTAAAACTTGTTACGTTGTTTTTCATGGCAAGCCTTCAATGTTTTTATTCTGTAAAAATGTCGAGTTGTATTATATGAACACTTTTGCTTATAAGTTTTGATTGGATTGTCCGAATGATACCAAAATTTGACAGCATCTAAATTAAGACACGCAATGCGCAAACGCTAAAAACGGGAAAACATACTAAGTCGACTTAGTACAAAATTGTTGTCGATATATAATTTGAAAATAAAAATATTTTCAAGTGCTCATCAAATATTATTACGAGTATCCATTTCAGAATAACTTACAAAACATTTGAGAAAAACGAAGAAATTTTGTGTTTGTAAATTTCAGTCAGCGTTCGTTATTCTACTCGAGCGGTCTCTGAACGGTTGAAGTGGTGATGGTTGAAAATTATTGTGTGTAAAGTTGATTTTGTATTTTTCCCTCTTATTTTGTTTGATTGTCGCTTTTTGTGAATTTACGAAAATTTTTATTAAAATGTAGTTTGTTTCTACATAGTCATGTATATACATATATTAAAAGAGATATAAATATACTCACGTAACTTGTCGAAAGGCACCGGCGAAAATCCCCCGTACGGGTAAATAAAAAACATTACATCATAATACAAATATGTAGTACATACATACATACATCTATTGATTCCATTCCATTTCATTTCATTTCATTTCATAACTAACGTTTGATGTTTGAGATTAGTTCTCGAATGAACCTTAAGTTGCAAATTAAGAAAATGTTTATTGGGTAAACAAATGTACGTATGTGTGTGCACACATAAACAAAATTTGACAATTTATGGTTAGCCTCGAAGGAAACTACTAAAAAAATCAACCCTGGTGCTTCTACCTTATAAGTGTACCCTGCTACTTACCAAGAATACATATTTACAAATTACCGGCAAATTATCTGGCGCTCTCTCCCACTATTTTTATACATACGTATTAACATACATATATATCACTCGCGGACAATAACCCAGCAGTAAAAAAGGGAGTTCTACACTACCCAGTAGACAAAAAATTACATTTGGCAAAACGACAAGTCGAAAATATACAATTTATATTCTTTAATATAAAAATATATCTAGCATTATATACCCACAAGCAGATATACATATAAACATATATACAACTCGGTATTCCGGAAAAACGGCATAAGTCGATAATTTAAAAAAACTCTCGTGTTATATCTCCAAACGCAAATACACATACATATATCACAAAGAGAAACTCGGTATTCGAAAAAAAGATCAAAGTCAATAATTTAAAACTCATATTTTTTACAAAATATAACTACAAAAAGCAATTATATATACAAAACTCAAAACCAAATAAATAAGCGGTCATAAAACACAAATATATTTCAAACAAAAAAAAAATTAATTTGCGAATATTTACACAATAAGCGATTTTAAATTAAATTAAATTTCTCTGATTCGTGGAAATGTTATCAGACAAAACCCCGAGTAAGGAGTCAAAACCAAAAACTCCTCAAACTCTTAAAATTCCCGAAATGGAGGAAGATAAGCTACAAAGTACCCCAGCTGACGCTATACGCTCAAAGCAGGGAGCCATTCCGAAAAAAACAAAAAACTTTCGGCTGCAAAATTTATTATGGAAAGTGACAGTGCAATAGATTCGCTTCCGCACCCATTCAAATCAACTCCGAATAAACTTTGGAGGTAAAGACAAAAAGACTTGAAAACTTTTGGACACGGCTCCAATCGGCATATGATCCGATCATCGAAACCGATGACTCGGATCTGCCCGAAAATTTCAAATCATCGGCATTCACAAAATAAGAAAACTGCCTTGACCAATATGAAGAAACAAAGGCCATGATCAACGATCAACTTAAACTACTAAGGCCTATTTCATCTACTTCAACCCCGAAAATAGACAACATCCAAACCCACACATCAGAAGCAAGTTGAGGCCCTTATCTCAAAGTGCCAGCTTGTGATACCGAAATATTTTATGGAGGTTATAAACAGTGGCCGTCCTTCCGGGACATGTTTACAGCCGTGTACATCAACCATCCAAAATTATCACAATCCCAAAAATTTTATCATCTCTAGAGCTCGGATAATAGGTGAAAATCAAACGCCTAAAATTATGCTACGTAATGTTTGTGAGCACATCCAGTGGCAAGTTTAAGGGTAGGGTGCTTTCGCGTCTCAGCCCCCCTTGAATGCAATTGGATTTTTTGCTTACTAGGATGCCAGAAAAATAAATTATTAAGGCTTTTTATGGCTATCAACAGTGACGTGGCTGCCAAGGCGTGCTGTTTCTTTGTGTGTTGACAGGAGGTACTTCGTCTTGTCCTCATTGACCGCCAAACCCATTTTCTTAGCCTCTTTATCCAGCTTGGAGAAGGCAGAACATACGGCGCGCGTGTTAGTGCCAATGATGTCGATGTCATCGGGGTACGCCAGCAGTTGCACACTCTTGTGATATAAGATGCTTCCTGTATGGTTAATTTCTGCAGCTCGTATTATCTTTTCCAGCATCAAGTTGAAGAAGTCACACGAAAGGGAGTCACCTTGTCTGAAACCTTGTTTGGTCTCGAACGGCTCGGAGAGGTTCTTCCCAATTCTGACGGTGCTGGTGGTGCTAGTCAACGTCATTGGCATAGCCGTATAAGTTTTGCAGGGAAACCAAATTCAGACATTGCGGCATATAGGCAATTCCTATTCGTGCTATCAAAAGCGGCTTTAAAATCGACAAAGAGATGGTGTGTGTCGGTTCCTTTTTCATGCGTTTTTTC
The DNA here is from genome assembly GCA_960531455.1 of Urophora cardui. NCBI lineage: Eukaryota > Metazoa > Arthropoda > Insecta > Diptera > Tephritidae > Urophora > Urophora cardui. Next base: position 88,602,171 of record OY482673.1, on the reverse strand, counting down.
CAGGATTTGGCGTATTGTGAAGATCTGGTCGATGGTAGATTTACCAGGTCTGAAGCCACACTGATGAGGTCCAATCAGCTTGTTGACGGTGGGCTTCAATCTTCCGCACAATACACTTGCTAAGACCTTATATGCGATATTCAGGAGGCTTATCCCATGATATTTGTATTGCGTATTGTGGAATTTCCTTTTTTGTGGATTGGGCAGAGGACACTTGAGTTCCAATCGTCGGGCATGCGTTCGTCCGACCATATTCTGCATAGGAGTTGATGCATGCTCCTTATCAACTCTTCGCCACCATGTTTGAATAGCTCGGCTGGCAAGCCGTCAGCGCCCGGGGCCTTGTTATTTTTAAGCCGAGACATTGCTATTCGCACTTCGTCATGATCGGGTGGTGGAACATGCCTACCATCATCTGCTATTGGGGAGTCGGGTCGAACATTTTCTCTTTCCGCAATTTCATTGTTGTCGTTATTTAGCAAGGAGGAGAAGTGGTCCCTCCACAACGCCGTTATCATTCCGGCAGGAATTTGTCCCGGTCTTGAAACCTGCAGTCATCCGGCTGACTTTTTGATAAAATTTTCGAACATCATTCCTATCCGCCAGCATCTCAAGCTCTTCACACTCGCGCCTTTCGGCCTCCCTTTTCTTCATTCGAAAAAGGCGCCTCTCTTCCCTCTTAGCCGTCCGATAGCGCTCCCATACGCTTCGTGTTGCGCCCGTGTTTTTTTCTGCGGGCTCGCTGGTATCCAATAGTTTCCTCAGCGGCGGTGCGAAGTGAACAAGCGATGTGTTCCCATTCCTCGGATACATCGTTTGGTGGAGGGTTGCTCTCAGAGAGCAGGAGTGAGAGCCGGGTGGAGTATTCATGGGCTGTCTGCGTCATGTGCACCCTTTCGACTTCAAACTTTTCATGCTTTCCTGTTGGCACATTCTTTGCTGCACAGAGGCGGGTGCATACCTTGGCTGCCACAAGATAATGGTCCGAGTGGATATTGGGACCACGGATTGTGCGCACATCTAGGATGCTGGAGCTGTGTCTGCCGTCGATCATGACGTGATCGATCTGATTTCGCGTTTTTCGATCAGGTGACAGCCATGTGGCTTGGTGTATTTTTTTGTGCTGGAATCTGGCACTGCTAATGACAATGTTTCGGGACCCGGCGAAATCGATCAGCCTCGTCCCATTGGGACTAGTTATGTCGTGGAGACTGAATTTTCCGACTGTGCCGCCAAAGATTCCTTCCTTCTCTTCCGTCGAGGCGTGGGCATAGATGAGCGATATGTGGAAGTACTTCGCTTTGATGCGGATGGCGGCTAGACGCTCGTTCACTGGCGTGAAAGACAGTACTCGGCGGGTGAGCCTCTTTCCCACCACAAAACCAACACCAAATATGTGCTCCTTTGCATGGCCACTATGGTATATGACGCAAGACCCGATTTTCTTTGTGTCATACCCCGTCCATCGTACTTCCTGTATGGCGGTGATGTCAGCTTTTACTTTCTCGAGAACATCAGCCAGCTGGGCAGCGGCACCTTCCCTATTAAGGGTCCGGACGTTCCAGGTGCATACCCTCAAATCAAAGTCCTTTAAACGTTTGCCATGGTCGTCAATAAAAAGAGGTGGTCTCATCCGAGGCTTTATTTTGCTTTTCATTGGATAGGATTTTTACGTGGGGGGTCCCAAGCTCGACGCACAACCCGCACTGCGGGAGTTGTTTATTGTTACATGTTTATATAGCGAGCCGCTTGCTCCAAGTCAGACGCCCGCTCGCAGCCGCACCTACTCGTGAACAGACGCTGCAGTTATTCCCCTCAACAAGCCCTTAAACCGAATATGTCGGAGTGGCCTTGTCGAGTTGTCGCCTTCTCACTTTAGTTCACCACCAAAGATTTTCTAATGAACCAGTACGAAATCGCTGAGTGGGTAGATAATTAGTTCAAACCCATGAACACCGAAAACCACGGAAACTTTACCAAAGCCCAACCCAGTAATTACACTTCACACAATAGTTGTTTCAATAAATCCCAAACATACACTGCTGAAAATCAAAGACCGTCATGCCAATTATGCAACGGAGGACACTCGATCAGATCTTGCGAGAAGTTCAAAGTAATGCCAACCCTCGAAAAACATAATTTTGTAAAGAATAATAATTTATGCTCAAACTGTCTTGCACGTTCCCATAACCAGTCAATTTGCCCTAGCAAATTCAATTGCGTATATTGCCAAGAGAGACATCATTCGATGCTCCACGTAAATAAATTTACGAATACGCAACAAAATATCTCCAACCCCCAAAGAGCCTCAGGTCTAGTTGCAACAGCTAGAACCGAAAATTTACAACCCCAAAATCCCGAAACTGAATCGGATGAACCATGCTGCTCACACGCAGCGCAAATACAAACGCTTCATTGTCACAATGAAAGCAAAATTCTACTACCTAAGGCAAATATCTCTATTGAGCACCGAGGAGAAGTATTCCACCTAAGAGCTCTACGACTCCCAACAAAAAATTCCAACTACGAAATCTTGGGAATGGGCGGAAGAGTAGTCCAAAACTCTTCAAAAATCTGCTCATTAACCCTTATTTCCCCCAACGCGGACGTAAGAATACAAGCCTAAGCTATAGTTCTTCCGCAACTAACAAATATGCTTCCAGGCTATAAAATAGTCAACGAGGATCGACGCAAGTTCGCACACCTCAAGCTGGCTGACCCCAACTGCCACATACCCGCACAAGTCGACATGCTCTTAGGCAGCGACTTAATACCCCAAATCATGCTATACGGTGTGACGGACTTTTCCTTTGAAGCTGGGGTAAGCTCAGTCCGTCCAGGGTTCCTGGAAAGAGAAGGCCTATTCCTTTTCCAAGGAAAACAACCTGTAATTTCGATTACGATATATGCCTTTATTTCAACAAAAGTTTCTATTTCTACGTTTTCTAACTACCCTGATCTCTTAAAAGTAGTGAGGTAAAAACCCTCTCTATCTTCCGTCACCCAGGTAAAAACCCTCTGTGAATATAACTAAGTTCGAGTGGAGTGAAAACCTCCAGTCAAACTCCTTATCAGTGGTAAAAACCCACTGACAATATACCTGTCAGCTGCAGCCTATTACTGCAACTGATTTCCTCTTCAAAATGTTCGCCCTTTTATAGCGATCCTGCGCGCAGGCAGCCCGTTATCTTACACTAATTATCCTTAGAAATTAACATCTATGTACATATGTATATGCTTATATATTTACATATTTTAGCTTAAGCTTAGTTTCACGTATGTATGTCTGTTTGTATATCGTTGCCTTAGCTTTATTCCTTTCCTTCTTTGTGCGGGCCTTCTCTCGTTTGCCTAAATGTGGTGGTGGGTTTTTCTATTGGCCGTGGCTGCGCTTGTATACATGTATGTTTGTGTGTTCGCTGTCACCGATCGGTCGCGCTGAGTTCACTCGCCTATGATCTGCACAATTTCCACTTGCTATCTGTATGTATGTATATTAGAGTGTCCATCAAAATAAATGCGTTTTATAAATATATATTTTGTTGCAGTGTATATATATATTATGTATATAAAATTCATTTGCATGTTGTATGTATGTGAAATTCAGGTATTCATGCATATGTATGTATATAAATGTATATATATATATATATATATATATATATATATATATATATATATAGATGTATGTATAAATTCATTATGTATTTACAAAGTATGTATATATGTAAGTATATAAATATATAAATGTAAGAAATTGATTTTTGCTTTGCGTATAGACATATGTATGTATATATAATATATGTATGTATGTATGTAAATTCAATTTTGGGTAATATGTATGTATATTCCCTGTATGCGTGTTTGTATTTGTGTGGACACCTAATCCTCCGGATTGGGGTCATCACACTCCCCCCTCACCTGCAGGAACAATGCTCACCGTCACCAAGCCTGTTCTGGTGATTCGTACGCGGAAGCGGTGTCCGTCGACGTCACGCCTGAACGACTTGCGGCCTCGTTTTTGCTCTGACTGCGTTAAATGATGCGTTATATCCTCGACCAGTTTTACTGGGAGCGGGTCGACTCCCGATACGTTGGTCCACGCTTCTTGGCAGGTTGATGTGTTCTCGAACCACTTCCATATCTCACCTGCTATATCATCTACCCCTTCGTCGTTGATGCTGTCTACTCCCAATACGCTGTCTTGGAAGATGCCGTCGCTGGCCGCTATGCTAAGTGCATCGCTGTTGTTAGACGGGGCGTTGTTGTTGTGTATGCCGTCTCTATTTTCGTGCATGGCGATGGCGTTGCTGTTGTTTGGTGCGGCGTCGTCGTTTTTGGATACGGCGTCATAATTGTACGGTGCGGCTGTGTTGTTTTCGGCTGCGGCGTCGTCATTCTTCGTTGACGCATTGTCGTTTTCGGCTGCGGCGTCGTGATTTTCCGGTGCGGCGTCGCATATGTACCACTTTGCTGGTTGTTGTTCGGGGTCTTCGGTTTCACCGTTTCGATTGTACAAACGCATGCGTAGGGTGATGCGTCTGTGGAAGTTGATGAAACCTCGTCCCGGCGTTTCGCTATCTTCTTGGCGTATACTCAGTTCGCCCTGTCGCATGGTTGGTATTCCGTCGTCCTCTTCCTCACTTTCTGATGATATGGAAATCGGCGTTGTGGCCCTCTCCACCTCTGTTGCGTCGTTATGCGTCCACTCCAAATAATCGCTGGCCGACACTTCCTCTCCATACACCGGGCTTTGTATCTCGTTGTCATGGCTGTCTTCATTATGTAGGTAACCGAATACCTCTGTCCCCTCACCATCGTACTCTTCGCCTTCATACGTTGGGCTTTGTATGCCACATTCGCTGCTCGTTTGCTCCTCTGCCACCTCGTTGGCCTTACGCTTGAACGTTACTCGTAACGAACCCTCCATCGCCGATTCGATTGTGTAGTCCGATCCGCACTCACTCATGGTTGTTGACTATTTAATCGTTCTAACTAATTTTCTTCGATCATTATGCTGAAACATTGTTTTCGCGAAGCGGCTAACTGGACCAAAATCACTGACCTACGATTCCTTTAGTTTTGTTGGTACTTGCTATGATTGATTTTTGTCATTTTGTTTTGTGCGATGTCCGCCTCTGATCACTGCTGCTTAGTGCTGTAGGTTTGTGCTAGTGTTGTGTGCTAGTGTTGTGTGCCAGTGTTGTGTTTAGTGTTATCAATCCCGGAATTTGTTAACTATTTATCGGGATTCCCAATGTTCGCTGTACTCGGTCCTGTTGGCCGCTTGAAGAGTTGTGATATCACATATTTCATTGTAGCGGTCCCGAAATAGAATGAGATCCCGAAAATGTCGTTCGGCGCTGATGTTGTTATATATCCCTGCGCATTCAATTCTAGGGGGGAAATAAAAAGTGATGGTATATTGACTCACCTCACACCCATTTTGGTTGGCGACGTTGCTAATTCGATCCCGTTTTCCGTGGTGGGAGTGCGACAATGTATCCGCTCTATTCGCCTCATAACCGGATCCCGTGCAATTATTTGCTGATCCCGATCTCTAATTTCCTCTAAACTACTTGTGTGGTCTTCGGTAAAGAGTGAGCCATAAATCGCAACAGCTCTACTCTCATTTTGAGTCCCTTCGTCCGGCGTTTCGACTGCTGGTTGTGGGTTTATGGTGCTTACTAATACCGGTGGTGATCTCCGATCCGACGTTGTTTCCTCTACGTTGATATTACCCATCGTTAAATATTGTGGTACTGTCCTAATACTGTTGTTCGACGCTATGTTGCTTGTAGTTGTGGTTCGGGATTTAACGTTTGGCTGATTTCCTGTGGACGTGCTTGCTTTGCTTACCATCGCTTTTCGGTATTTAACGTTTTTCTGATTTCCTGTGGACGTGCTTGCTTTTCTTACCATCGCGTTTCGGGATTTCGTGGAATTTCGCGATTGGTGTATTTTTCTGCCTTCATCTACTGGCTCTACTACTGCTTGATTGCCTTTGGATGCGTTAGCGTTACTTACGGTGGAATTTCGGGATTCGTGAAGTTTTCTGCTTTCATCTACTGGTTCTACTACTGCTTCGTTGCTCTTGGATGCGTTAGCGTTCCTTACTGTGGAATTTCGGGATTCGTATGGATTTCTGACTTTATCTACTGGTTCTGCTTCCTCTTGGTGGTAAACCTTAAGCTCGCTAAGGTGAGCTGTTCTCCTCTTACCATTATGCATCTTGTCCAGCTCCACAATGACTGGTGAAATAAAATTTGTTATGCGGTGTGGGCCACTGTATCTGGGTGCTAGTTTTGCCGCGAAATTGTCTACCGCTCTTGATAATTGGTGTTCCTTCACCAACACTAGGTCACCTACAGCTGGTCGCCACTGCCTCCTGCGTAAGTTGTAATAACGCGCCTGCTCTGTGGATGCACGCTGCTGATTTCGCTTAACTAAATCGAAAATTTCCTTCATATTGTTTGTCTTCTCAGTGGGGTTCGTCGTTTCATGCCCGGTGCCAAACGTTTGCTGATCGTATAAGGAGTTTGGGAGTCTCGGCTCTCTACCTTGCACGATATATGCTGGGCTGTATCCCGTGGAGTCGCTCACACACGTGTTAAGCGCCAGTGTCATCTCAGGTAATAGCTCATCCCAATTTCGGTGTTCCTTACCACTAAACTGGGCTATCATCCTCTTAATTTTCCTGTTTGCTCTCTCTGTCGGATTCTCTTGTGGCGTATACGGGGCAGTAAGCTGGTGCTTTACGCCCAATTTCCCTAAGAACCTCTTGAATTTGTTGCTTGTGAATTGTGCTCCGTTATCCGTTATCAATACCTTTGGAATGCCGAATCGTGCCATTATCCTTTCTTTAAATCCTCGTATAAGGGTTTCTGTAGTTGCTTTTCGTATTGCTACGATCTCCACCCATTTCGAAAACCTGTCTGTAAAAACTATTGCCATTGTGTTGCCATGCTTGGAGCGCGGGAGCGATCCTATAAAATCTGCGCATACGGTTGCCCACGGTTCGTCTACTATCTGCGTAAGCATCTTACCTGCTGCCTGCTGTTGACTGGGTTCGTATATTTGACATATATGGCATTGTCGAACATACCTCTTGACATCTCTTACCATACCAGGCCAATAATACCGCATCATTGCCCGTGCTATCGTTTTTCTAATACCCATATGCCCTGCGCTTGGTGCGTCGTGGGTCTCTTTCAACACTCTCTGCCGCTGTGTGGTTGGTACGCACAGTTTCCATGGTATCGAATCTTCACCATCCATGTGATTACCTATCCGCCTGTATAGGTTTCCTTCCTCGATTACATAATCCGGGAACTTCTCTCTGTTTTGCCTGACTTCTGCGATTTTTGCTGACAGCCAGTTGCATTCACTTTCGACCTGTTGAAGCGCCATGGTGCCTAGCTGTTCCTCGAGTGGTTGGCGCGATAGTGCGTCTGCCACTACGTTCAGTTTTCCTTTGCGGTACTCAATGTCAAACGAATATTGCTGTAGTTCAAGTGCCCATCTAGCGATTCGACCGCTTGGACTCTCGATTGCATTGAGCCATTTCAGTGCCAGATGGTCTGTGATCACTGTGAATCTGTATCCTTCCAAATACGGTCTCATTTTCCTTATAGCCCATACGATGGCTAGACATTCCTTTTCCGTACTAGAGTAGTTCGCTTCCGCCTTGCTTAGTCTACGGCTTGCGTATGCTATCACCCGCTCTTCGCTATTCGTACCTTGCGTTAGCACTGCACCGAGACCAAAATCGCTCGCGTCTGTTTGTAGTCTAAATTGTTTCGTGAAGTCCGGGCAAGCTAAAACTGGTGCTTGTGTTAGCGCATTTTTCAGCGCATCGAACGCCTCCTGATGCTCCTCAGACCACCTCCATTTGACACCTTTCTTGAGCATTGATGTCAACGAATGCGAAATACGTGAAAAATCTGAAACGAATCTTCTATACCAGGATACGATTCCTAGGAAACGTCGTAACTCTCGTATATTTCGTGGTGGTATCAGCTCTTTAATGGCTGCAATTTTGTCTGGATCGGTGTGGATGCCTTCTTCGCTAACGACATGCCCTAAATATTTCAAACTTTTCTTAAAAAACTCACATTTTTCCGGGTTAATCCTTAGATTCGCTTTCCTTAACCGCTCCGTAAGATGCATTATGTGTTCATCTAGTGTTCTACTAGTTACAATGATGTCATCGAGATATGCGAACGCGTGTGGTTCCAACTCTGGGCTAATGATACGATCAAGTGCTCTCTGAAATGTTGCCGGTGCGGAATGTAGACCAAACGGCATTACTTTCCACTGGAAAAGTCCACGACCAGGTACCGTAAATGCTGTATATTGTTTGCTGCTCTCTTCCATGGGTATTTGCCAATATCCGCTCTTTAAGTCTAAACTGCTGATAAAATGGGCGCTTCTTAGTCTGTCTAATCAATGTGCTGGATACGTGGTAACGGATATGCGTCCGGGATCGATCGAGCATTGAGCTGTCGGTAATCAACGCAAAGTCTCCATTTGCCGTTCTTCTTCCTTACTAATACGATTGGTGCGCTGTGTGGGCTATGGGATCGCTCAATGCAGCCTTGCTTTAATAGGTCGTCTATCTCTTGATTCACGATTTCTTGCATTTTTGGGTTCTTTGGAAAATACCTCTGTTTAATGGGGCGGTCATCTCGCATCACTATTTTGTGCGTGGCAACGTTTGATACTCCTGACATCTGCTCAAATACATGCAGTTCTCTTTTTAAAAATTCACTTACCGCAACATCTCCACTGTTATCTGTTGGCAGGGTAGTTGGTGTGATCCTCGTGTCCTTTGGTTCCTTGCGATCTTCTACTATGGCCGTGTATGTAATTACCTTCTGACTCCGATCCTTCTCTTGCAACGTTATACTCTGATTACCAATTACTAGTTGCGCATTCGCCTTTGCTAGATAGTCTGTACCGATTACCATTTTATCGGCTAACCCTGGTAAAACCAACAACTCACTCCTGTGCTCTTGATCACCCAACTTTACCTTCGCATCCACCGCTTCTACCACCATTCTGCGTCTGCCATCGCCCATCACAACTCGCGTTTCCACTTGTTTACACGTTCCAGCCTCCATCGCCATTGCCATCGTATCACTCACAAAACTTCTTGTTGCTCCTGTATCGATTGCTGCCATTACCTGTTTCCCATCCACTGTTACCTCCGTCAAAATTCGTCCTTCTGTCTCCCTAAAACCGCTTGTGCTTTCTACGTTCGAGGTTGTGGTTCTGGGCGCTCCACCCCTCGATACCAATGGGGCCCTTGACCGTTTCCCTGCTGTCCACGGCAGCAGTCTCGCGTCAATATGCCTCGTCGACCACACGTCCAGCAAAAGTCTTTACGTTCGTTGCGACATCCTCGTGCAAAGTGTCCTCTTTCGCCACATCGCCTGCATGCTTCTCTAACGTCTACATGTCCTTGATTTGAGGTTTGTGTTTGGTTTTCTAACGTGTCCCTTCTCTGTTGAGCATCGTTGTTACTTCCCGCATGTAAATAATTGTACCGCTCCTCTTGCCTTCGAGGTACGAACGGTCTTGCCGTAGGCTTTAATTGCTCTCTGTAGGGAGTGATATTGTCATAATCTTCGATTAGACTTACCAACTCCTCAAGATTCTTGAATTCGTTTCGTTTTCTGCTGCTCCGTATAACCCGTGTGTCGCATAATTCCTTGCAGAACCAGTACATACTCCTTAAACTTTTCTCCTGGCCTTTGTACGCGTTGCCTTACCTCATCGTCCAAACGTTCAAAATATTTTGAGCTCAGAAAGAATTTGAGAAAATCCCTTTTGAACGCATCCCATTCTTGCCAGTGTTGGTTGTTGTTTCTAAACCAAATCAACGCCTTATCCTTGAGTAGCTCCGGAAGTGCTCGTGGGATGGAATTTCTATTGATTTCGTAGCCATCTGCCAGCTCTTCGACACGTTCTATAAATTCCAGTGGATCTTTCCCGCCGTCATAACGTAATCCCCACTTCCGTACTCGGTCCATCGTGCATGTAGTTGGTTGTTGCATTGTGTACATTGGTGGCATTGTCGTGCCTCCGTATCTCGGCGCTTCTCGTGTATCCTCATACCCACTAGTATTTTGCGGCGATTGAGGTCTGCTGCCACCAGGTGATTCTACGTGCGTGCTCCCCATAGGTGTCGGCGGACATACTGTAATCGTCGGCTTTGCGTGTTGGAGCTCCAATTCCTCGAATCGACCCTGGAGTTTCTTGTCGTTGGCTTTGCTTTAATAAACGTTACTAGGCGCTTGCGTTGGTCGTCCATCGATCCTAATCCTTCCAACTCGAATTCCACGATGTATTTTGATAACTCCTCTCGACTGAGGTAATATACCCATGACACCTTCACCATGGCTGTGGATTATTCCTTGTCTCTTTCTTTTTAAATCGTATGTGTACGTGTATCCTCGATGCTTCTTCGATTCTTCCCAAATCTTCGTTGTGTTATTACCCTTGTATTTCTGCTCCAAATCCTTACTAAAAAAATTTTACGTGTCTCAGTTTGTTAGAGTCCCTGCTCGGGCGCCATTTGTGACGGACTTTTCCTTTGAAGCTGGGGTAAGCTCAGTCCGTCCAGGGTTCCTTTTCCAAGGAAAACAACCTGTAATTTCGATTACGATATATGCCTTTATTTCAACAAAAGTTTCTATTTCTACGTTTTCTAACTACCCTGATCTCTTAAAAGTAGTGAGGTAAAAACCCTCTCTATCTTCCGTCACCCAGGTAAAAACCCTCTGTGAATATAACTAAGTTCGAGTGGAGTGAAAACCTCCAGTCAAACTCCTTATCAGTGGTAAAAACCCACTGACAATATACCTGTCAGCTGCAGCCTATTACTGCAACTGATTTCCTCTTCAAAATGTTCGCCCTTTTATAGCGATCCTGCGCGCAGGCAGCCCGTTATCTTACACTAATTATCCTTAGAAATTAACATCTATGTACATATGTATATGCTTATATATTTACATATTTTAGCTTAAGCTTAGTTTCACGTATGTATGTCTGTTTGTATATCGTTGCCTTAGCTTTATTCCTTTCCTTCTTTGTGCGGGCCTTCTCTCGTTTGCCTAAATGTGGTGGTGGGTTTTTCTATTGGCCGTGGCTGCGCTTGTATACATGTATGTTTGTGTGTTCGCTGTCACCGATCGGTCGCGCTGAGTTCACTCGCCTATGATCTGCACAATTTCCACTTGCTATCTGTATGTATGTATATTAGAGTGTCCATCAAAATAAATGCGTTTTATAAATATATATTTTGTTGCAGTGTATATATATATTATGTATATAAAATTCATTTGCATGTTGTATGTATGTGAAATTCAGGTATTCATGCATATGTATGTATATAAATGTATATATATATATATATATATATATATATAGATGTATGTATAAATTCATTATGTATTTACAAAGTATGTATATATGTAAGTATATAAATATATAAATGTAAGAAATTGATTTTTGCTTTGCGTATAGACATATGTATGTATATATAATATATGTATGTATGTATGTAAATTCAATTTTGGGTAATATGTATGTATATTCCCTGTATGCGTGTTTGTATTTGTGTGGACACCTAATCCTCCGGATTGGGGTCATCACAACGGCATGGTAAAAATTTCAAATACCCTTTTAGCGCAAAATCATCTTCGGATGGATTTTAAGCGGCCAAATCACAGAAATAATCTCATCTTTCATTACCCAAGAAAACAAAATTTCTCAATTAAAGAAACCCCGGAAGCCAGAAAAAATCCCTCCCGAAGAAGTCCTCATCCCCGAGGCTCAAGCTTGTGGCTCGTTTCGTCGGACGGCAAGGATTCGCTTCCGGAATAATGAGCGACCATGGAAAAACCCTTGTGGAAGTCCAAAGAGCTATCAAGCGACCATGTGTCCAGAACGTGGAAGAATTCTCACTCGATCTCAAAAATTGGCAATTCATACCCCCCAGTGCACCACTTATGGTCCGCCTATGGGAATCACGTGTACACAGCTTTAAAACTTCAAAAGCGACAGACATTCACAAAATCAGTTTCGAAGAGTCCAATACATCACTTACCCGAATTAAAGCCGTTCATAACCCACGGCCCTCTCAGCGCCCTCGCAAGATCCCTCCGACTTTACAGCCCTCACCGCTGGGCGTTTTCTAAGAGGAGCTCCGCTCTTAGCTACTATACCCGAGCGAAGTTGCGACTCCCTCTACATAATCAATCGATGGGCATGAATTAAGATTCTCCATCATGAATTCAGCCGTCGATGAAAAGAAGAGTATTAAAAAGATATCGGTGGAAAATCTCCCAAAAAATCCGCTAATACCGAGAATAAATAAACTCGAAACAAAAACCTGTCAAATAACACAATCGACTACAAAATACATATGCGCCAAATTATTATCATAAACTCACTGCAACATGCGCGCTTATATCACCCCATTAAAGCTAAATACCCATAACATAACTCGTCTTTATTCTCCTTTACACATGGACAGCGAAATGCCAGGCGTGCAACCCCGCACTATCCGCTCCGCCGTCACCATGCCTACCGTAGCGCCGAGAGCAGTGCCGCGCACCACAACACCGCGCGCTGCAGCTTTGCAAAGCGCCGCACCACGCAACGTAGTGCGCTCACCACCGGTAACACCAACCATCAACAACGCACACACCGGAGCGTCCACAGGTAGAAGTGCTCGGCAGGCGTCCGTGGAATGCCCACTATGCCGCCGTCTCCACGCGCTGCGCCTATGCGCAATATTCCATGGCATGCAGCCGCTCCAACGCCAACAAGTGGCGCAAGCGCACGGATACTGCATCAACTGCCTGGCTACGTCTCATCACATCGACGACTGCACCTCGGAGGTGCTCCTCCAGCCACCGCATGCCCATGCCGCCGCCGAAACGAAATCGAGGTACCCCGCGCCCATATCAGCCGCAAGGTACATGGGGCCGCTACAGTCAACGTACATGGACGCACCAACGCCGCGCCGCAACGCACCACCAGCGCGCATCTTCATCAACCATTCAACACAATAGGAGGCGTGGAACCGGGCTTAGCAACGTTGTGGTGGCATTGCAACAGCTCCAGCGTTTGGTAGGCTAATAAATTCACCTAGGGGGGATGGGATGCTCGCATGACCTCTGTCCGTTGCCCGCCCCCTCCTCGTATTGCTGCAGCAGCCTCCTCACGCCACGTCAACATCCACACAACAATCAGATCATCACATTCCACAGATCACATCATTACATTCAGAATTGTAACATTATCACACCACACTTTACAACATCCATTTACACCACACATATAACATATACACTTATTGTTACACACCACAAACAAAACAAATTGTCAACATTAAAAACAAAGCACAAGACACAATTGTTAAACCGCCAAAGCGTAAAGACGTCCGCCTAATAAACTTAAACCTACATACATACATACCTATCTAAAGCCTCTATCGTTTTTATTTTACAACTCGGAATACCTTAAAGTAAGTAGCTAAAATCTCGAGCGTGAGTGCAGTGGAGTGCCAAAAGAGTGTCCCAATTGTTCATGTAGATTAATCGCTTTAAACCCCAACGGGTATAAATGTATATTAATCGCTTTCATCCCGAACGGCTATAAATGTAGATTAATCGCTTTCATTCCGAACGGGTGAAAATCTATATTCCTTAAATGTAGAAATTTTACAAAAATATACAATGTTTTTAAAAAATTGTAGAACAACCGGTAAAACGAATTGAGCACCCTTAATTTTAATAACAATGATGAATAATAATTTTAACAAAATGTTGCCTCAAATATTCTATGAAAAAATCCTTTACATTACGGTCATATAATGCATACTTAAAACTTACAATTTTTTTATTTATTTATTGAGATTTTTTTACAAAAGTAAAACATTATATCGTCGCTCCCAACGAAGACTAGCACGGTTCAGTTAGCGTGGAAGACTAACACAGTTCGTTGTTCGCATTGAAGACTAACACACTTCGTTGTTCGCGTGGAAGACTAGTATGCTTCAGTTCTCTGCGTGGAAAACTAGCATACTTCGTAATTCGCGTGGAAGACTAGCACACTTCAGTTCTCTGCGTGGAAAACTGGCATAATTCGTTGTTCGCGTGAAAGACTAGCATGCTTCAGTTCTCTGCGTGTAAGACTAACATGCTTCACTTGTTTGGGTGGAAATTAACATACTTCGGTTTGTTAGAAATAAGGTTAGGGGTTGAGCACATAAGGAGGATTGTCCGAGGAGTGAAAGATATTTTATAAGTAAGTGCAAGAACAATAATTCATACTGCAATAAAGCTTTAAACGGGAACGTTCAGCCAAACTATATGAAAAGTGTATGAGTTTCAAATATTCCTAGACTACAAGTCTAGGCCTACTTTTAAGTATACTCACATACTTCTGCAAATAAAACCTGGCTTTCACATCAAATAAAACACCGCTTTAGTTATTACTCGGAACTCTATATTTATATACATATATGTAAGTATGACTAGTGCTGAGGTAATACACAAAAAGTATGGGCAGTGTGTTTCTTTATATTTCTAAAATGTTTTTTAAAAATCGTGAAATTGATTCAGGATGTAATTTTTGTTGGCCATCCTTAGTAAATCCTCGACTTTATTTTTTTAAAGGTATTCTGGCTTCGTAAGCCTTTGGCAAATTATAGTTTTCGATCGTGAACCATAGAAAGCTTTTCTTCAAAATATTTACCCTTTCCTAACTCCTTGTAAAGTCATATTTAATTGATATATTTATTTTGTTCCAATGGAGATACTCGCTTAGTGCGTCGAAAGAAAAAATATCCTGGTCTTTTTCTTTGATTATATAACAATTTTCATGTTTGCACTCTTTGATTAAGCGGCACCACTCGCCTTGTGTAAAAAGATCCTTTGTCGATGTATAGCGCTCTATGCAAGCATGTATACAATCGCCTGCAGTTTGGGTATGGTCCACCTCTAAGAATCTATAAAATGGAAAATGGTTTTAAATTAGTAAATGCATTTAACAAGTTTGAATTTTCGAAAAGAGTTTTAAAATGGTGGCTATGCCAAAACTGTATAAGTCGAAGGGTCTTTATTATAGACACATAAATTTTACCTTTTTCAAATTTTTGGCGCTTAAGGTATGTATGTTCGGTAAAATTGAGAAATGCAGTGGTATTGAGCTACTTTCCACTACTTCATTCATTAATTATTGGAATCTTACCTATGACTGATTTGGACCTTAAAATCCAAAGAAGCCTTCACAAGCATCGAAAACACGTTTTTATTTCTATTTTGTCCACTGGAATTGTCGCTAAATAAATATAACTCCTTCAAGCCAGCTTTAGATTTATTCCAAATGAAACTATAAATGAATGAGAAAATCTCATTAGATCCTCTGCATCCTATAGTTTCATTCCATACATTACAGTATCCCATGCGCGTAGCCAGATCAAAAATTGTGAAATTCCATACGTTCAACTTTGACATGTAATACAAAGGAACTATTTCCGCCTTAAGCTTTAAACAGAACCAATCGCCGGACGTGTTTTCGCCTGGTGCGGCGATGACATTTGTTTGCGAATATCGCCTAGTAAAACAGAATCAAGGCGAAATTGCCATATGCACATTTTTATAATTACGTTGTTTCCGTACTTATTTCATTGACTCTTCTCTTATGTCATTTTCTATAGCCCTTTGTTTTGCTTCTTTCATTAGTTCCCGTACTTTCATTTTATTTTGTATATGATCACTATACTTTTTCGTTTCGATCATAGTTTTTTCATCGTCTTCAAGATTTTTTTATATTTCAAAATTTTCACACCTATATATGTTAAACAAATATAACATTAACCACGTTTTTAGATGACTGTCGAACTCAAGAGTTTTTAAAATACTATCTGTTAAATTTAAATAAAAGGAACCTACCTGTCCTTTTTTAGTACGAAAAATCCATAATTAAACTCAGTATTGAAAATGTGTTCATAACTCTGGTGCGACACACATTGCGCCTCTGTTTTTTCGGTTTTCTCTTTTGTAGTGCCGCGTAAACGCACCCACTTTCAATCCAAATGCAGCCCTGCACTCATGTACCAAAAAGCTCTAACGATGTAAGCAACTAGTACATGAGCGCAGGGATAGCGAGTACGGCTTATGACATGCCGGGCGGCCATTTAAAATATTCATTCGATTATTGGACTTGAGATTAATGAGTGGTGGAAGTGGAGTGCGTTATTAAAAATTAAACTAAGTAAAAAGTAAATTGTAAAACAGTTATTAAATTAAATAAAAAGAACCGTTAAATAATTAAATAAAAAGAACTGAACTCAATAAAGAACTTTTAATTAAATAAAAAAGAACAAAGTTTCCAGTGTTAAGTGCAGGTGGATGTGCATTAAGGTGGCACATCATTATATGGCGACCGAGTGCAGTGGGCCTGCAAAGGCTACAAAAATGCCAATTTGGCACAAAAGACCGCCTTCGCCACCTTTTTGGCAACATGAAAAACAAAATTAATTACAAAATTTAATTAAATATTTCGAAAAAAGAAGAATGAATTCGTCTATTATTACATACATATAAAAATCGAAAAAAAAACCAAAAAAAAAAAGGGAGATCAAAAATCCTACAAAAAAAAAAACATAAAATTTAAAAATCCTACAAAAAAAATACATAAAACATTTAAAAACCCATACAGAAAAAAACATAAAACACAAAAATCAAACCAAAAAAAAAATATAAAACGTCAAAAACTTAACAAAAAAAAAAAAGATATATGTACCTACATATTAACATTTTTAAAAGTACAGTACAGTAAAGCAAAACTTTTGAGTGAATGTATGTATGTATATACATGCATATATGTATATATTGCATTTTGCTATGTGGGCATTCTTCATCACCAACGCCTAAATATTCGCTATGTACGGCGCATAGAAAAAAAACATATAAAAGGTTATACCAACTCGCACTGTGTTGTTGGCGCTCTTCATCACCAGCGCCATAGAAATCGTTTATGTACAGTGGCGCATAGAGTTAAACAGCAAATTTTGGGTGACAACAAGAAACATTATCGGCATGCAAAAGGTTCGGAAGCGCACAATAAGTTATTGGCTATATGAAGCTGTACATGTTTGAAAAAAATTTACACAAAACCATCAAAAGCGAAGAATAGTAGTCAGCAGCGGATAAAAGCAACAACAGGTAGCAACAACTAAGTTGGCGTAGCAACAAATGCACATAAGAGCGACCGGTAGCAGCAGTTAGCAGCGAGTAAGATATGTACATATACATACGTATATAAATATTTCCTTCCATTTCGATGTACTTAGAATAATATATGATGAATTTCATATCAAAGGCTGAAAAAAACGAACATTTTGAACCCGACCCCCTCAGAATTTGATGAAATTTTACATAGAGGTACATCTTACCTACTCAAACACAACCTCATTTTTAGAAATTGCATTTTCGAAAAATTGTGGGCGTGGCAAGGTATCGAAATATTCGAAAATATCCGAAAATAATCGAAAAATGACGATAATAGGTACTTTTAAAGTGTGATTACTAGGGAACGGCTTTACCGATTTCAAAGATCTTCACACCATTAGAAAGGTATTGAAATTAGCTTTCAAAAAAATACACTGTAAAAATTTTTTTTGTTTTAGTACACTGAAAAAAAAATGTTTTCCAAAATAAAATTTGAAACTGAAAAAACACTTCAAAGATCAAGCGATTTTGAAAAATACAAATTTTGTTTAGAAAGGTCTATTTAATATATATAACATATCTGAAAACTAAAATGGCCTTTTTCTTTATTTTTTTTTTAAATTTATTTAAGTAAATGCATCTCTTGGCTTTCTTATATTTTGATATCACGCGTAAACTAATCAACCGATTTCAAAAATTTTTATACCATTAGAAAGGTATTAAAATCACCTTTCGAAAACACACACTGTAAAAATTCTATATTACATATTACACTGAAAAAAAATTTTCAAAATTTTTTTTTTTCAAACTGGGAGAACACTTCAAAGACCAAGCGATTTTGAAAAATAAGAATGTTTTTTAGAAAGGTCTATTTAATATATATAACATATCTGAAAACTAAAATGGCCTTTTTCTTTATTTCTTTATTAAATTTATTTAAGTAAATGCATCTCTTGGCTTTATTGTATTTTGATATCACGCGTAAACTAATCAACCGATTTCAAAAATTGTTATACTGTTAGAAAGGTATTAAAATCACCTTTTGAAAACATACACTGTAAAAATTCTGTATTACATATTACACTGAAAAAAAAAATTCAGTTCAGTTTGAAAAAAAAATGTTGAAAAATTTTTTTTAGGTGTAATATGTAATATAGAATTTTTACAGTGTATGTTTTCAAAAGGTGATTTTAATACCTTTCTAACGGTATACAAATTTTTGAAATCGGTTGATTAGTTTACGCGTGATATCAAAATATAAGAAAGCCCAAGAGATGCATTTACTTAAATAAATTTAAAAAAAAAATAAAGAAAAAGGCCATTTTAGTTTTCAGATATGTTATATATATTAAATAGACCTTTCTAAAAAAATGTGTATTTTTCAAAATCGCTTGATCTTTGAAGTGTTTTTTCAGTTTCAAATTTTATTTTGGAAAACATTTTTTTTTCAGTGTACTAAAACAAAAAAATTTTTACAGTGTATTTTTTGAAAGCTAATTTCAATAACTTTCTAATGGTGTGAAGATCTTTGAAATCGGTAAAGCCGTTCCCTAGTAATCACACTTTAAAAGTACCTATTATCGTCATTTTTCGAATATTTTCGAATATTTTTGAATATTTCGATACCTTGCCACGCCCACAATTTTTCGAAAATGCAATTTCTGAAAATGAGGTTGTGTTTGGGTAGGTAAGATGTACCTCTGTGCAAAATTTCATCAAATTCTGAGGGGGTCGGGTTCAACGCGTATTGGGTTTGATATGAAATTCATCATATGAATATTTGATACAGTTTCGCAAAACATTCTTTTTAGAAAACGGTGCTTATGTATGTATATATATGCATATATTTATATACATACATACGTGTATTGCTGTACTTTTGACTACATAGTTTTAAGAAAACGGTTAGCCGTTATACATAATACATATTTACATACAACAGTAATTTGAATTCCATACATTTTTTTGAGAAAACGGTGCGTCCGTATGTGTACATGCATATGCATATAAATACATACAATTTAAATAACATATATATAAAAATGCTTTTGTAAGAAAAACGGTGCGTCCGAAAAAACATATATATATAAACATTTTTTTGTTGTGGAACGGTGCGGCGGACACGTTAAATAATGATTCTTTTTTTGTAGTGGAACGGTGCGGCCGACACGTTAAATATTGAAGATTTTTTTTTTGCTATAAAACGGTGCGTCCGTTACTTATGTATAGGTACCAGTACATAACAATATATTTTTTTTGCTTTGAAACGGTGCGTCCGTTATAATACCTGCTAATTCAACTTGCCATTTGATATTTCGTCTAATTTTTCCATGTTATTTCTTGTATAATTAAATTGTACAGTTTGTACCAAATTTTTCAAATTAATATTTAAAAATCAATTTACAAATACATATGTACGTAAAATTTAGCTCCACTTTGAGCTTTTTCCAAATTTTGTTTGGCATTTTGTCGAACCACCCTAATTCGCATATGTATGTATGTGTATACAGATTTTTTCACATAAGCCTGGTATACGTAAAATGCAATAATTTATAGATTTCTTAACTGAATATTGATATTTATAATTAAATTAAATTCTTGATAAAATTTTTGTTTGGAAAAATTAAAATTACAATTTATGAAAATAACTAGTCTTTTGTTGTACATGGAAACAACCCAAT